>JALIRH010000001.1:119627963-120270463 GCA_023055505.1 Callipepla californica brunnescens | reverse complement strand
GAGAAAAACACTCAGATTTTCTATGTCTGGGAACAGTAGTTTATTGTCCTCACACAACTTTTGGCATATACCTGCTCCAAAATTGGAGCAATATTAGAATATTTCCAATATTGGAGGATAAGCTAAGCAACAGTTCTTCTTTTTTTGTCATTTAATCACTTTTCTAGTCATTTTACCTTAACAAGACCTCCCTCCCCTTGCATGACATGGATCACTGTTCCTTATTTACATCTAAAGCATTTTCATATCCTTTATTTAGTTATAGCCCGAATGTAAAAGGTACATGTAACAGTAATAATAACTGATCACAGTAATAGGTAAATAAAGCTCTTCACATTTCAAGCTTGATAAAATATAATTTCTTGTCAAACGTGTTTTCATTTCACCTCTTCCTCCTCTAGTCTGATCTGCAGCATGTCCTTCCACTGCAAATATTCTGTTTCAGTCATACTTTTCTTGGTACTGGCCATGCGAGCAGCCTTCTGTGTGCTGCAGATCTGAGAGCTGCGGGATGCAGGGCAGATCACAGTGGAAAACTTTACCTATTAGAAGCTAACGAAAAGCTTTAGAAAAAATAACAAGAATAAAAAAGGATTATTTGGAAAACCCTAATCACGATGAAAGTGGCCACTGTTTTTTGATTGGAACGATAATCATGTTGGGATTGCCTTGTAAATGCTCCCTATCTAAGATTAAAGTGCAATCACTTCACATGCTACAAGTATGATAGGTTACCGATTGTGCATCTTTATCTTCTGGATCAGTGAATAATTGGTTCAAGCTCTGGCAGGAATTCATTCATCCTTAACATCTGAATGAGTAAGAGATGAAAAACTGAAGATTTCCTACAAGATGTGCCTTCTTCCAGGCCTCTTATAAACTATATTTTTTCAAAGTTTCATTGTTCATTTTCATCCTGCTGCGATCCACAGAAGATCATGAGGAGCACAGATTTCAGAAACATTTGCTACATTCGTAGCCACAAGTGTCACAAAGCCTAAGACACGTCAAAACAGTAGGGGTTCATTAAATGTGGTCACTGCAGTATCACTTTATTCATGGAACTGTGTAAGAGTTGGGTAATGAGGAATTATTTCCAAAGGTAAATATATAGAATATGGCTTTATGATGACAAAGAACGTGTCAAACAGCACTCAGGCATTGTGAGATGTCACCATTTTTGAGATAAGGGAACTATTTAAAATGGCACAAAACCATGGTTGATTGGTTGATGGATGCAGTAGATGATCTCAGTGGCCTTTTCCAAACTGAATGATTCTATGATTCTACAATTTAAGAATCAAAAATAGTAGGGTTACAAGGGAAGGAAGTCATAAAAAAAAAAAAAAAAAAACTAACAAAAAAAATGGCTTATCAAAAATAAGTGCCTTGCCAGTAGGTTCAATGGCTCTGGATCGATTGATAGAGAATAGCATATTACTGTCTTTGAGAGACAAATCTAGCTTTCCTTTAAATCACAGAGAATATCATCTAGCTACAACATCCAGTTAGGTTTACAAAGGGATCATTATTATTTTTTGTTTCTTTCCCTCTTACATTTGTATTTATTTGTTGACTGTATTTATTTGCAATGGAGAAAGCACTAAGCACATCCACATGGAAACAGTTAAACAAACACTCCTTTGCTAAAGATAAATCTCAGACTCCATAAACAACATTCCTACTCTTCTCATCCTGTTAATTTGAATGGTCAGTAGTCATTCTAAATAAATAAGGCCTAGCAGCCAAGAAGGGAACATCAAACTAATTTTCATTACTCATCTCATTTGTCATTTGAACCCAAGAGTCTTGAATTCGTGGTGGAACTTACTGCTGCAGGGAATCACATGAAATAGGAATCCAGAAGATTTGAAAAAGAATATTTTGAAATCATTCACAACTTTTGTTGACTTTATAAAGAAATAATTGTCTTTCTATGTCTAAAATCTAGAAAAGTTCGTAATAGATCTTCAAGTAGAATGAGTGGCTTAAAAATTTTTGTTGCCATTCTGGGTTTTTAATCATTTCATCAGAATTCAGGCCATATTTCCAGGCTAATCTCACCCATCAGCATAATATATAGGCACTACAACTAATAGAGACAATGAATTTGTAGTTGTGTAAGTCAGGCCAACCGACTGGTTTTGGTTTCCCTTGGAGCATCTTGTGCTATTTTTGTTGGGAGAAGAGAGTGCAGGTAAAAGGGGAACTTTTTTTACCCTTCAGCCACCCACTTCAGTAGAGTTTCTAGGCCTGGCAATATACTGTGAGCAGGTATGATACTGCTCTTTCTATGTAACTCAGCTCAGCTCCAGGCCAAAAACTGTGACTGTGTTGGCAAGGCTACAACTCTGAGCTAATATAATCCATTAATACTGTGCCTATTAATATGGGTTTGGCTACTTACTATGAAGTCAACAACTGCTACTTGTCTTGGAAATGCCGGCAATATCATCTTGGAAATGCCACTGGAGCACACACCAGCCCACAAAAAGCAATAATGCAGAGAGGTTCATAGAATCCTCAGAGTTGGAACAGACCTCTGAGGGCTTCCTACTACCAAATCCTCTCCAACCATCAGTAGAACGGGCACCGTGGCATATTGAGGCTTTATATGACTCAAATAGCAGTAAAGGAACCATCTCTTCTATATATAAAGAACAGCAGTAGGAATATGATAACAGGCCAAGATGGGTAACTATTTCTTTGGAAATGAAAGTCCAATTATGGTTGTTTTAAATACCTTCAGATACCCAAGGAAAGCCATTAGGAGAAGAGCAAAAGCAAAGAGGATCTTCCAGATTCACAGTCTAGGTGAATATGGTCATAGCTATCCACTCTCTGTGGGGTGTAAATGGACTGCTACATTGCAGCATGTCCAGCTGGCATGACTCTGAGCATCACACATGTATGTTGGCTGCAGGGCACGTAGATTTTTATGCATGCGGTTGGAAGGCTGTGTGCATGTTTCAAGCAACCTCAAATTTCTCCAACCTCAGACAGTAATTCAGAGACAGATACCATCTCAAGCCTGAAGAGAAGTTAAGGATCATTATTTGGCTTTTTATTTTTTGGGCTACCAAGAGTGAACAAAAAAAGATGTACTCTGAACTGGAATGTATCTCTGTAACAAATCCCAGAGCTTTTTCTTTGCTAACTGGATGATGACCCTTGAAGCCAGTATTTTGTGTTTAGAAAAGCATAGAAAATGGCCTGCATAATGCTGCAAAGAGTTGGGAAATTACAGATTGTTATCAATAATTAGTATGATTTTTGCCATTTACTTAACAAAAAGACAGAAAGAGGCTGGGTCAGTGGCAGTGGTTCAGGCTTGTCACTTTTCATCAGCTTAAGTGCTGCGAGCAGATGTGAATCAGGTTACAGCTAAAAGCTTTATACACCAGTATTCACAGCCAAGAGTGCATCAGCCGTGAGCATTTGGTTAACTTTTATATGTTATGATTCCTAAAAGGGGAAGGTTCTTGATGACTAAGAATCCATTTGAGGTAATGAGAGCTCACTTGCAGCTCACAGGCTCAACTTTGTTAAACAGTGAATGCAAATAACTTGAGTCTTACTGCAAGCTACCCTGAGAACTCAACAATACCCAATACAGACATCCACAGATCACTGCAAACTTCAGCCCACAGCATTGCTCAGCTTGTATGAGCATTTCCAACACATTCTAAGCAGGAAAGTCATATTTGTTGATAGTAATGCCCAATAGATGACAATCTAATACATATAACACTCAGAAAAAGCTATATATACCTGGGGTAGTGAGCCTACACTGTGCAATAGCTCTTTAAATGGACTCCTCACTTCGCTTTCCAAGCTGGCTCTTATAAATTTCCTGATTCCATCTAACTGCTCAGTTAGCTGAAAACAAGCAATCATATTAAGAAGATAAAGCCTTTTTGTGGCTTCTGGGATGTAAACTCCAATTTTGCATTTGGAAGTGCTTGGAGACCAGCTGTGTGAATGTCCATCTGCCTGCTTGTCTGAGCAAAAGAACTCAATATCCTTTATTAAAGTCTTCTGTGTCATTCCCTTCAGTTGCTTGCACTGTATTGGGGTGGCAGAGAGCCACTACTCAAAGCCTTCTGAGTTTTAATTAAATAGGTGACCTAATTTTCTAGCAGTGTTGTGGCATGGAAAGCTGTGGATACATAAATCATGAGTCCAATGCAGCAATGCTAAACTTTTTATCAACAAGTTAAACATCAAGATTTCAGCTAAGTAACTCATCTGGAACACCTCTCTGCAAAAATGTCACCACGTCTTAAGGTGGTTCAAGACAAGTGAGGTGAATTTTGGCTTTGATCAGGGAAAGATGTTATGAGAATGAGTCAGCCCAGAAGGTACTTCTTTGCTGGCTGATAGAACCCTACTCCACAGAAACCATCTGATCTGTGTATAAGCTTGCAGAAGTATTTGGAACAAATAAGACCTTTTTTCTTTGTAAAACAATATGCACTCTATATTAGCAGCCACATTTTAGAAACTTCCTGACTGCAACTGTCAAGCAATAAATGCAAATAACAACATTACACTGGTTTATAAGTAGCAGCTTTCTGAAATCCTCTTGTCTCTATAGTTCCTGTGTTTCTTGTATTTTAGTAACTCTACACCACCATAAGAAGAATGTCAGTCGCTTTCCTCTGCAAACCTAAGTTTAATGATGTAGTGAACATATGCATTGCAGAAGAATAGATGGTAAAGTTTTTTTCCTTATGGTAAATAATTTGTCAGTAGAGCTTGAGAGTGTCAGTAAAAAGTATAGGAGAAAGAGACGGATTTTAAGAAACAGTCTAGTGGATCTTAATTCCATTCTCAAGCTTGTTTCCCCACCATCTTCAAACCTGGATGATGATGGAGACACACACATATGTGTACAAATGCACAAACACAAATTAATGAAACAAAATATATTATCAGTCAGACTAGATTATCTCAGTGGTCTTTTTCAACCTTAACGATTCTATGATTCTATGAAAATAGTTGTGTATGTTTTAAAACTGCCACCCAAGTGCTAAGAATGGTAATCATCATCAATGATGAAAGCCTGGTGCAACTAATAGCTGTTGCTGGTACTCTAATCCTATTACCAAATTATTGTGGCACAGAATCCTGGTACACCTCAGACAATCTGAATGTGGACATAAGGAGAAGGTTTTTTTATGATAAGGGTGTTGAGGCACTGGAGTATGTTCCTCAGAGAGGTAGTGGTGCCCCATCCCTGGAGACATCTAAGGTCAGGCTGGATGGGGCTCTGAGCACCTGATGGAGCTGTGAGTGTTCCTGTTCATCGCAGGGGAGTTGGACCACATAGCCTTTAAAATCCCTTCCATCTCAAATGATTCTATGATTAAATAACATGGTTAACAGAATCAAAGTCTGCTTTTCAGATGAACCTGCAACGAATTTTAAAAATCATTGGTCCCCATGATTCTGGAGGTACACTGACCACAAGGTGGAGACAGAAAAAGCAATGGGGACACGATGAAGTAAAAATCATTACTTTTTTCTTCTGAAATATGTAGGTTTTGTTGTTTCAGCTCTGGTAGAACAAAGATGGGGTTAAGGTCCACATTCATTCACCTGAAATTAGACCTCCACAGGAGAAGCAGGTGTCTATCTGCACTTCAATTACAGTCAGAGGAGACCTAATCAGCACAGTCAATGGAGTCTAGAAAGCCATTTGGCTGGCCAAATGCTGGTGTCTACTTCAGGGTCAGAGAAATAACTTTCCAGTCTCCATTGGGTAGATGAAGTTTAAAAGGATTTCTGCAACCAACTCACACATTGATGCACAAGATGCTAAAATTCATGCGGTCGTACATGCAGATGAATCCCATCCAGTACTCATTTACTTATACATGTATTTTGATGTGACAGTTCCCAGGTCATCTGTGCAAATGTGGGTACTGAAATGAGTCAGCTAAGATAGAGCAATCCTGAGACGTTTACCTAAAGCAGAATTCTCACTGTGATATTGCAAGTACCTCTGCCAATATTACAAGGCAGTCTAAAACTACACACTGCCTTGATTGCTGTGCAACTGCAGGTCTTCAGGAAGATAATAAACAACACATTTTTTTCCCAAACTGAAACACATTTCCCCCACTTCTACATCCCCCTCATTCTGATAAAGCTTGCTCTCTACTTCAAACTCATCTTCCAGCTTTTCACGCTTTAATGAAATTCCTCCCATGCATACTTAGAAATACATGGATCTGAGATAGTAAACCAAGGCCAGAGTAATTGAAAGTAGAATACTGAAATGTAAGTGCCTCTCCAAAACTTGTAGGAAACATATAACACAATCAATAAACTCCACCTTACAACAATCAAAACTCTTCTTAATTTATGTTAAGGACTGTTTTATTCTGTTGCCTTTTTTTCTTTTTTTTCCTCAGTGAAACCTCTTTGTAAAAAACAAAACCCAGCAATTGCTGCCAAACAAACATTATTCAAAATAACATGCACTCACAGCTTTTCATCTTTCCTCACCTTGACTCAGAAGAATCTCAAGTGGGTGCAAGTGATGTCCAAAAAGACTGCATGACCTTCTCTAGAACAGCACACCAGTACAAAATGAATGGAAATTGTCTTTAGCCTTCATAAAAGTTTATTGATATCCTTGAAAAAGTGTGAGCAAGGAAACATTATGCTCAGTGAAATTGTTTACTTTTGTAAAATGCCCAAGATAATGCATTTTGTCACTGATTTCATGGAAACAAAGGCAATATTTTTATCAAAGACAGAAGTCTAACTTGGGCCAAAACTGATAATCAGATTGACATTTAAAATCATGAGGTTTGCCAAACTGTTTGCAGCTATCAAACCTAAATAATGAACACCCACTCCACATTGTTTTGATATGAGTATCCCACATTACATAGACTTGGAATAAATATAGTAACTGGGAGAAATAAAATCTCAGGATCTCCTGCATCCAAACCTGCATTCAAACCACTAGGAAAAAAAACATCATCCCCAGCTCAAATTTTTTGGTGTCTTATTTCTTCCCAGTTTCATAAGGAAGGTCAAATACAACTCTTTAGAAATGAGATAGATCCCATTAAACCTTGTGAGTAATGAAACAATAGCAGTGACATGGTCAGCTCCGGGATTCAACCTACAAAACCCAGCTTTCCTCTCAGCATCAGTTCCAATGGCTTTAACAACCTTGTTGTTTTTCCACCAACAACAGTGCATGCTGGAAGGATAAAAAAGCACACATGGGTGAAATCAGACCTCTTTTGTAGGATAACACCATACAATATAAGATACTGTACCACATCTGTATGGCCAAGTAATTTTCCATCTGTCACAGGAGAGTCAAATCCAATCCTTTATATACCCTGAGGTTCTGTCATTTTGCCTCTCCAGAAAGAAAAATATTGTTCATTTCTTATTAACTGTCCTTTTTACGCAGAGGTTTCAATTAATTTGGGAGTAGTGTTACATACACTCTTTATTTTGTGATATTAGCCCCTAATGATTAATAGATTGCTCATAATTTTTGAATTGCTGTCTGCGTTCTATTATTCTCTCGTCATTTGTTCTGGCTATGAAACCAAAACAGAAAGTGTCTCACAGAGAGTGGTGGTAGCCATCTGGACCCCTCTGAAAGCTTTTTGGTAGATATTATGGCCAACCCAATCTGAAATCAATGACAAACCTAAACGACTGCATGAAACCTACAGCTCCATGGAGAGTGCCATCCAAATTTTAGCTCAATTTAACTCCCGAATGATGTAATCCAGGTGTCTTTCTGCACTATCAGCTCTGTTTCTGAGGTTGTGATTTATTTTTTTCTGTTGTTAGAAAAGACTGGAAAGAAGAAGAACCTTACAGTTTTAGGAAAAGCTGTTTTCAAAACTACATCTGAAGAGGAAACAATAGTGTACATATTAACTTGTGGAATTTAATACTATGCTTTTCTATTCTTATTTCATGCTTTCATTAGATAAATATCACAGAAATGTCTTAACAACTGTGTTAAGAGTGTAACAACTATGCTAAGTGTAAGGACCTTCTCTCAACTTTTACAGGATTAAAAAAATAAAAATAAAAATAAACAGAATTACACTATTTATATTCAAAGTCTTGTCACCAAAAGAAAACGTAATCCACTCCCTAACAGCATCAAGTTTGGAAATAATTCCTGCTATATCCACTTTATAATTATCTACATTTAATGAGTTACAATATCCAAATAAATATTTAGCAATAATTCAGATCCCAAAATCATAGAACCAAAGAATTGCTCAGGTTGGAAAAAAGCATCCAGATCATCAAGTCCAACTGCATCCAAACAATACTGCCCTAAATCTAACAACCCACCACTAAATCACGTTCTTGAGCACCATCCAAATAGATTTTAAACACATTCAGGGTTTGTGATTCAACCACCTCCATGGGGAGCCTATTCCAGTGCTTAAGAACCCTTTCTGTAATTTCTTCATGATATCTAACCTAATCCTCCCTGGTGCAACTTAAGGCCATTTCCCCTTGTCCTGTTATCTGTCACCAGTGAGAAGAGACCAACCACTCTCTCACTGCAATTATCTTTCAAGTATTTGAAGACAGCAATAAGGTTCAACCTCAACCTCCTCTTCCCCAGACTGAACAGCCCCAGTTCCTTCAGCTGCTCCACAAAGGGCATGTTCTTCAAGCCCTTCACAAGCCTTGTTGCCCTTCTTTGGACCTGCTCCAGCACCTCAATGTCCATTCTGTACCAAGGTAGCCAAAAATGAACACAGTACTTGAGGTGCCAAGTAAAGGGGAAGATTACTTCCCAAGTCCTGCTCATCACATAATTTCTGATACAAGTCAGGATGCAACTGGCCTTCTTGGCCACCTGGGCACACTTTCGACTTATATTCAGCTGAATGACCATCCGTACACCAAAGTCCTTTATAAAGTTTATAAACATCTTAAGTGTGGGAGTTGAAAAGACATGGCCAATCTCTTTCTACAGGTCTGTGGGGACAGGACAAGGGGAAATGGCCATAAACTGGAGAACAGGAAGTTCTGCACCAAAGGAACTTCTTCACAGTAAGGGTGATGGTTCACTGGAACAGGCTGCTCAGGGAGGTTATGGATTCTCTGGAGATATTCAAGACATGTCTGGATGCCTATCTGTTTTGCTGCTGTGCAGTCACTCCTTCCCAAGCCTTTATGGTTGCCTGGGGCTGCTGTGATCAAAATGCAGGACCTGACACTTGGCACTATTGAAACATCCATGGTTTACTTTGGCCCATCGATCCAGTAAAATCATAGAATCACCAAGGTTGGAAAAGACCTACAAGATCATCCAGTCCAACCATCCACCTGTCACCAGAAGTTCTCTGTAAACCACATCCCAAAATGTGGAACAAGATGGATTGAGCCTGACCTAGCAATTCTTGTTGCTTGGAAGGGTACTGAACAACTGTGAGTATGGAAGAGTTAAACAGCTCTACACCTGCAAGTTCACCAGACTGTGTACTGCTCTTCTCACCTCAGCACTTTCTAAGACAAATGAAAACCTACACAGAAAGACAAGTAGTCATAAATCTGAATGAGAGCATGTAATGCCCAGCCTTTAGCTTTACCTTTAGCTACAGCTCAGACAGGTGATACTGCAAGCTCATGTACCATTAACGGCAGGTAGTTCTGAGAGATCTGAGATCACATCTGCTGTTAAGGGCCCAACAATGTCCAGTATGTCCAGCAGTCATCTCCAAGGCTCTACGAAGCTATCATTACCTGTCATAATTCATCATCACTGATATTGTTCATAGAATTTCTCCTTTTTTTCAAACAAAACAAGAGTTTTCTTTTGGGAAATGAGCTAGTATACTTATATATATATGTATATATATATATATATATATATATATTTGTAACAGTTAAGTTCCACTTGCCAAAAAACTCAATTTAAATAACTTTTTCAAAGTTAATTTGAAACAACAGCCAGCTCAGCTGTTGGCTCTGATTAAACAGGTGGTCTGCATGCAATACTTAATCACCTAATTCATAATACCTAATACTGAGCTTCAAAAACAGATAAAGCTATTTCACCACTCACTGACAAGAAATGCAGAAACTACACACCTTATTAATGCTGTTTTGCTAAAAATCGTATCACAAACCAATTCCGTCCCAGTGGCTAAACCAAACTCTTATCATGTATAAGCACAGTTATGAGACTCTCTATCAAAAATAAATAAATAATGAAATAGAACTGCTGTTTAACAGGATCTTACGAGAATCAGATGCAAATTCTTCAGCTGTACTGTACTGTATGTCTTAAAATGGCAGGTGTACTCTCTACCACTATTCCTCCATAAAAATGTTCATGTTACTGCAAGACCTTCAGAAAATCACGTTTGAGAAGCTAAAGAACTCTTTGTTCCATTCTGATTACTCCAGTCCATTGCTTCCAAGTGAACTCTGGTGTTGTCACCACCTCTTGATGCAGTTGTGTAAAATCCCTGCAAAATCAAGGCCTGGACTTACACTCCTGTTTTGACCAGAGAATGGATGTTGTTAGAAATAGATGAAAAGTTGCTCAGTGTGCAATGACTGATGATTTTCAGGTAGAATTGACTATGCTGGGTGCCTTTGACAATGGTGATCCATGGAAGGGCTTAGACGATGTTATCTAGGAAATGTCCAAAGCAATATTTTGTAATGGACCGCCTATTTTCTGCATATCTGGCAGAAACAGATACACAGGAAATGCTATAAAAAAGTTCACACATCATCTGGTGGAATAAGTATCCAGACTTTTTATTTCTGATATTTTAAGTTTTGGACCATCTCAATTAAAATCGGTTAGAAGTCAATTTCACAGCTGTTGGTTTTTAAGATCTCACAAAAATGATAATTCTCTGCTAGGCAATAATGTACTTCAGTGCAGCCATTCTCAGGATAAAGATGAGACATTTTAAATGTCTGTCTCTTTCTCACTCCTTGTCCTCCCCACAGCTCTCACGTCCGCCTCTCTGTAAGCGAAGGCTGGGAAAGGACAGTGATCCTTCTTACACATTATGAGGAGGAAGAAGAAGTTTACGGATCTGTTCATCTCATCTACAGCCTCATCTCACTGACATTACTTCCTGGGTCTAATGCGAACAGGAGCTGCCTTTACCTTGTCCACTGAGATCTGAACACTCCTAATGCTTTACTCTGTATACATTCAATATCACCAATGGGAAGATAACCTCCGTACAAGTCATTCCAAGGCTAAAGCCTGATCATTTTTTATTATGAAATCTCCTTTGTCCTGGTTAGAATATTTGGGACTATATTTACATTTTGAAACTTATCCTAAGCATTCTCCTGAAGGATTATAACAAGATCAGTCCTTTGGTGGAAGTTGTTTTTCAAGTAAAGGTCAGAAACATTATTCTGGAAACCTTAGACCCATTTTCAAGTGAGTAATTAAATTGGCCCTTCCCAAGAGGGGTGGCCTTCGGTACAAGTTTGCCAGTACATGTCTATTCAATAGTTTGCATGTTCTGCAGTGTAGTGCAGAACACCTCTGGAAAACAGTCATAAATGGGATGCTGTAGGGTTTTGTTTGTGCCTGTCAGAAATGTGGAAAATTCTGCTCAGATCTAGTGGAGATTTTTTTTTTTTTTTTTTTTTTCCCCAGAGTAAATCTGCGCACAGCGTTGCAGAACTTGAGAACAGAATCACTTAGCCTATCCAATATATAACTGGCTTCTGGTAAATCTTGAGCTTATCTTTTCTCTGGGGCAAAATTCACTATACTTGTATAGTAAGTAGCAATGATGCCTTGATCTTAGATTTAGATGGTATATGAATGCTCATCTTTAATAAACGTGGTCTTCAGAGGCCTAACCAATGGACATATGAAAGAGAATCTGGATTGAGCTCATCTCTTATAAAGATATGTTTCCAGCACCAAATCTAAATGCTATTTCACTTTACCCTTCCTCTTCTAAAGACTGTGATTTCAACAGCAATGAATTATCACAACTCCCATGCTGTCAGTAGGACTATACATGTAAGAAACTAACTCGTAATATTTGAAGCACATCCACATTCTTCAACATTATTTCCATTTATTTTTCCTCAGTGATAGGCTTCCATTAATTTTTATGTATGTTATTAGAATAGATCATAATCCATCTGACTTCAACTTTACTCTCTGCTACCTAAGTTTGACAAGGTTATGTTTGAAGCAGTCTGTAGTTGTAATTAGTGTGCTCCCAGTAATCCACCCGACACAGAGATAGCCTTTGTTTTATTATGAACAGTATCCTGCACATCAGAGTAATTTGATGCAAATTACCAATTACTGTATCCCAGTGTATCACTTGCAAAGTAGTTTTGGGTGGTGAGATATGAATGGTACTACAGAAACATTTCTCTTTTATTCCTGATGTGGATGAACATGACTCAACTGTAGTTCACTGCTAAATTAAAAAAAAAAAAAAAAGCAGTTTCAAAGAGTCAAACATCTGCCCAATTCCAAAGGGCATCATCAGAGCACTTAAACAAAAACACAGCAGGGAATTTAATCATGAGAAAACTGAAGTGAAAGAAGATTTTGTATGGGCACCGCTAGTTTTGGTTCTTTCATGGCAAAAATAAAGGGGTCAGAGAGATCAAGAGGTCACCTATTCACGGCTTAAAATAAAAAAAGAACAAAAAGGACTTTTCTATAGTCTACTATGCAGTGTTAGGAAATGTCCAGATCAGGGTTTCCCCACCCTGTATTCTACCCACCTTGAAGAATAAAGAAAACAAAATCCTCGGGCTTCAGCCTCCCAGCCGGCTTTTATCATAATCCATATTATTCGCAAAATAGACTGGAGGTGACTTATGTGGTGACCTCTCACCACAATTCAAAACGAGTCTTAATGAACTAGGGTAATTCATTCCTCCGGCAGAGCTTATGAGATAAGGCAAGACCGCACTGGTGGGCTCAGCAGACTGAAATGTTAATCTTTTGTAGTCCCTGCTCTGGAGGACCCCCAGGTCAAATCCTGGTGCTGCCGAGAAGTAGAAGTGCCTTTGTTTGGAGCTGGAGAAGCATGGTTCTTGATTTCAGTGTTACCATTCACTCCTCAGAATAGAATGTGTGTGTGTAAGTAAAAACAGGCCGTAAAGTTATTTATAACCATACAACAGAACTATCTGATGAAAGGTAGAGAACAAAGGCTTTACAAAAAAAGAAAAAGAGAGAGGGTTTAAGGAGACTAGAGTTAAAAATGACAATAACGCTGTACTCCCAAGCTGCATTGGTGGTCATTGTTCTCCTCTCTGGGTCATTAAAAATCCACTGCGCCATTGCTTCAAGGTTTAGCTGGAGAGAAACCTCATGTGGAATGGCTTTGATTATTCATTACAAAATAGAAATGCCTTTCTTTTCATCCTCCAGTAGCAGCAGCAATGTATGGTTTACCTTATCAAATGTGATGGCTTGTAAATGTCTCTCATTTTCTCCCTTCACTGCTCCTAGTCAAGCTAGTTGCCTCACTACTCCAGTGTACAGGAAAATCACTGGTATTCCTTACTCACCATCAGTAAAAACAGGTGTTCAGAAAGAAAGAATGTGTTCACATTCACAATGGAAAAGTAATGAGAGGAGAACTGAACTAACACCCCCCAAACTTGGTGCTCCTTTCCTAATTTTCCTGTATTTTACTTTTCTTTCTCCTGACTTTGTCATTCTTGTCAGGCAGACTTACTGGAAAAAGAGAATGGACATAAGGTCATGAAAATAAAAGTCTGATTGAATAGCTTGCCATTCTCTGTCTCTCTTTCAAGAGGATAACAGGATGGATATACATAGGAAAAAGAGCCTCCTTACACAGTAACAGCAGACAACAGACTACTGAAAAATTATGTTTGAGTGGAGAAGACAGCTGGAAATGACTTACAATCTTCCTGACCACAGCAAGTCCCTCTGCTCTGTCCTGATGAGGCCTCACCTGAAGTATTGTGTCCAGTTCTGGGCTCCCTGGTAGAAAAAAGACAGGGATCTCCTGGAAAGAGTCCAGTGGAGGGCCACAAAGATGATAAAGGGCCTGGAGCACCTCTCTTATGAGAAAAAGATGAGAGACCTGGGTCTGTTCAGCCTTGAAAAAAGAAGACTCAGAGGGGATCTGATCCACACTTATTAACGTCTAAGGAGCGGGTGGCAAAAGGACGTGGCTGTGGACTCTTTTTAGCAGTTTGTGGCAATAGGATGAGGGTAAATGGTCACATACTGATGCATAAGAGGTTCTGCACAAATGTACATGGGAACTTCTTCACAGTAAGGGTGATGAAACACTGGCACAGGCTGCACTGAGAGGCTGTGGAGTCTCCTTCTCTGGAGACATTCAAGACGTGCCTGTACGACTACCTGTGCAACCTGGGCCAGGGAGCTGCTTTGGCAGTGAGGTTGGGCTCAATGATCTGTAAAGGTCCCTTTCAGCCCCTACAATTCCGTGATTCTGTGATGAACACAGAATTATAGAACCACAAAATCATAGAATGGTTATGTTGAAAGAGATCTTAAAGATCACCCACATTCAAGTGCATCCATGGGGTGGTTGGTCCCCATCAGATCAGGCTGCCCAGGGCCCCATCCAACCTGGCCTTGAACACCTCCAGGGATGGAACACCCACAACTTCTCTGCCAGGGTCTCATTTTTCTCTGAGTAAAAAAAATCTGTATAAAATCTAGTCTAATTCTTCTCTCTTCTAGTTTAAAGACAGTCCTTCTTGTCCTATCACTATGAATCATAGAATCATAGAATGGGCTGGGTTGAAAAGGACCTCAAAGACCATCTAGTTTCAATCCCCCTGCAATGAGCAGGGCCGCCTACCAACTATGTAAAAAATCAACTCCCTCCTGTTCATAAGCTCCCTTCAAATATTGGAAGGCTGCAATGAGATCTCCCTGTAGCCTTCTCTTCTGCAGGCTGAACAAGCCCAACAGCCTCAATGTGTCTTCATAGGAGAGGTGCTCCAGCCTTCTTACTCCTTTGCGGCTCTCCTCTGGACCCACTTCACAGCCCAGTGTGACACATACATGTGGATGTCATACAGAATACCAAGACCCATTTTCTTCTTCTCAGTACTATTCTTTCATTCAATTTGGTTTCTGCAAAGGGGAAAAGAGAAACAAGTTTTCCTTTTTTTTCTAGGTTTCCAGAATGAGATTTTGGGTAGGAATAATTGCCATGCCATACTGTAAAGTGCACAGGGCCCATACCCTCACAGAAACCTCAGTGAATAACCATGATCCCTCACACAAATGCCCAAGGTGGGGAAAGAGGGCAGTGTACTTAAGGACCACAAGAGAGGCCAAAGAGCAGTTGTCTCCAGCAAAAAAATCTCACCAATTTCAATGTCCATCAATTGGAGTTAATATAGCCTGAAGACTCTTTGCTCCCTTACATACACCTATGAGAGCTGTGTGCACCAGTGGCAAGTAGGATTAAGTTGTTTATCATCTCTTATTCCTTTTTTTTTCCATCTTACTTTTATTTCTGTTTGCATTCATGTGTGCAGCTTGCAGACTTCTCAAGGCTGATTCTAGAACCATTGGATGAGTGGAAACAGAAGTGGAAATTGTATTTGAGTACCTGTATTAAGGAGGTTCCTACCTTTGCTTCTTGATATTTAGTGGTTAGATTTTGTCCAGCAGCAAGGAGGCATGGTTTCAACAAGTTGATGGTTATTTTCTCTTGTAGCCAAGCATTTGAAGAATATTTCCACTGTGAAAGCAACTCATCTCAATGAAAACTAGTTATAGTTTGAAGAATGCTGCTGCTCCAAAGGCTGAATTCCTATAAAATTACAGGGAAATATTTTTTCCTCTTCTTTTTTATTACCTTACTTAAATTGGATCAGTAATGACTTTTATTTTAAAAAGAGAGAGATAAAGAAAAGGAGTTACACAAAAAGAGATGGAAAGAAAGGAGAATATACGCTTTGGAGTAATATACTTGGAGAGCTCAAATAAAATATATGCTATCTCAGAGAAATACTGAATAATTATATACATTCCTTTATTTCCTGCAAGTTTGTATAATACAATCCACTAAACCAAAAGGCCAGACCACTCAGCTACCTAGATTCCTTGTAGTCTACTTAGCCAAGAGTGAAATTAATTGAAATTCAATAGTGAAATGCTGATTTATAGTGGAGGATCTTTCTCAGAGTACCATAAAAGTCTCTTTTGCTTTTTAATGGATGAGTGGTTAGATTTAGATTAGAGAATTTATATAAACACAAAAAGATAAACTGTTTCCATAGCCTTTTCTCAGATCATAAAAATAATCACATGCAGGGTAAGCTTTCTAAAAAGAACAGTCTACAGAGGAAAAATAAAGGAGCATCTTAAGCCACTGCCACTGTGTTCTAAAGTGCTGCCACAATAGGTTCACTTCAGAGTGAAACCAGTCCTCCTTTTGGTTCATTTGATGACATTGTCTGATGGGCAGCTTTACTCCTTGAAAATAAAGGCTCAGAAATCCTGAGTGAAAGCTTCAGAGCTGGATGGAGAAGACAACCGTTCATCCACTCTGCAATCACAACATTTGTGCTTGTGTGGCTTTGATGCAAAGAACTACACTGAAACCAAGGATGTGAGAATGTCTGCTTGCTCTCAGCACAAGCGTCTGAAGCTGGGCCCCCAGAAGTATTTAAGCAGAAATTTGCCTTGAGGGTCTTGTTGCCATTTGTCTTTTCTTCTTTCCTCTGCCTCCAGAAGGGATTCCTTTTGATAAATGTTTTCTATCTGTCACAATTCCCCTTAAGGTGAACCTTTATGCCCTTTCAACAACATTGACTAGAGATCCAAGTGCGGAATAAATGAAAGAAGAGGGAAAACACCTCCGGCAGGAAGTGCTGGGTGTCCAGGAGAGGAAACCTGGGTCTCATTCATTGCTCAGTTGTTGAAAACACATTCCTGGATAACACACGGAGGGAAGTGTCAGGGTGTCTCCTGCCTTGGCAGAGATGCCTTTGAGATATGAGCAGCAGATATCTCCTGTTGCCAGGTACTTGTGAGACCTCATATCAAACTTGGTTGGAACTTTTGTTCCAATCCGAAAAGTAAGATGCTCTCTTTGCCTGCGTGCCCACCCAACTGCACTCTCATGCTCAAGAACCATGGTGGGAAACACTGATCATGGCAGTAGGGTACAGTAGATGTGGGAGGCCTGAACCGCAGGGACCTTGAAATGAGGTCAGGTCAAAGTATTGCTGACAAAGTTGAATTAGAAGAAAAGCTTTAAGCATTAATCTGTTCTCCTCTTAATACCTAATGTTGATTCTCCATCAAATAAGAAAAAAAGTTCAATTTTGT
The DNA here is from genome assembly GCA_023055505.1 of Callipepla californica brunnescens. Lineage (NCBI taxonomy): Eukaryota > Metazoa > Chordata > Aves > Galliformes > Odontophoridae > Callipepla > Callipepla californica. Next base: position 120,253,131 of record JALIRH010000001.1, on the reverse strand, counting down.
TTCCCTTTACTGAAGACTGAAAAAAGGACAAGCAAAGCCAGCAGGACTTAGCCCAGTGTGTCCAATGTGTCCAAATGAATGACCTCACTAACAAAATTCCACTATCAGTATTGTAGGGATCAGCTAAGAATGATGATCTAGAAGGTGTAAATTTCATAAAGTACCACTATTAAGTGAAACTGCATTTTCACTACAAAACTGTAAGACTCTGCAAGAAATAGGTGAGTGTTTCTGCTTGATATTCTGCACCCAGATAAACTTATTAGCACTGGTGATTCACATTCCCAGACAGCATTTGACCTAGAGTGACTGGAAGCCTATTGTATCACCATGCTCCTTAGAGACAAGATAGTCAGCACTAAATGTTCCCTTCCTCCCTCAGGTCCCACCCCCCACATTTAGGAACCAGTCCAGAGTGCTCCCTTGCTCACTAAATTGCCACTTGAAAGAAGACACTGTTAAACATGGTCACCTCTGGTGATCTGCCTGCTGCACAGTGATGAAGTCATCAGGGGGCCACTAGAAAAGCCAGCTAAAGAGGGTCAAGAAAGCTGTCCTCTACTTGGAAGCAGCATCTTAATAGTTTTTTAGAAACAGTAGGCCATCAAGTACCCAGACAATTTAATTTCACTTCTCAGCTGGAAAATAAGTACAGCAGTTGCTTTCATTCAGAAAAGAGAGGGAAAAAGGAGAATTCATTTGCCCATTGATTCATTTATTTGTTTCCTGTGTTTACTTTCACATGCTGTGAGATGAAAACTTTCAGAAAGTTTTCTAAGACAATACACGGTGACACTTTAACATGGATACATTCCCTGACATTCTTGTAAACTTTTAGGGTGCAGTTATCTCACGATGCTATAGGAAATGCCTAGGCAATATTCAGAGATGATGGTCATTGCCTGACTGTAGTTCTGCTCTGCTTAGAATCATACAATGTCCCAAATCAGAAGGGAACCATAAGGATCATCGAGTCCAACTGTACTGCTTAACAGAGATAGAGGTAACAATGTTGATATATGAAGTTGGGCACCAATTTCCCTTCAGTCTTTTGAAAATATCCCTTACTAAATAGTTTTCAAACTCGACATACACTATAATAAAGTTAGAGCACCTCATAACCTCATACAGTTTCTTGGAGACATGGGCTGACACTACTGACAGCCGCCGTGCAGACTCAGTGTTAAAACATATTCTGCAGTGATTGGTAAAGCAAAAACCTGGCAACATCCAGCTTTTGCCAGATTCATCTTATATGGTTAAGGTCAGACATACTTTCATTCTGTTGTTAACTGGATTGAAAGTATCTGAATGACAGTGATGGGAGTTTAGCACAGGCTTTTTTTTGGCTCAGCTTTTAGGAGGTTGCCGAGTGACATAGATGAAGCAGAGATTCACTCTTTCCTCTGCTCTCAGCTCTGTAGTCTCAGAGTACAACAGCCACAAGAATCTCACTGTAAAGCAATGTTCTGAAATTAATGTGGATTGGCATCAGAGCAACAGTCAACCTGGAACAGCAAGAGCAAATGTGTGGCTTATGTGCCAAATTTGGGATTCACTGAGTACAATGGCATGCAATGGCATCTTTTTGACAAGTAATGGACTTCAAGCTATTCATCCTTGACTTTGTAAGTTGAAGACATATCTGCGAGTCCATAGCTTCAGAAAGATGGCTCCAACAGTGGTAGGATGTATGGCACTTAGAATAATTAATAGTTCTTATATAGCTTGATTGAACAGTGACTAGTCAACGAATGTTTACAAAGTCCTCAGACAGCTTAAATAGCTAAATCTGATTATTAATTATTAGGGTGATCAGGTTTGTCTCTTACAATACATGCCTTTTTAAATCCTGGAGTGTGAGTGTTTTCAAATAAACAAAGATGGACTGGGAATTCCTTAAAGTGCTCCCAACAATGTCATATGGGCAAAGTCTTTTGTATTCTGTGCAACTTTGCAGGCAGAAATCTCATCAAGGTACCAAATTAAACTGTCATGCTGCTCTGTGACTCCTGAACTACTGGCACACCCCAGCTGTAGTTCATGTTATTAATAACAACAAGTTGTTGGGAAGAGTTTCCAGGTCATGTTGCAAAGGAATCTAATTGGTAACAATGAATGACAGATTTCCTTTAAAGTTCAGGAAATAACTGTTTGAGCCAAAAATGATGCAAAATCCAAGCAGTCAAGCCAAAGACCTCATTTTGGAACAGCTGTACCTCGCTAAGACCCTTCTCAAAAGACAAACTATTTGCAGAGAGTCTTAAGCATTCAAATGCTTCATTTTCCAGGCTGGAATGAGTTGCAAGAGAATGAATAAATAATGCAGGTCACAGTGGATCATTATCATTAATCTATAATAACTAGCTAAACAAACATAATGTAAAGGTTAAATTTCCAGAGGTATTGAGGTAATATCGATAGGGTCATGTGACCAAATTAAGACCATCAAACTTCTGTCCTATATTCCCTCTTTAACCTTTGGAGGAAAATAGGCAATATTACAGCATGACTCACCTTGTCTTTAAGGAGGCATCTGCAATAGTTCCTTTAATAACTCTTTAGTACTGAGAACATTCAGAGACCGAAGTGCCCAGCTTAGATGGAGATACTTAATCTTAAATGAGAGGAATCCCAACTTTTTAGAATAAAGGCCATGTGAAAGAGTAAAATGGGTAAAGGCTGCAATACACACACATCAAGTGGACAAATTTGATAACCATACTGTCATATATCTCCCTCAATGGTCACTGTTTCACGCCCAGGGGCAACCAAAAAACCTCATTAAACACTATTTGCCTTGCTCCAGTTTATAACTTATAAAACTTATTTTATTAACATGGTAGCAATTTTCTATACTAAAGTGTAACCTACAATGCTTTGAGACCTCTCTCTCAAGCACTCTCTAGGAGCAGAGCATATGCTTGGGATGTGAATGACATCTCCCAGGGTAAGGACCTAGGAGCCCATCTACATCCCATGAGTGTATCACTTCTTGTTCAAGGACAGAAAGGTATTTAAGAAAGATATTAAAGTAGTTTTCCCAGTGCAACAGGGTGAATTCCACCTGAATCCACAAAATAATTTAGAAATGCAAAGTTTATATGGACAGAGAGATCTCACATCAGCCCTTCTCAGTACACAGACAAAACAACTACTCCCAGCAGGTGGACTGAGTTTTCCAAAATACAGCTAATCTGGTTTTATAGAACCAGAATAATGATGACTCTGCCTCGTCTCCTGGTTATGTGTTATAATGCTTAATCACCCTCACTGCTACATCCTTCAAGGTTGAATTGTTTAACTTTGTCTTCCAACTAACAAATCTTGTCTCTCCCTTAGACTGCAACATCAAAAGGCCTCCTTGTATCAAAGTTTATCCAGGCATTGTTGTCTAAATACTGAAACCAAGTTCCCTCAGCTGCTCAACCTAAGAACATAGGAACTGTGCTCCAGACTCCTCTTGGTTGGTAGACACACTCCAGGGCCTCAATGTCTTTCTTGTAGTGAGGGGCCCAAAACTGAACACAGTACTTGAGGTGTGGCCTAACCAGAACTGAGTACATAGAGATGATCATCACCTCCTGCTCCTGCTGACTGCACTCTGGCTGTTACAAGGCAGGATGCCATTGGTACCCTTGGCCAACTGGGCACACTGCTGGCTCCTGTTCAGCCATGTGTCAACCAACATCCTTTGATCCTTTTCCTTCACACAACTTTCCTGCAACTCTGTCTCAAGCCTGTAAAGTTGCCTGGGATTTTTGTGACCAAAGTGCAGGACCTGGCACTTGCTTTTCTTGTTAACACACATACAATTGGCCTCAGTCTATTGATCCAGCCTGTCCAGTTCACTCCCTACCCCCAGGCACATCAACGCTTCCTCCCAATGCAGTGCCATTTGCAAACTTACTGAGTGGGCACTCAACCTCCCCACTCAGATCATCAATAAGGATATTAAACAGGACAGACTCCAACACTGACCCCTGGGAACATCGACCCCTGGGGAACACCACCAGTGACTGGTCACCAACTGGTTTTAACTCCATTCACCACCACCACAAGGAGCAAATGCCCATTCACGTCCTTTAGTCAGCAGTATCAAAAAGGCCTCCTTGTTTCAAAGTGCATCATTCCTGTATTTTGGCCACTCACTTGAGGAAGGGGAAAAAAGAAGAAACAGGAAAGAAAGAAAAAAAAAAGATAAAAGAAAAAAAGAAAAAGAAAGAAAAGAGAAAAGAAAGAGGAAAAAAGAAAAAAAAAAAAAGAAAAACAACAAAGAAAAAAGTGAACAAGAAAAAAAAAGGAAGAGAAAAAAAAAAAAAAACATGAAGAATTATTCATCAGCTCATATGAGATTGTATCTGTAAAATCTGCACAGTAGCAATTCCCAGGAAGAGCTGGCAGCGACACAAACCTGACTGGGGCCCTCCAGCTCTAATCAGCTCCTCGATTCTGTGCCTTGCAGGAGCAAAGCTGAGACTGCAGTGATGGATGATTCTCCAACTGCTGCTACAGGCACTGTGAGAAGGGCTTCTCAAAGGCAGAAAACACAGTCCAGGAAGGGGAGGGATGAAAAGGGAGAGAGAGGATAAGTATATGAACAAGGAAGTCAGGTGGGGGACTGATAACCAAGTGGGGTTTGCAGGTTGTAACTAGCAAAGGAATGCTTCCATGTCAGAACATGAATCTGCATAGAAAAGAGGAAGGGGGAGAAGATTAAAGGAGTGAGAAAAGTAATAGGCTGACAGTGGAAATGGACAAAATTAATCAATGAATACCTGGACAGCAGGGAAGGTGATGTTTGTGGAAAAGATACCATTGTAGAAAGGTCATGGGTAAACTGTAAAGGTGATAAGGATATTTAGATTTGGTAAGAATAGTTTCATTCTCATCAGACAAATGAGAAATTAGGAGCTGGCAGAGAAGAGGTATTTAAGAAGAAAACATAGGATCTGTCTTAGCCAATGTCTCTGACAATATGCAGCCTAGGGCAAGCTATTTTAATATTGTTTCAGTTCTATTTTGCATAAATGATAATGGTGTCACTTTATAGACATTATTTATGTTTACACAGTAACATTTGGAAGGTCTCTTATAGCCATGGGATAATTAGGCCTAAGGCCTCCAGTCTGGGAAGGATGTGGAGCTGTTGGAGTGGGTCCAGAGGATGGCCATGAAGATGCTCAGAGGGCTGGAGAACTTCTCCTACAAAGACATGGAGCTGGAAATATTTAGCTTGGAGAAGGGAAGGCTGCAGGGAGACCTCACTGTGGCCTTCCAGTACCTGAGGGGAGCTTACAAGCAGGATGGCTTTTTATACAGGCTCATAGTGGTAGTACAAGGGGGAGTAGCTTTAAATTAAGAGAGGGGAGATTGAGGTTAGATGTTAGGAAGAAATTTTTTACTCAGAGGGAGGTGAGGCCCTGACACATCTGCTTAGAGAGCTGTAGGTGCCCCATCCCTGTAGGCACTCAAGGCCAGGTTGGATGGGGCCCTGGCAGCCAGAGCTGGTTGGGGGGTAACCAGCCCATGGCAAGGGATGGGAACTAGATGATATTTAAGTGCCTCTCCAACCTAAGCCATTCTGTGATATGATTCTATGACTCTGTGCTATGATTCTGAGTCCTTTTGCAGATTTTCCTGCTGAGAACGGCTACATACCACACCAAAGAGCTAACAAGTGAATACAAGTCATCTAACATATATCAAATATACTTTTGGCATCACATCCCACTGCTAATTTCTCCACTTAGACTTCCAGGTTGCTAATACACGTAGTTGAGCTCATTGCACACACTATTGCACAATGGAAAGACACTGAGAGAGCTGTTAAAGAAAGATCCCAATTACAAGCACCAGGATGTCAGTCTCTAATAGGACAGGAAGCAAATGGAGTCCCTTTGTTTGCCACCCTCTGCCCACCGAAGTACCTGCCTTTGTGTACACACAGACTGGGCACCACTTGCCTTAATGATGCAGACAGCTAAAACATATGCTGCTGTCAGATAATGTGCATGAAAGGGGTTTTATCCACTGAAAATAAAAGGACGTTTTCATATATTCTTGGTATTTTAAAAAACGTTCTTTCATAAAAAACATGCACATGATTTACTGGCATTAAATAAAGGAAATATCTGGAGAATCATCTACCTATCCTTCCATCCATCTATCATTAGATGTAATTTAATACTTAATGACATTTGTGATCATCATGCCATGCTTGTAATTGAAAATGAATAATTGAAATTCCAATTACCACAGGGGTCAGCATAAGGGGAATTTGTATAGTAACTTGCTAGGCAATAGCCTAAATTTGCAGTCATGTTAGGACTGCAAACAATGTGTCTCGTTCTTCAATTATTTATTGGGAAACGTCGTCTTAATTTCTCTTAGCTATTTCTATGAATAGTCGAGGCTTTGTGCTGAAAGACAGAAAACCTAAGTTTCATCATGTTCATTCAGCAGCTAGCAGTAGAGCCCATCATCAACACTTTGGGGGCACTCACTGTTGACATCTACCCTTATCAGAGTACCTGAAGATGCCACCAGCGAACCAATTGCATTTGAATACCAACCACACATCTTTCAGCACTGGGGGAAAACACAAGAAAGCAAGAAAGATCACGAATAGCCCGAAATAATCAATTCTGGACTTCAAACAACATCCAGTGGCAAATCATCAACATAACAAAGGGGACTCATTTTCAGCCCATTAGCTGCTTGCAGTACAAGGAACTTTTCTGGCTTTCTCAGAAATTTGATCCCCTAATGACTGCAGAAAGGGCATCAGGACAGAAAATAATTACAGTCTGTCAGACAGTCTGGCATTCAACCTTCCACATGGTCCAGCAGACGGTGTCAAAGATTTGACCTCAAGGGGGTTTGAAGCACATTGTCAGAAAATACTCATCTAAATGGTCTACAGAGCATCCTACAGCTGATCAATGTCTTAAGTGAGCAATGCTTAGCAGCTGGAATGTTTTTGATTAGTACATCTAACCCCTGATTGATTGGTATTCTAAATAATTAATTGCCTTGTTCGTGGGGGAACAAAATAAAACTTTAATAAGTGACAAGGATCTCAGTGTCTCTGTAGCAGGCTACAAGGATGTTAGCTCTGCATTTCACTGGACAACTTAAAACTTGCGTATGAATTTACGTTTGTCCATTCAGAGCTGCAAAATGTCATTTATTTCCTAATATGAGGTTTAAACCCAAGAATATGCGCCCATTTCCCTTAAACTTGCTACACCTCTAGTAATTTTATGTATCACTTTCATTTTAATTCAACTGATCTTTTTTAAAAAAGTACAAAGGATTTAGGCATTAATTCTCAATCATGTGTTCAGAAAGAGCCATGAATGCAATGTATAATCATATAAGTTTGTGTTTGTTTGTTTGTTGTGAATAAGCTGCTGATCACCTCACGTCAAATAGCTGAGCTAGTGCTCCTTGGCTTCTTGGAGGCCTTTTCTAGCTTTAATGATTCTATGAATCTTTGATTCTAAATAGGAACCCTCAAAAGGCAATGGATTTCACCTGCCTTAAGATGTTTTTCTTTAAATGCCTGGGTTTGTGCAGTGACTTCTCCACTGTATGTTAGCCTTCATGCATCACATGGTTCCTCCGTTCAAGAAATGAAGTAGTGATTCTGATAACACAGACAGAATGGGACTTGGTACCTATGTTAACCACCTCCAGCAGGATGTTGGTATGCAGTCATTTGTTAATATAAGTTTGAGGGATTGATTGATTCAATCTGCAGCCACTGAAATTTGTGCACAGCCTACCATGAAATGCAAACAAGCTGGACAACCCCCTTTTACAGAAATATCAGGCAAAGCCCAGGCTGTAGGGGTGAAGAAAACTGTGGCCAGTCTTCACTCATTCTATTTACCCTTTTAGGCCTGTCTGGCATCTTTTTGCTAGGAAACCCCCCGATCTATGCAGGAATCCTTCCTCTCCAGAGCTGGGAACACTTCACTCAAGACCTAGATTCATTTCTGCAGCAGATAAGCATTTCCTAAATACTCCTTAATAGCCATAACCCCATACATAAATAGGGGGCTATAAGAAAGGCTCTCCAGCAGGGCCTGTTTTAATATGACATGAGGAAAGGGCTCCAAAGTAAAAGAGGGGAGATTTAGATACAGGAAAAAAGTTTTTTACAAGAGTAGGGTGGCACTGAAACAGGTAGGTGTCCCCACTATCACAGGGGAGTTAGACAAGATGACCCTGAAAGGTTCTTTCCTTCTCAAGTGATTTTACTCTACATTAGTGCTCTTCCCTGTGTGGCACACACTTATCCTGAGCTTGAATGGGGCTCTTGGTAGGACTGATGTCCTGGATCCAAGGTACAAAAGGGCCTGCCACTCTTCCAGGTCACTTGGGTCCTGGTATTTCAAAGACAGACAAAGATTTAAAGGAATTTGCCCTAAAGGGTTTCTCACTCTACTCATTCAAAAAAAGAATGGTGCTCTACTTCTTTCTGTCTCCCAGTTCTAGAGAGTTGTTGATGATGATTTGCACTGTTCTAATTCTTTTTTTTTTTTTTTTCCAGAGAAAGCAGCAATGTCCATTCTTAGTGATGACTTGAAATATTAGGCTGTTTTCCTTCTATTGTACTGGAGATAAGACTAGTCTTTTACATAGCTCACACAGGTGGATTTTTATATTTTTTCCTGAAAAGGAAGGGCACACCAATGTCATTGCAGGAGACAAAATGTGTCCAAGCAAAGCTCTGGGTCTCTGCAGATCATAGAGTAATAGAATTGTTTGAGTTGGAAGGGATCTTTATAGCTATGGTCTAACTCCCCTGACCAGGGACACCCACAGCTTCATCAGGCACTCAGAGCCTCACCCATCTTGACCTTGAATGTCTCCAGGGACAGGACACCCACCACCTCTTTCAGCAACCTGTGCCAGTGTCTCACCACCTGTATTGCAAAAAACTTTTTTATCATATCCAGTCTAAATATCCCCTCTTTTAATTTGGTCCCATTTCCCCTTTCTCTATCACAACAGATCTTGCTAAAGAGTCCATCCCCTTCTTTCATATAGCCCTTCTTTAAATACTGAAGAGATCCATGGCACAGGAGTAGTTCTGCTGTACTGCAATTTCAGCTGTAACAAGTTTTTGTGCATACTTGCTACTGTTCTAAAATGATCTACAACGTGTTTGAGCCCGTGTTTTTTCGGTCAGCAATACAACATGGCCGAGCAGCTCACAATGTTGTTATTAGCATCAGATTTATAAGGACCATCATCATTGACTTTCAGTGGGTGAAGAGTCCTTGGAGAGGCTTTTTAAACAAACTTGATTTCAGCTTATGGACCAGAGACCATCATTATGTCTCTCACCAGCCAAAGAATGCATGTTTACACAAGATGAGGCCACGGGTCAGAGGCAGAGAGCAGAAGCACAGGCAGTGCAAATCAATATTTTTAGATAGCTTACTGTTAAATAAACTGTAAGTCCAGGTCCAGCTGTTTTGTATCAGCTTCACCATGCTTGGTATCAGTGGAAGAAGAACTGTTTACTCCAATCAGAGTTACAGGTCTCAGCACAGTTATCTCAATAAACTTCTAGCTGGAAAATCTCAGAGCTTCTCAGGGTAATTAGTTAGAAATTGAGTATATGGAACAAATATAGAATGGAATCATAGAATTATTGAGGTTGGGAAAGACCTCTAAGATCACTAAGCCCAACACCATTCCATCCTCACCAAGCTCATTAACCATGTCCCCCACTGCCATATCTCCTTGAGGTGTTCTTGAACACCTCCAGGGATGGTGACTCCACCAGCTCCCTGGGAGCACGTGTCAGTGTCTCACCACTCAGAGAATAAGTATTTGGCTTTCTTGCTTACAAATAAAAAGTAATTTAGAAATCAGTGTAAAATCAATTATTTAAGTTCCTGGATTGTTTGAGTAATCAGGGTGTGGTAAGTGTCAGTCAAGTCACTGGGTTACAAGGATCTGTGCTGTGATCGAGCAAAGCAGATCTCCATCTCTTGACTCTCAGCCTGGAGTCCTGCCCTGTGGATGCGGCGTCCCACCCCTTTTATGCTCAGCAAAAGCCAAAAAGCAAAAAGCCTGAGAGCAGAAAAAAAAATGAAAGATGCTACCCCATTAGTCAACAAATTTAGTCAACCTCTTCCTAAATTGCTGGAAGGTTAGCTGTAATGGCACAGCAGGGTGGAAGAATTGCCTGAGCAAACTACAGAGGGCAAAAAGAGTTTTAAGTCCAGCCATAGGAAACGTCATGTGGAATCAAATTCCTGCCAGGCTTGGCAGCAGTAATGTCAGGGCTATTCACCTGTTTCCTTGTGAGTCATGTCCAACTTTTGGACATGCATTTCCATGTGTTTCAAACACAGCCTGAGGTGGGAACTAATGAGAGGTCTGTTTCTGACATGTGTTGATACACACAGCACAGTTGCCTAGCACAGATGCTGCTTTGCACATGTTTCTGCACACTGGATTTGTAAGTCAACAGGGGCTCTGGCTCAGCAACACTTGTTTGGGAGCTCCTCACTCCAGGCTTTGAATTCTGCCAATACTCTGCACAGCTTCCATGAATACATCAAATACCTGTAGACCATCCACCTTCTGGGAGGATTACCATAAGCCTCGCCTGATAACATAGGCAAAGAATTACAAAAATTCAATTCTTTTAACCAGTGAAGCTTGCACTGTGGCTTTTTTTTTCTTGTAACCTCTAAGCTATTGTTTTCTTCCTGCCTACCTGTCTTTCACAGCATTTTGTAAGTTTTAACCTTTTAATTACTTTTTCTTGACTGAAAGAATCAGAATTGATTTTGTTTACTGATTAAGATGCAGAGACTCAAAGAAACAATGAAGTCACCTGAAGGTTAAATATTACAAATAGTTCTACTCATTTTTTCCTTGGATGCCAGAACTTTCAAAAATTCTCTTTAAAAATCACAATGGTAAATGTTAATTCAAAAATTCTATTACATATCCTTTCACTAAGAATTTGACTAAATCATCTTGTTTCAAATAAATCTAGCCAGGATATGTTTCTGCATTTTTAAATGTTATTAGGAGAAAATATTTAAGATGTGATCGCATACAGAATTCCAAGAGGGAATTGCTATTGTTGCAACTTAAACTCTCTAGCAGCAAGGTATCCCCAGATCCATAAGGCATCTCTATATCTGTGTATGATAAGATATAGTCTTACACCACTTAGTTAAATTTAATAATCAACATTTGTTCCACAGTGGACACTATACTGATTTCTGCTCTGCTAGCTTTTCTAGCACTGGCACAGCTGTCCAGTGGCCCTGGGCATTGTGTGCTGGTGTGGGGCAACCTGCCCACAGAAGGGATTGGAGTTGAGTGATCTTTAAGGTCTATTCCAATCCAAGCTATTCTCTGATTCTATGCTTCTATGATTCTTCATTGCTTTCATTACTTTTCCATTTCCCTGTTCCCCTGATGTACTTTCAGTGTAGCATTCTTACACAGAGGACCTGACTCAAGCAGTGACTTCAACTAACATAAGCTCATAGTTAAGGGTGCACTTCAACTCAAGTTTAAAATAAAGTAAGAATTAGCTTCACTGCAAAAATAAAACAAATACTAAGCACTATCATTACTGCTTAAACTTGTCTCAGTTACATTCATTCATTTATCCTACTAAAGGAGCTTTGAAGACTTTGGCTCCATTAAACTTCTCGATTCACAAATTGAACTGAAAAAACTAAAGAGAAAAAATATAAAAGAGCAACTGTATCTTAGTCGGACATAAATGAGCTTTTTCATTGTTTTTCTTTTCACTAACAAAACAGCTGTGGAATTGGAAGAAAAAAAAATGGGATCAACTAAAACATTTTGCTTGGACCAACATATCAAGTTTTCCTTTGTGGAGGTAGGACTTTTCCTTCATTCTATTTCTGTAGACTAATAGGTTTAAACCAAGCCACTGAAATTGTTCATGTCAGTGTTTTTCTAATTTTTTAGTTTTCCTTTTCTGGGACAGAGAACTGATAATATATATGGGTATCACATCGCATTATACAGTAAACAAACCCCTGAAATATTTTACCCAGATCCATTTATATGGACATATTTTCCATAATATCTGGACATTTGATCAACAGCGGCAAGAAATTAAACCTCAGATGGACTCAGACCAAATTTCTCCTATGTACCTTTTGGCAAGAGAATGTCTTTTGTAAGAGAATAGTCTTACGTTTCCTCTGCGACAATGGGTTTCAACCTTAACTCCATTGAAACCTCCCATAAATTTCCCATCACAGTTGAAGACCTCTGTTTCTTGTCTAGAAGTCCACTAAAACTGCAGAGGTACTATTTCTTTGTAACCCTTTTGCGTTCATGCACAGAATTAGCAGAATTCCAGTTGATTCTGGAAAGGCAGAAGAGGATGTCACTAAAAAGGGAAGTCATTTAACTTCTGCCTACATTCTTGGCTTAGAAACATAAAATCTTTAGTTCATCTAAATCTGAGATCCATCCAGCCCTCCTCAAACTGAGCTTTTCAGTAACTCTCTATTCTTCCAAGACATTGATGATGGTACACTGCCCTTTTATGCAATAATGAATTAACCTGAACTTCCAGAAAAGAAACGGATTTAGGTTCAAAACACACTTCTGCGAGCAGAGGTGAACACACAAGAGCTAACCTCGTCCCTATTGAGTGACCTTATCTAACAAGTTTAAAGGCTATGTAGAAAGGGATGTTCTCTTTCTGTTGCACTTTTACAAGCTGGAACCTAAAGCTACCCAACTACCCAAAGGAATGGGATCATGGCTTTGTAGGTTAGCATTTAAAAACTAAACACTCTTGATTCTGCCCCCAAGAAATGAAGCTGGCAATCACAACACAAACAAAGGAAAGAGATCCCACGCTGACAGAAGACACCTTGTAACTTGAGTCCTCCCCAAAGTCTATCCAAACATGCCACACTGGCCTCTTTTTCTAATCCCTAGAATGATGTAGACATTGCCAGACATATATTATAGGTCTTCGTTTTAGACGTCTCTTTTAAAATGAAAAGATTGCAACCTAGATTATTTCTCCATTGCTAAAAAAAGGAGCCTGTGGTGACTGCCTCAGCTGTGAGTATTTACAGTTTGGTCAGATGCACCTAATCTAGACCATTTCTTTCCATATACCTTGTCATCTTTTCTTTCCAAACAAAACTTGCATTTCTTTAAGAAATCTCCTTCATACTATCTCAAACAAAACTTCTATGAAATCCAGGGTGAAGAAAAAAAAATCAAATTAAAACCTCCTGTTTCTCAGGCATTCATGTCCCAGAATAGACCCTGAAATCTAACCACCACTATTTGGGCAGCCAGAGGGAGAAACAGACTATAAACAAAACTGAAACAGATTTTATTGATTTTTCCCCATGCAGGCTAAGCTACATGCAAAATCAAAATCAAACACAGAAGATCAATAACTAAAAGCAAGTTGAGTGCGTTTTCAAATGACTTCTCTCTCCATGGTTTAAGGCATTTCTGCAATAAATCAGGTTAAGAAAGATACCTACAAATTATGGTTTGAAGTGGATTATGTCCCTTTAAGAGTTCATTTCAATATGTTTTCACAACAATGTATACTCCAAAGCTGTTTGCCAGGTGTATATCTCTATTGTCTGTATATCATAACAGTAAGACTCAGAATGTTTTCTTTCACAGCAAAAATAGCTACCATGAGTTGTTGCTTTGTGCTAAGCCCTTTGACCCTGAGCTATACACACACACTTCCAGCTTATTGAGCTATGGCACCCCACCACGTGAGTGCTCTGACTCCAATAGCTAACTCATAAATAGGATTTAACCTTAGAATCACAGAATTACAGAATGGTTATGAATGGAAAAGACCACAAAGGTCACCTACTCCAACCCCAACCCATCCTCACCTTGCCCACTAACCATATCCCTCAGTGCCATGTTTCATGAACACTATCCTGGGCAGTCTGTGCCAGTGTATTACCTCTTTTTCTGAGAAGAAATATTTCCTAATATCCAATAGCCTTGAAAATTTTGCCCAAAACTTGACATAAACCAAGGATAAACACAAAAAACACTGAGTTACTCTACATGTGCAAGTGGACCTTTATTCTACTCCTCTCTCATGAGCAGAAGAATGCTTGCTGGAGAATGGTTAACTCCAAATAACTCAGATTGCAACAAAGACAGCCTACTGCTGTGTGCCACAGCTCTCTACCGACAAAACTGTTTGGATGGAAAACTTAAAATCATTTTACTGCATTCCCTGAGTCGGTTCCTAGTTCCCACTAGATTGCTTATGTATCTTGCATTTAAACTTCCCTGGAATTTCTCATACAAATAAGTACTATAAAAAGAAGGACAATTCAATTTACGTTTGATGGGGGTATGAAAGTCACTGTAATTGAATGATAATTTGCCGTGAAGCATGGATGTGAGTCCTCATGTTTGCCTCTTGACCTGAAAGGATACGGCTAGTGAAAATGTCTAGCAGATAATTACTGCTGGGCTAACCCTGAGGCTTGGCTATTATTCACAGGTCAATCTCTCTAAGATAATTCCCAGGATAATATTACTGAGGAACATGCTCCCTCTGCATAATGCAACACCTGCCTCTCGTGAGATCTCAGGGACAGGGAGATGAGCTTTGCCTTTTCTTTGCTATCCGTATTATGCTTTCTTGTAGGGCAGAGAATGAGAGCAGCAAAAGGAGAAAATAATGTAAATATCACCTTGTGATAGGGAATTTGGGGAGACTTAATTTTCAACATTTATCAGGGCTGTAACTTCTTGCAGAGTCTGTAGTGATGGGGTACACACAAGTGTCACTTAATTTGTCACTTCCATTGCAGATGAACAAAGGGAAATATAAACCTGTTGAATAAGCTCAGAAGTTTACTTCCAAGACTCAGACGTGGTTGTCAGCTCTGTGCTGTGTTTTAGGTAGTGCTGGGATGATCCCTGGGCTTCTATAGCAATGCATGTACACAGGACAGACCAGGTTATAGCCAAGCATTGCAGTGAGCTCAGCCTGCTTTATTCCCCTCCAGGTCATAGAAACCTATGGCCAGAAAAGATCTTCAGAGGTCATCTCCTCCATCCCCCTGCCCCAAGGCAGGCTTATCTATGGGGAGGTCATGTCTGACAGATGTTTGTTTAACTTGCTGTCATAGTGATGGAAACTCATCAAGTATTGCAGATTATCTGTGTACAGTGCTCAGTGTTCTTAGTGCTAGAAACCTTTCCTTCCCAGTGTTATAAATCCATTCTTTCTGTTGGAAGGCAAGAAGCAGGATAAGTTGATCAACAGTGGGAAAATATATAATCAGGTGGGAAAGAAACAATATCTAAGGGACAAAATCAGGGGAAAAAAAAAAAAAAAACCAGCAGTCTAAAAACAGTCCATAGGTTGGTTCTGCAACAGCTCAGAATTTTGAATGCAGTACTGAAGGGAAGAGTTTAGTGAGCCTACTGCCAGCCATAGGACTAATAATTAATAGCAATTACACATCTGGTCAAAGGCCATTGGTATAGTAAGGCTAGATGATTAGTCTGGACAGCAACACAGGGGGAGGATGGGAAAAGGTATATAAAGGCCTTAATTAATGCTACCTCTAACGCTATTAATAATGTATGATTAACTACTTAAATATTAATTCCTTTTATTACTTTCTCATATTTTGCCATATTATTGCCTAGATGAAGAAAAAGATCATCTCCACAATAGCTTGTATATGAAAGTTGCTGGTAAATTGTCATCCCTGTATGGGAAGGTACACAGGTCTTGATGTTGTGATTCAAATTATTATAAATCTCTTTAATTTCCATTGTGTTAATTATGTCTATCAGTTCTTTAGATAGATAAAGGAACTAGAAGCATCATATGTACTTAATAATCTAATTAGTAGGTTCCATGTGTTGTTTCCTGTTTTGTGTATTTTTTTTCTTCTATTAGAAAATACAGACAAATAAGCTGGTTTGTTCTAGAGCAACATTGTATAAAACCACTCCAAAAGATAACGTCTTAAATTGAAAACAGTTGGAAAAGGGGAAATCAGCTATCAGCCTCAAGTTACTACTACTGTAACTGGAAACAACTTTACAAGTACACTTGGATAATTCATATTATTTTGCCAACACTTTGAAGTTACACTTTCCCCCTTCATTTCTTAAGTCAGCAAGAAGCGGTTATTAAAGGCATCTCTTAAAAAAATGAAACTGTCAAGATGTGGCTTTGAAATCTTTGAAAAGATGCCTGTAACATATAATGTGCTATAAGCACGTCTATTAAATCATGGCTCTTGTGGTTCTAACACAGAAATACCAGAAAAGAATTCTTTTCACATAGGATCAGTAGCAAGACAATAATGGAAAACATTTGGGCCGAAGGTAAAAGTTGGCTAAAGCAAGCTCCTTTCCATCTGCTTGTTATCAGTAGTTATAGGAGCCAGGCAGGTGACCCATAAATTTTTTTTAAATGACAGACTTTTGTTTTTGACTGTGTCACAATGAAGGGTCTTGTTTTAACTTCATAGAGATATTGTCCAGGACTTCAAAATTAAATAGCAGCTGTTAGTAAAGAAGAGAGCAGTGCTGAGAGAAGCAAGAATGATTTTCCTCTGTTGGAAAAAAGGAAAATGCTAAGAAGTAGTCTTCAAAATTTACTAAACATCATTCTGTTAGAAAATAAGAAGTAGACTGAAAACAGTATGAGAACTGATCAACTAAATTCTCCTGTCCCAGGTAAAAGAAATGAAAAGGGAAGTGGAAGCACATGGAAAGAGTGTAAAAAATTATTTAGGTGTGCAAAGAAATCCTTAAAAAGAAGACACTGGGGCACACATTATATAGCATTGGATGGCACGAACCAAGGTTTGAAAGGTAAAGCTCCACAAGCTCACACTAGAAAAAAGGTACAGATGGTTAACAGTGAATGCACTTAACCACTTAAGCACACTTGTGATAGGCACGGGGGGGAGGGGGATCTCTATCTCTGAATGTGCTCAGAGAGTCTCTGGAAGATAAGAGGTGTCTGCACAGGAGTTTCTAGGCTCCAACCGGGAATGAATGAAATTCCATCACCCTCATTAAAGAGGAGGTCAAGGTGGAAGAGCTAATGGTTTCCCTGACCTCAACAATCTTTGAAATTGTGAAACTGTTAGATTAGGTTGCTGATCTAATTGTCTGGGTCTCTTGGAGTTGTATTTTTTTTTACACAGGCTTTTTAATTTAATATATTGCTTGACTGTAGTTGGGACAGATGCAGTACTTAATCTTAGGTTATTTCTCAATACATAACTTCTCTAAAAATTATGCTTACTTTTGTACAATGTGTAGTTGCAGGTTGATATTCAGTAGCTATAACATGACAAAAACCTGTGAGTTTCCTTAAAGGCATTCTTTATGCTGCATCTTCTCTCAAATATTTTGTCACCAAGAATGCTGGCGAATTGATAAATCAATTACATAATTTTAATTAACAGCAATACAGGCAAAATAACTTGTAATTATACGTGAATTAAAAACATGAGCTCTACGTTGAATTTTACTTGCCTTTTTAAAGCTAAATTCCTTCTTTGCCATCCATCCAGCAAATTTCTTGATGCTCTTTTAGTCACAAGGGGTTCTGCAGATGTAGGAAAAGAAGAATGCTTTTGCAGAGATATGCTGCGTTTCCTAACCAAGCAAAGGCAATGATGTGAAATTCTTTAACGATCAGGCTCTAGGACTGATCTTTCAAGACAGCACCAAAGAAAAAAAAAATAATCTAAAGCAACTTCTAAGAAATCTCAGATTGACTTCAGATAAGATTATACGCATAGATGATCTACCTAACCTTTAGGGCAAATCTGGTTGCGTATAAGATTTTCCACTGAAATGAGAAATTAAATCAATCTATGAAGTTAAGACTTAGATCTTGAGTCAAGGCTATGCAATTACAGGGTTTTAGTCTGTCCCATCAAACAGCTCTTAAAGTCAGACAACAAAATCACCTCAATTTTCATGAATGTCCAGGCCAGTTCACCTTTGAGGGAAATTATACAAAAACTGTTGTCTCCTGTGGTTTCAAGAAGAAATGAGAGGAAACTTCACCTTTGAGGTGACCCTGAGATTTAGGGGAACCTAAGGGTTTGCATAACTGTTAACTATTGGCAAAGGAATTTAACTCATTCTTGTGCAGAGCCTCATCTTTTGTAAACTGAAGGAACAGGAAGATTCAGAAGTTGAAAGAACACAGTTTAGCCGTACTAAAGAGAACTTCCCACATTTTGACAAAGAAATGAAATTCAAAAAAGTGCAGACAGAGTGCAAGCAACAAAAGACTATAGAGACCAGTACCTATAAATGTTGGCATCTAAAGCATCAGCAGGGACTGGCATCTTTAAAACTTGCCTCTTTACTGATGGGGAGAATTAATTTGTCAGTGAAGAATGAAGGTGTGATCTGAATGATGAAATCAATGCAGACTGATTGGTTCTGTGATATTATGGGCAGCACCAGCTTTGTGAATATTCTCCTCTTGTGCTGGTGTGTTAGTACACATGTAAAACAGGAAAGTAGAGAAGGCCAACAAAACTGCTCATCACTGAAAATGAAAGTGAACAATAGAAACAAACAGAGCCCTGGGTGCATGTGTGTGTCTTCAAGTTAGACATCAGACTGAACACCCACAACATTAATAATATTTCTTCAGGGATCACTTTCTGTTGCTAATGCTGCTGTAATGGTTCCATACCTTCATGAAGGAAAGGGTATGGGCAACCAAAGGAAGAAAGAGCAGTGATTAGTCCTTCACTGGGAGAAAAGGTCAACCACATGCGCTGCTGCGCTTTACACAGGTTTAACCAATGAGATCCTGTTATACAGAAGTTGAAAATCAGTGATCCAGTGCTTTACTTTGGCATAATCTGTGTGTCAATTAATTAAATAGCAGCCACAGAATGTGGGGAGAAATGGAACTGCTCTCACAATCAGGGTGTCACAGCACCTGGGGAACGTTTCAGTGCCAATCTTGATCTCCTTGCACTGTTCCTTCCCTTTTGTTTGCTCACTGCATTCCTTCCTGCCCTTCTTTTCTGTGCTGTTCCTCCTGACCCTTACTTTTCCCCTCCTTCCTCAAACACATTTTTTCACATATATTGTATAACTTCAGCTCTGGACTCTCTCCTTTGGTTTCTAGTGGGCAACAGTTCTGGGGATCTGGTGCTTTTCACTTCACTCCCTGCCTACCAGCAATATTAACATATAAAACTTGATGAAAGAAAAACAAACCCACTGATGGGCCATGCCAGCCAGTGCCTTGATGCAATTAAATACTAATTCAGATTCAGATTTGTGACAGTTCGCAAGCAATCCATTCCCAAAACCACTTTGTCCTGAACATACAGTTATGTGGTGCTCTTCTTAACAACAATGGAAAAGGGATGTAGTTCTATGTATTTCCAGGATTAAAGATATGTTGCCTCGCTAAAAGCAACTTAGTCTCACTGGGGCTCTTCTGTTCTTTTTTCTCTTCCTAAAACAATTAGAAAGCAGTGTTTTTAAATTGTTATATATAAGATGTGGAACTGAAGCTCTCTGTTGAGATGACAGTGCTGTCTGTTCTCATCACTGCTTTCCCAAATCATACAGAACTGTTGCTTTAGGTTTTTACAATCCAAAACCAGTTATGTTCCATAGAATTATCATTTGAGTCAGAAGGGACCTTTAAAGACCACTTGGTCCAAATCTTCTGCAAGGCTTCATCAGAGCCCCATCCAGCCTGACATTAAATGCCTCCAAGGTCTGGGCATCCACCACTTCTCTGGGCAACCTTCGCCAGTGCTTCACTATATTTATCATAACAAAAAACAAACTTTTCCTTATATCCTTAATCTCCCCTGTTCTAGTTTGGATCCACTTCCCCCTCACCCATACACTGAGTATGACTGTACTTCCGTGGTTATACTGACACAACACCTAATGTTCAATTAAAAATGTGTCAAAGTGTCGTAACTCTGCACCTCATTCCTTCTACGACAGAAGGCAGCCTGTTCCAGTGCCTGACTGCTCTTTCAAAGAAACTTTCCCCCAGTAAGCAACCTGAAACTCCCCTGGTGCAACCTGAGGCCATTACCTCTTGCCCTATCTCAAGATACTTGGGAGAAGAGGCCAACCCACACCTTGCTACAACTTCCTTTCAGGGAACTGCAGAGAGTGATAAGGTCTCTCCTGAGCCTCATCTTTCCCAGACTGAGCGATCCCAGTTCCCTCAGCTGCTCCCCATAAAACTTGTGCTCCAGACCTTTCACAAATCCATTGCCCTTCTCTGGATATGCTCCAGGGCCTCAGTGTAATGAGGGGCAAAACTCTAAACACAGTGCTTGTGGTGTGGCCTCACCAGTGCCAGATACACAGGGATGATCACCTCCTGCTCCTTCTGGCTGCACTCTTTCTGATACAAGGCAGAATGCCATTGGCTTTCTTGGTCACCTGGTTACATTGCTGCTTCGTCTTCAGAGAAATGATGCTCCCAGTTCCCTTTCCTTTGCACAGATTCCCAGCCACTCTGTCTCAAACCTATAGCACTGTTTGGGGTAGTTGAGAACAAAGTGCAGGATCTGGCACTTGCTCTTGCTGAAGCTCACACAACTGGGCTCAGGCCATCGATCTGGCCTGTCCAGGTCCCTCTGTAGGGCCTTCCTACCCTCAGGCAGATCAACACTTCCTCTCAGCTTGTCATCTGCAAACTACAGACTGATTATGTTATTCTAAATAAAGATGATATCTATTCCTGCTATCTTAAACATAATGAAATGTTAAGCTTTTCTGTGTTCTACGACTGTTTGTATCTGTGTGCTTTTAGGGACCCCTAAAGATTTTCTGAGACTTCATGCTGAATATCTTCATTTCAGTGAGAATCACGGAATCACAGAATCATAGGGGTTGGTAGGGACCTCTGGAGATCATTGAGTCCATCCCCTTTCTTAAGGCAGGTTCTATACAGTAGGTAACACAAGTAGGCATCCAACTAGGTCTTGAACATCTCCAGAGAAGGATACCCCAGCACCTCTCTGTGCAACACGTTGCAGTGTTTTGTCACTCTCACAGTGAGGAAGTTCTACCTCATATTAGTACGGAATTTCCTGTGATCCAGTTTCTGCTCATTTGCCCTTGCTCTTTTGCTTCATGTCACCAAAAGAAGTCCAACCCCATTGACTTGATTTGCACAGAAGAATTGATCTAAGAACCTACTAACAAAATATCTGTCCCCACTGTGATATGCAACATTGCAATAGAAACATGCAGACATTATGTGTGCCAACTCCATCCTTCAGTCTGGCTCCCTGTACATCAATATCACAACAAACACAGTGCGCCATATATCACCACACAGTTCCTGAAGAAAGACACCAGTTCAATATCGGTTTTCAATCTCCTGAGCTAAAGAACAAAACAATGCATTCAGGGAGGTACTATTTTATAAATATGGTTTATTAACCTGGCAGGCTGTAATGTTTGAATGTAAGATGAATTCCTCCATCTCACATGAGTATTGACAGAAAATGCCATCATAAATGGCACCATTGTACAGGATGGTAAGAAAACTGTTTTTCTGTGCACCATAATTATTCTGCTGGAGAAGATACTCAACGTTCCTCTGAACTGCTGATGGACGAACTCACACTTTCACCTAATCTCACAGCAGCCTCCTTCATTTAGTTCAGCTGAATCTTTATGAACTCCTAATTTAGTTGTGTACCAGTGATTTTAAATATCAACTGCAGCCAGGCCAGGTACATAATAATGGGAGATTAATTGGGTATGATGCAGTATATGAAATGCAGATAATTAAACTGTGAATGCAGTATACTTGTCTACAGGAGTATCAACAAATGTAAAATAAAGCAGCTTACTACTTCAGAATACTGTGAAATGAAAGTGAACAACGACATACGAAAGATTGCTACAGACATTTATATATATTTTAAACATAAATTTTCAAAAGTAATATACGCATAACTGAAATATTTCTACCAAATCCTTGAAGACTACTAACAGTATCATAATTATTTAAGAAATAGAGAACATCAAATAAACGAAAAGAACATCCAGAAGGTAAATATCTGGTTTTCACTTGACTCATTGTAGAAAATGAATCACTTGATGGTTTTAGAGTTTGCAGAATCTTGCATATATTTGGACAATTTATTAGTACTTGGATAAATATGATTTCAAAAATATTTGCACAGTATACTCAGGGATGTTTTTGCATACCCTTCTCAAAGCTTTTCTCACGCTTTTGCACCTTGCATCTATCAATACAGACTTAATTTACCTGCACCAGCAGTGAAATTCAGACTGAAAAAAAATGGTTCCACAGTATCCCTGCAGTCCCAGGAAACAACCTGAGAATTATTTGTGTCCTTCCAGACGGGTGCCAATTTAAAAAAGGGAAAGAAAAAAAAAAAAGAATAATAGCAAAGGACTGATTAACAAGTGCTAATTAGCAAGAGTTCCTTCAAATATTTTATGAAAAGGACACTCAATTTCATTAATTTCTGTTTCTAAAAGCTATCTATCTTAGAAAGTATTCATTCAGAGGTATTAACTGTTTTTGTCCTGCAAATCATGTGCCCAAAATTCAGAGCTCACCTTCTCATGACAGGCAGCCTCTTTCCCCCTTACCCCACCTGCAATAGGCAGATAAGAGGCAAATGGAAAGGTCCTGCATCTTTATGTGGTAAAGAGTAAAGGCATTTATACAGGTCTGGGTATGCTTTGAAGGACCAACTTAAAATACATAATTGCTTTATCTGCAGATACAATGAGGATTGTGCTATCTTGGCTTCACATGTGGGAAGAAAGATTGCTCAGAAAACTGCCTAAATATTTTCTAATTTGCATGCTCCACAGTAAGCCTTCTCATCATGGAAACTTTTAACTATTTCTTATGGCATGACACTTCATGGTCAGCTCAGGGCCACCAAAGTGCAATAAAAGTTAACACAGCTGAAGACCATGGCTCAGACAACACTTGTCCATAAAACACCCTTTGCTCCACGCATGTGGAAATTTTACTCAAATTTATTAGGTGGGGAGTTGTGCAGCAGGCATAGATGTGAGGGTGCAGAAGAAATCTTTTCAAGGAGACCCTCACACAGTAGGGGTATTTGGAGCTACCAGAAATGTCACAGAGCTAAATGCGTAGAGGACAGCACAGTGCACAATCTTCTTCAGAGAAGAAGAAAATCAACATACCTAGATGCATATTCAGTAAAGCGGAAGGACAAAGAGAGAATAAGAATTCTACTGCTGTGAAGGTTAAAGAGCCTCCAATCAATACTCTGGCTCTACACTGAGTTTCAGGCGAGGACAGCACCAAAATGAAGGAATTTCCTTCTCAAACTCAATGATTATTTCCTATTGACAGTCCTTATTCCTGCGATATAGAAGTAAGTAAACTAGCAGAAAAAATTGCATCCCCCATCCACAGCATAAGTAGGAAAATCAAGAAAGGATATAGGAATGGGTCTGAAAGAAGATGAGAAAGGTGGGAGTAGATGGTAGGGTAATTTCGAAGAGGAGAGATGCCACTGTAGCAGTAACTTGACTTCTCAGGCATTTCAGATTTGGTTATGGTGTATGTCATCTTGCAGTTACAAATAACCCAAGCCAAGGATACAGAGGATTAACCTCTGGATAACAGGGATATTGTGAAGTGTCCGATAACAGTTCACTATACCATTCATGTACGCCAACTGTAATGGCATTAAATATGAAGGGAACTTACAAGGATGGAAATGCCTCCAGCCAGGAATCTCATCCTGCCTCTTTGCCTGAGGGTATCTAGTCCAGATAGGCAGTCTAAATCCCCACTATAGAAGCGATGACACAGAGGAAGGAAACTTCAGCTAACATTTAGCTGAAGCTTCAATGTGTCAGCAAATTCAGACAATCTCCCCTTACAGCATTTCCAAGAGCTGACAGAGAACATGGACTTGTCTTTCCTCCTAAAAAGACAGATAAATGGGAACACTAAGACATCTGTGACTACACAGATGTCTTTGGATGTTGGTGAAGATAGGCTTTCCAGATGTTTTCTTTAAGTTTTCCTCTTTGTTGATCTCCTTTCCCCATCTTTACCTCTGATCCTCTACTTTTTAGTTCTGAGAACCACTGGGTAAAATGAGGTTTGACAGGGACTGATGGAGATCAGTAGTAAAACCTCCTTTCAGGTCCAGTTAAAGTCTTGTCCAATTATTAGGGTGGAGATTTCACAGCTTCACCAGACTTATACAATTTCATTGGACAACTTGTCCTAATACCTGATAGTCTTCGTGTTGAAAATGTTAAAAAAGAAATGACAGTATTTTTTTAAACACATTATATGAATTCCCCCATTATTCAATGTGTATTCTCAAAGACTGGCTTCAAACTTCAAGTTACCACAGTGGCAGTCTTGTTAATTCAGTTATAAATACTCAATTTTTAAATGTATTTTTGTTTCGTAACAGTGCTCTGTGTTTCAGTCCATGTAATGTAGCTACGCTGACAGGTTTATATCTGAGGAAAATAATTACTGTGCACATCGGCAAATATGTTTCTCCTTGTTCCACCTGTAAAAACAACATCAGCTCTATCCACTAGTTTTGTGGCACTCTATGTCTTTCCCAAATCCCTCTGATGAATGATTGTGGATCAATGTCAGCCATGTGCTGTAGAAATGATACATGTCTAATGAAAGACGTGGTGTACTTTAATATTTTCAGCTAAAGGACAGGGTTCTGGAAATCAATCTATATAGTATAGGCTGCGAGGGTCTGAGTATATCACCCCCTCCTAAGTTTATTTTTTGGAAAGACAGTATCATGAAGGAACGGAAGAAAAAATAGATAATAAAAAATGTAATTTGTAAAGGGGACAGAGGAGGTTCTTCTATTTATCTCAATGGCCTTTACAAATATAAAACAGCCTCATTTCTATCTTATTATAAACTGGCAAGATAGAACACTGTAATCTACTAAAGACTCCCTGCAAATCCAGAACAGATGTAAGATTTCTATATCTCAGCTTTGTGGTCTCTACACTAGGTCCTCATTGTCCCTTAATTCAGGTTTAAAGCAAGATCTGTAACTAAAATGTGATTGAAGAGAGACTAAACCAAGTGGGATACACTGAGAACAGAGGGCATGGTCAGATGATCATCTCTGATCAGTGTCTGTGTCTCCTTTTCTAACAACAGTAGTGAACAGTTATGAGGCAACAAATGGCTTTATTTTGCAGTCCATTAATCTGGCATCCTGGGTACTTTAAATTACTGTCTCTCAGGGAAGAGGATGGTAACCACTGACAGAAGAAGAAACTATCAATTTTGTAGTAGAACCAATAAAAATGTGCTAATTGCTGTTCATCTGGACACACCTTGACACAAGGATCTATGTCCCATGAATGATGGTTGAACTTGCTTGGGGAAAATAATCCTATATATGTGCTGTCTCCTCCCCGAAATACAGTTGTGCCAAGGGCTCCAACAAGCTTGAGAAATACCTTTAATAAAAGTGATAAATGATTGCTCCCGTTTCATGTCTCCATCAACCCCCTACTTGCAGTAAGCAAAACAGAGTTCACAGTTACAGAAGATCTTTCAACCTCGAGGTCTTTGAGGACATGGCACCAGGAAAACAATGGCCTTGATTCAGTAGATGCCCTACAGGAGTTCTCTGTGTGTTTATTATGGAAGCTCAACATGCCCAGTGTGCAACCAAAGATTATTTTTCTTCCAAAGGCCAGGCTTGCATGGAATTCTGCTAATTAAATGCACCATAGAGATGTCAGCCTTTACCCTCTCACTATATACATTGCATCCTTTGTCCTTCACATAATGATTTTAAAGTGTTCTGCAGACATCATTTGATAGAATAATAAGATATTATTATTGAATCTTTATGTCTCCTATTGTTCCAGGAGTCTTGACCTTGCTTCCCCAGTACAGAGGTCTGTCTACCAGGCTAATCACATTGATATCTGAGTACCTCACAGGAGATCCTTATGTGGCAACATTTCTGCAGGAACTCAAAACTAGCCAGACGCACTGATAAAATCCATTTATTACCCTTGTGCATTTCTGCAAGGTTATAATCCAATTCCTATTTCAAATGTAAATCTCCATCCTGGCAGCATGGAGACATGTGGTTCTGATAACTCAGACTCTCCCAGTTCTCAGAGTACCCTATATAGGTATTGGTGGATGTGATTTAATGTCAAGACAGTAACCACTGGGAACCAGGATGAATGGATCCCCGTTCACTCCGCAGTCATATAATACTGATTAATGTCTTTGAAATATGGAATTGCTATGGGAGCAACACTTCATTTATGTCCTTCACTTTCGTTTGATAACCCAATGTATTGACACTGTATTGTTTTAGCATGGCCAACCAGATATTAGTACATCTTATGAACATGTTGTTTTTTTCTTGACTGCGTGTGTTGTATAGATGAATCTATAAATATCCATGCGCACAGCAGGGTACGTATAATACATCTGGCTGGGAATGGCTACCCCCAGCACAATACCAAGTTTTAATTTAATCTTGGCTTGTTTTCATAGCTGTCAAAAAGTCTAGGTTAGGTTGATAGTTTTTTAAGGGAAAAATTACAATTTGTGCCAGCTGTGTTTTGTTCCTCCTCTTTAGCAAGTCATGATACCCTCAAAGAGGGCTTTTTCCTTCAGGAATGAGATAGAAACTCTGATACAAAAGCTGGAGGTATGGAGATATGTCACAGTATCGTCAATGTCCTTTGAATATCTACATGTCTGACAAAATAGCTAACTGCTCCATTTTACCTTTCACACCCTCTTCATTACATAAAGCTTTTGAAATGAAAACAGAGTGCTTCCCTGTTGCTTCACCACACTTTTCATTTGTTCTGAAAAATGTTTTTTTTTTTTTTTTTTTTTCTCTCTAACACAGTTGAGATGCCTACGCTGGTTTCTTTTTATTGAAATAACTCTGGGAATCCCCAAAAGAAAAAGAAAGGAAGCTTTATATAGTGATATTACTGCTGTATCAGACTCTACTAGATCAGTCAGATAGAGTCAGAAATCTAAACATTCCTTAAAACACATTTATTTTAATAAAGACATTTCAAGAACAACATGCCTGTCACTATTAAAATGTGTATTTTAAAGAACTTGCCCAAAGCTGCACAAATCCAGACTCATCTCATTACTATATAAACACAATAATATGAAATATATAATTATAGCCTGGGCTGAGGGAAAAAATACAAGCATGCACTTATTGTTTAAAACCAATGAAAAAACAGCACATACATAAAATATAATGCTATACATGGAAGCTTTGTCTGAATAAAGACATTCTTCTTTGTTGGATTTCAAAAACAGAAATATTATAAGACTCTTAGCCCCATCCTTACAAGGCAGGCCATTATAGCTCCTGTTAATTTAATTCTGTAGTTTGAAATGCGGAATTCCTAACTTGAAGTTGCAGAAATACACTTTACAATTTTTTATTTTTCGGGGGTTCTGCATAAAATCTTGGTTAGCCACTTTAATAATATGCCAAATTTCTATTGATTTTCTTTTTATTTTCCAAAATACTTTGGAATATGGACTGACTTGGAAAACTGAGGGACAATATTCTGTGGCTGACATGTTCCATTTCTTATTTCTTAAACACAAACAATGTTACACAGGAGGTAATGCAAGTCTAAAAAGTATCTTACACAGCATCATTAGATGAGTCAAAATTACTAGATCCACAAGATACTGTAAAATCTGTGGTAGTTACACTCATTCGGAATAAATGTTGGTGGAAGTCGAGATAAATTTAACAATTTGGAAGTCAATATGAAGTCAGTAATTATTGTGAGCAAAGTATATTTGTACTCAGAGTGTTGAAAGGAAAAAGGCAAGTTCTGGTGGGTGTTTGGTGAGCTGGTGAGAGAACAGAGGCCCAACAGTCAAGAAAAAATAATGTTAACAAGTATATGAACTGCCATGAAATTATATGCTGTTTATTTTTTTTACACTTCAAATGAACTTCTAGAACAGCACATTGACATGTTAGCATCATTTATTCAGGCTTCAGGAACCTGGGAGCATTTCTTGTCTTGATTCAATCACTTTAGTTAAATCTCTTGTTACCAGTACAGAAAAAAAAAAAAGTCTTTTTTCAAGTGATAACAATTTATTAAACAAAGAATTTAAAATGACACTGTAAATATAATTGCGTGCTTTGTTCATTTCTTTAAAGAAAAAGAAGGATGAGATCAAGAGACAAATAATGATGCTTTGAAATACCACAAGAAATAGCTTGATTTATCAGCTGCACTTAAGTATAAATGCATACGGAAATAAAATGACAAATGTATAAATCCCATACACATAATAGATTAAGAGTTTTATTGTTTTCTCTCATTATAATAAATCTAAAAATAAAACAATGATAGTGTACTTACATATTTCAGATCCTCACTTGTCTAAGAATAGAAAGCACTCAAGTCATGTGCCAGAATAACTCGGATGATGTCTTCTCAATCCCCTTTTGTGTTCACGATCCACAAAAATCAGAGTGCCACTGCAGTGGTCCAACCATTCTCACTACAGAAAAGGAGCCAGGTGTTGTGTGTCAGAAAAAAACTGGCATGGATTTGTAAAGGTTGTCTGTATGCTTGGCAACTGTCAGGATATTCCTTGTAGGAGCCTTCATAATTCCAAAGACCCAGACAGATTACCCGTGCTTGTGGGCACTTAACTGAAAGTACCTACACATAAAAGTGTACTGAAGTACCTTCACTACCTTTTCCAGAGAGTAACATCTCAAGAGAACAGCAATTGACATCTGATTTTAGGTCTATACTAATTAGGAAATGAATATCTTCTTCCATATTTCCAAGTCATCCACCCCAAAGCTGCCTTACCATCCTTTAATTTCCATGGGAACAAAATTTGGTCAACCACCTCAGAATTATGGCATGTAACAGCCTTGTTCCTAGCCAAGATGCTCCTGGGCCAGTACATTGGACATGACACAATCCATTGGTGGCTTCACCATCTAGATGTGGTATCAAAAGCTGGATAAGGAGCATCTGTACACCTAATGTGAGATGCTTCCAAGCGAGCAGAAAAAGATTGGACCTAAGTTAGTATGTACTTAGATTTAAACCTCAAGAAAGAGAAAATATGCATTCTATGAGACAGATCACCTAGGAACAAATGTATTTCCACCTTTCTAGATTTCATGTTTAATGCTGGTAATAAAACTCGTTTACTTATGTTAAGATATCAGTAAAGTAGTGGAGTTTTTACAGATTTGCAATGATCTTTTTTAAGAAATTAGGGAAAGAGCCCAGAGTCTTACATGTAGGAAAGTCCAATTGCTTTAGCATATTTAAAAAATGGACTGTATCAACCCATATTTTTCATTCTGCATTGTAACTTGGTAGCATCCTGAGCATTTTTTTAGCATCTCAGTATTTAATGGCATCTCAAACAGAACTCTCAGATTCGTAGACTCTTAAACCCAAATGTAATTTTATGGTGAGGTATGTTGGGACAGTACCACTTATTTAGTGACAGTGTTCAGGGGTGGAATATGTGGCACAGCAATGAAAATGTGCCAGTAAACAATGTTGCTAAGGGGACATGGCTTCTGGTGACAATTAACTTTCCCTTCAGCGTTATCAAAAAACAACTTGGAGAAATCGCAACCACAGCCGTAAGACATAGCTCAGCTTGGCTGTCCACACAAAATGGTCTGGCTCCACTAGAGATACCCTAATTACTCTGAATGTCCTTCAGCTGCCACCCCAGATAGTTTTTCTGCAGATCCTGCATCTTCTTTGCCAGTCTCTTAAACAAGTTTGGACATCTCAAAAGGCTCTGCTGATTTCAAATGGCTCTGGATGTATTATAAAACTATATCATCCACTAAGTCACAAGTTATGAATTGAAAACAGAGCTCCGAGTTCTCTACCTTACCAAATTGCCTCTCTCCACACGCACTGCATGTACACTACCCCTTTCCACAAGTACTGCTTCAGGCATTAGATTGCACTGATATGTCTACATTTCCATGTTGTACACTGTTTATGCACATACATGAATGCTGAAATAGGGCACATGTGTCTTTTGTATAATATACTCATTATTTTTGCAAAAAACTAAACCAACAACATTTCCAAAAGTCTGTTATGTTTCGATTATTAGGAGGTGGCATAAATTAAGTAGAGATAATACTGTAATTGTTGATTGTGTTACAACCTACCCCACCTACTGTCACCTCAGGAAGTAGAAGTTTAAATGCAAAACATTTATTTATAACTGGGTTAATATAAGAACTGAAGGAGGAGATGTTCAGCTGGGGTAAATAGTAGTTTTATGGATATAAGTGCAACTATGCTTAATTATGACAGGGAAGAAAATGAAGTAGTGCATGTTCTCTTGACCAACAGCTCCACAAAGATATTCATGATGTTAATTTAATGTAGAAAAGAGAAATCACATTACAAGAAAAGTTGATGTTGTTCAGAAGTATGTGATGAGCTCTTACAAAGCCCTATGAGTAAATAAATTGAACTGTGGAGCATATGTCTTAGCCTTTACATCCCTGAACTAAAATATAAATGTTAAATAGCCGTGTTTTATTTACAAGAACTAGAATATTCCTCATATAATCAAAATCGAGAAGATCTGTATTGAATACATCCTGTTCACACCAAAGTTTTGTTAAATGAAGAAACAAACTAAGCAACAACAACAAAGATGCAAAAAAACCAAGAATCCCACAAAAAAAGGAAAAAAAAAAAGCCATTAGTTCAAAATATTTTCATGTACTTCAGATATTAATTTATGTTTTCTTCTTGAAGCTGCAACTCCTGGTACGTTATTATTAAAAATAAAAGCAAAATAAGAAATACAGCTTCCACATTTGAAGATAAAAATAAAAATAACAAAAATGCTGTAATATTTAGAACCACAATTTCTGAATACCTTCATTTATCTTGAGTTATTAAATATCCCGGAGTTGGAATATTCATTTTGTGTGTCTATTCCATATTGCTTGGACTTTCTAATGCTATGTAAACAAAATTACAAAATCTAATAAGTTTAGCCCAAAAGAACCTTACTTCTCAAAAAATCCAACTATTGGAGCCAAAGTTGTGTTTTCTTTTTAAATGACTTTCTCTATCTTTAGCTTAAGTGTTTAAAGATTCCATAATGAAGTACAGTACAGACTAAAGCATAAGAGAGCTGAGACTATGGGCTTTAGGGAGATCAAGGGCTGCAGAGCTGCTCGCTTTCTGTTACGTTAACCTGCCCCGGGAAAGCAATTCCCTTCTCAGCCCCCATGCCCAATCCCCATAAGTAGATACATATGGCAGTACTGTGATACAGAGAGCACACTGTGGTAGTTTTATTGATACTGGAACTGCTCCTTAAGCGAAGTCTTCTCTTCTCAGCTATGAATTAATGCCATTGACTCTTGGTGAAAGGTGAGTAGTCATAAAGTTTAATGCTGGCCTTAGAGTCCTGCTCTGAATTGCCCTCTGAAGGTGCCTCTCTCTGCTGACTTCAGAGAGAGTTGCTAATTAAAATTAGGTTAGAGACAAATTTCATGCATCTGCCAATTCAGTGGGATTGATTTGCAATGGTGTGCTTTAGTCTTTGTGAACATTTGGTTCATAATGCTTGCGTGTACGTGTATTGATAGAAAACCAGCAGCAGCAGCAACAAGGAGAGCTGGGCATAGCCATCAAAATAAACAAGACTGGATCCATCAGTGTCCTTCAGAAGGTTTTCCTTCTGTCCTTTCTCCAAACTCTCATTGAAATAAAACCAAAAAAGGTTCTTCCTCCAATAGGTTTCAACCTATTGTATAGAGCTAATCATCACCAGAATAGTTTTTGGTTTTTTTTTTTTCCCCACCTCCAGCATTCTATTGCAGACTGCTATTTAGGAAATCCATCTTTCTTGAAGATGATCCGTAAAAGTTGAAATGCTGGCTACCTTGCCAATATCCAGAAATGTTTATGTAAGGCCTGAGCTCTAATGCCAGTTGAAACCGGTGATGGATTCATTAATCAGTAGTAGGAAGAGGCACATTAATTGGCTATAGTATCTATACTATCCTCCAGCATTAACAAAACTCTTCATGATTCGGAATGTACCACCAGAATGTCCTCTATTAAATAAAATCAATAATACCAGGGCCAAGGGTTGCCCAGCTTCAGCTGAGAAAGCTTAATTATTTATGAATACTTCACTCATTAAGACACCAACAGGTTGCCAAGCATTGTAAAGACAGCTTTTTGGGGTACTGACAAAAGGTTATTATTCTACATATATGCATTTTCTGTATTAAGGAATTAAGCGCAGAAAATTGAAAATGTTTGTATCCTATACAGCTTTTTGTCTGCAGCAGAATCTTAGAATTAGATCTGGATTGAAAATGGTCCTAAAGACTATCTAGTTCCACTTCCCTGACACAGAAAGTGACGCCTCCCAATAGAGAGAGGTTGCTCCAAGTCACATATATAATCAAAATCTTCCCTCTTTCTGTTTGAAGTCATTAACGTTTATCCTATCTCTTTCCTCTACTTACAGAATGGACACAATAAGATCTCCCCAGAGCCTTCTCTAAACTGTACAAACCTCGACTTTCTCCATAGAAGTGTTCAAGCCCTCTGGGCCTCCTCTGGACTCCCCCCAGCAGTTCCATGTCCTTCTTGTTTTGGGAGACCCAAGTGAAATCTCAGAAGAACAGGTAAGAGAGAGGGAGTCATCACCTTCATAAACAGTGAAGCAGATGTCCTAGGGAGGCTGCAGGGTATCCATCCTGAGAGATATTCAAAACTTGACTGGATACGGCTCTGATCTGTAGCTGACTCAGCTTTGAGCACTGAGATTGGACTAGGTAATCTCCAAACCTAGTGGTCACAGGTTGCTGCAATAGCTGTACTCAATATATATAAATTTTGATGTTACCAACCTCCTTTCCCCTGTTGACTAATTATGCACTGATTCTCTCATACATGACATTCCCCCCTTCCTTTATAAACTAATTTCTTCATGTTGGTAAGAAACAGAAATAAAGCTTTTTCTCTTTCACCAGAGGGCTTGGGGGCTTTTTCTCTCTGAATGTTAGAGAATTTTCTCCATAAGCAAAAAGAAGCATTCTGTTTGCACACATCACACATTGCTGGGGGATTTTCAGTGCTGACACTGTGTCGGATTGGCACAGATGCTTTATACCTGTGCAGCCAAAAGAACTGGCAGATGGTTGGTGACAAAAGGAGCATCCCATGGAACTGCAGGAGAATCATCTCAACAGATCCAGGATTTCAGAGCCTGAATGATACTGTTCAACAGCCAAACTGTAGCACAGCTCATCATTCAACCAGAAGCAAGGCAGGTGCTTGAAACATTTGCCAGGATTCACAGATTCAAAAGGGCTTAGTCTCCAAGCTAGAAGTAGATCTGACAACTGAGTGTGGGAAGCTCTTTCAAAGGGACCAAAGGGCAACTACTCAGTGTAGGACAACATCTCCAACCTAGACTACATGGCTTCCTGATAGCAAGATGACAGACTTCTCCAGCATTGTCCTTTCCAGGACTCAGTGCAGGACAGAAGGACCATTAAGCGTGTATGGTATTAAATGAAGTGTTAGTTCAGAGAAGAAATGTGTTACCCAGCAGGGATTCTTTGAGCATTTTGCCAGGACAGTATCACAGAATCATCTTCCACCTTGCTGTATTTGGTGCCAGGGTCCAAATAAGCAAGGTGCTGCTGTTTATGCCACAGTACTGCACAATCACATCAAATGGAGCACTCGCTGCTGGGGATGGGAAGGAAAGAGTAAAGGTTGTTGAACCTAGTATGTCAGACTTGCCAGATTGGGATCAGCTCTGCTTCCTGCTTGACGACTTCATATTTCAGGTCATTCTACCACAAATAGGATGTACTTGGAGCTCTGTCTACCACCTGAACTTGTAAAAGAAAAATGTTTTCTTCATCTTTTCTTCCTTCAGTCAGTGGATGACAGAGGAAGAAGGATATGGCTCTTTGCTGCTTACTCTGATTTTCTTAAATTCCCTCCCCTGTTTTCCAGTATTTGCCCCTGCTGCAACTGCAATAAATAGTCATTATTTTCACTTCTATTTAAGAAGTAGTGAACCAGTCTGGAATACGTTGAGCCTCCTTTTAGAAAAGAAATGAATGAAGCAAAGATCACTATAATAATCTGTTTTCAGACTCAGGAAGATTCTTCTACACTTCTGCATTTCAGAAGATGACCTTTATCAGATGGAAAGTCTACAAATATGTGTTGACTGTGAAGGGCATACTATGGATATAGGATTTGATGCACAAATGTAATAGCCTTTCTGCTATCATACATCAGCCAGTACAGCACAGACACAATGTCAGAAGGGAAACCATAACATAGAGACAACAAACACAAAAAGTAGCTTGCAACTTGCAAATGGAGAAGAGGAATCCAAGTAAAACAATTTATACTGAATGTCCAATGGAATCTTGTGGAGTCAGTCTCCCCAGAGGAGGCAAGAAAATCAAGAACAATATTATCTCTCTAAACGCAAACATTGTTAGGGAGAGAGGGTGCTGATGGGATCAAGCCAGGGAGAACAAGAGAGTTCTTTGCTGAGTAAGTGACTGGTGTAGGAAAAGTTGCTTGCACTGATGCCTTAGGGCTTTGATTTCATGACCAGGAGACCTTGAGACCTGCCTCAACTGATCCTTCCCATAATGAGTGGATTGAGCGCATTAATCAAACCTGAGATTTTGGGGCTCAGAGTTCAAAAAGCTACCGGAGGTGAAATCATTCCCCTCTTTCCTCCTTTTCTTGTCCTTTCCAAAAACAACCCCACTATATTTCTTTTTCTTCCCATTTTACTGAAATCACCTGGGGGTCAATTATCTTTCTGGGATGGAAACCATATGCCCTTTCACATTCTTGAATAAGGTTAAGCTGCATATGATGAAACCGATCAATTAAATCTTGTGGGAAGGAGCAGGGAGAATGAAGCCTGGCCAGGAATTACCAGTAGTTCTCATTTGCTGACAACCTAATCCAAGGTATCAGATATATATAGAAATGTGCTTGGCACAAGGAGCACGAGAGAAAGTGCTGCTTATATCATTGTAAAATCTAGATATGCTGGACATATTAATATAAACAAGATGGGGCTATGTCCTGCCAAAGACTGGTAAGAATTTAACTATGGGAGGATTTAATTATTTCAAAGATAAATGTTCTGTGTGATTTTGTGTTTGCAGCTTGCAGATTGCTTCGAATGCAGCAGATACTTCAATAATGTGTGTTCACAAAATCACAGAATCACAGAATGGCTTTATTTAGAAGCTCTTAAAGATCATCAAGCTCCAACCTCTGCCATGGGTTGGTGGACCCCACCAGATCAGCCTGCCCAGGATCTCCATCTAACCTGACCTTGAGCACCTCCAGGGATGGGGTGCCCACAGCTTCACTGGACAGCCTGGGCCAATGCCTCACTATCTTCTTCTTAACATCTTATCTAGGTTTCCCCTCTTTTAGTTCAAACCCATTCCCCTTTGTCCTATCACTATCAGATGATGTAAAAAGTCAGTTCCCCTCCTGCTTGTAAGGTCCCTTAAGTACTGGAAGGCATCAGTGAGGTCTGCCTTGAGCCTTGTCTTCTCCAGATTGAACAAGCCAGATCCCTCAATCTATCTTCATAGGAAAAGTGTCCCTGAGGACCTTCAGGGCCCTCTGGACCTGCTCCAACATCTCCATGTCTTTCTAGAGGTCGTAGCCCCAGGTATGGACTCAGTACTCCAAATGGAACCTCATGAGGGCTGAACAGAAGGGAACAACACCCTCCCTGCCTGCTGCCATCCCTTTGTTGATGCAGCCCAGGCTCCTGTGTTGGTTCTTCTCATTGCAAATAGTTTTCCTTCAAGCTAGAACCTGGATATATATATTTATATATATATATTTGGTGTATATGCATATAAATATATAGTGCTAATTTGACAGAGATAGAAGGGAATACAAATCTGGAACTGATCTGTTGAGTCTTACATTGGTAAAATTCTACACAAACCAAAACCAAAAGTGGAAATAAAAGCTACAGGCACAGACAAGCAACTGTAAGGAAACAATGCAGCACAAACTAAGACCTGTTTGGAAATAATTTCTCAATAGCCTCTAAATTGAAAACTTAGTTGCATGTTTCACTTAATTTCCTTATCAAACAGCAACTTTCCCTTTGTTAAAGTGAAAAAGAATAACTCTGAGAACCACTCCATCCAGGTTTGAAGAAGGTCAGTTGTACTTGGGGTAACATTTCAATGCAGTTACGCTTCCTCATTAGCAAGCATTTGAAAAGTGAACTACTGAAAAGAAATAAGCATGCACATATACACACAAACACACACAGATGTCTACTGTTCTGGCTTCAAATAACCGTTGTGGAGAAAGAAGGGTAGTATATATATAGGCGTGCACGTGTGTGGGCATGCTTGGGAAAGCAAAGTGAGCTTTATTTTTACTCTGAATCCCACCTAAACAAAGATCCTAATGTTATCCTCAGGAATGAGGTAAGAAACATGATCATTTGGTTCCAAGACCTGCCTGCAACTACAGTTTTTGTAGCCCTGAATGGGCAGCAGGCAAAGCTAGAGAGATCAGATGAACTGCATTTAGAAGCGATGCAGTGAACTGGTACAAGGGGAAAGTGCTTTTAGTGATCAATATAAAAACAAGGGGTTTTCATCTAACCACAGTGAGGATGGCAAAGAGGAATTTGGGCAATATAATATGGGATAAAAGGGCAGATAGCCTCTTATTTCAATCTAAAGACTTAATGATGCTTATTAAAAGGTTGTTACTTGGTTTCATGGAAGACTTATGACCCTCCTCCTTCCCTAGAATTAATGGCCTCACAGGGAAAGGCAAGAATTTCTTTGCCTTTTGTTCTTGTTAAGGAGGTGTTTTCCTTGCTTTTGTCTACCTTCAGCTCAAAGATCAGCTCATACAGCAACCAACTCACTTACATGTCTTTTTATTGAAGTCCATTGCTTCATCAGGAAGAGCATTAATAAAGCAGCACATGGATAATAAAGTATTATGTCTCGCTACACGTAACAATTAAAATGTGAGTCAACTTCACTGATATTTGAGAGCTTTGAAATAGCAAACTGGCCGTGTGTTTCAGAAAATGCACTGCACCTGAGTCAAGCCTGGAAGGGGACACACTGGAGTCAATGAACCAAGGGAGATCTGGGCTGCACAAGTCTGCAGCCACCCTTCCACCACTGCAGCACTTCACTGGGGTTGTCATTTTGTCTACAAATTATAGTTTCCTCATCAGATTTACCTCTCTTTCCATTTGAAAGCAGTCACTGGGGAATAGGTCAGCAACCAAAGAAAACCTCCTAGAGGATAATATATCAACAACAACATAAAAAGGAGTGGGTCCACCTCTTAAACAAGGGGGCAGAGCCACTTGGTGCTTTTTCAGCTATGGGAATCTAATCTGTCTGTGTATCAGTGTAACATGCAGTACTGTTTTTCTGGCACTGGAAATCAACAGCGTGTCTTGAACTCGCTGCTACTGGATAGTTTTAGGTTACTTAGATAGTCTCAATGCCAAACAGTTCAGCAGCAGCTAGCAAAGATAATTCAGAAGAATAAGCATATCATAAAAAAAACCCCCACAATGTATTCATTAGCTGTCCAGGCAGTGTTAGTAAATTCCCTATGGCATTCCAATGTAAGCATACAAGGTGTTGACAATGCTGCAATTCTACAGTAAAAGGACAGAGCAGAGAGAGGCTTTGGGAGATAGTGGCCCAGGGCACCAAACTGCCCTTTTCGTTAGACAGACTCATCTCATTAGCATAAATTGGTCTTTTGTGGGTTAAGGAACTCTCCTTCCACTTATCAAAAACAACTCATGGGAGATTATTTCTGATACAGTTATCTAAATTAAGGTAAACTGGGTCAAAACTATGCAAAACCACATTGCTACTGCATTCCAATTCTGCGCTAAACCTAACAATATATCTAGAGGGAGCCTAGCAGTCCAATATGTAGACGCAAATACCTTTTGAGATGTAAAAGGGGAGAAATGTTTTGAAGTTAAATACTTTCGGACATGTAGAACATGTGAGAACGTTCCTTTAGAAATTAAAATGGCATGGACTCAAGGAAAGATCAGATGAATTAAATTAAAGAGCCTTTCCTCTGTTGCCTTCCTTGAATAGTCATTTGTGAACCAGAAAGTAAATGCATAAGGAATCTAAAATCACAACCAATCACTCCAGGAAAACTTTTACACTCACTTCACACTACTGGAAGGCTTAAAAGCCAACTGCAACAGGAAATCGTGTCCAACTTTACTGGAACAAATCATTCTTTGAATTATGTTGGTGCAGTGCCACACAAGTCAATGGGATATGATCTTTGCAACTAATGAAAGAGGTCTACAAAATCTGTCCTACTCGGCTGCACGGCTTTTTTGCACATTCTCTGCACAGCCCCTTGTGCAGAGGGGTATTAGGGTAAATAAAGTTTTTCAGGTAAAGTTTAAGCCAACGAATGGGAAAGACACC
Organism: Callipepla californica brunnescens; assembly: GCA_023055505.1. Taxonomy (NCBI): domain Eukaryota; kingdom Metazoa; phylum Chordata; class Aves; order Galliformes; family Odontophoridae; genus Callipepla; species Callipepla californica. The sequence goes on along the minus strand of JALIRH010000001.1, from coordinate 120,214,501 downwards.
CTTTAACATTAAATCTTCCTGGTAATAAGGGCAATAAGCTGGAAATGTCGGATCAGATTTACATAAAACTTGTAGAATTTGGACTTGATGTCTCCAAGTCCTTTCACTGCTAAGTCTCTTTGTAAGGGAACAGATTTACTAGGAGATAGAGGAGATGGACCAACTTTTTAAAGCACTGCCTACTGCAGTCGTATTTATTGTTCGTGTGACTGCTCAGCACTGTGGAAGTGATCCTCATTCCTTTTTCTTCTTTCTATGCAGATCCCATCAGTTTGAAGGCCTGCATATGACAGTGGAATAAGTACATCTCTTAGATGTTGTCCCAGAAAATCTATGGCATGGCATACAGACACCTGACAATTCAGCCAAACACTCATTTTGGATCTGTCTACACAAGTCAGTTTGTTTATTCTTTAAGGAACAGATTCGATTAGGAAAAGGAAGAAGGGGGAAGGAGGAAAGGAGTGAAAAAAATGAGAAATTAATATAACTATCATCATCCATAAATATTAAAGCAGATTAACAGATTTTGAGATAAAAAAGCAAATGGAGCTTCTACAATTTAAGGTTCTAATAGCATTGAAGTTCTATTCCCTGTCAACTTGTTATAAGTTAATTGCCATTAATTTTTCATAGCTAAATAGTGGAAGAAATGAGATTCCTGTATTATTGGCCACGCATTCTAGCCATGAAAGGAGTCCAATGTAAAATGGTGGAAAAGTCTCATCACAAGATAATTGAAATTACAGCTGGAGAAGGCTTACTAATCCATACCCTTGCCAGAGCAAATTCTTCTCTACAATGAAACATCTGATGAATTAGCCCATTCAAACACGGTTTAAAAATGACAGAGTGACTTATAATTTTTTGCTATTAATTGACTTTTTATTTTTTTTAATGAAACCTCTCAGCAAGTAATCTCTAGTACTGTATGCCACGCCTCTATACATAATTAGATATATACTTCAGAAAGCTATCTGAGCTAAGTGCACGTGACAGAGCTTCTTTTTTCTTTTCAGTGCAAACAGTTAATTTCTTCCTTCTCATTTTCAGCATCAGTGTTGTTTTGTTCTGTAAACACTTTTTGAGGACCTTGTTCAAACTACCTTAGAAAGCGGACTTCAGTTTCTTGAATACTTTTCTATATTAAGTATTAATGGAATTTCAGCTTCTGGTAAACTCACACAGGAAGAAGGCAATCTAAATAAGTCATTTCTGCCCTGATCTTGGTGCCTCAAGGAAGTGTTCACAAAGCACTTAGTATTTCCAAAGCTTCTTTTAGATGATTGTCACTACTGCATCATCAACAAGCTAACAAGGATGGAGGGCTTCATCCAGCTAAAAAACTCAGTGGTGGTAGGGCAAGTAATAACCTATGCTGCTGAATAGAGAAGTGTCTATGCGTAGTGCATCAACTAAAACGTTGCAATCAATTCATAAAACTCTCAGCTGTAGCGCCAGTGGAAGGTGGCAGAAAATCACAAGGAGTTAATATTAATGTTTATTCCCCAGGGCTGTTCAGACAACTAACTCTACGCTAGTTCATCATGATAGCAGACACCTGCAGGATACCACATGCCGTCAAATACACAAAATGCACAAACTAAAAATATAGGTTGTGATTCTCGTTTCCTTTAATTTTTAATAACAACATAAATTACTTGTAACAAATGCCGGAACAAATCGAGTTCTGATTAACTTTTTTATGATGACATCTCCTTTTAATTATCTTAAGCGGCTTCCACCATCTACTTTGGAGAGTTCTTTTAAGTCATGCTGTGAGAGGAATTTCTTTCTGATCTGCAGGCTCAAATTCTATTTTTTTTTTTTTTTAAACATAATTCATTCTGCCTGTGTTTGTCACCTTAGGGTAACAGAAACAATCTTTTCTCTTTATCCCCTGAATGTATGGCTTTCTCTTTCCTACCAAGTTGGATTGTTCAGCCCCTTAATGATTTTTGCTGCTGTTCTCAGAATTCTCTTCAATTTGTCAACATCCATCACTACATTCAAGGTGCAATCTCATCACTGCCATATAGCAAGAAAATCACTTCCCTGTGGACAAAGGAATGAAGACTCTGCACGTACAGACCCAACTCACACCATCCCTGTTTGTCATCCTCTAGCATTCCAGTATACATATATATTATATGCAGACTGCTAAAACCCCAAGGTCTCTTTTGACATTTCTGCTTTCCAGGTATCTTTGTCCGACTTCATAACTGTTCTCTAGATTATTTCCTTCTCAGATTTATTAGCCTACATTTTTCTAGGTCAAATCTCATTTTGTTACTTGAAGCACATATTTCTAACATCTCCCATTCTCCTTGCACTATTTCCTGGTGATTAAACATAACTATTTTTGTGGCAGATGTTGGAAAGCTTTTGTTAAATTTAGATGGGAATTGATCAGAGTAGTTCAGTCTTTTTATCTTTGTACGTCTTGCCTCGATTCTACTGACTGCTACACCCTACTTATAGGACACTTTTTATTTGTTTTTTTTTTTTTTTCTGTTTCTGACTGTACAGATGTCAAAAGATAGCCCTGGAACACTCTCTTAAGCCAGTGCTTTGGTCAGAAGGAAAAATGCAACTATCAACCACTTCAAAGGGCAGCAGTTATCACTGGAAGCATGTACCTAGAATATACCAAAAGGATCTTCCAGTGGCTCAGATTCAACAATGTACTTTGTAACTTTCTGTTCTAACATCCTACAGCAGGATCTTGCTTTCAGTTTAGCTGAAAATTAGCTCGTTGTTCATGATTGATGGAGGCAATAAATGCAGCAGTGACAAAGCAGGTGCCATTAGCATCTCAATGGATACTTTCCTGCAACAGGTTACGTTTAATTTTAGCTATTCAGTGTGTACTTTAGAAGACACAGCTTGTAAAGTAAGCCCACCTCCATGAAAACAAGAATTTCAATGCTGTTTTTTTCCCTACAAACCATTCCTATAGATTCCTTAACTGAAACCAGAGGTGGATATTTTCTTAGCTGCCTTTTGATATCTGTTATGTAGATAATTCACACCTGAGCCAGGCACTCTAGATTATCCTACACATAATGAAATTAAAAAATAAAAAAAAAAAGAAAAAAAGACACGTTCAGGATATAATTACAATCATCCTGAAGTAAACGTCAAAACTTGATCTTACAAATTAAATTCGGAAAATATTTATTTTCAGTGGCAATAGACAGAGAACAATGCAACTAGCTACAGATATGTTAACTCCTAATGTCAGTAGCAGTCCCCTTCTGAATGAATCTCAATCAGAATCTCTCTCCTCCTATGTAACAAATGCATCTCACAGTATTTTGGATACTAGCTCATAAAGAATTAAAATAATTTGGTGGCCATTGGCTTCATTAATTAAATATATACATATATATGTGTATATATATATATATGTTATTTTTTTCGAATCACAAAAATAAAAGCATTCCTTTAAATTCAGTTCTCTCTCTTTTCTTCCTTGTAAAGCTTTTCCTCTGAACGTTTGAAGATCCATCTTTCACAGTGTTTTTTTTACCCAACAGATGTCTAGACAGTTAAAGCACCATGTGAATACTGTATCCTGTATCCAGCTTTTGAGTAGCCGGCCTAAGGAATTTATATTTTCTTTCATTTCCAAGTCTGCAACAGATGCCTACTGTTGTCTTTCATCCCCTGTAATTTAATCCAAAGTATTCTACCATTCTGCTATTCATTATCAAATTGTATCTCAGTGTCAGTGCAAACATGACACTATCCATTATTCCATTGAGAAGCCGTAATAAGAAAATCAGAAAAAATGTACATAAATAAACAAGCTCTCTCACATATTTATTGCCTTGAAACTCTTGTATTTGAACATCTTTCTTTCTAAGGTATAAGCAATGGCCTCAAAAGTTTTCCGAACCGTACTTTAAGGAGAACAGATCAGATAACACAATTGCAACTGCAGCAGTATGCAATCCCACAAAATTTTGACTTCACTGATCTATTCTAGGCTTCAGATCTGTATCCTGGCTTCTTGAACACTGAGTGGAGTCACGAGTTGGAGTCAGCCCTTGTAGGTGCCTTCCAATTTGGGATACATTATGCTTCTAAAATCTCTGATTCCCATTAAATCGATCAAATATGAAGATACTTGCCCACCACATGATACTGTACATTAAGTTTATTTCAAGAAGAGAAATATCTTTAAGTTTCATTATAGGAATAACTACCAGTTTTATTTTTTGTTTAATAATATGAAACATTCCATAAAGATCAGAAACCTTAATTATCCCTCTTTACCTAATCCTCTGGGCATTCTAAACCCTTTTTCTGGTTCTGGACATGGCTCCTCTGTTATCCATTGCTGCTCACCTGCCATCCTTTTAAGAGAAATCGAATCCAGCATATTAAGTAGCTTTTCAAGCCAGTGGGATACTATTTTCAGACTGTTTTTAGTCTCAGGAATATACAGTACTTACAGTAAAGGCAACAAATAACTTACTAATATGCAGTGCTAAACTGTGCAATAAAAAGACTGAAAAAGCGATATCTTATTCAGTAGGTTTATTCCCTTTTCTACTACTTCCTATTGATTTCAGTTGTAAGCCTTTGCTGTTAATCTGTCCTTAAAATTCTAACACAGACACAAGCTAGTATCTGTTCCTGTGTATACTTCATCAAAGTAGCTGTTAATTATGCTCCAAGTAATTGTACTGATACACACCAGTCTGAATTGCAAGGATTGCATATCTATCAATGAGTACATCATTTCAAGAGGAAGTCTTCACCCAGAGATAATCAGGGAAAAATTACCCTTTTCAAGCATCTCTCATTCAGAAAGGCTGAAGAATTCTGCTTGACTCTGACATGTCATGTTTGGAAAAATCTCCTGATACAGAGCAGTACGGGATTCTACATTGGAATGACCTTCATTATGGAAGGTACAGAACCAAGTGAAATTAGCAATCTATATTTTGTGCGTTTAATTGAAACTTCAGTACAACATGAAGGACAGAGAAAGGACAAAAGACAGGTCAGGACAACTCCTTGCATTAATTTACTGTCAACGGAACAATGATTATTTTACTGGTAGTGACCACTCTGTAGGAAACCACTGCAATAGTTCAAAATGTTCTGTGTGGGAGTGAATTCCAGAACTTCTATGTTAATGGCACGCTTGGGGTAATCTGGGCAGCTTTTTTATGGAAACTTTATTAAAGATTTTTTCCAGGCTTTTTTTTTTTTTTTTTTAATTATTATTAATTTGATCATGGACTGAATATCACTGGAGACCAAAATAAAAGCAAGATGTCCCTCAGACCTGAAACATGGGCTGAATTCATGGAAAGGATGCACACTTTGTGTGCCTGAAATAGAATCAGAATGAAACATGGGCTGAATTCATGGAAAGGATGCACACTTTGTGTGCCTGAAATAGAATCAGCATGAAACATGGGATATTCGCCCACAGGAAAATGCAATTTGGATTAAACTACTGATACAGGAAAACAAAACTATTCCAGAGATTGTTTCAGAAGAAAACGTAGATGATGATCAGAGGGCTGGAGCAGCTATCCTATGAGGTTAGGCTGAGTGAGCTGGGCTCATGAAAGGGGCCTACAGGAAAGCTGGGGAGGGGCATTTTTATAAGGGCAGGTAGCAACAGAATGAGAGGAAATGGCTTTAAACTGAAAGAGGTTGGTTTAAACTAGATATAATGAAGAAATTCTTTACTGTGAGGGTGGTGAGACACTGGCACAGGTTGTCCAGTGAGGATGTGGATGTTTCCTCCCTGGAAGCACTCAAGGCCAGGCTGGATGGGGCTCAGAGTAACCCAGTGTAAAAGGAGGTGTCCCTGCCTATAGCAGGGGGTTGGGACTATGTGATCTTAAAGGTGCCTTTGCCAACCCAAACTATTTTATGGTTCCATGATTCTATGATTCTAAGATGGAGAGACAAATTTATTTTCATTCTTTTATTAGACAATAGGACATGTTCATTATTGCTAGTTTCTGGTTAAAAAATTTATGAATCTGTAGACAAACCTAAATAAAACTGTGTTTGAATATACAAAAGTAGAAAACATTAAATACTGGAGACTAGAAACTCACAATAATCTTCATTAGTTATTCTAGGGAGCTTAGAAACCACGACTGCACATCTGGAAATGTTCCTAATTTGGATTGATTTGATGAACAAGAAACCTACCAAAATTGGTTTTACTGCTTTTTGCTAATGAGTGGATAGAAATTATTTATTTTTCCAAAACATATGTAACAAAACACAAGTAGAGAAAGAGAACAATGGATAGAGAACAATGTTTGGTTAGGAGCACATACTAGTGTGGGACAACAAATGAAGGATATTATACTCAATTGAAAATGGGAATGAAGATATAAGGACATATATTATTTGTGCTTCAATATTTCCACCTCACAGGCTAAACAGAGTTAAGTTAAATCTTCATTCTGTTTTCCAAATTTTTTTTTAATTGAGAATTTTTTCAATATTTTTATTTTCTTTAAAGCAAACCAAAAAAAGAAAAGAAGAAAAAAATAGATAGCCAATCCAGGAACAGAGATTTTTGGACTTCTTGCAACTAGCTGGAAATAAATAATAAAATAAATGGGGATGCCAAACAATAAAGCCAATAATGTAAGTAATTATTTTAACAGACATGATGAAGCAGACTTGCAAGTGGGTGTCTGTTGCTACTTCAAAACCACAGAAAAGTAGGCTGCCAATACTGCTGAGAGGAAACAAATACACATGCAACTTCTCAGCACTGAACAGTAACCAGTATTTATTGCATTTAAGCTCATTTTATCTGATTCTTCATTTAATTTTGCTTTGCTCCTCATAGAGTGTATTATATTAAATATTTACTATCTTGGTTAGAATGTCAAGGCACACTCTACTGTCTTATTAGATTACTGAACAGTAGTTCATGGAGGAATTATTTAGGGTTGCTCGAGGGTGGAGAATTAAATGTGATGGGATAAAATTAGAAAAGGAAGAAAATATAGACAGCTAATCCAGTTGTATCCAGAAAACTGTAAACTCTTTGCTAGGGAAGGAACGGATTTTTACTTCCTCCAGATTATTTTCAAGTAGACTGAGTAGACTGATAACAGCTGCTCAGTAATAAATATTGCTGCATAGAAAGAAAAACTACTAGACTGTATTGTCAAAGTAGCACCATGATCTCTTGTCATATGCAGTGGCCTAGAATTCAGAAGACCTTTTCCCATCCCTACCCCTGACCTGCTTCATTGTCCGCCTCGGCTCACATCAGCCATTTCACTTCTACCTGAGTGTCTCAGGTAGAAGAGAGACTTAATTCTCGCAAAGTGAGTTTTAACTCTGGCTAGGATCTGTCATTGTTACAGCAATACAAGTAATACATAAATGCTGTAATTTCTAGCAATGATTGCACTCTTCATCTTATGCCACATTCCATTTCTGTGTGCTTTTTTTTCCCTTTGAGTTGTGCCAGGATCTAAAAGAACAAAACCTCTTTACACCCCCCCCAAAAAACAGTCCACATTAAAAGGAGCTTGCCATCTACAAGTGAAAGGATTGCAAATCTCTTCCCTCACCTCTTTTGTCCTACCTCTTCTCATCTACAAGCATCTTCCCTTGGAAGATCTCTACTATTTGATTACTAGTTTTTCTGTCACATGGCCATAACCTTTTCAAAGTCAGTTTTCTCAGAGATAGGTTTTCCTGCTCTGTTAGTTTCTGGACTTACTGTATATTTGAATTTTGAGAAGCAACAGTGGAAAAACATTTTCCGCCAATTGATGTAAGAGGAGGTCCAAGTGATTCCCCCAGGAATAGTTGGTCTGGGTCGGACTAATGACCCATCAAGACAAACGACCAACACAGAAAAACTGTACAAGAACTGGGAAGCGTACCAATAGTTAACTCCCCAGAATATCCACCCAGATCCCAGTAAATTGTTGTTTGAGATATCTTCAGTCAGAGGCGGAGATGCTGTGAAGAAACAAATGGCTTGTCTTTAAATGGCTAAAGTGAGAAGAAGCTCACACTGTATTTTACCACAGTTGTACAGTAATTTTGTTATTTTCTTAGTCTTGATAGCATTAAGCAGCTGCCTCTTTTTTTCTACTGTAAGCCTGAATATCCTTCAGTGATCTCTGGAAAGCAGGAGAGTGGAATGTCTCCCATGTAGATACTGGACCAAGTGATCTGATTTCTTGCAAGCACAAAAGAGGAAGTGAAGATAAGGGCTGGAGAAGGGATTCAAGGACTGGGGGAAATGGAAAAAAGATGTCATCTTTCTACCCACCAAACTATACTTCCAGGTGTGGCTTGAAGCCAGGACTCTGTTCCAAGTGCACCTTTAAAACTGGCCAACCACACTTCCCGGGAGGTTAAACTCATTAATCTACTCCTAATATTTTATTGAAAATTGATAGCTTGTTCTGATCTATAAACTCCTACTCCATAGAGTAGCTGTCATTTAAATCATGGTTTGGAGGCTTTCCCAATCTTCAACTTTTAAAGTCTACCCAGTTGTCATATAACTATTATTTTCTCCCATGCGTGCTTACAATAGCCTTGTTTTATGCTTGCTTATTTTGTGGCTGTGGATTTATTTTGATCCCAATGGATCACTGTCGTGGAATGAATAATATCTCTGAAACAGCAACCACAATCTCATCTATCATCATGAATACCCTCAGAAAACAGCAGTACAACTCTCCTGTTCTTTGTGAACTACTGGACCAACTCTCACTACATTTTCTCCCATATTCAACATTGCTTTCAACGTGATCATAGAAAAACAATAAGAAATCACTGATGGAGAATGAGAGAAGAGATGGATTTTTAGTGTAAATAAGCACTCAGCATTTCATGATGAGGATCACATCTATGTAATCACTCTGAGCACTTCCCAATATTTGAGGGGGAAGGGGTGGGATGAGATTTTTATTAAGGAACATATTTTCCTTTATTATTTCACATCGAGTTCAATATTCATCAATAGAAAATGTTTCCATGTACTTGTAATAGAAGATGAGCTCTCCGATGTACACTCTCCTCCACGATGCTTGATTAGCTATCAGTTTTCTCATTTGTAAATATATGCAAGGAGATAGGCAATAAAATTAAAAGCAGAGCAGTTCAGAATCAAATTTCTGCAGAAAAGGAAATGTTATTTCTTCAGTTTTAAGAGCTATGTTGAGGAACTGACTGCCACGAGTAAGTTTTGGGGACACAGATATGGCAGGAGTCAAAATCAGCCTGAATTTGTATTTGCATATTGAGAATGTTACTGTTCTGATTATATTCATCTGTGAATTCAGTTATATAAATATCATTCTCAAGTATCCAGCATGGTTCTGCTGACACACATGAGTAGGTAGCCCTGATGAAGTACAGCAGATCCTGCAATGTTCATGTCTGATTTCACTCCTCTTTATTGGTGTCCCGTGTATACTAGGAACTTTGAGATCCCAGATCAAGTGACCTTTAAGACATGCTCTTGGGTGGAAAAAACAGGGTTTTGGATGCCCCATCCCTGGAAGTGTTCAAGGCCAAGTTGGATGGAGCCTTGAGTATCCTGATCAGCAATCCTGATCAAGGTTGGAACTAGGTGATCTTTGAAGTCCGTTCCAATCCAAACCATTTTACTATTCTACGGTGGTATGATTGTATGATTCTAGAACACCTGGACTCCACTTAGAAAGATCTTGCAATGTAACACCACTTGGTGTTGATCTTGTGATCTTCATTTATAAAATTATAATAACTTTGGCCAACTCTTCACTTGGTAGGATGTATTCTGAGCAGGGCACAGTCTTAGTGCTAAAGATCAAGAATACTCCATTTGTAACGAAATAAATATGGATAAAGCTCTGGTGGCAGGCTGAAGGATGAGACTAAAAGTAACGGATGGAATTAGTGAAAGAAAAAAATGAGATGCCAAGGGAAAGGGAAAAAGTGAAAAAAGCAAAGCAGTAGTTTTAAACTGCCAAAATGCCCAATCAGTGCTAGCTTGCAGCTCAGTCTGATACTTTAAATCCACTTCCTAGTGTCAAAGCTGAAGTGGAATCTGCTCAGTGCTCAGCATTACTTTTCATTAAAGAAAGTGGCTGCTGGGAGTACAAGTTGCAAGCAGGCTTTGTAGGAAAAGATGAGCAGGGAGAGGATCAAGGAAATCTCAGAGAGAGAGGACTAGAGAAAACAGGCTTGATTTTACTCTCACTTAAAGCAGTTTTTCTTGTTAAAACTCAGCTGATTTCCTAAGAGCTGCCCCACATTTATAGCAGGATGAGAACTAGTAAGTACCGGGGGAATAGATTTTATAATATAAAATATATCATCCTTGTATTCATTTTCCTTTTTCTTTTCTTTTTTTTTTTTGTTTTTTTTTGTTTTTTTTTGTTTTTTTCAGGCATTTTCATAGTTGCCACAAAAACTCCAACCCTGTTAACCGCCTCAAAAAAAAACATCACGTAACGAAAATATATTGTTTTATAAAGCGAATATACACATGAAAAGAAAAAATGATGTTTCCCTAGAGTTTGCATTCACAGGGCATTTATGATGTACTGGCACAATACACACTTCTGATTTTGCCCAGTGACCTTTGCAGGTGAACACATATGCCAACAAGTACATGTATTGACAAATCCCCCCACAAAACACTACTGCATGCTACAATATGGTGCCACGCTGTCGTTTTTCCTCATCCAACCAAAAATCCCCATATATCTGCATTAGAGAGCCCCAGAAACTGTAGAGATAAATGTTGCAAAGTCAGATAATCTTGATGAACAATTTCTGATGATGCTTGATGTTGAGTAGCCAAAACTTCTGCAATCTTATCTGTTTACATGTGAAAGCATGAAAATGAGTATTAGGAAAAAAATATACATTTAAGCATAGTGTTTGTTGGCCCTTGACAGTTGAGGCTATGGACAATATATTACACACAGATGTACATTTTGTAATGCTTTCATTTAAAAGGTTTAAGCTGTTTCCAAGGGGACTGCTCCAGCTCCCAGACAAACGGCCGCTTGACAGCTCTCCTAGTGCTCAAAGCTCTCATGCAATTTTGTTCAATACACAAAGTGCCAGACTGAAGGAAATTGCTGTTCCTCATCTGATGTTAAGTGATTGGCTTTCTATCTTCATTAAATGTGTGCTACTCGATGCCTCAAAGACATTTTACCTTGTCCTAGAACGTGAACTTTAGCAGCTTTGTGAAATACCCAGAAGGGCTCTGCAGAAATAAGAGGAAAAATCCTAAATCCTGCCTGCGTATGCCCTTGCCCCTATTAAATCAGCTGGAGATTGGTCAGATCTGATGTTGTCTCACTAGATGCACTGAGTTACTCTTAAAGTTGGTTTCTGAATTCAAATGAGATTCTATTTCCAAGAACTTAGAGAATCAGAGAATTATTTTGGGTTGGAGTGGCTTTGTAAAGGCCACTGAGTCCAACTCCCCTGCAGTACACAGGGACACCTACAGCTCCATCAGATGCTCAGAGCCCTGCCCACCCTGACCTTGAACGTCCACAGGGACAAGGCATTCACTGCCTCTCTGGGCAACCTGTGCCAGTGCCCCACCACCCTTACTGTAAAAATATTTTCCTTACATCCAGTCTAAATCTTCTCTCTTCTGGTTTGAAATCGTTTCCCTTTGTCCTATATGCAAAAGTGAATGAAAAACAGGGGAAAAGGAAGAGGTTAAAAGGATTGAAGGGAAGAAGGAAGAATTTGGGTTGCGAAAGGATTTATATACGAACGGTTACAAAATCAAGGCCGTAAATGGGAAGTGACATCTCTGAGCTTCATTAATGCTGATGAGAATTTGGGTACTTGATCTCATGCAAAATGGGGTTCAGCTGAAGTATCTGGAACCTTGCACCAATTTCACAGAGCATGATGAGGTATGAAGCACCTTTCTGGGTCAGACATTGCAAAGAAAGGGAGATCTGTCTCTCAACAGTTGTTAAAGGAACGAGCATCCTTTTTTACCCCAATTTGGTAATAATGAAGAGCTGCTGCGCATCTGAAAGCTTGAAAACGCTGCTGTGCTGCTGAAAGCCACTATAATGAGATCTCTGTTTGAGAGTCAGATCTGATCAAATAATAGACCTTCCCTGTTTGCATTTAAGGGTGGGTAAACAGCCTCTAAGTGAATCCTAACCAGAAGAAATTACATGAGCTCCTCACATTTTTGCAGCTGGTTTGTTCTGTTGTTATTCAAAGCTTAACTGGTCTGTGGCTAGACCTAGGTCTAGTGCAAAGGTCCAGTATTTATTTATGAAGAAAGGTGAATATTTACACCACGTACAATTTAGTGCACTAGAGAAAGGCTGCAAAAAGGCAAGAGCATTATTCCTTGTGGAGAACATAATCACCTCTAAAAGACCAGATGGATGGGGGAGCTTTGTGTTTTGCTTTGTGCTTTCATCCACTCCTTCCAGTCCTCCCCAGACAACAAATACATGTGTAAAAGGGATGGAACGGTAAAGAACCACACTGGGAAAACGGTATTCTGAGTAGAATGAGCAGCTGCCTTTTCCAGTAAAGTATGAAGGGAAAAACTTGCATTTAACAATTCCAGGAGCTGAGATCAACCACAGTTCTAGTGGAAATGATAGAGCAGCTTCCAGGTAAGATTTGTCCCCATATCACTCTGTGGCCAGACGAAGAAAAAAGATCACGTATATATTGGGATATATAAGCATACTTTTCCATCCCATAAAAATGTTCTAGCCTGCATAGTCTAACTTGGGTAGGAAAATCATCATAATCTCAAAAGTTAGGGAATTCTTGCAGGCTGAAGATGAGGTTAGCATACTCCCAAGACCTTTTCTACCAAAATGAATAGCTCAACATTCAGCTAGGGCATGGCATTTGAGGATTTGGGGGACAGATTCCTTTGAATCTAACCTGAAACACCAACTTTGGTGCTGAATTACAAATGTGATCCTTGTAGAGAATGTAAATAACACACTGACAGTTGAAGCTTCTGTCCACTGGCTTAAAAAGCAGTCTAGAGCAGCTGAACTTGTATCATAATTGCCACAGTGAGAAGCTTCAAACTAAGCAGGATGAATCCCTGTTCTTCCCCTCATGAGGCGGGATTTCCACTGAGAGATTAACCACCATACTTCTACAACCTTCTTCAATAAATGTTTAGAATCTTAACCTGGTCTACCTCATGCCATGATCATGAAATCAGAAAAACACAGCCACAAAACATCTTACATTTAGGAATGAAAAGACTCAGGAGAAAATGAACTGAAATTTAGACTGATCATCTCAGACGTTCATCAAGAGCCACATGATGTAGGAGAGCAGAAAAGAATCCTGGAATATTTGGAAAGGATGAGAGATTTTTCTCTCTTTATTTTGTATTAAGAAATTGAAAATCAAATAGAGTTAGAAGATTTTTTAACTATTTATTTGTTTTTTAGACTTCCTTATTAAAATAAGTACAGAAAGAATAGATTTAGTAACTTAAGAGACTTTTCAGTGTTAGCTACTGCATAGGGATCATCTATAGGAGAACTCAGAGGAAAAAAAAGAACATTATTTTTCTACCCCAAAGTGCACAGGAATGAGGCTAAGCAACCAATCTGCTTGCAAACCCAATTCCATCAGCAGTTGTTTGCAGTTATGAATGTACAATCCTATCTTTATATTCCACGTGTGGATATAAATTGCCAGCCCCACTCTGCACTTATCAATATGTCATACCTGTGAAATATTTTACTGTATAAACAAAACAATGTTTTACTTTATATGAGCCAGTATTTCTAAGTAGGTATGGCATCAAAAATGGTGCTGCACTGCACCATTATTATACTGTCTATCAAGAAGCTTAATCAGTGCCAGAACTGGGAGACAGCCCTTTGCACTCTAGTCTTGAGACAAAGAGCAAGGCGTATATCCTCTCTCCCCATCACCCTCCTATTAAATGAGGAAAGCAGCTGTGTCTTCCACAGGGTGGCGAGTGTTTGTAAAGTTTTCAAAAGAGTACATGAAATTATTCATGACCCACATAAATATTAATGGCTTGATTCAACACAGCAATAATCTGTCTTTCTTAAAGGCATTACACAATTCTCCATCATCACAGAGTCTGGAAAAAATAAAAATAATAAAAAAATAATAATACTTCATGAGCAGTTTTCAATTTTTGATCTTGCTTTGATCTGTGGTTTTAATGGTTCATTTATTTGACTGTGTAACTGACTTTAGTTTACCATTATTTAATGTACTACAATCACAGTCATGAGGGATAGAGACCTCATCCATGTTCCAAGCAAACTCAATGTTATGTTGGAAGGAATTTTTTCCTGGTTGAACACTAGCCATCTACAACACCCAAGTAACTGTGGTTTTTAATGAGTCAAGGCTGTATTGATATGATGGAGAAAGTGTAAAACAATTGTAATTATCAACAGCAGTGTAAAACTCAAAGAATGACACTGTTCATTGAGTAAATTAGAGTAGATCACACAGATTTCCACCAGAAACAATACCATAACGCAGGTGTAAAATTGTGCTGAGCCAAATATCTGTTTCTTCTTTGCTCAGTGCTGATCTATGCTGTGAGGTTGGGAAGATAGGCCCAAGGTTTTGCCCTGTCTTTGCTGATGGAGAAGGATGATGTCTGAATGCTGCTTATCACAGTTGCGAGGACTGGCCCCAAGGATATACTAAATTATAGCTCTATACTAAATTAGACTACACATATAGAGGTAATTTAAATGCATGAAAGCAGTTCATGAGAGCTGAGACCATGTGGGATGGAGTAGTGTCTATGCTAGTGTTGTGGATTAACCCTGGAAGGCAGCTAACTGCCATTCAGCTGCTTTCTCACTTGCTCCCCAATGCCAGTGGGACAGAGGAAGAAGAATGGAGCAGTAAGATCAAGAACACTTGTGGGTCAGGATAATAAATCAAGGACAAGTGGAAGAAGAGAGAAAGGAGACAAACCCAAAGAACTGATGCAAAAACAATCACCCACTATCTCCGTGAGTAGACGGATTCCCAGTCAGTCCCTGAGCAAGAGATGGTTGACCTCCCTACACATCCTCCTCTCCCTTTTTATTGCTCTGTATGATGATATATGGCATTGAATATGTTTATTGGGGTCATCAGCCTAGCTGTGTCCCCTCTCTATCTCTGGTACATCCCCAGTCTATTCACTGTGGGGGCAGAGTGAGAAATTAGGCCACGATGCTATTCAAGAACCATTTGGTAACAGCTAAAATGTTAAGAGTGTTATCAGCATTGTTTTGGTCAGAAATCTGAAACAGAGTGTATTATGAGCTGCTATGAAGGAAATTAACTCTCTCCCAGCCAGACTCTGTAAAGTTAACAGCCTCCCTTAGCCTTCAAAACAACACAGATGCATAAAATGTGCCTGGTGGGAATGGTCTTTTTTGTTTTCCAAACGCAGGAATTATTTGAAAGAGTGCTTGCTGATGCAGACAACACCATGTCACAGATGCCTCTAACAATGCAGCAAAAGGGACAATTGTACTCTAGTGCCTGGGACTGTTCCCAGACACTGTTTAATTTACTTGCATGGAGATAGTCTTAATGTTTCCATCAGTGAGATGAGCTTTAACATCTACTACAGAGCAACAAACTTATTCCAATCATGTTCAGAGTATGCCAGGGCTGGATGGCCTGGGAATATTAAATTAAAATGCTTGCCAACTAGTAATGCACCATTTTTTAATTATTCAGAACAACTCTTCCATTGTCAACAAGGCCTTGGCAGAGAAAATTGAGATTAAAAACCCACCACTACCACCATCAGCAAAGCCAACAGGGAATTCAAAACTGCCAGGTGTTTCTTTCCAGATGTTGTCTACGATGGCACTGTCAAGTGGATTTAACTCTTGAGCCAGAGGATAAATGTGAAAGCGACTGTCCTATACCCATGCTCATCTGCACCTTTCCAGTACAAACAGCACAATGCAAGTAGAGGAGGTTAATGATTTCCCACACAATGTAATCTAGTTTATAGATCCGTATAAAGGTTTTATGGCAACACTTGATTATGTGATGTCCCAAAAGATTTATCAAAGAAGCTGATGTAAAAGACCAGCAAGAAATGCTCGGGAATTAACTACCTAATTCTTTCTGGGAAATAAACACTCAGAGCCCTCAGGAAACTTGAAACCCGTCTGTTGCAGAAAACAACTTGTAATTTGTTTGGCTTTGATGACTCTCCTTAGTCGCAGGTAATAGTGATAAATTCACAACCTGTGACAAGTAAAAAGAGGAGTGGGAAAGGCACAACACGCATTAAAGTCATTTAATCACCTACAGAATATGGCATCTAAGAACAGGTTTCCCTCACAAAGCTTTATTGCTCATACTGGGGGAAGAAAAGAAAAAAGCAGCCTGCACAATTGCCTTTGAAATGCTGAAATAGCAGAATACCAAGAATAGAATGGCAAATAAAAAATGAAGACAAGCTGAGGGAATCGTATCATCCGATTTTCACTTTTTTTATTTCTTCACAAAATTGAGAGTATTCTTACTACACAGGTTACACAAACTGCATCTATAGCGCTTTCCCTCCATGATATGGACCATGACCAACATCTAAATGTTACTCTCAAAGCAAAAATTTCATCCGTTGTAAATCAACATGAGCAGTGACTATGGGCGAGGCCACCTCCTCCATGCTAATGAACTTACCTTCAGGATGAAACCACACCAGAAAGATGATCTGGGATTTGGAATGCTGCTCTCTTAACCAACCCATTGATAATCCCCTGATCTACTTATTTCCCATGTGCCTGGACAAAATGGTTACATGAAATATGTGAATGGAGGTCCAGGTAGCTCTAGAAGGAAATGAAGCTGAATAGAAGTGGTGGAGTCATCATCTCTGGAGGTTTCAAGAAAAGGGTAGATGTGGCACTGAGGGATATAGTTGGTGTGCATGGTGGTGGTGGGCTGATGGATAGACTAGATGAACTTAGCAGTCGTTTCCAATAATGATTCTATGATTCTTTGTTGATAGAAACTCAGTAAACTACTTTTTAACACTTTCTACCAGTGTATCTCATTCTGAAAGCCTTATTCACTGTAAAACCAGAGCTAATCTTTAACAAAACAGAGATAATTCTTTAACAGAACAATGTGCAACCATGCTGAATAAACAACAAAATGGTTTAAAATTGTTTCTTGTGGAAATTTTCTATCCTCACAATGCACGTGCTGGGCACATCCTCTTACCAGTCCAGCAAAGTCAGTATTATTGAGGTGGCAGTGTGCTCCTCCCCGACACTTTCTATGTAGTCTCCAGGGAATATCTATCACTAAAGAAGCAGATAAATTAGCACAAAAGCAACAGAGGTCTAAGATCTGACCTTTATGTCAAGCATTTTGACCATTTGGAAAGTGATGCAATATTCCTCCAAGAGTCAGAAATGCTTCTTGGCAAAGGATTTGCAAGCAAGGCTGAAAGTCTGTTTGCTGAGTGGTGTTACTGAGCTAGATGACCAATAGTTTATTGCTTGAAGGCACTGCATGATCAAGATCTATTTCTGACTTAAATGGCCAAAGGTGTCATATTTGTTGGTATGCAGTCACTGAACACAGCTCTGGCACAAAATGTTTTCGCTGAACCCAGATTTTATCTAAGTCTGCAAAATTCTACTGATATAGTATCTTTGTCATTTTCGTCATCAGAAGCAATACTGGATAAATTAAAGTTTCAGCTTTAACCTGTGGTTGTCCGCACTATTAACTTCTTGAAATATCCCATTACAGAGGATATATCTTAGAAGTTTGAACACTTGCAACCACTTTCAGGGAATATTTCGGGTTTGCATGGACTAGAGAACATTCCTAAGAGGGAGCATGCAAATATTAATCTCTACCTGAAATAGTTTAGAAATAGATTACTAAATTGTGCAAGTTACCCGAAGTAATACTTCTGACTTTATGCTTTGATTAAATCAACATGAGAGAAAAATAAAAGAGCTATTCAGACTCCAAGAGGAAGCGCACTGCCTTGGTAATTATTAATGTGTGAGAAAGAAAGAAAGAAAGTGACATTCACTGGGTCATGACAACTTCATAAACTATAGGACAAGAGCAGAGCAAGAGTAGAAAGCAGAATAATTAACTGTAACTTACAAAGGCACACTTTTAAATGGACAACTGTAAGGAAATGGAATCCACTTAAGTTGTTACCCGTGAGAAGATAGGAGTCAAAGTTTGGCATTAAAATTTATGGTCTCATATTGTTCTCAAAGCAGTTTGTATGGACACTAAATACAAAGTTCCAGTAGCTGAGGTCTGTAGAACTTCAGAGATCTTCTAGGCAGAACTTCCAGAAAAAGTAATCTAAGTAATCTAAGTAATTTTCACTACAACATCATCACATTGCTTGCCCAGTGACAGAAAGTGAAAAGACCCTTTGATCAGAACTGGAGATATGGTATGCTCCTCTAAAAGGGACAAACTGTTCAGAACTGAGACAAAACCATCATAATAAGTAATATTTTTGCATTATGACCACAGCTGATGCAATATATTTTTTTTGTCTGTGAACTGTGATGTAATCCCGCTCTAGAATACATGAGCTGTTGTGGATCAATAACGTGACTGGAAAAAAATGTAAAAGGTGACAAATGAAAGATGTTCTGGACTACTTCTTAGAGAGCAAATACATGATTACAAGATGCTCAAAGAAAGACATTTCAGAAACTATCAATAGTTTGCAGGAGATCGTAACCAGAACTGTGTATCTTCAAAAGAGAATTCAAAAACCACTCTGAATTTATATATATGTGGATGTATATGCTTTTATACACATACATATATATTTGCACTTATATGTATGGGTAAATAAATACAAGGAAAATGTTGTTCCACTTAAGATGATGAATGGAATCTATATTTTTACAAAAGACAGGAATTTGTGGGTCACACTTGGAATAAAGCCATGTTAGTTCTGTATAAATTATTTCTTCACAGTGCAGTGATGGAGCACTGGTACAGGCTGCCCAGAGAAGTTGTGGAGTCTCCTTCCCTGGAGATGTTCAAGACCTACCTGGACATCAACCTGTGCACCTGGTCTAGGGTGCTGCTTCAGCAGGGGGGTTGGACTCGATCTCTAGAGGTGGCTTCCAACCCCTACAGTTCTGCAATTCTGTGATTCTGAGACAAATTAGGTTCATCTGCTAAGATGTTTGCAGTTCTTTATTATCTGCATTAATTAATGATAATGGTTAAGAGAATTATATTCATGATCTCAGGTATTCAGTCTACAGATAGAAACAAATACACTATTGATGAAGAAACAAAAGTCTTGGAGTGGGATAAATACTTTTTCTATAGAAGTCTCACAAATATTATTTACATGAGTATTGAAGGGAATGTTTCTAATTCTTTTTCTTTTTTTTTTTTTAATAAAAGAGGATTAAAAGTGTTGTATCATGAAGAACTTGTTCTAAAGATCAGAAAATTAGTGAAAAACTGACTAAGAAGATGAAGAAATATGTGACATTGGTATGAATATGTTTTCCAAAGTAGTGTTCTTACTGAAAGGTTTAAATTAACTAAATGTAAACATTAAAGTTGAGTGCATGCATGCATCTACCCTAAGTGAAAAGGAAGTCTATAATAATTTCTTGTATTTTCTGATCAGCATTGTTGAACCTATTTTAGAATAACACAAAACTAACAGGAAAAGAACTTTTTAAAATTATTTCTTAGAAAGTTTTCTGTCCCTGAGGTCTGATCACCTTCGTGGCAACTTCTCAACAGACCTCTGTATCTTTAATCTGAGGACAAGACAGGTGTGGAGTCTGTTTCTTGGCGTGGACTTTTATGTTGGTAGGATCTGTCTATTTTTCACTTATTTATTCCTCGCAGTTGATGCAGTGGATTTGTAAACCTTCTGAGTAAGTCTCTTGGATGAAAATTTTCTACCCCTTCAGGGAGACCTGCAAGTTATGTATAGCTGACTGCTTCCTGATAATATTTTCGGTTGCTTTAATTTTATCCTCTGAGAGGCAGTCACTGTCATCCAAGAGCAGCCCTTGAGTGTATGTTTTGACCAGCACTTATCCTGGCATCTCTCTACATTTCACTGATGTTAGCTGGTTTAACACCTGCTTACTCTTCCACAAGCAGAGTCTGAAAACACGGTATAAAAATTTAATGTTGTAATCACAATTACACATCGTTTAAAGGCAGAATAAATTGCTAGATAATTTTGCCTGTCTGTACATATCTCAGAAGCCATCACAACATATTAATTTCAAAAATTAAGTTTGATTAAATTGTATAGATCTAGACTCATCCAATATAACAAAAGGCATTCAGTGAAAACTCATCCTTGATCCATTGTGAAGTATAATCTATGCAAAGATGTAACACCTCTATGGGACATAATAGGCCAGGATATGAGATGTTCTGTGAAGAAATCCTTGAACTTCTAAATGGCCTGGGAGTTTTAATATCTATTTCTATGACATGAGCCACGTGGCCACTCAAACGGGAGAAGTAAAAAACATCAGAGAAATTAGAAAATTAGGGAGTGAAGATGATTGGAGATATGGGTGGGCTTCCACATTATGAACAGTTACATTTACTGGGGTTCTTCAGCTTGCCACAGCTGAGAGAGACTGTGAATGAAATCTGCAAAACCATGAGACAATTCAGAATGTTTTCATGGCCCTTTTCTGTACAAAAGTCAGGGAACAGCAAACAAAGACAGGTGGCAGGTTGAAGCCAAGGGGAGGAGATATTTGTCTACGTAATTAGCCTACACAGAGTGTAGTTATGCCGTGGAACTCAAAGGTTTGTTAAAATAAAATAAAGAACATTTATTATCTCAGGATTCAGTCTACTTGACGTTTTTAAACAAATCCTGTCATGGAACTACTACGCTTCCTACATAGGAAAGTATTTGGCTATTTAAATTGTGAAGGAGGTACAAATGATAAAAAGAGACAGGAAAAAAAAGATCAACTTGCAGCTTCTGTAGCTTCAGAAACAGACACTGTACACACAAAATAGCAGCTCAGGAGCGATGATGCCTGCTGTTGGGCAAAGCAACATCTGTTTGAGCCAAAACATCTGGGCTGCTGCAGCTTGCAGGAGAAAACAAAATTTGTCTTGAAAATTTCCCCAGAGACTGGCAAAAATGTATTTTCCAGACAGAACTGGATTTTAGCTGCATGATATCACTGTACCAGAAACTGTAGGTGTACTCCAAAGTGTTGATAACCGATCCTTTTTTGAGGAGGTTTGCCATTAATACTGTGCTATGTTCAAAACACTTCCAAAAATGGTTGACAGCCAGACCACACCTCACACGGTCAATATGGATTGATGCTCATGTTTTCGTGGAATGTGAGGTTTTGGATTTAGAATCATAGAATGGTTTGAGTTGGAAAGGACCTTTAAAGGAAATCTGACTCTCCTGCCATGAGAAGGGTCACACAGCTCCATCAGGTGCTCAGAGCCCCATCCAACTTGACCTCGGGTGTCTCCAGGGATGGGGCAACCACCCCATCTCTGAGTAACCTGTGCCATTGCCTCACCACCCTTATGGAAAATACTTTTTTCCTTATATCCAATCTAAATATCCCCTCTTTTAGTTTCAAACCATTTCCCCTTGTCCCGTCACAATAGAACCTGCTGAAGAACCTGTCCCCTTCATTCTTATAGCCTCCCTTTAGATACTGAAAAGACACTCTCAGGTCTCCCCAGAGCCTTCTCTTTTCCAGGCTTTCTCTACTCCACTTGGAGCAGATTAAAATACTTGAGAAGACCGTGAGTCTACCCTCCCAGGTGTTCACCAGCAGCCTGGCTGAGCTAGCTCATAAATTCAGAGTGACTGGAAAATGCTGTCTTCAGCTGGCAAACCTGAATGTCACAGTGAACAGGCATATGTTAACGAAGATCGCAGGCTGTTTCAACCTGTATTTGCAACTGGATCTTGGAGAAAATATGCTCTGCCTTGTGTGCAGAGCCTACCTGCGGTATGGTAGAGTAGGCTGAAGCTCATGGGCACCATGTGGAGCAGATCTCCATGTGCAGCCATGGTGAAGGCCATGGTGCAGCAGATGTGGCCTGGAGGAGGCACAGCATGTAGATATCCCTGCAAGAGCAGCCCTGGGTGGAAGCTTCAGCCCTAGAGAGGAACCCATGGTGCAGCACGAGGGCTGTGGGAGCTGCCACTTAGGAGGCTGTGATGGAGCAGTGACTGAAGGGTGGGTCCTGTGGGATGAAGCTGTGTTGGAGCAGTGCTTGGAGAGCTGCAGCCTGCAGAAAGCCCACATGGGATCAGTTGAGGGAGGACAGAATCCCATGGGAGGGACCCACAAGTAGCACGGACAGAGAGAGTAACCATGGAGGAGAGAGAGAGTTTGAAGTGCGTTAGATAGATTTCAGTTGCTATTGCTCACTGCCCATTTTCCTTCACCACTCAAAGGGAGTCCATATTCACATCAATTACTCTGAATCCTTCTTACATGTTGTAACTACCATGATACCTAAGTAATAAGCAATTCAGATCATCTATACTCAGCATCCAGGCCCTAACCCATCTTATTCATCAAGACAAGAAAAGAAACCGTGACATCCAAACTAAACATGGATGATAAGCAATCTGATCTTAGACAAATGAGTAAGGGTTATGTGCCTTAGAATTTCATACTGGTTTATGCACAAGAATGAAACACAGAATGGCTTGGGTTGGAAGGGACCTCAAAGATCATCTAGTTTCAACCCCTGTGCCACTGACAGGGTTACCACCTGCTGGATCAAGTAGATCAGGCTGCCCAGAGCCCCATTTAGCATTGCCTTGAACACCTCCAGTGATGGGACATCTGCTCCCTTTGGGCAGGCTGTGCCAGCGCATCACTCTCTGTGAACTGAATATATGCTTTAAAAGGAAAACAGAAAACAAAACAAAACAACAACAAAAAACATGTAACCACGTAACTGTTAAAAGTTATTTCATGTGAGTCGCCTTTAGTTCTAAAATTTGAGTCCATTTGGGCTCAATACATATTAGATAAAGAGCAATTCATTAGATCAAACTCAGTATAAATTAGATTCAAATGTATAACAGACATGAATGGTTGACCTAGAGACATGCACAAAATCTGTTGCAAAACAGCACGTAAGGCAAAGACAACCTTTCCACCAACCTAAAAACAGTAATTAAGGTGCCCAGACAGGTGAAAAAATATTTTTTCTTAACTGTATTAAAATTCAGACATTACGAGGAACATACTCTGTTAAATGCATGGTTTGCTCTGAGTGTTATGCTATTTCATTTTACCTAGAATCCTTAATTGTTTCAGATGAATAGCAAATGGTTAACAACTCTCCAAACAGAGGCTGCAAAGCTAGCTCCTGTAAATCACTGCAGTTCCGCTGACTGCATTTACACTGACTGAAGATCTGGTGTTTCGTGGCAGAAACAAAAAAAAGAGAAGAGTGCATGGGGAAGCAGATAAGCTTTACACATCCTAAAAGGCAAACCTGGAAGCGGTGTGTGAAGCGGCTACTGAGCTACAAACAGGAAGCTGTCTGCTGCAAGAGGGAGTGCAAAGTAACTCCAAAGTGTCAAAATACGTGGGTATAGCGAACGATGTGGCTTACTCGGGTTAATGGCCTGATAATATCACTGCTGAAGCCTGGAAAGCCACTGCCTCTACATCCTCTGCTGGCAATGTTGATATAGAGCTGGAGCTGAGGGTAAAGTCTGGGGCTTCGCGTGCCAGGCTGATGAAAGAAGGGAAATCTATTTCAGCGCTTTAAAGGGCGGAGTGGCTTTTGGTGCGGAAGGTCAGACAGATACACGGGTAAGTTGCTGTATAGGAACAGACTCAGAAAGGGCTACTGAAATGAAAACCAGATAAGACCCTGGAACAAGATCCTACAGTCTATCAGTGCCCTGGGATAGTGTAAGAGAGACACATGGGAACTCAGACGTAAGGAAAGCAGTGTTTCCTGCAGTGTTGACAATAAATATGTTTGTTCTATGGTGGAAAAAAAGAAAAACAACAAAAAACCCTTGCAACAAAAATCCCTTGCAGGCTGATATGGGAAGAAAAGCTTGTTTGAAGTGAATACAATGGAGAATTTGTTCACACCAATGCAGACAACTCCATCGCTTGAAAACTTGGGTTATCAAGTCATCCCAAATGGCATTTAATCCCCTCACAGCTGGGGAAATCCATCCCTCTACTCTCGTGGAGTAATGAAAGCTGACTCCTGTGGGTGTATTCCCAGACAGCTCAGGTCTGGTAGGTACTCTATATGGACAGCACCCTGATGATTGTGAGCTTTGGTGTCACCCCATTCAAGGAAGCCATCCCAGACTTGGAGTACCAGCAGTCCCCATGCACTAAATAAGACGTGCTGCTGGCCACTTCTGGCTATAGCTCCCATAAAGTGTTCAGCAACCTTGAAATTCTTGGCCCAAATAATTTGTATTTGCAACTGTACCTGATTACACCTTTATTTAAATTACTATGTAATGCATTTTCTTCATTTCAGACCAAATCACTAGCTAGGAACAGAAATTAGTAACTCTTTTCAAGCCTATCTGCAAAAAAAGCTCATTTCTATAGAGCATCCTAGTAGAGAGAGCCTTTCCTGATACAGGACACAATAAAGCAAAGGATCTAGGAGCAAAATAAACGAAAAGTTACAATCTGGAGATAGAAGAAAGATGACCAAATTGTTTAGAGTTTCAGGAAACATTTTACTTCCATGGAAATTTTGGGTGGATATTCAGGGAAATGGAAGAAGACGTGTTTTTATTATGATCAGATTCCAAGCCAGTACAGGCACCAACAGCAAATGTATCTACGAGCAAGAGAGAAATCTCTCTGAAATCACTACTTGGGATTACAGTGACACTCGGCCTGAACTTTCCTGCTGAATGTGGGCTTTTCTGGGTTGCAAGGAAAGGAAAGATGGATTTAGGACAAAGTTCTCTAGCAGGTACATGAGATCATACTCTGGATTCAGTCATTTGCTAGAAGCTATATGTGCTTTGTGATGACGTTCAGATACATGTGTGAGTCTGGAAAGCATAAAAAAGCATGAATAAAATTAATGCTAAATAAACAGAAGAGACATTCTGCAAAGAGTTGTGTAGGTTATGTAGAGCTTATAATGACATCCCACAATGTTTGGACTAACAGCCATGAATGAACACAATCCTTTGGTCATTCAAACATTCTTATGCCTTCAGTTATCCATCTCTATAGGTTCTACTGTCTAATTTTCAGGAAATTGGGTTGGGCTTTAAATAACTGTCTAGGTTTAAAAAATTAGTTTACTAGAAGGAAGGCTCAGCTTCCATGTGTTATTTTGAATTAATAAAACAGTGTAGATATGGAGGAAAAAGCAGAAACAATAACTTGATCTGAAGACCTGCATGTTTGTTTATGAACCACTGCAATCAAGGCATTCACAGATTTCAAGGATGGAGAGGACTTGATCTCCCAGATAACAGACTCTGAGGAAAAGCTGTCACGTAGCTTTAGATAGCATTTACAAGAACATTACATGCACATATTTAAGTCTTGACTTGTGCCTGCAAGCCTTACTGACTTCAAGTAATTAGAAAAGAAAAAAAAAATAAAGAAGGTGGATTTGTAATCACATTAGTTTTGGTTTCGTAATTTATGTCTGAACAAGTAGAACTTTGGCTGGAAGCTGACAGCATGTGCTTCTTATGTACATACGTCTGTGGTGACACTCAGATATATGTGCGAGCTGGAAAGCATTAAATAGCGTAAATAAAATTAATGCTAAATAAATAGAAGAGACATTCAACAAACAGTTATATAGGATTTTCGATGGCTTCTCACTAATGCCTGGACTAACACCCATGAGTGAATATGATCCTGCTTAAGCACAGCTGAAATGAGAAATTTACTTTTATTCTAAACCCTATTTGCGGTGCGATGATTATCAGTTTCTCCATTTCATCCACTGGTTGTGCTCCCTCCAGGTCAAAGACTGCAAGCAAACTGAGTGAAGTCAAACTCTTATTTTCCACAATTTCTAGCCCAAAATATCTGCTGAGAGCCCTTCACACTGTAACAGTAAGGCACAGAAGCCACACCACTTGCGGGAGTCCCTGACCAAGAAGTCCTGGTAGACTCATCAAGGCAGACAACCACAAGAAAAGCAACAGTTACCACCATATCCATATCTGGATAGAGTTCCTCACACCTCATGTCATCAGCCTGTAGCACAGGTGTCTGCATTTACGACAGCCACCTGGCTCTTTTTATAGTAGCTGCAAAGAAAAGGAATCTCCTGGTGCTTCAATGATCTCATCCAAACCGAGACATTTCCAGTAAGTCATATGGATGTTGCCCTAGTTTCATAGGATCATCTGATCCTGATCTGTGCTTCACTGCTTTGGGCAATCTCAGCTCATCTCTCCATTAATTTGGGGATTTCATTGCATTTTCCATCTACCCCTACATGACCTGCTGATATCCCAAATTAGTTGTCTGCAGCGCTATGGATTTGCACCCAGTTCTCATTAAACTCAGCCTTAACCCGTCCCATCACCCCTGTTTCTGGTCCCCAGGTTCGTGCTGAAGCTGAAGGATAGGGAGTAAGGGGAGGAGGTGTTAATCACTTCGTATCTGCTTGGCACACAAAGGGCTCCAGTCACAGTACCTGTCTAACTAATATCTTTCATCATCAGTAAATTCACTCAATTTTCTTATTATCATTTCCAAGAATGTCGACTGGCGGGTGGTGGGTAATCCTAGACGTGGCAAGGCTGTGACTGCAGCTGAAATCACACAGAGATGAAAGCTTCAAAGCCAGGTTTAAGCATTAGAAAACATTATTTAAAGAAGATTAATCATCTGTTGTGGGAGGCAGCATTTTGGACGAAAATACAAACACCTTCACCTGCACAGTCAAAACGGCAGCAGGGTCTGAGCAAGCCTGAAGATGTAGGAAATGATTCACCAGGGAAATGAATGAGGTTTTCTTCACCTCCTTTTTTCTCCTAAGACTCACCCCTTTCCCCCCTCCTGTTCTGAAAAGCGATCCTCTGCCTTTCATTTTGGTCACGGCAACTGCTGCCTTGATCAGGGATACGAGGCAAACACGTTCAGAAGTTTCTGCAAAGCACTTGGCTTCCCTGCCAGCATGATAATACAATTACACACCGTAATGGGGTACCACAGCACAGCTCTGATGGCACTGCCAATACAGCTGTTCCTACTCCTTTTCCTCTGCCACAGCTGCAATTACAGTGTCGAAGCACAGTATGTCGGGCTGCTGAGTTTTCACTTTCCCCTAATTTCTACTCATTGAGTTCTGGTTCTGTTCTTTACGTGTTTACCCTTTTTGCTGGAGGGATTAATAACAGTGGAGGGTTCGTTCTCAAAAGCGACACGCCAAGTTTTAGTATAATATTTGCAGTTGTAAAATCATATATTTTTGGAAGAAATGCGTGGTCTCTTGCTACTTTTCCATTGTTCTATCCTACCGCCTAGTAAATGGAATACGTAGCACCACTCACCACCTGATTTTGAAGACTTTTACATGCTGCAGTGTTAGTATCCAACATTTACAGCTGGAAAAAATAAAGATCAGAGAAAAAAAGTGAAAGGACAGAGGATACATCTGAAGCGTCCTCATTACAAGTTTGTGGATCTGTCTGCTTGAACACAATGATTAAAAGTATCATTAAGTCCAGTAGTTTGGGTTGCAGAAAAAATTTCAGACTAATGAGAAAGTGTCTTTTTAGCTAAGATGTGTCCAAATATTGGGTCTGAAAATCACTTCATAAGACTAAGAAATAATCTTGGTATTTTCTATTGCATTTTAGTTTCAGCTAGCACTAATAATGGCAATACTGAGACAAATGTATAAAATAAAGACACAAAGTATGACTCAAGGTAAGTAGTCCCTAGGTTACTCCCATGGTAGCCAGTAGACCCAGTTCAAAATCTGATAGTACTCCCCAATATCTTTACATGTTGCACCCAGTCCACATGGGTGCTGTATGGCACTGTTTCACAATGGATTGCCCAGACCCCATGAGATAACTTAGATGTCAAACAGTCCTTCCCTGTCTGTCATGGACAAAATCTCTTTAAAATTAACGCGTAGAGTGTGTGATTTTCCTTGGAGGGCAGAGATGCCGGAACCTCTGCCTTGAATGATGTTAGGAAGACACCGTAATGAATCAGTTAGGAATAATATTTATCACTTAATGGCCATCTTTCCTAAAGAGCCATTGGAGGACAAGATTAGGTGTCAGAGAGCAGCAGAGGAGGAGGTGGCTGGTGAACAAAAGGCAGGGGATCTCGCTGCCCAGAGAGGTGGTGTAGTCACTGTCCCTGGATTTGTCCGAGAAAAGAGCAGATGTGGCACTGAGGAACATGATTTAGTGGGCATGGTGGGATTGGCTGACAGTCAGACTTGATGATCTTAGTGATCTTTCTCAACTTTAATGACTCTAGGATTCTGTGGAGGGACTAATGACTGTGTTTCGGGAAAAAAAAAAATAGCACGTGAGAGTGATGAAGAGAAAGAAAACAGGATTCCAAGAAGGAAGCCAATGTGCAAATAGCGATGGATGGTAATGTCTTACAGGAGAGGCTGTGTTTTTTGCTGGAGAAATCAGAAACTTTAGATTCAGCAGAAGATGGTGGGCTGATTTATGACAGGAAAATCCTTCTTGTGCAAAGTAACAGCAAGGACTTTCAGCTGAGGTTAGGATTTACATCGTATACAAATATGTAGCACAAAATAATGCCTATCTAAGAATATCAAGCCAGCATGACCCTAGGTTGTGACAGACTGTAAGAAACGAGCCCAGGGACAAGGGCAGTTCCTGCCTACATCAGCTCTGCCCTTCTTCTCACGGGTCCTGGGGAATGACCAGAGCTCCAAGGAAGCTGCCTGAGGTTGGGTACATCAAGGACACTGCATTATCTATTCTTGTCTGTTTGCCCAGAATCACACTCATCTTTCATAATCAGCAAGACAGAAACAAAACTGTCTGGCATAGAACCACGTTTTCATTTTTCTTCATTTAATTGTGCTCCAACCCACAGCATGGATCAACAAGCAAACAACAACATGCAGAAAAGAAACCAAGAGAAGATCAGGCTGGGGAGATTTACTTAAGTGTTGAGAGCAAAGCCAGATACACTTAACAGTGGGACTTGCAATGGAAGATAAGGCTGTGCTGGGTTTCTGTAAAATCTCTCTGAGAAAAGAGTCCAAAAACCTGAAATCTGAAAGAAAGAATATTTCAATTTCACACAGCAGGACATAAAAGTCTACATGGTGAAATTGATACCACCCGGAGCCTGCGCCATGCATTGCTTCATCTTTCTTTGTGGCCTCTGCAGCCAGAGATTTACAAGAGCAGAGCAAGGCCAGGTTTCATGTTTTTTTTTTATCCTGGCAAAGGACTTATGTGGTTTAACTGAAACAGCTTTCCTGATATGTAATTTCTTTACTCTTACGTTCTCACCTTCCATCCCTCCCACCATCTCTTCCTCCATCCCCCATATCAGACTGTTTCAATGTGCAGCCTGCACATTTCTATGCAAACTTAATTTGTTTTCCCATAAGGCATGGAGTCTCTATTTTTTTCTCTCCTTTTCATGCATGCTGTCTACAGCAGTGATGATGCTGAAACTGTTTTTTCTGAGTGGAGGCTGTTAGTGCCTGCTCAGCTATTTTCTGATGAGGCTGACTTTTCACACATCGGTGAGGTGCTGGGAAGAAAACAGTACCCTGTGGTTAAATTCATGCAGGGGGCAAGACAGCAGGGAGGAGAAAGAAAGATGTCTCCTTGTCATGGATTCTCCAAAAGCTTCTGTAATCCTCCAGCAAAATCCTGTGACAACAGAAACAACGCTGCTGTCTGCACAAAGATGCCAGAGGCAAGACCTCAGTGCCAGTTGTGCACACTTTGTTTGCAATAGGGAATGGAGGGAAGCAGAATTTACAGCATGTTTCACCCACCCAGCATCCCAAGAAAAGCAGACAGTAAACTGTGGCTAAGTAACACTCAACTTGCTTATTGCAATTATCCTCAGTGAATGCTAGGACTCTTGAAAAGGCTCTGAAATATGATTACCTCATATTATGTACTGACCAGGAGATGCACGCTGCAGTGAACTGATTTCACCAATGCTATGCAGCAGTGGTAGTGCTGGAAATAGCCAACACCTTGAAGAAAAGCCCCAACTCAGCAGTGAGCAGGACTCCTTGTTGACTCCAACACATACAACCTGGTTTTGCAATGTTTTTGGCTCACAACATGACTGTGACACAGAAGTGATACCTTACTCCTTCCAAATGCATCCCATATTTAAAGATAAGGGATGTGAGGCAACCAAGGCAGCATTATTTTGCTAGACCTGGATGGGGCAATCATTCCTTTAGGCTGAAAATGAATGGAGTGAGGGAAGGAGGTGCTCACCTGAAGAATCTCAGCTCAAGTAAGAAGAAAATAAACTGGATAATTTGCAAAAGTAAATATACATTGCCTGCACCTAATGCAGCAGAACAAATCTTTTGTTCTCCAGTTCAATTGAATTTCTGACAGATTCAAACACGTGTGTTTGTGACACATGAAGATTTTTATCCTATCTGCCTTTAAGAATAGGTTACCACATTACACTCCATCTAGGTCTGAACTCAGCTGAACTTCAAGTCTAGTAACCATCTTAGTAGTATTCTATGCATCTATTAAGGTAAAATGCTACTTCATAAACATTTCTTTGCATGCATTTTTGATCCTACTTAGAATTACAGGTTGTACTCTTGTGACACAGGACCACTTGCCTACTTTAACTATTGCTCGAAAGTAATGATTTACATATGATAAGGTGGGCAACTCTGAGAGAGATAAGTCTTAGCTTCAGCAAAAAAATTCTCTTTTTTGTGAAACAAGTCCTTATTTTTCATCAGAGGGTACTTCAAGATCTGTTAGTGCATTTAGGCATGCACTAACAGACTGGATTGTTGACACTTTCTCAGTGTAGCTGATTTCAGTAAATGGCTTCGTTCTACATTTTTTGGTAGATTCAAGGCATACGTTTTAAAAAGCAGAAGAACAAGAGACATTTGGCAAATAAGGAGCTGATACTGTGAAAAAAGCAGTATCAGAAAGAAACTGGGTCCCATTTTTTTCTGGAGACTGTGTCTTCTGCTATGAAATCTGGCTTCTTACCTCTTCCTTTGAACTTTTTCATCTGGCTGGTGATAAGCTTGTGCTACTACCTCCTGACACAAGGAGAAAGAGATCAACTCTGTCCAGACAAGATGACATTGCAGCAGTAAATAACTGTCTGATGCTCCTGTGCAGCAGAAAACTTTTATCTGATTTTTGCTGCTAGAAAAACACATCCATTTTGCAACTTCATCACTGCGAGCTGTGATCCTGTGAAACTCCACAAGAAAACAATGGTTGGTTTAAATATTTATACAAGAGGAAAGGAGATGCTTCAAGGAGTACACAGAGGCTATGGTTCACACTGGAGGAGCAAGAAACAAAAGGTAAAACAACAAACTTAAAATCTGTTCTTTTAATGTAGAAGCTTTAATCTGTAAGCATACAAAGGGAGTTGGAAACTAAAAAGCTTGTTCCTCCATCACATGGGCAATGATGTTCATTCGTCGCCCTGTTCCAACGTTACATTTAGCAACTGGAGCTGAACTAGGTAAGTTCTCTCTATATTGTCACTTGGCAGGAGAATTTTTCAGTTGGTCTCCAGTTTTCTCATGTTATGAGACAGGATGCTGGCAAGTTAGCTGCTGACTTTCACCCACAACTTAACTGACTTACAGAGGACGGCATATTATACACTCATAGCCAGTGATGAACATGGCAAGTTTCAGGTGGGATTATGCAGACATAAGATCACAGTCATTATAACCAGGGAATGACCACTGGGCTCCTCACTCCACTCATGTTTGCCATCCAATGGCTCAATAGGTTGTCACTTGAAAAAAAAAACAGCAATGGACCTTCATCAAATCATTCCTCTGAGCTTTTCCATCCACAGGCACAAATACATCTAGAAAAATCTACTAATTTGCACAGTGCAATTTAGGGCTGATCCTTTGATACGAAGATAGCAGGTCTGTAGGACAAGCTCTCATTTAGTTTGAGGTGAATGTGTGGTCAAGTAAGGTTGAATAATGACTGCCTGATTTATGTCAAAGAGTTATTCAGTCAACTTCAATGTTTGATGCTGACTCTTTCCCTGCAAATCACAATAGCATTATTAAAGCTAATTATCTTGGGCTAAGTAATATGATCATCATGGGAGGAACAACTTTGATGTGTGTAAGTGACATTTGATAAGTGGTTCAAAATTGCTCTGTTACTACTCAATAAAATGAAATTTCTGATGATTAAATACAAGAACGGGAATCTCAGTCCCATCAAGTTAATGGCAAAACTCCCAGTAACTACAACAGGATGAGCATTGTTCACTCTTATAAAATTCACTAATTTCCCTGCTGCTTATGTCTGAGTAAAGAAGAACAAATTAGGTTGTGTAACTACCGAAGTGTTTCTCCTCTTCTACGATTCCTTTCATTTCCAGCCACAGTTTCAATAACCAAATCTCTGCCTTTTTCACCCAGTCTCAGCCCTTGGTGCTTCCTACAGCATGCACGTGTTTCTCAGCACTGAACTAGCACAAACTTTGTCAGCCATCCCTCCAAATTTCAAGTGTGCACACATTCTTTTATGGTAATCTTAATAAATCTATTCATCTTTACCTCAAATTTTTTCTTGCACATATCTTCTTTTTTCTACTGAAGATTCTACATTTTTTTACAATATAATTCAAAGCCTTGTTTATTTTGGGTTCTGAATATCCGTTATTATGACTGGAGAAAACAGGTCTGACCAGAAAAAAAAAAAAGGTAGGATAAAATTACCTCCCTTTCAACCCAGGCCTTTTCTAGGATTCTAAAATATCAGGAAATCTCAATTGAAAGTTTTCTGCACAAGTGTAGGTCAACTCTTTTG
This sequence comes from Callipepla californica brunnescens, assembly GCA_023055505.1. Taxonomy (NCBI): domain Eukaryota; kingdom Metazoa; phylum Chordata; class Aves; order Galliformes; family Odontophoridae; genus Callipepla; species Callipepla californica. Next base: position 120,181,470 of record JALIRH010000001.1, on the reverse strand, counting down.
TGGATGCACAGGGAACGTAAGCTGCTCATATGTTAGCAGTAAATCCAATGCATTCAGTAAATATCGGGTGACACATGGACTTACTATATCCTCCAGATACAGTGGGTGGGATGTGTTGAGTTTCCACGTTTTGTGCAGGCCATCTGTACAGACATTACTGAATCATCTGTCTAGCGATATCCCTGAGAGAAATACAGTGTCCTTGAACAAACTTTCATATTAACCAGCTTAGCTCTAAATACAGCCACAACTTTGGACTGTCTTTTAAAGCTTGCCCAGCACTTTCTGTTGCATGGTATATAAATAGCGTTGTGCTTCTCTGACCACTTTTCTTTACAACTTTGTCTTAGATGACCCTGCAGTCAAAGGTATGACCTGCCACCAAAAGAGCTAAAGACCCACAGCACAGAGCAGTGTGAACTATATTACTGTGACTGTTAACAGTCACCTCCCTGGGTGTTTTCAGTGTTTTTCAAAACTTGGGTAAGGTTCTCTTACATGAGAGGTCACAATTAGACTGGAATCCCTTCATAAGGAGTTCTCAAGTTCTCTTAACCTTCCTTCCTACATCAACTCCTCCAAAACTTTTATCTGCTCAGAAAGGAGATTACTGTCGTGCAGATAAAAAATTAAAAAAAAAAAAAAAAGACTGCTTCAAATAGTGTACCTTAATTACCATAACATTCGAAGAAGATAGATACATAATTCCCTTAATCCAGTAGGCTAATGAATAATTTTTAATCATAGAAAAATGCCATGTCCTGTAGTGGTAAGCAGCCTAAAGAAAATGGTAGGCACTGGTTGCTGGCTTGTTCTTTCTTTTGCTATAGCAAGAAAATGCACCAGCCTGCTGATGTCTTCTGAGTGCACACGCCTGCCTTTCTTAACGTCAGAAAAGTAATCACTTTCTCCTCAACTCATTCTTCTGTCTTCGTCCTTTGACTGCAGATTCCAGATGGGTTCTCTAGCCAGTAATTACGTTTATAACTAGAACTCACTCATGATGCATCAGGTTAATGTTAGTAGCATTCTCTACGGACACTCATAATCTTCTCTCTGTTTTCTATCTTCTTTCCCACCCTAATATAACTGTACTTCCTTACTACTAACCAAACAGTGATCTCTTATCTCCTTTTCTTTTTTGGTGGCAAGTGTGTGTTTGAAGGATCAATTTACATTTTTTCCAGGCTCTCTCCCTCTCCTTTGCTATGTTTATTAAATCTGTATCTGTTATTTTTATGTCTTAATGCCAATGGATTTTCCTTTTAATTACAGCAATCTGATTTCAGTTTATTTAAATGCTGATTTATGTTTATGCTATCCCCTGGTATCAATTTCATTCCAACTAGATCCCAGTGTAACTTAATTACTTGTTGTCTTGTCATTCCAAGCTAATGCTAATTAAAACAGTTTTATTGCTTCAAGGTATTAAAGATTAACCCCTCCACTGGTCTATGGGAAATAAAATAGTCTCATCAAGGTTGGGAAAGAAAAGGCTTACAAAGTCAGAGAACGGAGTGCAGTGAAATGACCACTATATATGTTTCATTCCAACACATGATGCTCTGTAATTGCCAAAGGTTCTCAGTCACGTAGCACGATTTCACCAAAACACAAAATGGCATAGGTTAGAAGGGACCTTATAGATTATCTCATTCCAACCCCTCTGCCATGGGCAGGGTTGACAGCCTCTAGATCAGGCTGTCCTGGATCCATCCAGATTCATCGGGAGATGTCTATCAGTGTTCATCTCATATTGTACCTACCTTTTTTTTCTGTCTTTGGTCCAGGCTTTCAAAAATTGAGGTTGCAGGCCCATCAGTGGGCAGCCTCTCTTCATGCCCACTCAATGTGTCCGTTCATCCTACTTCTACCAGTACTTTCATCCTTGCTCATATTCCTATCTCATCTGCTTTCTTCATCATATATCTCTTTTTTTTTTTTTTCTGTTTCCCCAACCTATTCACTTATTACCAATAAAACAAAGCAACGTTTTAATCCAATACTCTTTCTTGTTTTAATCCAATACTCTTTCTTCTGCTCCTACATCAGCTTGAGATCTTTGCCCATACCTTGCCCACGCCTGTTATCTTCTGCTCCAGGGACAAGAGGGAGCTGAAGGACTGACCAGCTTAATAATTTCACATGAAGTGCTTTGCAGACAAGGAGAGATCAATCAGAGACCATATGCACCGAGTAATAACAAAATATACTGCTACAAGTCTGCAAGCAAACTAGTGAAGTTAGTGGGACTGTAAAGCACCAGCTGAGTGCAATTATCTCCTGCGCAACGCTTGTAAACTTTACCTGTCACTTCAACACTCCCTATAAATCCCCGTGCTACATCACTGCAGCTGCTATGCACACCCATCAGCTTCCCAAAATCCTCTCTGTCCCACAGTCAGCTTCCCTCCCCACACCCTGCTTCTCCTAAATTCACGTTTGCATGAACGATAATGAACTAACTCAGCTATGTTAAGAAATTCCCCAATTCCTTATTCTTTAATACTGAAATAGCTCCACTTCAGGCAGATCTATGCACACGTATGCAAATGGGTACAGCATTGTACTCAGGTGTTAAGCTTTACAGCGTGGTTTTTCAGTTGGTTGCCAGGCAACTGCAATACTTTTGATACACATGGGCAGAAGACTTACACAATTGTTTTTCACGTGCACCCAAATGAGGAGACAGCAAAGGCTAGCGTTGTGTTTTTTCTTCTGCTGATGAGCAAGTGACATCTGTGGGAACACAGAAAGCTACAGAGTGTGTCTGTCTGGGGCTAATTGATTTATAAAACTTGCCGACAGACAGATGTGAGCAAACACTCCCGACAAACAATATGATTATAAATTAGCTTCTTCTTTTTATAGGAGGTAGGCTAAAAACACACAGTGAGGATAAGTAATGGGTGCAGGAGACAAGTTATTTGTTTTCTGCATCCTGTGAAGCGCAGCCTGTTCTTTGGGCTGATTTTCCTTCAACGTCTTGGAGCAAGGGGAAAGAAGTTGAAGAATGAAGATTACTACAAAACAGTGTCCCAGGAAAAACAAGCTGCTGGGAAAGATGTAAACGTGACCTCTCTGAGCTATCTGACTGAATCTGTGTTTTTTGTTAGCCAGTGGTAGTGGAGAGGTTCTACTGTTATGGAGGAATTCCTGTGTTTCCTTACTTAATGAAATCCACTCCTACACAGCTTGAGTAACTCAATTTCAGAATTTCTGTTTTAGAGAAAAGAGTGTGAAATTCATCACATTTCTCTGATAAAGTGAATAAGGTTGTGCAATTCCTTAAAGTTGTCTTCTAAGTCAATGAGTGCTACGATTTTGACAGGAGAAAAAGGAAGAATGTAAAGCGAGCTAAGCCCATGGGATAACCAAAGTCCTCTAGCTGATTTTGGCAGTGCTAAGATCACTCTCTAAATGACCTAAGTACTTCCCTCAGTGTCCCAGAATAAGTTCATGGAAGAAAAGAAGCTCCTGATTCTCCAGATCTATGATATTTCTGAAATTCAGCTCTAGGCACTCTTGGCTAGATCAGAACTTCACTCCACATTCTCATATATAAGCCGGAGTCAATTGGAAGTAAAAACGAAATTAAATATAGAATCATTGAATTGTAGAATGGTTTAGGTTGGAAAAAAAAATTAAGATCATCTAGTTCCAACCCCTGTTCTACAGTCAAGGACACCTCCCTCTGGATCAGCTTGCTCACAGCCCCGTCTAGTCTGGTCTTGGGATGGGATTAAATGGGATTCATATTGGATGATCAGCAAAAGATAAAAAGCTGGCAAAGTGAAACATCACAACAGATCACAGAGAGTTGGAACTCACGTTGTCTGAAGTTAAGAGATTTAAAATAAAAATGAGAAAATCATCCCTCAAGCTCCCAACATCCCCATCTGTATTGAGTGTTAATGGTTCCTTCAAGAAGCGTGTGGCAGCAGCAGAAAGGCACAGTGAATGTATTTTACACGGGGAAAAGGTTTCACTGTCCATCATCACCACTCCAGAGGAAGGGGCAAGCCTAAATTATTCCTCTCTAATGCTTACCTCCTCAGTGTGAGGAAATATCAAAGAGAGAGAGAGAGAGGAATCAAGTGCTAAGTGCATCAGCACAAGATCAGAAATGGAAAAAATATATATATTTATCATCAGCCCATATGATCTACAGCCATCAAGGCCTGCAGTGAAAGTGGAACTAAGCACAGATAATTTCTCAGCTAAGATAGATCGGGAAAGAATGAGAGAAAGATGCAGAGCTGTTGGAGCAGGTCCAGAGGTAGTCCATGAAGATGCTCAGAGAGCTGGAGCATCTCTTCTATGAGGAAGGGTTGAAGGAGATGGACTTGTTCAGCTTGGAGAAGGCTCTGAGGAGACATGAGTTTTTGAAGGGAGCTTACAAGCAGGAAGGAGACCAACTTTTTACATGGTCTGATACTGACAGGACAAGGGGGAATGGCTTTAAACTAAAAGAGGAGAAATTTAGGTTGGAGGATAAGAAGAAATTATTTACTTGAGTAGTGAAGCATGGAAACAAGCTGCCTAAGGAAGTTGTGGATTCCCCATCCCTGGAGGTGCCTGAAGCCAGGCTGGATGGGGCCCTGGGCAGCCTGAGCTGGTGGGGGGACAGCAGTGAGTTGAAACTAGATGAGCTTTAAGGTCCTCTCCAATTCTATGACTTTATGGCACACAGTATAAGGAGAAGCAAGCAAACTCTCCCTTCAGGTCCCAAAGTTCATGCAAATGCTCAAACTTAGGTTGAAATCCTGACAGACATCAGATGCCACTGGGGCATACCACTGTAGTCCTGGGTAAGTGATGTCAATTACTCTCATCATTAAGAGCAGCAGGAAATAGATCTTTGTGTGGCTTGTCTCACACACATCCACACATGCACGTGCTCACACACCAGCCAAGGCAGGCTTTAGGAAGCAAGGCTGCTGCTCAGTGCTAAGGAGACTAAGTCAATATTATCTTTTAATAACAAAACCAAAAGGAGGCAAGCTGTCCCAAAGAATGAGCCAACAGAAAACATGATTCTCAGGAATATGACAGATCAAGGGGTCTCAGCTGAACAAATTAGCATGTGCAAATATTTGGGCTGATGAGCTTGATGGAAATTTAAATTATAGAGACCGCATGAGCAAGTGAAAACCCAAACTTGAGCTTCATAAAAAAGAACCTCCCTTACAAGCGAGGGACTGTTTCCCCTCCTTGTTTTCTTTCATGTAGGAGAAAATAATTCTCCTTCATGCTGTGAGAAGCAACTTTTTTGTCTTCATCCACATGCTCTCTCTGATGACTGCTCTGGGTCTAATAAGCCGCCGTCAAATGTGTATGGGTAAAGAGCGGGGTTGCGGTTTTGTTTTCCCTTGTATCTGCACAGCAGAATTCCAGTGGTGTCACTTTTACAAGGCATGATGCAACTCGGGGCAGGAGCCAGGCAAGACAAAAGCAAGGTGTTTGTGGGGCACTGAAGCATTCCTCCCCTGCTGTGGGACATATGTGTAAGGAGAAGGGAGAAGAAAAGATCTCTTGTTGTCCTGCTGCACCTTAACCTCATCTGGGTTTTTCTGAAGTGCTCCCTGGATAAATACAAAAGGAAGAACTGTGTGTAATACGCATGGAAAATGCACAATTTGCTTTTTTTTTTTTTTTTCTCTTTTTTATTTTTCTTCAGCTTTTATTTTCCATGTTTTTATTTGTTTCACAGGATAAATGCTGGCATCATTTAAATGGAAGCCATGGAAATGGGATACAGTCAGAGAAACTGACTGCTCAGTCCTGTTCTGCTTTGATTTGTGTATGTTTGGTTCTTCATCCCAGGGAGGAAGAAGATGAAATCATGAAGTTCTTAGGTGAACACTGTGATTTTTTTGTTTAGTTTTCTTGTCTACTGCCATCAAAGAGAGGAAGGGAAAAAGTAACACTGGCAATTCCTGTGTGTCTGTACACTTTCTGAGCTGAGAACTGAAAAATCCCACTAGCCTGCTACACATGAGCCAGAAAAAAGCTCTTGATTTTGTATTTATTATGCTTATCTCAATTACGAGTCACAGTCCTAACCCTTACTCCAGCTGCCATTTTGTGCTGCTCACTGCGCTAGACGGTTGAAAAGCTTCTGAGCATATGGTAGCAATTGGCTGCTCCCCCATTCTCAATATTTCACCCATTTCTCATTGACTTTCAATGGCATCTGGACACAACTCATCACCGTAGGCAGCTTTCAAAACCCCAGCTACTGTCCCCCAGATTATGCAGGCTGCTTTACAGCCTGAACACACCAAATAACAGGTGTCCTGCCCCCAGGCACTTGCAGCTTATGTTAGATGCATATCCTCACGAGTGGAAAAGATAAGGCAGGCAAGGCAGAGTGGTTATAGAATGACAGAATCACAGAATCGTGAAGGTTGGAAAAGACCATTAAGATCAGATAGTCCAACCTCAACCCACCCCCATCATGCCTACTAACCATGGCCCTCCTAAACAACAGGGAGACCACTGCAGAGGTCGGAATAACCAGGGCTGTATAAAAGCTTCTAAAAAGGTGTATGCTGCTGCTGAATTTCTTCACCTTCATCTCCTGAGCTTCTCAGAGAACTGTACTCAATCTTATATTTTATGAGACAAGCCCAATAAAGCTTTGGTCTGCAGCACTTCTGGTTCTCTTCTGCAATGACATTCAGGATGTCTTTAAAGACATCTGAGGCTGGACAGTTCTCAGAAGTATGTGGTGACAGGACAAGGGGAAATGGCCACAAACTGAAGCATAGGGAGTTCTGCACAAATGTGTGTGGGAACTTCTTCACAGTGCAGTGATGGAGCACTGGCCCAGGCTGCACAGAGAGGTGGTGGAGTCTCCTTCTCTGGAGGTGTTCAAGACCTGCCTGGATGCCTACCTGTACAGCCTGAGCTAGGGAGCTTGCTTCGGTGGGGGGATGGACTAGATGATCTCTAGAGGTCCCTTTCAACACCTACAATTCTGTGGTTCTGTGTGATTCTGTGAAAGATTAAAAAGAAACTTAACTTTCACTTATTTTGCCTGTGATTTTTTAATTCAAACCACAGAAGAGCTGAGAGTTTTTATACCTTTCCCATTTTCTCCCTTCAAACAACATACCTACACTGGAAAAAAGTACATATACATAATAAAATTTCACTTCAATTTCCTGTAATAGGACTTACCATGAAAATGGGAAAGAGCAAAGAGGATGCACTGATGCACACAACTTGTACCATAGAGTTGTATCCTGCTGTGAAAGACTGCTCAATTCAAACTTACAGTTTCAATGCACTTTTATGGATATTTTAAACAATGTTATTAACTTATCATATATAAAAACAACGAAAGTTCCCATTAAAATTTCCATAGAAATTATTTAAGTGTTCTTTTCCTGCAATATAGGAAAGCTTCACTTCTTGATTCTAAAAAGCTGAAAAATAAGTTGATTACAAAGCACAAAAAAGTGGTTCTTTGTCTTCATTTATTTATTACATCTTTCCTTTTCCTATTTCAGTCAAAACCAAGGAAAGTAAACATAAAAACTGGCATCTTTCAAGTCAGCTTTTAATAACCATCAGGGTTATATTGAAATAAATTTAGGAAAATAGTTGCTTACGGCATAATTTTATTTGGCTGTGCTCCTTCAAAAGCAGCTGGAATAATGGCCCATCTGCATTCATGTTCAGAAAATAGTCCTTTGCAAACCTGGTAGAATACTTTTTTTCCTTCATTAAATAGGCTGAAAGCCATCTCATCAGCTTATGAGAACCTCTGTGGAGCTCATGAGTTTAAAGGAGGATTTATTTTTGATGTAAATATTGTGCTCTTTAGGTGCACAATTCCTGGACCGAGGAGATCAGCGATAACACTCTGTTTGGCAGCAGAAAGATGGAACTACTATTCTAAATACATGAAAAGGTTTCCCATTTTCAAGTGTTAAATAAGGCAATTACCACATCCAAAGTTGTATATTCCACCAATAAGATTTGCTTATATAGAGAAAAGTGGGGGAAAAAAATCACCCTAATTAAACCTGCAGACTGAGGATAAGAGCATGTTAGCAACCACCACGTGATCCCAAGGTCTTCAGAAAAAGGAACCCAAATCACAAGGAATTCTATTAAACTCTTAAAAGTCTACTTAATATTAAATGTGGTCCCTTAAATGAGACAGAAGTTAGATATTCTTAAGGGGTATCTTCTATCTTCTACTATAAAAGTGCAAATAGATGTCTGACCTTGCAGTTTTGTACTTACATTAAACAAAATATTTCAGTCATGATTCAAGCAGATACAAGCAGTTATACTGCTTTCAAATAACATCTCTTCATGTTACGGCATCTTTAAGGCCCTAAAGATTTCAGGGGGATTTCAGCACACATTTAAATTTAATCATGTACTTATGCATCCTTTCTGAAATAGGCCCAACAGCCCAATTGAATCTTTCAGAAAGCCTTGAATCCTTATAGACCCCAGGGTGTGTTTTCCCATTTTACTCTTTCCCTGAGCTTTAGGTAGCAGGGTGTGAATACTACTGCTGACTTAGAGCAGGTAGAGAGATCACTCACTTTGGAAATCTCATAGGTTTGTGATCTTCAGCTGCATTGGGAGCTGGGGCTTTCAGCCCTTCATGGACATCTCCACTTGTATGGACATCAAATTTCTGCAACAATGCTTTCACCTTTTCCTTTACATTGGGTTTGTAAAAAGACAAGGATTCCCATATCGAATGCCAGTACTCCCTTACCTCTTCCTCTAGCAATGCATTATTCTTTTCTCAGAAATTTTAAGTTGAAATTCCATTTAATTAAATGCACAAGTGAACTGCTGGACCCTAATGAGAGCTGAGCACGGAAATATCTTTCCATGCTTCTACAGGTCAGTTTACCTGGAGGTGATGTCTTTCAATGCTAAAGGCAATTCATCGAAGGAAAAAGTAATAGGGAAGTCAGTCTCTTCCCTCCACTTGCTGCCAGCCTTGTAAGGAGTGAAACAAGTGAGAGCTGCTTGAAGTAAGAGATGGAGACACGCAGCTCCTTGCTTGTAGTTCCCAGTGTACCTTCCCACTGAGCATTTTGGTGTTCATCATAAAGATGAATTCTTTGACACTCTAAACACACTGCCCAAAGGCAAAGCCTTTCCTTATTGCCTATGTGAGTGCCATTCACTCACTAGAAATCCTACAAAACCCCATCTGTGCACAGGAGAACCAATACCTGCACACTGGCTCACCCGTACCATATCACCTCCTGTCCCTCAGTGGAATGCAGCACATTCATGGGCAATAGCACTGGCTAGAGTTTTAATTAATAATAAGATTCTTGTTGCGAAGGCCACCAACCAACCATCCAGATCCCAAAGCTGTAATTAATATTCTCTGGGTACTCCCTTTGTGGCTTAAAGAGAGAACCCCTGCCCCTCAAGGCAAGGTTCCTTGCTTGCTTAACATCCCTTGCTCACCAGCACAGGAACTCAATGTTGGAAGTAAAATTAATAATGGAAGCATGAATGGTAACTCTGCTCAGCCATACAGGAGTATTTTACAATAAAAGATGTAGGAATCAAGAAATCAAGACAGAACGTACTTATGCCTTTATATCAGGGAAAAACAAAAAAGATTAAGGGTTAAAATGAAGCTTAAGAGAGGGAGAGGTTTCAAAATACAGGTTGTAAGGCCAAAAGGAGAGATTTTTTTTTATTACTATCCTAAATTTTGTTACCCTGGAAATCACTACTTGAAAATTTCACAGACAACACCAGCCACTTGAATAATGAATAAAGTAGACTGGTTTAAATGCAGGGACACTGCCCTCTGCTCAGCTTTCTTTTAATCTTTTGTGGCCCTACAAGGGGCCTTAGAAGAGGAGGCCTTGTGACATGCTAATACAAGTCCTCCAACAGCTCCGCTTAAACAGGCAGCAAGAGCCCAAGCCACTATGCAGATTTTCATGCAGGAACATCAATTTCCCTTTTTGATGGATAAACACTTCTCGTTTTTACATCTGGTGAATTAACCAGTGGAAAAATTAAATGGAACGGTAACCACAAACAATTTAAATGACTAAATCCACATTGCTAATAATTTCCTAATTGCTAACCTGAAAGTCCATAGCAGTTCTGATTGCTGACTGTCACTCAAGCTATTTTATAAATGAATGTTGGTTTTGAAACTGTAAAGATGCTGAATTAGTAAACGGATGGGGCAGATTGGTTTTCTGAGTCAGGGGCCCCACTCTATGAATGAAAAGGCTTCCCATCTGCGTAGCTCCTGGGACCTCAAAACATTTAAACAAAAATTAATTCACTGTCACTTACCCCAGGAAGTAATCAGATATTTGTGGTGCACTGAAGTTAAAACCAAAGCATTAACATAAACCTAATGCCTTGTCTCCTTGCACCAGGTCTACAATAGCGTGAGGGCAAGCCCACTACATCTCTGACCAAGAAAGAGCCCAGAAAGGTTGATTTCAATGGAAAATGATATACTCTTTTTTTTTTTCAAGGTTCTTTGTCTTGTTATTAACTAGCAGTGTGCCTAGAAAGGTGCAGGCTCCATCTGGAGTCATGGTCTTCCCCCTCCCTCTCTTGAGAGTTTACTCTGCTGTCCTGCATGCTCTTGCTGAGCACTGCCAGCTCAGGGTGACCACAGGGTCACCTTCATTGCAGAACCTGAATAACCTCTTAGACCATGATTTGACCAAGAAGAGGTGTGGTAACAGAAGCACATACAAAATGAAGAAGAAATCACAGAATCAGAAAATGGCTTAGGTTGGAAGGAACATTCAAGCCCATTCAATTCCAACCCCCCTGCCATGTGCTGATTGCCACCTACCAGGTCAGGCTGCCCAGGATCCCTACCAACCTGGAATTGTGCACTTCCAGGATTGGGGCATCCATAACTCCTTTGGGCAGATTGCGTAAGTGCTTTGCCACCCTTTGAGTAAATATCTATTTTTCTAACCTAAATTTCTCCTCTTTTAGTTTAAAGCCATTCCTCCTTGTCCTGTCACTATCAGACCATGTAAAACAGTCACTCCCCCTCCTGTTTATATGCTTCCTTCAAGTACTGGAAGGCCACAATGAGGTCTCTCCAGAGCCTTCTCTTCTACAAGCTAAACAAGCCCACCTCCCATAACCTTACCTCACAGGACAGGTACTCCTGAGTGCTCTGAGCACCTTTGTAGCCCTCCTCTGGACCTCTGGACAATTTAACTATCCGTTTTTAAAGACTGTCTCGCTGTCCAAGTGTGCTTTTGTTCAGCTTCATATGGATGGGAAAATAGATTTCCATACGTAAATGACCAACCCAAAGATCATAAGGTGATTCATATGGGGTTAAAAGTCTCCTCAGGAGAAGCCAACAGCTGATGGATGTATTAGGTTAACTCAACTCCATTCCCCTCCTGACTATGCAAAGGGAGCTACATCAGCGTGCCCAAGCTGGGAATCAATTACCTACCGTTCCCATGCTGTTAAATATTCAGATCCTGCTAGAGCATCTCCTACTGTTTGGCTCCAGTTCTCTTGCAGGTTAGCAAGGAAATCAGATGCAAATCACATAGGTGATTCCTCAGCAGGGTGGAGGGGGGAGAACAGAACTGTAGCTGCCAAGGAGGAGGCAGGCTGCTTTTGTGTTTTTGGAGTCACATGGCACTCAGCCACACGTTCCCATTGACTTTCAAATGGAAAATATGTAGATGCAAGTCAGAGTTATGGAAATGTAGCCTTTCACTGTATCATTAGTTTTTTGTTTCCACATGACAGAAACTCATGATTTATTTTGAATATTTAAACTGTGTCAGTGCAGCTTTTTTGGGGGTTGTTTTGGCGACTGTGAAATAAGCAATCCTTACAGAATTGGCTGTGTGGCATTGAGAAGCTACACTGAAGCAGCTGATGAACATTGTAGAGGTGTTGATTTTGCATTTGATCTAATCTAACTGCAACATATGTAGTGCCCTTACAATTAGAGAGCAGGAATATGGATGCGGTCACCTGGGTTGTGCTCCTCCCTACTGGAAAAATCAATTAGTCTATGTGTTCCTTCTGTAAAGTGGAAATAATATTTTCATCACATGGAAGTTTTAAGGCTTTACAAAGCTTTGATTGATGGATGCCCTGGTATTTTTGTACTCAGTTCAACATACTATCTAGGCCATATACAGATATCAGCAAGCTCAAGACTATTATAGTTCCCTTGATCACACCATCCCACTAAACATCTTTTATTGGCATCTTGGCTGCCACTTATGTCTGTGGTTTAAGGCTGGGCAACATGGGACACAGTCAGCAGGATTTTCTGTCCTCTCTTTAACTCTGAAGAAAACCAGAAAATAATTCATCCTAAAGCAAAGCTGCAACCAGTTTCAAGTGGAGCTTCAGAGATGCAAAGAGATGCAATACGTATAGATAATCTCAGTTTTTATGCAATCCTGAGCATTTAGATTTTAGCAAAATCCTCACCTGATGGTTTGATTTATCTTGCTCGAGCCTGCAAAGCAGTTGAGCTGTTTAGCAATTCAGCTGTGATTATGGCTGAAAAGCACGTGCTGGCGTGTCGTGCTGAATCGTGTCCCTGTTAAAAGAAGAACTTTGGGGGCCAGGAGATGATTGAGTTGGTGAGATGAGAGGGGTTGTTTCTCTTACCTAGGCTCTTTTCAGAGAGAAATTGACATTTGCATATTTTACCAGTCGAATTAGGCTTTGAATAGTTAAAAGGAAAGCATAAAGTTGTCTGCCCATAAATTGTCCCCTCACAGGAACCTATCTGCATGCTATTTTACTATTCAAGACACTTCCTGGAGTCTCTGCCTTGCACAGAACTAGGGAGAGATCATTGGTCTCATCTTAAGCAGCATAAATCATGACCAGTTTCACTGAAAACAGTGACATTTCAGTAATGTAAAACTGATGTGGAAATAGAAGGGGGCCCTTGGATTTCACACCTCTATGTTTAATACGTACACACAGTCCGAGGTCCATCATCACACAGCTCCTCTCTACCACAGAATGGATCTCAATAGGAGTCTGATATAGAGTATTAACTCAGAATGAGGCTAAAATACCTTTTCTCCATGGAGCTGAGCTGATTATTAATAATTGTACTACCTAACACTCCCTTCACAAAATGCTTATATTAAGCAGAGACCATAGCACAGTCATCTGTTTCCTTGCTTGAGAATGGATAAGCATACTCACTCATTCCTTTACAGTTGAGTAGAAAATCCTGCCCATGTTTACAGATCTTGGGCTGGGACTGATTTACTTGAGAGAACTCAGTTGTGTAAATGCTTTAGAACAACAGCTGAGCGAGGCAGTTTGCAAAGGAAGCAAACAACTAAAATAATTCTGAACTATTATTTAACCTGTACCATCAAAATGCTTTGGACAGACCATAAGAAGAGAGAGAGATTATGGAAGAGGAATCAAATTAATACACATGGAATGTAATGAAGAGCCCTCTCCCTTCTAGAAGCCTTTACAAAAGCAGAAGTTTGAGATGATACCGAGCAGCTTCTGGAAGAGAGTTTGTGTTTCCTAGCTACACAGGTTCCCAGACAATTTAGTGCAGCATTCCTAGCTGTAGTAATCAAGACTCTTTCCCTGATAAGACATAATGGAAGCAAAAAAGAATTTCTATCGGGGCTGTGAGAATCAAGTACCATGTTCAGATGCTTCAAATTCAGATCTCTCATACCCTTCCATAGCAACAGGGGAGGATAGGATATATGTATGCAGGAGGCTGAACAGGTGGAAGGAAAGAGGAAGAAATAAATGCACAGCCTCTGTTCCCATATGTGTCTAAGCCTCAAGGTGTTTATCACCCTTACTATAGCTAAAAGGCTTTTAAAAACTTTTCTCCAGAACATGTCTTCACCAAGTTTTTTCACTTCTCTCAATTTTTTTTTTTCTTTTTTTTTGTATCTCTGCCAAGCTCCTCTCTTAAGAATACAACAAACAAGCTTCCCATAGGGATTTCTTTTGAGGGGGAAAAACAAAATGCAAGCATGTATTGGCATCAGTTTTGGTCACTGAGAACCAAAGGTGCTGAAACAGCAGCAAGAAAGAAAGGGAAGAACCAGTTTTCAGACCAGGAAATCCTAGAAATTTAATCAGTTTGCAGACATAACCTGACTCCATCTCTGTATACACATTTTGTTACACCAAACTGGAAGGGAAGATGAAATCAGTGTTTACAATCAGATCTTGAAGGTGCAGTCTGAAGAATTCATCCCTCTGATCACCATTTGTTTTTCATCCTTTCTTTCATTCTTTATCTTCCCTTTCCCTGGTGGTGACAAATGGGAACACAAGGAACTAGGGAAGAACAGAGGTAAGTGTTTTCCTACAACAGCCGCTTGAATTTTGAGCAGAATACTGAAAGAACTTATTAAAAAATAGGCAGCTTCTTCTTTAAAAAAATAAAAAAATCAAAACAAAAACCTCACTCCTTGTCAGCTTCACAAATCAGCAAGTGTCCTACTTTGAAAGAGAAAAAGGAACAAAAACATACGTTCACTTCTCCAGGTCTGTAATAAACCTCTTCTAACTTCCCAGTCTACATTTCCCATTAGTGGTCTCTCTTCCCAATTCTGACTTTTGTGAGATAAAATGGTGGAAGATGGGACAAAATGGTGGAAGAATAAATTACCAATAATTGGGAATCTTTTCAAGAAAATAATTCTCAAAGCATATGCAAAGGTAGTAGTTAGATCATTTACTTGGCAGCAGTAAATGATAGGCTAAATCAAACCAATATTCAGAGATTTTCATCTGTAGATCTCAAGTTTTGGCAAGCTTCTTTGTCGTTGTTTTCCAAATGGGAAAGGAAAGGGACACTGAATTTGAGAACATACGGTAACAGAATAATAAACTGGTAAAAAGAATCCTCCCTGGCTGTGTCCTTCAGTGAACCCAAAAAGCAATAATTTATGCAATTTGATAACAATAGAAATGAAACATGATTTTAGAGAGCTAGAGCATAGACACTAAAAGTGACCTCAGCCTCCCACAGTCTGACCTGAGTTGCTATACAACAGAAAAGTTCACTTTAAAAACAAACAAAACAATAACAACAACAATAAAACAACAAACCAAATCAAAACTCAGCACTGAGTTTTCCCATTTTGCTGCATGCTATGTTCCCACTGAATCCTACTGAGTTAAGCTTATGGGGATTAAACAAGTCATGGAAAAGTAGGGTCAAAATCCAGTTTTACCACTGAAATTTTTCTATCTGCAGAGGTTTTTTAAACTAAAAGGAAGCAAGTCTAAAAATGTATCTATTGAGATGATTAATTAAATACAAGAACCTTCTTGTTTATGAATACAATCTTCTAACTCTAAGGCCATTATCAGAATCACGTTCATTTAAACTTTGGAAATCTATTATGTATTTAATTTAGCTAAGCACAGGATAATGAGCACTATCCTGGTAAGTATTTGGTTACCTACTGATCTATATACTGAGAAGGGATGCATGGAAGAAGATCTGTTGCTGAACAAGTTACTTTCTTTTATTGCATTGGATGCCAGCACCCCTGAAGTTCAGAAAAATTAAAAAATTGAAAAAGTAATTAAACCATGCTAGGCCTAATTACTTTCCTGCCTACTTATGCAGTGTTTTGGGGGATAGAAATCATAGTACTTTAAACCCATGTGTCTGCTTAAGAACTGCAATCCCCAAGCCTTCTGCTGAGTAGAATTCCCTGTTCTCAACTGGACGGGCTCCTGCTTTCATCAAGAAATCTGACATTTCCCGCAGCCAGCTCCACATGGAACTTTTTCCAAAGATACCATCGAGACGCAGGGATTTGAAAAGGAAAATATGAATTACTATTTGTCTTCTCAGCATATTGAGAATATTGTGAATTGGATGCAGGTCACTGAAGGATGCTGAGAATATTTAAGCTTATAGAGTAAATATTAAGAAATAAACAAGATAGTTGTAAGGTGGGGAATGGTTCATGCTTTAGCAGGCTCTGTAACTTCTGTGAAGATAGCTCTTTTAGACGAACAGGGATGGCTTAAAGGTTGTTATAGAAAGGTCCTGGAAATAAACAAAACAAGAAGGAAAATATCTGACAAACAGTGGAAGAAAACAAAATTCAAGAAGGAGAAGAAAAATGGTAGGAAAATCACAGAAAACAGACGTAAAATTTGATGAGGGCAAAGTACAGCAAACATGGAAGACAGGATAAATACCTACTTAGTTTTTTATTTGAAATAAGAGAGAAGGAGAGCAAAGAGATTTGAAGCCACATAAAAAGAGTCAAGATCGTAGATATTTTTTTTTCTCTTCTTACTCGACAGTCATCTGGCCACATCTGGAATACTGTATCCAGCTGGGCCCCCAACAAAAGAAGGATGTTGACAAACTTCAGGGAGTCCAGAAGAGGCCACCAAAGTGGTAAGGGCATTGGAGCATGCGGTGTATGAGGAAAGGCTGAGAGAGCTGGGTTTGTTCAGCCTGGATACTCAGCAGGGACCCCATAGCAGCCTTCCAACTCTTGTGAGCAAGTTATTAAGAAGATGGAGCCAAGCTGAGGTGCATGTCAGGAGAAGAAGAGTCACTGTTCCTAAACTAAAACATATCTTTCTGCATATAAGGGGAAAAAAATCCAGGGTGAGATAGCCAAGGCCAGAGAAACTGCAGGACCACCAGCTTTGAGGCTTTCAGGTCCCAACAGGAGAAACCTCTGATCAGCCTCATCTGAATACAGAGCTGAACCAGCTGAGAGCAGGAGATAGGGATAGAGACCTCCCAAAGTCCCTCCCAAACTGTATAACCCCGATTCTGACTGAGCAGAGACAGATGGAGTAACCTGGGAGACAGAATGACTAAATGGCAGAAAGAAAAGCCCTAGTTACTGAAGTACAGGACAATCTGAGCACAAAATATTTCAGCAGTTAAGGTAGGTTTTCCTTCTTGAAAAAGAAACTAGAAGATTTAAAAGGTGGAGGAAGATTTCAGTTAAGTCAAAATAATAATTTGGGAATTAAGAGGGATAAAATTCTAGAGCAACATGTTCAGTGAAAAGTGTGAATACTCATGCTTTCTCTTCCTTTGAATAGTTACAGAGAGACATTCTCCAGAATGTAATTCATTCCCCTCTTGTGCCACCCTTTCTAATCTACGCAAATAATTTGGTCTTGCTTGTTTTAGAAACAAGTTAGTACGCTTTGTACATTGACTTAGATGGGTCTAGCTTATGCTGATAAAACTTTTTTTGTTGCCCTTCTTATGGTCAAGAATTGCATGTGTCAAACATTTGCTTGATAACACAAAACAGTTATTGACTATTTTGTACGGGGGACACATTCTAACTCCTTTATCCATGTTCACATTTGACTCCTCCCTAAGTCTCTCTTCTCTGTGGGGGAACATTTGAAGAGCAAGGTTTTGGATAAGCAAAATCTTGGTCTTTAGAGTGAAGGGAGTTTTAGTCTGCCCCTCCACTGAGAACAGATTTTAGCCAATAGAAGTATAAGTGGCCTTTGGGCAGAAAGAATAGTTCACATCTATCACCATGTGGTAGCAACTGCTATACAAAATAAAACTGCTGTGATACTTTGTTTTGTATTGCCTACTGTGGATGCTCAGTACGTTAGTGGTATCCTGGAGTTTCACTCCTTAGAGTGGAAACTTGATCATTAAATTTGATGCCAAGACTCTTTTACAAAAGCTTACATTATAGTTCATTTGCTTCAAGTGCAATCAAGAACAAAAACATGGTACTTCCCACTCTTTACTGCCACCTCCTCAGACCACACCACGCATCCTGCTTTGTCTTAGCCCTTCATTCATTTGCCACTGATTTGTATGCATGTACTAGAAATATTATGTTCATACAGACAGCTTGTGAACCTTTCAGGGAACACATTAGCAGGCCTGAATAAAACATGCATAAATTTGGATGCCTGAGGTCTCTACAGATGATTCAATCTCACCAAGATCCACAGTGTCCTGACTGATTCTGAGGCATATTCTTGGGTGAAGAATCACAGTGTCAGACTTGTCAATTTAATATGCAATGACAAATTGCAATTCTAATGATAAAGAAATTATCACCTCCCCCAGTTCTTCTAAATTCTGTGTAATCTTACAGGAGCTCAAACATTTTTCCTGAGAAAATAAAGGCAAATCTTATACATGCTAGCATCTCAAAATCATTGACAGGTTCCCATAATGAATCTATTGGACACAGCAAGGGGCATCCTCTGTGGAATGACTATGGAGGAGCATCCACATCCCCACTAACAAAATGTTTGTGAAATTTTGTTTAATTTGCCTTGTAGAATGATGAAATGGTGACATTAAACTAAGTGTCACTCCTTCCCACCAAATATAAGAACCTTGTCCCAAGACAGGACAGCAGTAGTTGTGCCTGTATGCTTGGGGACAGTCAGAGTGACAAAAGACTGTACAATATCAGGCAGTAAATTATCACAGAATCACAGATTTGTAGGGGTTGGAAGGGAATTCTAGAGATGATCAATTCCAACCCCCCCGCCAAAGCAGGATCCCTAGATCAGGTTGCACAGGTAGGCATCCATGTGGGTCTTGAATGTCTCCAGAGAAGGAGACTCCACCACCTCTCTGTGCAGCCTGTGCCATAGCTCCATCACTGCACTGTGAAAAAGTTCATATGCACATATGTGTAGAACTTCCTCTGCTTCAGTCTGTGGCCATTTCCCCTCATCCTATCGCCACACACAGCTGAGAAGAGTCCGGCCTTTACTCCCTCTCCTTAGATATTTATAGACATAGATCAAATCCCCTCTAAGTCTTCTTTTCTCAAGGCTGAACAGGCACGGGCTGGTCAGCCTTTCTTCATAAGAAAGGTGCTCCAGGCCCATTATCATATTAAATTAAGCATTTATCATATCTAATTAAGCATTATGCAAAGCTTAATTAGCTATTGTATATCTAAGACAGGAGATTGTCTAAGAACTTCTTAGTCTCAGACAGTGACCCACCACATTTTTTATGACTTAATTCCAGGAGACAGGATTAGGGTTTTTGGAGACTATCTTGTGCAATTTTTGCTAGGGATACAAGTAACATATTGTCATGATTTTATGACTTTTGTTACTGGTATTCTACATCATAACATCATGCAGTGCAATGGGAGTTAAAGAGTTAATGCTCCAGCTCTGTGGATCACTGATAGTTCTGGGTATAACTGTCTCAGAAGAGAAGAACTACGTAGCCCAAAGGACTTTGCGTTGCTTTGCATTTTTCTGTTTTCCACTCAGAGGGAAAGATAAAAACTGTTTCCATTTATGAGACACAGGCTCTTCCCTTTTGGATTGACTTAGTAGTGGGTGCTCCCTGGCCAATTCTCCTTCAATGTTTAGCATAAGGCCTTTGGTTTTCATACACTTTCTCTCATTTTATTTGATTTATTAGCTTCAGGTTTTGTTTTGTTTTGTTTTGTTTTTTGAGAAGGAATGCTAATTTACTAAATAAGATATCAGAATGAAAAATAACACAGTGTAATACAATATAATTGGAATTGAAGCTAATAAATGGGGTACATAATTCTTCTCTTCTGAGACAGGTATACCCAGTATTCCAGGGAGTTGGACTAGATAACCTTTAATGATTCCTTCCAACTCAAACGATTCTATGGTTCCACAATCTCATTCTTTGGAAAGGAATTTAAAGCTTTCAAAGCCATTAAGAAACTTCTTTGTGAGCTTGCTTACACTTACACCCACCTTATAGTAGCTGGTTATTATAAAGATTTTTTTATTCTAGAGGGTCCAAATTTTATCCAAATATGGATTATGCCGACAGTTTGCCAGAAGCCATACAGGGACAGAAAAGGAAGTTTAGAGTATTCATTCATCTGAAATATATATTGGAATGATTTGCTTGAGACAGTGAATTTCAGTACTCTGTCTGACAGACACCTTTGTCTTTAGCTTGTGAAGCTGAACAAAGTTGAAGTATTGCCCTCTGGGTTGTGTAGTCTACATGATTTGCTCAAACACCACCAAAAGCCCCAAAGCCCAGAACAATGGCCTGGACAGTGCATGCAGCCACAACTGCACTGACATTCACTGACATTTGCTGAATGCTTATGGAGACAGTGGAAGTTAGCAAAATGAAAGTTGGACTGTGTGGGCAACATTTTCCTAGCCACAATGCTGTCATAGCAGCTGTGAAATTGTGGGTCCCATCCTGTGGTGCATATTTTTATGCATATTCCATGCAGGCTCCTTCTCATCATTCAAAAAATACATAAATAATGGTAATGACTGTGCTGAAAAATGGCCTTTTGTAGCTGACATTTTACAGAATCAAATAATATTATTGTGCTCTTTGTATCTGTTTGAGATTCTAGGGAAATAATTAGAAGGCACTACTTTCAGATCGACCCATGTAGAATCAAAGCCAGCCACATTTAAATTTTCTGAATATCTCCAAAGAAAAATCTTCAAAGAAAAGAATGCAGAGAATTAGAGTTGAACCACCTCCTTTACTTGGCATGTGATATTCCAATGGATCAAGAGGAATTATATGAGAAAAATGCATAGAAGACATACTGTAGCTTGCTGTTCATTATCAAATTAGCATCAAGTTTCAACCTCCTTTCAGGCTTCTCCTTATAATACATGTGATTAGAAGTGAATTAATAATAGGAATAAAGTGTCAGAGAGTCCATTTTTAGTGACTACTTTAAAACAAAAGTGAAAAGAAGGTGCATTTAAAGTATCATTAACAAATACTTCATTGAGTGGAGGGAAGTATTCTATAGATTCAAAGCTCCATGACATGAAAACACAGAACAAGCATACATTTTCCAGACCTCTGCCTTCAATTGCATCTAAAAGTCATTGTTCCTTGAACAAAAGAAGCCATGGGCTGAGTGTTTTATGTGTCTTCATCAACTTTCATCACTCAATATGCAAGAGGCACAGAAGTCAGTGGTGCCAAAGATCTGCTAGTTTCTTACTGGTCTAGCTGATAAGGTATTCTTTTTCCCAACTAAATTTATCCTCTCATGAATATTCTCTTGCCTCGCAACATGCCATGTTCATGCGGTGCTTTTTCCCTGATGCCTTTAAACTGTTTAAAAGAATAGTTTATTTTGCAACACCACACTAAATGGAAGATGCTCTGCAGAAGGCATAGACTTTGATTAGTGGGTTGCTCAAAGTCTGAGGTCAATAGTTGAGCCAGGAGTGTAATTCTTTTTCAAAGAGTTGAGGGCATCACTTTGTGACTTTTAATCCTGTCCTCTGTCCCTCAGACATGCAAGACAAGTGCACGATTTAGCAACATTTGCTAAAATCACTCTCAGTCCTAGGAAGAGGATGAGTTGTTTTGTTGTTTTACCGAAATTTATCCATCAGACAGAAACGATCTAGAGGAAATACAGTACTTTCGTCCCAGTGCTACTGTTTGAAAAGTATCAGAGACCACAGGGAATGGTGTTTCTTGCTATAAATGGGTAAGCTGAATGCACCAGACAGAACAAAGTTATGAATGAAGAAACATAAGCATAGTAGGTGTGATTTGATTTCCACTGTGGCTTCAATTGAATTAATATATTTATTTTCCTTTTCTTTTCAAACTCTTTCCTCATCCATCATTTTTTAGCATACAAAAAGAGAGGAGGAAGAGAAATAAGTTTATGGTGTCTTTCTCACACAGAGCTTGGAAAAAAAAAGTCTGAAAAAATAAATATATGCTTGCAAGCAGGATAAGCAGATAACCAGCTTCAGTAGATCTGTAGCTTAGTAGATCCCTGATTTATGCAGTGACGAAGGGAAGAAACATTAGGATTTGCAAGAAACATCAAGTGCACACAAACCAATCACAGTTAAAACCCATCTGTCCCTTGCAGACTCACAGATGATATGTTTTTCTTTCAAGTAGGCTGGTAACACTGCTCAGCATTGCCCTGTTGCCCCAGACCCTCCTCCTTAACTTTCAGCATCATTCCCAAAGGGAAATCTGTGAAGAGAGCTAATGACTAACAAGAGATAGGGATTTTAGCTATTCTGTGGACAGCATGCACAAATAAGGATTCCTTTGTTTCAAAGAAATAAGACAGTGTATCTGTTAATGAGTAAGGTTTTTTTCTTCTCTCTCTTTTTTTCTTTTTTTTTTTGCTTTGAGTGCCTCTGTTTTCTTTCTGGTTAAAAACCACTAGCACTGCTAAGGTATCACTGTGCAACATAAAAATGCCTGGCTTTCTACAGAGGCTGGAAAAAAAAAAAAAAGAAGAAGAAGAAAAAGGTGTCTGAACAGGCAAACTGGGCCTTCCAAACATCTAATTAAGACTAAGTTTGCATACTGATTTCAAGGTTGACTACCTTTGCCCATTCATTCAATATGGACCATATGTAAGTAACAGCAGGATATTAATCACAATGAAAGAGCACATTGTCACCCTTACTTAGACTTGCTGAACTTGTTCTTTTTCCTAAATGTTTTATATACAAGGGAAACTATTAAAACAGAAACAATAACTTTCAATTGCTCTCTTGCAGTGAAGATGCAACCTACATTTACTCTATCTTAACGGAAAATAAAGGAAGTGCAAAGGATTGGATAGTTTTCTGTTCACATATCTCCCAGCCTAGCAATACCCCACACTGTTTTTCAGATAATCATCTCTTCACTCCATGATCCCCGGAAACAAATAGAAGGCGCTTTTTATTTGGTCCTTCTCATTCTCTAGAGCTCTTATTTCTTGAACAAACATTCCCCATCCCCATTCTTTCAGTTATTACATTTTAAAGAGCTGTCATCTCACAGAAAAACTTTGAGAAATGTTGGTTTGAAAAAGTCTTCCTATGCCCATTGCTGTGGACTTACACAGGAAAGAAAATCTTTCTTCCTTTGTTTTTCTTTTCTAGGCTTCACTGCTTATTCTTTAATTACACATACAGGTAACTTGATTGATAACTTCAGACTATAGGATGTCAGACTAGAGAGAACAGCTTAAAGCAGAATTGTTCTGCGTGATAGTTTTCATTTCCAGAAGACTTAAGACTTCTCTATTGAATTTACCATTATAAACAGTAGTCCTCATATGTGCAAATAGAAAAAGAAAGCACACATGAATAGGACACACAATAAATGTGCAAATACAAACCAAATGATTCTTACCATAAGCATGGCATTTATCTAACTCAAATTAAAGTCTGTCTTGAAAGAACAACATTTAAAACTAAAACGAGAAAAATGAATTTCAATTTGAAAAGGAATAGATGTAAAAATACAAAGAAACAAAGATACTTCACTGAAACATGTTCTCACATTACTGTGAATGCTAAGTATTTTCTCAATCTTTCTGCAATCTTCCCCACATATGGCAATGAAGGAGAAACACTTCTTTTCACTTGTTCATTCCACTTCCTAATCTTTTTCCCCGAAGCTGTGAGAAGAGAGACAATAACTACTTCTGCTTTCCACATGCACACCTTGTGAGTATGGTGCTGGGTTCATAAAACAATTCTCTGTTCAAACACTTAACAAAACTGCAATGGGAAGAAGTGGGCATGGCTCCTAGGACTGCTGATTTTTGTTTGCTGGGAACTGAGGAGGAGGCTGTTGTAAGGCTAAATGCACCGCCAAACCTCTGACACTTAACTTGGTGTCATTCCTTCCTAGAAATTCCTTTGCCTTCTAAGGAGAGGAGGGCTAAAGCATGGCTCTGTTAGAATATCATATCCAAGATGAGCTCTGAAAGTACTTTGTTATTCACATCTCCAGACATGAAAGTTTGTCAAAGCGTACCCAAGAACAGGGCAAAGTGAATGAAAACTTAATAACTCTGACAGTACTCTGTTGGTGTTTGTCCTTTTTTTTTTTTTCCCTTCTATCTCAGTGACAAGAAGTACAAAAAAAAAAAAAAAAAAAAAAAAGAGAAAGACCTAATTTTCCTGGCATTACAGAGAAAGGTGGCAGCTTGTACCTACTCCTCAGCCCTTTCCTCATTTCCTATGCACCTCAGCAGCCCTGGCCTCTACATGTTGAGTCTGACTATTCTACCTAGTCTTTTATGTACAAACTCTATTTTACAAAGGCAATGAGATTCCCCAGGCAGCTCATTTCAAGGAATTATTGCATTTTTTTCAAGTAGTTAGTCACTTGGCCTTCAAGGTCTACCTTTGTGCCTTGTAAGGACACACCATCCCTCACAGCAAATGCAGGGAATTCAGTGCCACATCCTTGCACTCGCACACTGAAAAATAAAATCTGAGGTTTCTTTGCTCACCAGCTTTCTCAGAACTGCAATTTTCAGTCTCTCCTCACTGTTTTTGGATCCCTCTCATCTCCCTGCATTTTCCTCACAGCTATCTTTCCGACACCTTCCCTTACTAGGTATGTGCTGAGCAAATTTTCCTTATTGTTTTTTCCCCTCCTCTTTTTCCATCATCTTCCTGCCTTCTCCTTCAGCTTCTGCAGCTCATTAAGGATATAATCTTCCAATCCCAGAGCTCTACTAATCTGTTCCTCACTTCTGGAAGCATCTTTTGTACCCTCTTTTCTTTGGACCAGTTGTCTATTTTTCTACTCTCTTTCATGTCCCCAATACTCCTACTTTAATTAATTACACTTTCTTCTTTTCTCCCCACCAGTATCCCCATCTCAAAAACCTTTCAGAATTCATGCTGGGGATTTGATAGGTAATTATTCTTTAGTAAGACTGCAGACAAACTGGAAGCAGCCTGAATGAGCAGCCATTTGGGAAGTCCTGATGTCAAACCGTGAGACAACTCCATGACTCATTTACACAAATCACAGGAGATGCCTTCTAATGAGACGATGAGATCCTCAGCTGGTGTAAAAATGCATCATTTCTTTTCATAGTCCAGTCAAGGATCTGCCACTCTAGGATCAGTCTCTGAGATGGAAAAGCTGAGTGTAACAAAAAGTCAACATCAGCCCATGTATTTTCAATATGCCCTAGTTTGCTTTAGATGTATAGAAGACTCAATTCTGACTACTTTAATACCAGGGAATTAAGCACTCAGTTCGGAGAACTATGTTTTTTTTTCTCTTTTTTTTTTTTTTTCCCAAAGATTATACGCAGCGCTTAAACCTTCTTGCAAGATAATCAGACTTTTTGGTATTATAATTATTTACATTTAACTCTTATCTGAACTGAGGATGCAAACAGGAGCAGCTCTGCTGGCTCAGCAAGCTGAGGGCTGCTGTATAGACTGTTCTGCACTCTAGGGATTGCAGTCTGATCTCCTTTCCACACAACCTATTTGGGTAGAAAAAAAACACAACCACTATAATGAGTAGCATCTTTATCTCCATGTGTCAGCTCAGAGGGTGATCTTCTGGGAGAAAATTAAACGTGACCTTCCACTGCTGATGTGACACAAGCACGCATACATCGTGCAAATGTCTGGATCAACGGCCATTGCTTGCAGCTCTCTACTGAGCAATGCTTCTTGGGAAAAATAAAGCCTCACTATCTCTTTTTTTGTTTGTTTTTCCTTGTTTCAACATCATATTTGAGATTTTGGAAATGAGTTGAATATGACAAACAGTTTAGGCTCTACTACTTGGCCCAAACTGGGTAAAACACCACTAATTTCAGTGTTGCCTCTGGGTTTAAGATGTTTTGAAAGTGGTTTGGTAACTTTAAATGGATGATTCACATCATGCGTTGTGAGACTGTGCACCTCTACACCTCAAACTGACATGTAATGGAAGTTTGCAGATGTCTCAAAAACTTCACTATTTAAGCTAACGATAGTATTGATTCCTGGCCAGATAAGAATCTGAGAATAAATCAGAAAACTCTTCTGAAGTCAAAGAATGTCTGTAGAAGCATTTAAGAGAACAGGGTCCAAACCATTTGAGATTCAGAACTCAGGACAGCCTCCAACTCCTGCCCTTCTTTGCTTCTTCCCTCATTTCATCTCTGGGCTTGAGAGAAGATGATTTTCCACATGCATGAAGCTTCTACAGAGCTAACACACATCACAAAACATACTTAATATTTTTTTTTTTGTCATTATTGTATAATCACTGAACTAATCTAAGGACTTCCTTCAACAAAACATCAATACTAGGACTGCTGAATAGTCTTTGAAAGATGGAGTCACCCTTTGAAGAAATCACAGCACACTGCTGCTGCTTCCAGATGCACTAAAAATATGAGGGGATAATGAAGAGACCCACGATGGTCAGTGATTTGATAACGCACTCAGTGAAGCTCTCTGTTCGATCATCTCTGAGATGTGAAAAGAGCACCTATGAATCTGAATCCCATTTCTCATTTGCTACAGAAGACCCATAAGTAACTGCATTAGAGAGTATATTGCATTGTTTGGCGAGGATGGATCAGTGTGGATCAAAACTAAATTTCCAGAGTATAGGAATTCACCACTCAATAATACCACTGATAGTGAGCATATAACTCCAGCGATGTCAGTGAAGACACACTAGGCTATAACTGGACTAATGGGAATGAAAGCCCATCCCATGAGTAAAGATAAAAAGATATATAGCATTAAATAAAAACAGACAGTCAGAATAACTACCTCAGCCTTGGGTAATATGTTGGGTAATAGCCTTTACTATTAGTCTGACTCATGGGAAATTTTACACAGAGAGGAGAGACTAAATTTTGTGTGGAAGAATCAATTCTTGGGACAAAGCAAAATGACAAAGATAAAAGCAATGACAAATACAGCTGAAGGTATCAGAGAGAATCAATTACTTTTCAGATTAACCACCCCCTTTTTTTAAATTGCCAGTGGCACTCTGTTTTCAAAAATAGGGTATTTCTAAAATTAATATATTAAAAATTTTGGGTCCCAATTTGTGATAAAGTCCCTCAGAAATGGCAGAAATGTTTGAATCATTTTTCAATACTTCTCCACTTTCTAAGCGCTTTGGGAACTATCTGTTAAAGCAGGAATGCAGGAAAACTGAATGTCTGTAAGTACACAAAGTTGGCCCCATGTCAACAAATCCTGGAGTGTGATAAGGAAAGCTTTGTGCAAAGAGTAGGTATTTTATGATGCCACAATGATTGGTCCAATAATCAATTGCAAGAGGTTTCAGGCTGCAATGAAAGCTATTGCTTGCCAAACCAAACACTAAAAAAAAGATGTTTGAATGTTGCTGCACTTGTTAGTTACTGTTACCTGTAGTCATATCCACGAATGAAAGGCCTGCTAAGCTTTGCAGAACCCAGCAATTTTGTGGAAGTGAAATAATATGGTCCCATAAGACTGACTTTGCTGCTGTCACTTCAGTTAATCAAAGAGCCCATTCATTCCTATAAATACAAAACCCTTGTCCCATTCTCTCCTCTGACAGAAGACAAAACGCTGCTAATCTTTGCAACATTTGGAAGAAATGAAATGAGGATAGCTAGAAATACAAACAGCGCAAAATATTTAATTTTCTATGTTCCATTCTTTCAGGGTTTGCTTTTCTTCCTTCATGAAAAGTCATAAGCTAAAGTCATTGAGGGTCAAATGGATTCAAATTCAAATATACAGTCAACATACTATTTCCCCGTTTCATACAGCTTCCATATGAAGTGACTCTGACCAACTCTTCTTTCCTAGAATTTCTTTTGCAGTCGTAACTGGTTTCAAAAGGTAAGGCCAACAAAGAACAAGGATCTTGCAAAATCAGAGGGGCTGAATCTAGAGGCATTTCTGGGTCCCTCTGGCCCAACCCTGCTCCAGCGAGGGACACCCAGAGCAGGGTTCCCAGCACCACATCCAGGGGCTTTTGAAGATCTACATGGAGAAGACTTCAGATCCTTTCTGAGTCCATATACAGAAGTGAGTCCTAGTGTCCTGAAGGAGCCTCCTAAGCTTCAGTTCATACCCATTGCCCTTTATTCAGCCTTAGGAACCACTAAGGTCTTGGCTCCATCCTCTTTGCACTATCCCTTGTGGTGTTTATATGCACTGATATTCTGATATCTGTACATATTGACATTGCAGTATACCTAAGTTTGAATCAGTTTTAAACAGTCTGAGCTAGTGAAACCCTTTGGTGGATCATACTTTTTCAATTTAATTCACACCTTTTCAATTTAATGCTGACTTATTCTGCTTGCAGTCTGAGGTAATGAATAAATGAGCAAATCCAATGGTTTTAAGAAGTCAGCAACCAATTCTGCCTCCAGACCTGTCCACATGTTTGCTCACAGCCATTCCCAAGTGCTTATGTTTCAGTGATGCATATTTTAACTTTGATGATATCATAAAGAGTTACAATAAGAGATGCACAGATGATAGAACTGATGCTAGATACAGATCAGAGGCTCAGCTTCTGTTTCAGTAAGATTAAAGAAGGAAAAGAACATAGTTTTCCTTTTTCTTTGCTTCTTTTTTTTGTTGTTGGTAATGAGATCAATGAATTTGTTGGCTTGTTCCTCTTAGAATAAAACTTATCTCTGAATAATGTGAAGGTAGGATTGCAGGCTGGGCCAAATCAGAAAACTGAGAGACCTGAAGCTACAAAAAAACTCACAAATCTAGTGCATAAATAGGATCCAACTGCTCTTACTGAGATTTGTCAAATTAGCAACAGATAATAAAATTAATATTAAAAACAGTCTATGAGTTCGAATGCACATTTACTCCACTCCAAAATCCTCAAAACCAGAAAAAGAACCATTTTTATTTACAGAGTTACCTGATTTTAGAAGATTTGTCTCACTTCTGGATCTATTCATAGATTTCAGTTTCATCTAGATCCAGAGGAGAACCCTTTGATCTCTGCTGCCTTCCATTCTCTCACATTTGGGTAAATGAAGGAATATAAACCACTACAAAAATATCAGCCATTTGAATTTATTTTGTCCAGATGCAGATTAGTACAAAAGGTGAAGAATGGAAAACATTTCAGCTGATTATAAGAAAACATGCTGTCTTACATGTTTATTATATTCTGATTTAGGACATGTAAGTACCTCTGAACAAGCTCTTGATAGAAAATAAAAATAAACCAGAAATAATCTGAATAGTTTTGGAAATTAAATCTCAGCTCAGGAAATACAGTTTCAATAACATGCACAGGACAATAAGATTACTGTTATCTTCATTGTAGACTGTAAGAAAAAAATGCTTGTTGTCAAAATATATGTGTATCGTGTGCACAGAAATTATACAGATAAGAAGGACAACTAGCCACACCCTTTGCTTAACACAGGGTAGATGATTTATCTGAGTTAATTCCAACTTGAACAACAGCATATATTAAAAATGTCATGGAGCAAAAACAATTCAATGCCCAGAGAATGACTGCATTCCTCCTCACGTTGTTCCCTTCACAGTAAATAATTTGTAGCTTGCTTCAGGTCTTTTTTTCTAGTTTCAGCTTCCTGACATTTCTTAGTGACACATCGTTGTCACATATATTCAGAAGAACCCTCCATCAATGATTTTCTCTTGCCTCTGTAGGTAGCCAAAATGTTTACATCTGTCATGAACTTGCTCCTAGAGGAATTGAACAATTGGAGATTTCCCTGTTGCACACTGTATAATATGTTACCAACCGTTTAATCATTCTCGGACATATTTTCTAAATTTTTTCTAGTTTATCAACCTCCATTTTCCACCATGGGTACCAATCTGAGAAAGCATTTCACTAGCATTTAACTTGTGACAAATACCGAGGTGATTTTGCTATAACTGCACAAGACTCCCAAGTTTGTGCAAAGGTTCACATTAGCCCTTTGTCCACAGTATTAAACTAAGAATTCCTTTTTTTTTTTTTTTTTTAACTAATTATCCATTACACCAGGGAAGTATTTTGCAGTCTTTTAGTGCCTGGATAGAGTATCCTCAGTGACAAGTAGGCCTTGTTTTGTCTTCTCTTTGATATATGAGTTTATGTTTCACTACATTAAAGAAGATATCTCTTGTCTGTATGCTGCTCACCACGATACTTGCATCCCTATCAGTATCTCCTAATCTTTCATTACCAACTCCCCCCAACTACGCCTACAAACTACTTGCCATAATTTTTTTTTTACCTCGGTCATTGATAAACACAGGAAGCAATGTAAGTCTAGGAAATGCTCACAGAATGTTGTGAAAAGCCAGTTGGAATAACTGACTTTAACCTCCAAGTTTTCTTCTTTCCTACTCTTTGATTACTAAAGCAGTTTTCCTGTCAACACCAGTCTTTGCCAATACTGGATACTAGGACAACTCTAAAAATTACACTCGCTATTACAAAACACTTTTTCTGGAGAATATCTTTTTCTTTTTCCTTTCCAACATTCTCAGTGCCCTCCTGCAAAATACTGTTTGGCAGTTTTTGTGTCTTTATCTCTGACTTTCAGTCACTGTTTCTCAAGTGGGAAATAATATGCCTCAGAGTTATTAATAATCACATGGAACTTTTTGAAAAACTAGTTGGGGTGTGAAGAATACAAACCAAGGACATCCATGTCATTCTGATACCTTTTTATCTAGATATTAGCTGCTCTGTCAATCATTAAGCATTTCTAATTAGGACCATCAAGAGATGTAGCCAATACCAAGAAACGACAGGTATTCCAATTTTACCCCCAAAACACCTTCAGAACCTAAAATTTAACAAAAATTTCCTTCCAATCACTGACTTGTTTTGCAAGTAAGAGAAATCTACATCATACAATCCTACCTACCTGTTCTGCATTAATGTTGAGAATATAAACTGACCTGAAATGCTGGTAAGAACCTAATTAGCATGACTACAGTGTGAGCAGTCCCTCCAATGTAATCATTTATTAGCTAGAAATCCCTGGGTCTTGGCCAAAGCAAGCTCCTTGCCAAGGAGATCTCAAGAAGAAAGAAACCAAACCCACGGGGTTTTCTGAATCTTAGCACAATGAATTTTGACAAGGAACTTTTCCTCATCACGATCACCCCAAATTAAGTAGGAGGAGAAAGGGGATTTGACCCTGTTGGGCTGTGGTTGTTCCTTCAAGGTCCTATTAGCAGTCAGCTCTCAGGCGGCCACAAGACAGGTAGCAGTCTCCATCAGTAGCTCCTGAATTGTCACTTACCAAAGAAATTGCATCTGCTTTGGATTCACTCACAAAATGGATGCTTTAACTGGACATACACGGAAAAATATTTTGGCATGTTTGCCTTAGGCTTTTTTCCCAAGCTGTCTTCATCATATCTCTCAGCGCAGCTTGTAAAGAAGAACGGAGGCTCTTGTGTTAATATAAAAAAAAGAAAAAAAAAAAGTATATTTCTACTCCTTTTTACTTCTCTAGGAGGCTCACAAAAGGGTATCTAAACAAACAATGACTGCTATGAGCAGGGTTTGAAAACATTAGAGCTTTATCTTTTATTTTGAGATCCTCCCTTCCTCTTTTCTCCCTCTGTTTTAATTTGAAGAGCTTTTCACAAGAATGAATCCGAATCGTCCTGGATGACCCTTTTATATGTTATCTGGTTTGTGTGGCTTTAGTACATCGGTTAGTCCAACTAATCCGAAGATAAAGAAAATTTACAGACTCAGGGAGGCTTTTTTGAGCTCCCATTTGCAAACTTCTCCCAACACCCTCACTCAGAAAGACAGTGAGAAGCCTGGACATAAGTGGTACTTGACCAAGCAGTTAAGATAAGGCTGTTTTTGATTTTGTCCCTCACAGGGTCCTTTTGTCCAGCAATGAGGATAAATTAAGGTAACAAAGGCGACTTGCTTTCACCTAGAATGGCAGATTTTTTTCCTCTTTTTACACTCTAATGAGGCTACTTCGTAGGGCTTTTTCTGTCTCCACTCCAATATTCCTGTGTAGAAAACACTGAATCACCTCAGATAAAAAAACAAGCTGGAAAATTAACTGTATGGTTGCCAGCTATCAACATCCTATGTGAACAGACTACATTAAAACTGTGTGACAAATACCAGCATTCTGTTAAGGCTTGGTCTGAGCTGGGTTTGAATTATTATTATTTATCCAAGACTACAGTTGGAATGAGAATGTGGAAAATTCAATAGTCAAGGAGACGAGCATGGGGCGGACTTTGCACCCAAATTCTGTTTTCTCTGAAATTATCCCTTCCTGATGAATACAGGATCTGTAAGAAGGGAATATGCATACATTTTCAGAATATCCCAGGATTCAGCTCTTCTGATGCAACACAGAACTCATCTTATTTCTAAATCTGACACGCAATTACCAGCTGAAACATGTAGAGCTGGAAACACATCTACACTGACCACATCGTAATGTAGACAGTGCTGGATCCCGAGAGCTCCTGACAGCTAAATGTCTAATCTTTTCAGTGTGGAAGTAACAATTCACTGCCTTACACAGAACAACGAATTTGTAATTGAGAAGATCTGACAAATTTAGGAAAGATTTTGTGCATGTGTTTGAGGAAACTGACATTTTTACAGCCTTGCCTGGAATCATCTTCTAGGATAACACTGAACAGATCAAAGAAAACATATGTAGGAACCTAATAAAACCAAATGCCCCAAAAGACAGGTCGACTAGCTTTCTCCTTTCCAACTTGACTGCAAATGTGATTCCCACTCAATAATTTTGTATAAAGAATGATGGAATGAATTTCTGTAGCCTAGAATGAGTGCTGCCAGGACACTGAAGTGATTATTAAAGGAAGGGAGGATGGGAGATGCAGAGCTGCCAGAATATTTAAGCGGTTTGGCAAAGAGGAAGTAGCTTGGAAGTTATTATAAAACTTCTACAGACAGATAAATTAAGAGACAAAAATGCAAACAACTTGTCCTGGGTCATAAAACATAGCGGCAGCCAGTTCTGATGTCCCCTCCTTTAACCCACTTACTGATGTAACTTATTAACATATAACTTTAACTGCATATAGTTTAATCAAGACATTCAAAATTGTATGATATGTATGTTTAAATGTATGGTCCACCCAGCACTAAAGCACAAGGGTCTGGGAAAGGAGGGCTGGGATGAAGAAGCTACGAAGAGTTGCCTCTTTCACAGTCAAGAAGTTGGGACAGAAAAGAGATCAGTTAACTCGCACAGTGGGACACTATCTGCAGTCTAGAGGCTGTTCAGCTCCCACCCAAGCTGTCTAGCACATATGCTGTAAAAACAAGTGCCAGCTAATGGAGTGTGCCCCCACGCTCAAGGAGAGAGCAGAGTGCATCATGCTACATGTCCCAGCGGGATATGGCTCTGGGCAGCCAGGGACAGACTACACAGACTGCCCATCAGGTGTTAACTTTCAATATCAATCTGTCATTCTTCCTTGTTTTCTCTTAGAGGTAGTCCCTCAGGGCAAGGACAGCACTGCTGTCATTCCAAAATGATGGAATGACAAACACTTTCTTGAGTGTTCTCACTTATTAGGGAAAGGACAGTGTCTACTGTATGTCTACTCTCTTTTTGAATAGGAGCACAGATGTATTATAGTTGATGATGATCTATCTTTCTTTTTCCTTTCTTGCCCTTAAATAGCTTCTTCCAAGAAATATACACCAGAGGCGTAGGGTTATAATCAGAAACGAACAGCATTAAGCTTCCCTTACTCGTCGCCACAGCTGTAGGAGTCTCACAGTGAGTTCCCCAGTCAGGACGGGAATTACTGGAGCTGGGCCAGCTCCACCAATGCAAAGAAGCCTATCAAGCAAAATATCATTTGTGGCAATTATGTTGAAGTTCCAGGATGACATCCATGAAATCTCAAAGGTGAAACAATCTAGCAAAGAGGTAGGACTGTTCTGAAAACACCATATGACAATCAGTGAGCCTAGAAAATGAAATCCTCCCCTCCTCCTGTTCTGACAGTGAAGTGGTTAATTGCCATGTTTGGTTAAAAACACATATAAAAAGCATAAAAAATTGGAGGTTTAATTATATTTGGTATGTGTTACTGGCAGAGCCTCATGAAATGCTCATGAAATGATCAACAGTTATCTTTCTCATCCATCTAGTGCTCGGGGATCACACAAGGACAGTGTGTAGGAATATGAAATACGAAGTGCCAAAAACATAAAATGTGTTGTTTCTCTTGCAGCTTTCTTCATTTTTACCATATTTTCCATGCATATCATTCAAGTTAAAGTCTTTTTTTTTCTTCTCTTCCCTATTTATCTGGAAACAATCAACCAAACAAAAATATTTTCAACATCATACTCACTATAGGAAGGCACAAGTTATTAGTTTCTTTTCAAACCAAGGAAAAATTAATGCGTTCAGATTTAACTTGAGCACTTGATTAACCCAAAATGAATCAAACGATGCTGCTCATTGACATGCAAAACCATCTCTATTCCATTCCTACTCATAAAACTTTGTATGCAATGGCACAACTGTGCCAAAACACTCAAACAACGAAAACCAGCTTAATTTCAGAGATTTACGCGTTTCTGAAAGACCGAGATATTTCATGCCTGCAACCAAACTTTAATTAGAACTAAAACTGTAATACAAAGTATCTCATCAAAGTAGGCATGCTATTTATAGCTGCATATTTAACTCTTCAGTTGTCAGGTGCTCTGTGCGTCAGGATCACTAACATCCTCTTTAGCTAGGAAATTCAGCACTCTGCGCTTGAAGCACAGCTGGAGGGAGATGCACAATATGCCATGCTGTAAATGCCACTGGAAAGACATGCAGCTCCTGAACAGAGGATCATGGATGTAACTTGCAGGCTCATCTATTTATTTTTCAATTATTTATCTTTGAGGTACTCATCCTACCTGTGAAGGACAAACAGTAAAAAGCCTGATGCTACAAACACATGTGGATGCTCTTATGGAGAATCTCATTACTTCAAGAAAGGGCCAAGATTTCTATGAGTGTCTTCACAGGACTAAGCATTCTGTATTTGTATATACAGCTCATCAGCGCTGGGTTTTTTATTTGCTGTTTATTACAGATGGGTAGTTTAGTGAGCTAGCCAGAGTTCTGAGAGGGATGTGACTTAATCACTTAACAAACACAATTCTAGTTAACAACAGGGATCACAGCTTGAATGCTAGTAGCTAATCTGACTGACCATCATAACTCAAACACAACCCTCCTTGTCATCAGCTTTCAAAGCTGGATGTCTGAGGGAGAATACAATGGAATTGTCCCCTACCCCTAGACAGTCCATGGCCTCAACAAGCTTGAGCAGAAAGCTAATGCTTGCCAACCACTTGGGAATTGAGCTTTGTCCAGATTTTATTGAAGATCCTTCTCACATAGAGGAAATAAGGTGATCCCTTTTCTTCCAGATTTGGCGTCTGAAGGTACAACTGTCACCAATTACCCTCTCTCAAAGCAGTTCTCTCAGGTGTACATCTTTAGCTCAGTTGGATCAGGGTTTCAGTACGCAGAGACACGGAAAAGTGTGTCCCACTCAGCAGAGAAGTGACTGACCACTTGCTGCACCCTATAATGAAGGAGATATAGCAGATATTTTGACCCTGGAGCCAACCTCCACTAGCTATTTTAGACATGCAATTAGCACTACTTAGTTTAAGGATCTCAAGATTATGCCAGTTAGTATCAGTTAGAAAAAAATAGGATGCTTTGAAAACAAAATTTAATCTTCTGTTTTCAAGGACAGAATAATCCAATGGCAATTCCACAAAAATTAGATCCTCTGACACCTTAAAATAGTTATTTTCAAGGGTCACATACATTGTTAATAGAAAGCTGGAATAACAGCGAGGAGAAATCTGTGAAATATCCAATATCTCAGACAGAACAACAAATATCAGGTTATAGACAACAGTGCATGAGGCATGATCCTAATCTATAGGTTTCTTTTCAAAGCTGGAGGTCTACTTGCAGATATTCAGTAAAAGCCCACACATTAATTACAAAGGGAAAAAGATAAGAGTTCACTTCACTTAGTTCTTTTGTTCCAGGCATTTCATGGCTGTCAGTCTGAAATTCTGAAAGAGGCCAACAAGAAGACAAACCTATACGCAGCATAATGTAGGACTTAAAAAAAAAAAAAAAAAAGTATGCTTCCCCCACATATGGTTCTAACAGATGTGGTTTTAAATTACCGTTGGGACATAATAATGCTTTTTGAATGGACTGAATGTTAAATAGTTGGCTCCTCCTATGTGACAGACATTAGCGCTCAGCGGTTTAAGCAGAAAACTCCCTGTTTATGTCTTAGCTGGCATGTACCTCATTTTCAGCCCATGCTGGTCAGTATGATTTAAGATGTTGGCCTGATGTCCCTCTAACCAGCTACAGAAAGGATAAAATAGGATTAAAGAAATGAAACAAAACAAAAACAAGCAACCCCCCCCAAGAACAGACAATACCAGGCTGTCTGCATTGTTTCATACACAACTCCTGCAGCCCTGCGATGGAAACTCACTGGAGAGGACAGCTGAGGAAGAAAAACGTTAAATAATTCAAAGCCACTAACATCAAGTCTGATGTAGGTATAAAAATAGTTGCTAAACACCACTCTACATGTTTTCATTATAGGAACTTTGACTTGGAAACATCCAAAATCTCCCCAAACCACCATCCTCCCAGCCTCGCACACTCAATTAGTCTGGGATTCAAAATGACATTAATTTCCAAACAAGCCTTCAGTTTTCATGGCCATTTCATGTTTCTGCACTAAGGGAACCAGCACTGTTCCACAGCAGGAGTTAAAAAGTCTGATCCAGAGCCCATTAAAACCAACAGGAGACTTTGAATTAACAGTAATGATCCTTGGATCTGGCCCTACTTTAGGTTAAATTGCTTCAGTGTTTTGGGATTCTAGAGAAATTGGGCATGATCAGTTTTTGTAATCTCTAAAAATCTTTGTCACTAAGAATGTCCACTTCAAATACACAGTCTGCAAAGAGCACTGCACATTTTATAAAAAGACCTTCATGAAATATTTAAGGAAACATGATGCAAGGCCAACTACCATATAGTCTCTGTGATGACTGTAAAGTTAACTCAAGGTATTTTCATTTGAACAGAGGGAGGGAGAGGGAAACAATCCTCAGGACTGATGGATGAATCACAGAATCACAGAACTGTAGGGGTTGAATGGGACATCTGAAGATATCAAGTCCAATCCCCCAAATATGAACAAATATGAACCCGCAAATAAATAACTCATGCCTCCACATAAACACAAACTCATCTGACCAACAGCTTTGCTGGGTTTGGATGTGAGGAAAGGAAACAACAGCTGACAAGTAAAAACTATCATGATTTTTTTTTTTAACTACAATTGCAGGCACAGCAGAGATGTTATGTAATTTTAAATTCTCCATGCTCTGAGAGGAGAAAATATATATATATATATCCAGCAATCTTCACTGTATAGAGGACAGCAGAGCACTGTCTGCCACAATGTCAAGAGCTCCAACACCAGAAGAGATGGCATAGGACCCTCCATGCTTCCTCCTCCTGCATTTCCTTGCCCCCAATGCAATCTCCTCAGATTACTCACTTTTCCTCCATACTATCAGCTTTTGTTTCCCCTTCTATCCCTCTAACACCTTCTCAACTGGATCCTTGCTGCCCAGTAATCTTGGGAAAAGACAGAAGAAGCCAAAATAATCACATAATAGTCAACGAAATATCTACTATGCGCAAGTTATAAAATAATACAACACTTAGTGATGCAGGTGTACAACAATGTTGCTCCCCAGTGGTGTTTGGCACAGGGAACCAGAAAGCAGATGAGATTTTAAGGCATATGAGGGGTACACAGGGTTGAAAGAGATGCTCTGTAGCTGCCATGTGAGTCATTTGTGTATTCCTCCAATCTGTGAAGAGTAACAGCAATAA
The DNA here is from genome assembly GCA_023055505.1 of Callipepla californica brunnescens. NCBI lineage: Eukaryota > Metazoa > Chordata > Aves > Galliformes > Odontophoridae > Callipepla > Callipepla californica. The sequence continues at coordinate 120,143,761 of JALIRH010000001.1, read as the reverse complement.
TAAGTTATTAAACCCCAGCCCTAAAGCAACAACTGTACAGATGGACCCAAACACTCACCAACAAATAGGGCTTTAAATGATAGAGGTAGCTTTGCCTGCTCTCATTTTCTTCTGAGAATGAAGCATGGACAGGAGGGTTTTAAATCTCCAAATTTGGGGCATGGACATAAAACTATTAGAGAATGTCCAAAGGAAGGCTATCAAGATGATGAAGGGTCTGGAGGGCAAAAGGAATAAAGTGTAGATGTGGGCCCTGGGTTTGTTCAGAAAGAGAGAAGAGGAGGATGAGGGGAGACCTCATTGCAGCTGCAGCTCCTTATGGTGACCTGCAGCTCCTCACAGGAAGGGGAAAGACTGCACTGATCCCTTCTCTCTGATGACAGAGTCAGGGGCTGAGGGAATGAAATAAAGATGCATCAGGGGAGGGTCGGGTGGGTGTGAGGAAAAGATATCAGAGAGTAGTTGATGTTACATGTTGTCAATGAGAAGCAGAAATACTTGAGCTACAGGCAGCTTCACAGTCAGGCGTCACAAAATAGTTAGGCTGTTTGTTCTTATTTGATATTAAATGTATTTTGTTGGTTATATTTTTATTCAGAATACCCCCAGGACAAGAATAAAAGTCAAAATGAGAGCCTTGCACATTGCCAGGCTTTCTGATTTTCTCCCAAAGTTTCCAATCGTTATACCACCATCTCCTCTTTCAATACTGAATAACTAGCTGGGTGATAAAAACATCAGATGAAACTAAGCATCAATAAAAGCAAAATAATCCATAAAGGGAAATCCAGTTCTAATAATACATACACAATGTGGGTCCTAAATTAGCTGTTACCACCCATGAAGAAGTCTGGGGAATCACTATGGAATGTGCTCTACAAATACTGGCTCAGTGCTCATGCTAGTCATACACAAAAGAAAAATCTTGGGATATATCAGAAAAAAATAAGAGAAAACAAGAGAAAGAAAAATATCATGATGGTGTTATATTAGTTAATGATGCATTCCTGCTTTAATGCCACATGCATTTTTGGTCAATGCACCTCCATAATAAGTTGTAGAATTAACAAAGATAGAGAAAAGGGCAGCAAAGATGACGAGGAATATGGAAAGACTTTTCCATGAGAGATGGAGTAGGGATTTTGAGCTTGAACAAGAGCAGCAAAAAGTGGGAGGTACAGAACTCTATTAAATCACTATGCCTGTAGTCACAAAGTTATAGTAATCTAATGAAATTGTGAGTTTAAAGTGTAGTCACAAAGTTAGAGTAATCTAATGAAATCATGAGTTTGAAGTATTTTCACTCAGTCCGTGATCTTAAAAATTGCAACTTTCTGTTACAGGATATTGTGGTCACCACAATTAAATAAAAAGTTCAAAATGACTTCATCAAACTAATGGAGTACAGCTCCAAGAGGATGCTCCAAAGGTTTCTCCTCAGATTGAAGAGTACCATGAAAAAGTCCACTCTGTACGATAAATTTAAGTTTCAAATCAATCAGATAAAAATCTGTAAACAGTTGCTGACCAAGGAAAAAATATCATGGGTCATAGGTATCGTCTGAAAACTCAAGATCTCCAGAAATCTTTAGGTAGACCCTTCTTTCTCCCTTCTCTCTGAGAGATTCCACCATATTGACTCAATGTAACTCACTAACTCAACAGAAAAGAAATGTACCCAAGGACAGAGCTAGTTTTCTGCTGAGCTGATGAATCAAATCAGAGGATCAGTCATGTTCTGAAGAAGTGGAAGTACAGAAGGAGGGGAGAGGCAGAGATCTGAATCCCCCTTCTCCTGTGGTAATGGGTCCTGAGGTTGGATCTGATGTGAAACTACAGCTTAAAGAGTCGCCTGTATTGATGCCAAAAGCAGGGTAGAAAGAAAGATGTCAAAAAGAATAAAATGATCTCTACTTTCAGTTTTGGTTGGTTTCTTTGCCCTTTTTTTTTTTTTTTTTTTTTTTTTTTTTTTGTGGGGGAGTGGAGGGGGAGCTATAATTTCAAATAACAGTTGCTGTTACAAGAGAACGTTATTTATATTAAAGCAGAATTCTTCTGCCAGAAGGACCATGAACCCAAAGGTGGGATACATGGGAATCTGTGTGATCATTCTGTCAATGCAGCATCCCCTGAGATTTCTTTGTTTTTAATCTCATTCTACAAATCCTGCAACACTGTACTCCTTTGATGCAGCTTCATGGGATTCTTATTAATCGTATTCGCTTTTGTTTCCAGGAAGCTTGTGATTTCATCATCTGCTAACATATGCTGAAATGCATGTGTCAGTTTTATAATAAATTCCCAATATATAAAAATATCTATAAAACACACAAACACAAAATTAGTTTGTAACAAAATCTCAAGTTATCTGTTTATTAGGGAAAAGCAAAGTTGGTAGTGCTGTCAATTACAGGAAGAGCAAGGCAGTTTTAATAATAAAACAGCATTCACAGCTTCTCATAACTACACTAAGCAAATTGTTTGGGCTGAAAATTTCCATGCCAGCTGTCCGCCTCAGGCTGAAGTTTTTTGGAGAAATTTAGTCAAAACAGTTCAGCAGATTCTGAGAACGAGGCTAGGGAAAAATATGTTGTTTTACCCATGTTAGAAAAAAAATGCCTTCAGCCTTCTCTCTAAAATCTCCTCTGGGATCTTCAGGACTTCAGAGGAAGGACTTCAAATTTGCCTGGGAGAGGACTATTTTTCTTTCAGCAAATTTTATGGGAATCTGTGTGAACTTGGCCAAGTTCAGACATTCTTTGACAAAACACTTCTGATACGTGCTCCTGGGTGCAGTTGTGCATGTTTGCCAGCTTCAATCACTTACATTTCCACCTGTGTGGGACTAAACAAGATGCTTTGTGCCTTGGGATGTGCCAGGTCTGCTTCCCACTACTAAAATTAAAATCAGACACAGTCTTCATGTTTGACATTCACCATGTTGACATCTGCAGCCAGAAGGAGCTGGATGAGTTTGGGACTGGAGACCTGGCATTAGGGGAACGTCACCAGGATTGTAGGATGGGGCTGGAAAAGGCAGCAAATGAAAGGAACAGATTGAGTGGCATGGACCAGGAGGGATCTGTTTTGGGGAGCAGAGTACTCTGTGAAACCAAGCTATGACCATCTGTTATTTTAAACCACTGACACGTGTAAATACCAAAGTGATGCAACATGACAAAGCTACTGGTTTTTAGAAGACTTCTTTAAAAATGCTTCCAACCAAAAAAAAAAAAAAAAAAAAGAGAGAGAGAAAAAAAAAAAAGACTAACAGATCAATAATAAGATTTAAAAGGCTATGCTGGACACCCAGCATGCAAGAAGAAAAAAATAAAACACTGAAAGTTGCTTTAATGAAGTGCTCTCTCTGCCTTCAGTATGATGCAGTCATTATTCACAAGATCATGTTTTATCCAAACCAGCCTGGAGATGCAGCCGTGAGAACAGGGAGGAGAAGATGAGGTTTATGATCCCTGTCTCACCCACTGCAGAGCTGGAAGGTTTGTAGTGACTCAGCAGAGGATGGAGGAATGAGGGTGAATATGTTCCAGATTAAGACAGACAAATGATGTCCTGAGACCACGAGCATTGTTGGGCAAGTGATTTCAAATCCAAATTTCGTAACCATGTTGAAGCAAAGCATGTTGCAACCTCTGCATACTCATTTGGATAGCTCAGAATCTGACCTGCTTACATGCAAGCTGCCCACAATAGCAATTAAAGTCTGTGTGGACTTTGCTTCACCACCATAAGTAACCTCCAGCCACGGCTGTCTGCACGAGCAAATCCTGAGATCAGCTCTTGAGACTGCTCTCTGCTTTCTAGCACAGGAATCTGTGCCAATGCCAAAATGCTGATCACACCTTAAACCCGTCCACACAAAGGGCAATCTTCTAGAAATAGCAGCATTGTTTGTTCCAGGCTGACGGGATCTGTGCTGTACCAAGCCCAACCAACCAACGTTGTGCATCAGCAAGCAGGAAGGACATTCCAGGAACTCTCATGATCCACTGTTTTTTTTTCTAATCACTTCTGGCAGCTACTTTGGCATACTTTTTGACTAACCAGATTCACCCTTCGTTACATGAGGGGGGTGAAGATGAAGGTTTTCAGCATCCAAGGAAACAAAAGTGGTTCCAAAGTAATTAATAGGTAAAATATCAAAACTTTTCCATTATTGAGTTTGGGATTGGGTCATTTAAGTCCAGGTAACCCAGTGGAAAAAATGTTTTACGACTTTGTGGCCTCTAGGACTTTGCTTTCATGTGGATAGATTGCATTTGAAGATACTCCTTTCTAGGAATTGAATCCTGTCTTCTCCATCCCTCCATACAGCACGATGCAGTTATATACATGGACCCAACATACCCCAAAGGCTGAACCATAACTCACAGCCCTAGATTCCAGATTTTAAGGATTTGGTCCTGACAGTTCCTAATTTTTGTCTGTTTTGCTAAGCAACCTCCAGAATATGTGCAAGCATAGGCAAACAGTATAACTTCTACTCAGTTTTCAGAAATCTAGAATGAAAAATCACCTAAAACCTAAAAAAAAATGGCAACAAAACATCTCCTGCATCCATATTTGCTCTGGCTGGCTGGCACACGTGCCACCAGAGCCTGAGAGGTACTTACAGCAGTGAAGCAGAACTCTGGGCTGCTGTGGTTTTCTTGGACTGTAGCAAATACGACTTTACTGAAACCTGAGGCGGTATCAGTGAAATCTAATTGAATCATCTGCATTTAAATGGACTGATAAAAGCTCCTCCGCATAAATGGACCAGCAACTCCTTACTTTCCTCCCCCCTCCCCCCTTTTTTTTTCCTCACTCTCCTTGTTCATTTAAGAAAAGCACAGATATGTCACATCCTAGTCTTGCTTGGAATAGAAATAGGAAACTGAACTGCCAGCCATGTTCCTTTCCATACAACATTTTTCTCCTTTTGGTTGCCAGTTCACTGGGAAGAACACAGATTTCCATGTCTGGAGCTTTTATGGCCATCTTTACATGAAAAGAAAACCATCTCTCCTGGTACTTAGCAGGACGATATATGATGAAGTTTGAATCCTCCTACGGAATAAATAGCTATATTTGCAATTTGACATAATGGCATCTGTGTGCAGGACTCCAACATCCCCCAAAATCTAAACTTTCTTTAGGAAATGTTTATCACTCCACACAGATGAACGAACATACCCTCCTACTTCAGATTTCACCTCCACCTTTAAGGATTCTCCAGGAAGCCAGCAATATATATGTATGAAAATATCTTGAATATCAGCACAGTATTGTAATCACAGAACAGAATCACAGAATCACAGAATATCCTGAGTTGGAAGGAACCTATCAGGATCATAAACTCCAAATCCTGGCTCCACACAGTACCACCCAAAAATCTGACTATGTACCTGAGAGCAGTGTCCAGACACTCACTGAGCTCCAGCAGCTCAGCACTGTGCCCACTGCTCCGGGCAGCCCATTCCATGCCCACGATCCTCCAGGGCAGAGCCTTTTCCTTATATCCAACCTGACCCTCACAGCATCACAGAATTGTAGGGGTTGGAAGGGACCTCTAGAGATCACTGAGTCCAACTCCCCTGCCAAAGCAGCTCCCTAGACCAGGTTGCACAGGTAGGCATCCAGGCAGGTCTTGGTAGTCTCCAGAGGAGACTCCACAGCCCCCCCAGGCAGCCTGTGCCAGTGCTTTGTCACCCTTACTGTCCCTTCTTGACAACAATAATACACATCCCATAGTCACACCACAGCATCACTTCAAGCAGTGGTGATTTTCTGATTCTCCCTCAACCACGCTGGTCAGGGACCCACAAATAGCCCAAATCACTGGCAAGGTGGTACATGTCGCTCCCTCAAAGTGCCCAGCAATGCCAATCTGTCAGTTCAAAGCACAAAGAGAATATTTCAACTTTTAGTTAAAATAAGCGATGCTGATGGATCTCGTAGCGGGGCAGGTAGCAGCCAGACTTTAAATGCGAATTGACATTGATTTACAGAGTTTGATCTCTTTGAATCGAATCCGAAAGTGAGAGTTTCATGCTGCTTCACTTTTTGATATGACAATAACACATTTTTTAAGAGTTTGCCTTAAAAAGAAAAAAAAAAAACCACGGAGTCTCAAGTGCCTTCGGAGATAAGATAAAAAGCGAGAGCTCTGTTGAAGAATATACCAAATGAGCAAGTTTTTGTTTATTCCTTTTTTTCAATCTCCTTCTCTTTCCCCAGTAAATTATTTTAAAATAGCCTTGATTTAAAATCTTAACGTGAAATCACTTATGTCATGCAACATTCATCCTGCCAGATCTCCCTCATCACGCTATTACTGCAATATTTGTAACTTTTGATCTGGAAACATCAAGTTATGTAAGATCATAGATCTCCTTCTTGCAAGGAGGTGATTCTGTCAGAAAATGAAGCAGTGAAGCGGTAACTTGAACAGAACTAGAGATGACTTTCCCAAGGAAAAAGGGTAGTGCTGCTTAAGTATCTCAGCTATTTTAAAGAGCAAGAGCTCATTTTACTCCTGAGCAGAGAAATGGTAAACTAGCAGGTGAAAAATAATCAGAGCACACTCTTAATTGGAATATTGTACTTGTTGTAGAGGGAATGAAATCACATTTTAGTTATTATGCACCCCAGGAAGCCAATCAAATCAAACAAAAGCACAACCAAAAATAAAATACGCTGCTCACTTTATAAAACAAAAGAGAACATTTTCTCTTGCCAGCATACTATCTGCTCACCAAAACAAAAGGAAAGTAGTGAATTTAAATGAGTCAAGGAAAATAATTAAGTGACGAAGGCTTCAAAACCCCACTTTTCTCTGCATGCCTCACTCCTTCCCCAGACCCATTGAAACCACTGATGAATCTCTATTTCTATCTATGTAGCACAATAAATCATCAAAGGAGGATCTCCTCTCTGTTCCCAGCCAAAACCAAGCAAGCAGTTTCACTCTTTTCTTGCCATGATTATTTTTTCCCTGCTTCGCCCTCCTTTAGAAACAGAGAGGGTTTTTTTTTTCCTAGAAAAGCCTTTCTAATCCAAGTCCTCTTGCTAATAAAACAAGGAAACTATGAAGTTTGCTTGCACGCCTCACTCAACCCTTTTCCCTGCCAAAATACAGCCTGAGAACCTCTTTACACACACAGACAGACACACAGATACACAAATCATCTTTCTCCACCCCAGCAGCAATTTTGCCCTCAGGTCCTACCTGTAGAGGACAGACAAATCTCAGGTTACCCCTTGTATGGGCTGCAGCTCATCTGTAAGGGATGGGAGGGTGAGGCACAGACATACAAACAGTATGTGCCGTACTCCAGTGGCAGTAACTCTCAATTTGAGTTGTTTTTTTTTTTTTTTTTTGGGGGGGGGATGAGGAAAAAGGGGAAAACTGAAACAGCTGAGGTCCCTCCTCTCCTTTCCCTACCACAGCTGTGGGGGCAGAGACCCTACACGATGAGATCCTGCGCTGATGTCGGTGGGATTCAGGACCCAGTTAACACTGCCATGTGGAACTCATGCTGCCCTCCCAGTCCTAAACCTGACCATAATCTCCCTGCTCACATGCTATCCTGGGGGTCACATTTAGGCGGGACCTTAGCAGCAGGAAATCATCTCGGTGAAAAAAACCCACATCAGCACGGAAGCTGGGGATGGAAGAGGGAAGGGCAACTCACCATGGCCACAACAAATTCCTACAGCCTCGTACAGCAGGCAGAGCCTGCTCTGAAGGCTCGCCTCGCTGCAAAACAGTGCAATAAACAGAGATGCCTCTTCCTACCTTTACGGCTCAAGAACCCTGCCACACACACACACAAATATACAGCTCTACTCCCTGTTTTTTCCACCCAAGCCCATGAAAGTGCTACAGGCTGAGAAACTAAGTGGGAGGTGCCTGGCTAGGAAGAGACCAATGAAATAAATTAAATACAAGGCAGTGGCTCAGCTTCCCCCAGCCAGGCAGGAGGGATGCGAGCGAGCTCCGATGGCCGATCCCTGCCCTGGGTTTCTCCCTGCCAGACCCTGGTGGCACAAGTGTATGATGAATGCTAAATCTTGAGTATTGCAGGCACACATGGCGCACATGTTGGGAGTAGAGGGGAGGGGCCACCCTACGAGCAAACAATTTTATCAGGGTCAGCGAGCGTGAAAGAAATGGACTTGGGAGACTTTGGGGTCTGCCAAAAGTCCTCTCTGCCCGGATTCGGTGCTGTCGAGCATCGAGCCCCACTCCATTAACTTGCCACTCTGCAAAAGTTCACCTCGCAAAGCAACGCAGCCAACTTCCAACTTGAAAGCGGTGCTTTCATCATTTTCTCTCCGTCCCCTCGCGTGGGACATCGGTCAGGACAAAAAAATAAAAATTCCAGATGAAACTTCCCCGCAGAAAGTTAAGAATGAAGACTGAAGGAGGGGGGGGGGGATGTGGTGAAATTATTTGTGAATTTATTTTTTTTTTCCCCCTTTTTATCACGACGAACTGAACTTTCTGGGAAGAGCCATGAGTAAATACATTCAAGGTGCAGATAGGTCTTGTCTGTGTAAGCAGTAAGTATTTAGCCAGCTCTGTTTGGGCCGCATGAAAATTATATTTCAAAGACTAAGGGTCCCATAAGACAGGAAGACGGTGGCATAAATATGTATATATTTTTATTCAGATTATGTGCTTACATGGCTATAACTGCTGCAGATTTCTAAACGTGGTCATGGTGAGACAGAGTAAACGCATACTGCCTCTTACAAAGTGCTTTCCAATTTTTTTTTTCTTTTATTTTAAAGGTTGAGCACACCCTAACTACTACTTGTTCCGAAGTAAAACAACCCAGATATTGGAGATCTTTTTATAATTATTATTATTATTAAATAAATAAATAAGAAGAGAGAAAACAGGAACTAAATGCTCTTTGGTAGCCTCATATTTCTGTTCTGCTGCTGAAATGTTTATTTCAAAATGCAAATCGCTACGAATATCAGCACCAGTCTCAACCACTGCACCTTTCCCAGTCACTCTGGAATCTTTTTTTTTTTTTTCCCCCCACCACTGCACTGTTTGGGGGACCTCAATACTAGCAGGGCATGGCTAGAAGCAGAGCTTTCACGTTTATCGCCTGAGACACACAGAATTGTCACCCAAGTTGCAGCCAAACACGTTCCCTCGTAATTCGTGTTGAAGGCAAAGTCACCCCCCTGGAAAATGGGAGAACCCCTTCCCCATCCCCGACTCCAGATCCAAATGTAAACACACACACACACACACACACACATACACTCCCACAACACAGTACCCTGCCGCAGGACATGGGGACAGGGCAAAGGTTCAGACAGAGGAAAAGGAGCTTTGTGCAGCTGAGAAATACCGAAGGACTTCCTTTTTATTTTTATTTTTTTCCCCTCTTTTTTTCCTTCCTCCCCCCCCCGCCCCCCATCCTTTTTACTATTACATAAATAACACCGATTGATCTGAGAGCTGCATCCTTGCTCCAGTTCCTCTCCATCTGCACTGCTGCCTCCCCCCTAGCACAGCCGCACCGCTCGGGGTGCAGAGGGGGAAAGGCTTTGGGGTTCGGCTGGGAGAACCCACCCCAAAACACACCCCGAAGAAAAGGTCTGGGTGTCTGATCCCCACCAAAAGCCTCCGGCAGCATCTCCGGGCTGCTGCTGGATTGCTGCAAACTGTGCGGAGGGAGCAGCAGGGGCTGAGATGCGAGGAAAGCAAGCTGAGTACAGGGAGGGATGGTGGGGAGGGAAAGGCAGGGATTCAGGGAGCTTCTCCCCAGCCCTAAGCACTGTGCCTGTCTGCTCAGTGGGGAGAGGGAAGGGGGGGGGAAGGGAAAACTGGAGGGAGGCGATCGCACAAACGCACTTTTCGGAGCAAAACGCAAAGCTTACCATGTCTGCAAAGGCTTCCCCCAGCGAAATGCCACTTATGTGTCCAGCGATCCCAAAGTGGGCAACTACAGGCAGGCACCGGAGCTCATCTCAAGCAGGCAGCTCGGCAACGCACCGCTGCCACCCCCCAAAAATCAAAATCAAAATAAAAAAGACCGGTCCAGCTTCTTTCTTGGCAGGAATCGTCCCTGGTAGGACTGCCCAAAATAAGCAGCTGCAATCCAAAGGCTTTATTTAAAGCTTCCCCCCCTCCTCCTCCTCCTCTCCTTGCCTCGCTCTCTCTCTCTCCCTCTCTCTGTTACACACAGAGAGAAAGAGAGACACACACAGGTTACATGAATGGGAGGCAGGAGCCGGCTCTCCCGGGCTGGGAATGACAGGCACACATGCGGTCGTCTCGGTGCTGAGTGGGCACTACGGTGGTGTAGAGATGGCTTGGGCACGGCTATGGGGTGGGGATGGCTTGGGTATGGGCATAGGGTGGGGATGATTTGGGCACAGGCATGGGGTGAGGATGGGTGTGAGGTGGGAAGGGGGTGGGGGATATGGGAAGTGGGGAAGAGGTGGATGTGGGTATTGGCATGGTGGTGGACATGGGCATGGATATGGAAGGGAAATTGGCATGGGTATAGGCATGGGCGTGCAGAGGAGTTGGATGTGGGCATTGGAAGTGGACATTGGATATGGACGTTGGAAGGTGATGTGTGTGGGAATAAGCAGGAAGGTGAAATAGGTGTGAACATAGGCATGGATGTGAGGAGGTGATAAACACTGGCATGAGTATGGAATGGAAATTGGCATAGGCATGGGCATGGGGAGATTCATAGATTCATAGATTCATAGATTCATTAGGTTGGAAAGGACCTACAAGATCATCTAGTCCAACCATCCTCACACCACCATCCCTACCCACCAACCTACTAAATCAAATCCCTGATAATGGGTACAGGCTTGAGGAGAAGATGGACATGGACAAAGGAGGGAGTGATATGGAATGGGGCATGAGGAGGTGATCAACATGGGAATAAACATGAATGTGAAATGGTGCAGGCATAGGTGTGGGCATAGAGAGGTGATAAACATGGGAACATGAAATTGAAATCATCATGGAGGAGATGGATGCAGGCATGGGGAGTAGATGGACATTGGAATGAGCATGGGGATGGGGAGGAGACAGATGTAGACATAGACACAAGCATGATGTGAGAATGAAAATGGGCATGGGCATGAGCATGAATATGGCATGGGAAATGAAAGGAAATAGGCATGGGTGTGGACACAGACATAGGACAGGAATGGTCATGGCAGGAACATAGGCATGGACATAATTTGGGCATAGGAAAAGGATGATCATGACATAGACAGGAATAAGCATGACATGGACATAGGGAAGGGTTGAACATGACGTGAATATAGACATGGATGGATAAGAATGAGCATGTGAAGGTTGTGAACATGAGCAGAGCATGTGGAAGGCGTGCATAGATCTGGGCACAAGCATGAGGTACGTATACAGGCGCAAGATAGGAACAGCTATGGGAGTGGACAGTTACATGGGCATAGGAAAAGGATATGGCATGGACACAGCATTGACATAACATGCATAAGGAAAGGATTGATGAGCACGGGGAGAGAATGGGCAGGGTTGTGGTCAATGCTGGACATGAAATTGGCATGGGAATGGGATAGCCATAGATATAGTGTATAGTGGGAGTGGGGATGGACCTGAGCATGGGATGGGAATGGACAAAGGCACAGGGAGGGTATGGACATGGGCATAAGAATGGACATGGGTACGGACATGGTGGTGATATGAGATAGGTGTGGATGTATGAGCACTGGCATTTGAAGGTAAAAGAGAAAATGGAAGATGGGAATGCACTCAGCTGTGGTATGGATCTGGGCTGGGCTTGTGGATGGGCTGAGTGTATGCATGGGGTAGGCATGGGGATGTGATAGGCACTGGCATGGGAGTGATGAGATGAGGCTGAGGACAAGGGTAGGACAGACATCCACCTCAAGCAATGCCTCTGAGCCCTGACACTGATGACCCTCCTTCCCTCTTCCCAGGGTCAGGTGGGTCCCAGCTTCAGCACATGTAATGAACAGGAGAAAACCTCTGTTCCTTCCTATTCCTAGTTAGACAACTTCTATAATACCTTGCTTTTGAGGTCAGGAAACATCATCCGCAGCGGTGTCAGTAGATTATTGTTATTCTTATTAATAATAATGCATAATTGTTTTGTTTAATAATTTAAACCAAATTCTCAGGAAGAAGGACTGCAAGATTTCAATTGCATAATTTAAAGTTATGTCTTCATTGAGAGGAAGATCAATGCTGCCAGTTTCTACCTTTTAAATATTAGTTTGTGCTTTATTTTTTTTTAATTTAAACTGTAATGATGGGTTATTACATCCATTTAATGCTCTTATTCTGTGTGGTTTGAAGGGAGAAAGGTGGGTGGTATTTTTAAGTGTTAGGCCCTGCTATTGTTTCATTTCCTGACCTTGGGCAAGTCCTTCATAACTTACCCTTATCCGGATTCATCTGTTGCTTTTTACTCTCAGTCCATTATTTTCTTGTTCACCTAATAATCACACTTTTCAGTTTCAAGTCCCTCCTTAAAATTACTCCTGCAAAACTTTGTAGCAACAATCTCTGCATGGCTGAAATTGGAGTGATACTAGATTAAACCCTAAAGCTGCATTGTAAGGTGAGTGCTGAACATAATGGATTGCAGTATTTTATGCAGTGCTTTTAGGTACGTGGGGACTATCCTCTTTGTGTCATATCTTTAAATCAGCCAGGTGCAAGTCAGCTATGTTCTGGTTTTATTTCTTGTCCTAAAATTTCCAGCCTTTGAGGAAGGCAGGAATGGGAGGTGGTATTTTAGTCCAATCTCAGAAATCAGGGTAGAGGCAAATCAGAACATTAACTTAAACAGCAGAGTTCTCGATCTAAAGGTCTGCTTTGCAAAATTGCTGCTGCTGTTCACTGTCTTTTCTGTCATGCACATTAAAATAGAAATACGTCTACATTGCTCTTACTGCCTGTGGAATATATCCCTCGTCAGGAATTTAGGCTCTAGAAAAAGGTAATATAGGTCTCTGGAAGGGCAGAGTTTAATTGAAATATATATATATTGTTAGGAATAGACTGCATCCAGATTCAATTGTAATTGTATAAGCCTTTCAAAAATCATACAGTATGCAAGCTTCCAAAATTTCTGAAGAAGAAACATTTCAATTTAAATGCCAAGAGGCAATTTTCCCTCTCTTGTTCAATACTAAATCAGTCACATGAGCAGTTTGCATTTGATTTTAGAAAGGAAATGGAACATCTTCACTTCCAATTGCATATAACTTTTGCTTTCTCTTGTTCTTAGTGCTCTGTCTTGTTTGCAGTACTTTCCTGCAGTTTTGAAATTCTTCCATTTGATCTGTCTGTTCACTCCAACGTTATTAAAAGAAACTAGTAAACCCAAGAGTGCAGTAGCATATTGTTTGCATCCTGGTTAACGGATCAGCATCAGCACTGTTTGTGTAATTGGCCTTTCCCTGTTAACTGAATTAGACAATAATGCTCTTGGAATAATAAAATAAAGTAAAATAAAGCAATAGTAATTTAATGGAAAAAAAAAATACTTTGCTTAGGAAAATCCCCTGCTTCAATACATGGCAAATTACTGTGGTTGCAGAAGTGTGCTGCATACCAATTTGTGGCATATTTTATGAAGAAGTTAATTTTGAAATGTCAGTGTTCACCAGCCTGCCACATTGTGCCTGTGTCCTGTGTTATGGTAGATTGTCAAAGTTGAAATAGTCTTTGTGAACGGAAACTATTAAGTCAGATTCTCTTCCAGATAGTGCTTATGCAGTGTTTATAAAGAAGGTACATCTGTGGAACGAGAAGGTGATTGAAAAGACTCATGCATGAGCCTGTTAGACCTTGTGCTTTAGGAGACAAGGAGAACAAGTCCTGGAGCTGTCATTCAGATTAGTACTTAATAGTCCTGATGTTGGGTTGTGATTCCAGTTGCTCCCACAAACCTACGAAAACACCTGTCATGAATTCTCCATTCATCAAGTAAAAAGTAGCAACATCTGCTCTGGTCAAAGGTTTCTTGCTGAAGAAGCTCAGCAGAAGAAGCATCTTTTCTTTAGTTGGTTAGGTAAGCACTTTGCCAAGAGGTGCCGCACCAGGTTGCAACCTCTGCTAGAGATTTATTTATTTTTTTATTTTATTTTCAGGAGAGTAATGCAGGCAGAAGAACTCATATATTTTAATCAATGGAAGTGAAACCATTTGCCTTTCAGAGACTATAAAATAATACACACCCTAGGGTTCAATGCTCTTTTCTACTCCTCCAGAACATTCTTAAGGGGAAATCACTCTTTTCTTGATGAAAGTGCAATTCAAATGTGGAAATATGCCATTCTTCATGCTTTCTCCATAGGGAGCAAAATGATTTCTGTAATTAAACCCTTTTTACCAACATTTCCTGATGAGAATAGGCTTTTTTTAGACAGGGGAAAAAGCCATGTACAAAAGGATTTGCAAAACCAGGTCTGGAGGGTTTGACCTTTAAGCCTCTCTTTGAATTAGTCATTTTGTTTGAAAGGTGCATGAGGATGAGGCACGTAAAAGCTGCAGCTTAGGTTTCCAATCAGGCACTGCTGAAAGGACGTGGCTGCAGGACAAAGGAAGGTGTGGGGACCACTGCTAACATTAGTCCGGGTATTACGAATAGCATTAGCCCTGAAAACACACAGCCCAATCTTCAGCAAGCTTTATCAGCCCCGATGTGGAACCAGGGTCCCTGCTGGGCTGGAGCTGAGGTCTGTGCTATGGCATCGTAGTGCACTGGTACCTATGGTAGCTAGATTAAATATATAGGAATATTAAATATATAGGAATAAGTATTTTAGGAAAAAAAAAGTATTCTCAGAAAGAGTGGTGAGGCATTGGAACAGGCTGTCCAGGAAAGTGGTGGAGTCACCAACCCTGGAGTTCTCCAAGAAAAGCGTAAATGTGGCACTGAAGGACGTGGTCAGAAGGCATGGTGGGGTTGCATAGTTGTTGGACTAGATGGTCATAGAGCTCTTTCCCAGCTTTAATGATTCTACGATATCAGGCTGTTATGGGCAGTGTAAACTCAAAACTGGAGTTAATTAAGGAGCAGAGCCGATGTGTGAGTTTTATAAGACTCAGAAATGAAATACACATCATGCTTCTTGGCACCATAGAGCAGATCCATACAGAGACCAGGATATGGGACCAAGCTCTTGGCCACCTGCACAGCTGAAGGTGTAGAGCTCACTCCTGCTTGATGGATGTCAGGACTGAAGCAGAGCTAGATGCTGAATCCTGATCTTCTCACTATGAGTGAGGTTATGTCCCTTTGCCAAAAGTCTTTGAGCAGGGCGGGGGCAGAAATCACACAGGGCTCTTAACAAATGCTTTGGGCAAGATTCCCTTTCTCTTCCCCCTCACTCTACAGGATGTCTTCAGCTTAAGTCAGCCTGCAGTGACTAGTCTCCACTACCAGCACCGTGAGCTGGTCTCCAGTGTAGGAGTAGTGTAAGGATTTAATTATTCTTTCATTTAGTTGGCTAATGTCTAGCAGGATGCTAAAGGCTGGAGAGGTGCCTTCTGTCTTGTCTGTGTCTATTGTAGCATCTCAGCGGATCTCAGGGCTTAGGGAGAACAGGACTGAACACATACCTGCAGCACTAGGCCTTATACTTTCCTTGTTTGCAAAGTATCAGTGTCTGTTTTCATACCTGAGAAATCAGCAAAGGCATAAGATGGAGATGAGAGTCTGCTCCTACTGCTTACTCAGGAAAAGTTCCCATCAAGTGAATTGGACATTTGCCTGAGTGAGTGTTGCAGGATTCGGCCCATATGCTTCTCAGCTCTTATATTTGCATAGTGAAGAATATGCTTACAGTACAGTGCCAATAAAACAAAACTATATACAGTAAGCACAGGAGAATCAAGAGCACAGTTAAGACCATTTACAAACAGCAGCTGAGCTCTGCAGCTGACATCCAGGTTTATAACACTGCCAGAGACCATGCTTTGTTATGGGTAATATGTACAAGGCAATTATTTATAGGCAGTTAGATGGGAGGTCCTGTAAGTGTATTCTCTGTTCTCTCTTCCTTTAAACTTATTTATCTCTGAATTATTTATATTTTAACTCTGTAAATGTGTCTTGAAAGAAAGAAAGAAAGAAAGAAAGAAAGAAAGAAAGAAAGAAAGAAAGAAAGAAAGAAAGAAAGAAAGAAAGAAAGAAAGAAAGAAAGAAAGAAAGAAAGAAAGAAAGAAAGAAAGAAAGAAAGAAAGAAAAAACTTGGAAATCATTTTAGGAGATGGCTTTCATGGAGAACCCCTGTTCTTAACTGAGTGCTCAAGTACTGTATAAACGTGTTTCATGTTTCGTACACCACATGCAGCCATCTCCAAGTGAGATATTTGTTCATTTGTTTTAATGAAGTAGAACAAGGACCCTTTTGCCTCCAGAAATTACAAAGATATCTTATGAAGGAAGAAGGTTTGCATCAGGAAGGTGCATATCATGTCAAGAAGAGTATAAATTGTCCAGAGGATCAAATTACTCTTTTCCATAGGCATATTTTCTTCTCTAAATACGTAAAGCATGCTTTTATTTTAATCCATGGGATAGGAGAGAATATTTCTTTATCCACTGTATATGACAGAACGGCCACAAACAGCCATAATACAATACATCTTCTGTATAACAGGCTGTAAGTATATTACAAGAAACTCCAGACAATAATTACTCTATTACTGTACTGTGACTTCACATCCAATTTTGCTCACCACACCGTACAGAATGGATTGAATGGATGACTTTTATATTTTTAATGAAATATTCAGAGTTTGATATAGAAACTTGGCTACCAAGGTGATAGATACAAATAAGACCCTATTTAGAATAGCTGTGTGAATGGGAAAAGCTATTAAATTCCTATGAAATACTTTATCATATCAAATAATATTTGAGATCAAATAATACTTGGAAGGCCAGTATGCAGTTATAGTCGAGGCATTATCTCACTGTGAAGGAGACTTTTTTCTGACGAAATCTGGTGTTTTAGACAACTGTGCAATTTATCTTTCTTCTTCTGCAAGATCACATATCTTGACTAACTTTGAATGACTCACTCTAGATTTATGTTTGTGTAATTGCAAAATTTGTATGAATAGACGCATTCACGTGCTAGTTGCTCTTGGGAAACAAAAAGTCAGTTAATTCACTCTTAGACAGCTCTGGTCTTATTAAAAGAACAGGTCTGAACTGGAGACACCTTTCCCCTTTAAAAACAATCTCTGAGACAGCAAAATAAAACACTCCACTTCTCCAACACCTTCCACTCAGGCATCTTCTTTCCATACATTAGACCAAGCACTGACCTTTGAGATGGCAAAATAAGCACATTATTGTAACTTTACGGAGCAAAAAGATGAGCTTGTGGCCATGGTGCAGCAGGTCTGAGTGCAACTACTTTCTCTCATGCACATATTCATCATTTATTAATCTTATAGAGCTCAGACCATCCCAATGAATCCTCAGCATGCAGATAAAGAACATCAAAATTTCCTCTGTCCCATGCTCTGACCTCCTCAATCAGAACACATACCACTGAGCATGAGCAGGGAATGATCAGGCTCCGTTCCCATTTTCTGCTGTTACCTCCAGACAAATTGTGTTAGTTTTACAGGCAAAATCTAGTTTGTATTATTGTTTGCACTTCAGAGTCAATATGGATATGGAAGAATAAGCTGAGATATATACCTTGTGCATCATTAATAATAGTGCAGCTTCTCTATAGCTACAATACAATTCCCAAACATTTTGTTTAATAGTAAGCAATTTATCATGTCTGCTGTATCACAATCAGGTGGTTTAGTAGCCCCAATTTACAGGAGGTGCTGTGCTCCACACCTATTTGTACTGCTTACACTGGGACAGATCAACAATCTGAGTGCTATCTTTCAACGTGGAAATTCCAGGTTCAATTCCCTGGTGTAGCAAAAAATGATCTGGGCTCCAGTATCCTGTATATAATATACAGATAAAAATACTTCCTTACTTTATCAGATGCTGTGAGGATAAATGCATTAACGTCTGTAAGTCCCACCAGTACTACAATGGCCATAATTATCTTGAATAGATACATGCAGTGCAAGTACGGCGATATTTAATACATTTCCTATGTGTATAAACCATGAGTCAGGGCTGATACAAACACAGGCTATGCTAAGGAATTAGAAATGGTGCTTACTTGCATGCTCTTCCCTGGCTTGTGCTCCATTGAAATCTGTGTATCACGGACCAGATTTGTTTCTCACTCACGATGGAGCACGTCTCTCAAAATCAGTGATTTTATCCCAGTTGTGCACTTATGTAGGCAGGAGCCCATTGTCCGGGTTGAGCCACTCGATCTGCAAGAGAAAGAATGAAAGGGCTCCAGTGTGTAAAGTCATTCATTACAATTTGGAAATCAGTGGGGTTGCTGGAGGTTAAGCAAGGGCAGAAATTGGTCTTTTATCATTCAAATGCCATAGGGAAGAATATATATATAAATATAAAGCGAGGGATCTAGTACTGCACATCCCTTTTCATTTTTCTTTCTTCTCTTCATTGCAAGAGGTCACAAAGAAACAACATGTACATTTGTATGAACAGATGCAAAATTCTTTCTCAATGGAATTTCAAAAGCGAACAACTTGTTTTGCCTGGAATGAAGCTCCAATGAAATTTTTATATGTCCTTTATATATTTTCAGATAAAATTAGATTATTTCAATTGCTGTGCTACGTAAGGAAATTTTCTGCAGGAACTTCAAACCGTGAGAAATAAAAGTACTTCTCTGAAGTCAGTGAAATTTCTGAAAATTGGACCTGATTTTTTTTTTTTTTAAGCAAATTGTACAGAGTTAAAAAAAAAGAAAGAAAAAAAGACTGATTACAGATCTTTCAGTATTGAAGGCACACCAGAGTACTGGAAAATGTGGAAGAAAAGTTGTTCTGAAATGGTCCTGCAGCTTCTTTGCTTGCTTTAGTGTACAAAATGCACTCAGCTGAGATAACTATACACAGTATCAAGAGCACAAAAAAGAAATAGCACAAATTTAAATAAAATTTCAAGTAACACTGTTTATTTCAAAGATGCCGAGTGATCTTAGTTTCTGCAACGATTTATTCTCTCCATGTCAAGACTGCTTCACCGTGCAGCAAGGGCCTATAAAAAAAATGGAATCGGACATCAGGTAAACCCAGCACTGAGGAGGACTCAAAGCATCCTTGTTTATCAACAGCTCTTCAGATGGGATTTCAGGCTCAGTCAGGGGTTCTCCCACTTTCCTGGGAGAAATCTGGTAGCCACTACAGCTGATTTTGCTCTCCTACAATTCTACACACGATAACTGCCTGAATTATATCATTTTATCTTTCTCTTCCTTTGCATTCCTCACCTCTCATACAAGAGGGTAACTAAAAGGGGATAAAGCATATTACAAAGGTGAGATGCTTCAAAAATTACCTACCTACATCCAAGAAGGTAAATAAAATGAGTGGTTGATCCTTTAGACTGTTGGACAATGATGAGTGTGTCAGGAACCAAACAGCTAAAAAAAATGAACCTCTTTTGTACTAAGGCCTGAAAGGGGGTTGCAGAGTTTGAAGTTTTACTGTAGCATTATTGTATTTAATAAGTACAGCATTAGAAACTGATGTTTAGGCAGCGGGTTAGGGATTTGGTAGATAGCAGATTTTAAAATGATCTTTTTTTCTTGTCTTAGATCCCTAGATGTAGGCTGTGTTGCCAGTTAGACTTGATCATGCCTGATCCAGTAATTTCCAGTGTGCAAGTGGGTCAGAGGGTGGGCTCAGTCATTTTCAGGATCAGATGCTACAGCTTTAATATGCTATTTAATTTATCCTATTGGGTTGGGTAGAGAAAACCATCAAAAAAGGTTTCCTCAGCCTACTGTGTCGGATTGAGGAAAGTCGTATGAATGCCTTTAAATGGTAATGCACAAAGGAGTAATGGAGCTAACGAGAAATTTGCCTTCCTTTTCCTTTCCCTTTCAAATGAGAACCTACCCCAGTCTGCACTCAATCTACCAAAGGCAGAGCAAGACTTAATCTCACACCTTCAGAACACAATAAGTCATTTACTCTACCGCTGTATCGCTCTGTATAAGTGCCTGAAGCACAACATCAGTTTTTAAGGGTGTAATCCTCCTATCCTATAACCCCATACTATTAACACTTAGACCCAATGGCCTCTTTTCCTAGGAAAATAAGGCTTTTACAGGAGTGCTGTCTGTCCATCTGGCACCCCATCTGTCAATCCTGCACCCAGCAGTATATTATGAACCTGGTGGCTAATTTCACCTTATTCTCTAGAGGGGTGAAAGCTTAAAAGATAAAAATATCCCACATTTTATGAAAATCAGTGGTGTGGGAGAAGAGAATTGACAAAACACAGCTCACTTGAGTGAAAGGCAGCGGTATAAGCTCGTTAGCTAATTGCTCAGCTCAGGCTGCCAGCTGGCCAGTCAACATGAGCAAACTGGCCAGCTCAGCTACCTGTTAACAGCTTCTTGGACCTCTGCACAGTGCATCCAGCCAGCCAGAATAGCAGGAGAAGAGACTTTTGGGGAAGGAAGGTGTGTATAGTAAGTTATGCAAAAGAAGACATGGAGAGATGCTGAGGGCTGAGGTCAAGGAGAATGTGTTGGTTTTGGCATGGATGGAGGAAAAGAAAGGATGGTGGGTGTGATCATTTTTGTAAGAAACATTTCTGGTTTAAATTGGTGTCAGAGGGATCTGTTTGTACCCTCTGTGCTCAGGGATAGGAACGGACTTTGCTTCTGCTCTGAAAACCTTCTGGGACCCTGGGCAGTCTCATCTAGCAGCTGGCAACCCAGCTCACAGGAGGAGCTGGAATTAGTTAACATTTAAGGTCCTTTCCAACTCGAGCCATTCTATGATTCTACAGTTCCATGGTTTTAACTTCAGAGCCCCAAAACAACCCCTCTTTTCCCCATAATCATCTACTGTGATCTATTTTGTTGATTATCAACAGAGAATCGTTAAAGGAAAACAGACTACAAGAGGAACCTTATTATCCCCTTTCCATAACCAGTAAAGAGAGGAGATGAAAGACAATTGGAACATTTGTATGGGCATGCAAGTAAATTTGTTAGTGCCCTAGTCCAAGCATCCACTTCCCTTAGCCCTGAGAAATGTGTGCTGATGGCATTTTCATGTGTGGTGGTGAAGTGGTGCAAGCAGAGCTGTTCTGCTCACCTCCATGCTCAGGCACCGTGCTCAGCAGTGAATCACTGCCTGTGGTCAAACCATAGAGAGTGAAAATCTACTTTTGGCTTGGTCTCACCATCAGTTAAGCAGATTTCACCTCTGTTCATCTTTCAAAGACATTTCAGCATTACTTAGTACTGTCTCTGGTCTCAGAACACTCACCTTGCACCTGATGTTCCCTTCAGTGTTTAATACACATTCACTCATAGCACAAAACAGAAAGAACAAGACTGACAGACACCCAAAAAGTCAGCTGAATTCAGGATTTCAGAAGATAAGGTGCCCAAGCCAACTTAGCGATAAAATATGTGGTAAGCAAACCCTGTGATCTATGCAGATAGCTTAAGCTTCTGCAGTGCTAATTGCTATTACAACCTTAAGCTAATATTTGAGCCTTTCTTTTGAGCAAGGATGTGTAACAATTAGATTACAGGATTTGGGGCATTACATAGAGAGATAAAAGCAGCAGTTTTGTCATGGTCTGTGGTATTTTGTTTGCACAGAGATAACAGCAGTGATGATAATATTAATAATAACTATCCCATTTTGGTCCAAAGTCTGTTTTGAAGTGCATCAGACTAGATCTCAAATAAACCTCTTGCCTGTGGAAGATGGTATCCTAAATTTTTTCAGGCTGGAGCATGTAGCTCGCGAGGCATTTTGCTGTTGTGGTAGAGCGCAGCATAGTGTGTGATGAGCTCTGGATACTCACAGTCATAAATGAAATCATAGACTCACAGAATGGCTTATTTTGGAAGGGCCCATCCAACCTCCTGCCATGGGCTGGTTGCCCCATACCAGGTCATGCTGCCCATGTTCCTATTCAACTTGGCTGTGAGCACCTCCAGGGATGGGGCATCATTTGCAAAGCTTGGTCTGAGCTTGGACACTTGTCCATTCTCTTGTCCTAAGCATTGATGAGAGCTCTGGTGGTATTTATTGTGCAGTCATTCTGATGTCTGCATCACAACTCCAGCAATGAAAAAGACCTCTGTTATTCTTGCTATCTGTGAACCTTATGCTTTCCTTTCTCCTGCTAGAAACGCATGTGCATAAGTGAAAACACAATATGTTTGAATCCAGTGACAAAGTAGAGCGTGGAGGAAAACAAACAAACCAATAGTGCTAAACTACAGAGAAAAAAACAGTTTGCTACAATAGCATGCCTGCTGTGATGCACGTTATATTGTAAAGTGGCCTGGGTCAGCATCATTAAAACATTCTCCAGTATATTAAAAAGGGAAGGCACCTTCTTATGTGTACTTCTGGGGAATTTTTTTCTATTTCAAACTGCTTTTTTAATTTCTTCTCCCAGGCACCCAAGGGGAAAAGAAAAAAAAATCACCCCACAACAACATCTACAACAACAGCCAGCTTTCACAAAAAGCCATAGATTTCCTTGCCTTGGAGGTAGGTCAGCTTACACAGCCAAGCATTTGCCCCCCCTGGAAGGCAGAACCAGCCCTAGAAAGCAAAGGAAAAGTGTGCATCCACTGAGATATACAGAAACTACTATAACAGCATTAAAAATAGACATTTCTGATAGCAGAGGTTTTAAAGCAGCTGGAAATCTGATCCCATGGACACACACAGAAAACAAGCAGAGCAACTTAATAAAACAAGACGAGTTCCCTGTTTAAGCATGCCCTCATTTGGTCTATCAGAGATACACGAGAAAACACAAAAACCCAGGGAAGTAGCTCGATAGGATGATATTTCTTCTTACCCATAGGCACCAAGGTCCTTTCAGAGAAGTGCATCCTGCAGACTGTAGATACTTGCTCGGAAACTTAAAAAAAACAGGTTTTAAGCAATATTCTTTGGAGAATTAGATCCAGACTCAAGAGGCTGAAAGCATCTCTTGAAACAGGCAGTTTAATTTATTCAAATAAAAGCGACGCAGCTCAAGGACGGCTAAGTAGGTAAATAAGCCATCACCAGCTCCTTCTTGGGAAAGAAAGGCACTGTGAAAAGCCTGCATTAAAGTAGATCTCCATGTCGGAAATGAAGGAGCCTCAGGTATAGACATTTGATTTATTTTTTTCTCACTGTGGCACAGGGGAGAGTGCACTGGCTCAACCTGTTGTAATAGAACATGCGGGTTGCTCGTGGTTGCGATGCTATTGCAGCAGCCTCTTCATTAAAAGAGGCTGTGTCTTTAGCAGCAAGGATTAATTTCCTACTTATAAAACCCAGGTGTCACCAGTGCTGGCATTGTTCTTTGCTGCTCTTTTCTCCCTTTTCCACACCTTCTATTTTCTTTCTTTCTGATTCCTGGTGAACAGGAAGGAATGCAGTGAAGAGAAGAGAGGTACTGTATGTTTCTGATTTGCTGAGCTGACAATCCTTTTGCTTCTTGATTTTGCTTTAATAGGATCTTCTTGTTACCCACCTACTGTAGCTCAGAGTGGAAAATCCATGCATCAAAAGGTTGAAAGCTTGAGGCAAAATTTGCCTCCCTGCAGCTCAAGATGGGGTGAGGGAGAGACAAAGTTACCCAGTTGCTTTGCAAACAGCATTAAGGCAGTTCAAGGAAGTCTGGGTTAAGGACATCGCCTTCCCCATAAAGTAATCTCCAGCAGGCTTCAACTCTTTCTAAAGGCAGAGTGGCAAAGGGAAGAGTCAAATGTATTTGAAAAGTGTAGAAATGTCAAGGAGAAGTGCTCAAAGGATTTCTTCCATGTGAGATGTGAGTGAATTTCTGCTTTGTGTAGGAGGGGGGTGTGTGCGTGTGTGTGCATACACAAAATGGACCCTGTAAGAGAAAGATGCAAGTGTGACTGCGAAGAGGAAAAAAAACAAAACACGCTAATATGCCTGGGCAACCTTCGGTTGTTGATTGGTGTGCAGAGCTATGAGTGTGCATCTGCCTATGCTGTCATTTGGGTGCATCTCTGGTTACCACCTGCATGAGCCCCAAGACTTAACACAGAATCATAGAACAGCTTGGGATGGAAAGGGCCCTAAAATCATTGTGCTCCAACCTCCTGCCATGGGCTGGTTGCCCCTTACCAGCTCAGGCTGCCCAGGGCTCCATCCAGCCTTGAGCACCTCCAGGGATGGGGCCCCCAGCAGCTTCACTGGGCAGCAGTGCCAGGGCCTCACCACTCTCTGTGTAAGGCATTTTCTCCTGATATCTAACTTAAATTTCCTCTTTTTAAGTTTAAAGCCAGTCTCTCATGATGGGATTGGTGGTCTCCCTCTGTAATCCCCCACCCACGAGATGCAGAGGGAAAGCACTCAATATTAAAGTAACCTCTGGGTATGGTATTAAGACATTACACTTAACACCAAGCCCTGAGTCCACTTGTTTTTTTCACTGCTTTTACTCTGAGTCTTAAAGTTCAGTGTCTGCACTGCTTTTATTGCAGAAGACATACATGGAGACACTCGTCCATGTCCAGGGGACATGGAGGATGAGACCAAGTCACCAAAGGGGCTTAAATCAGGCATTTGTGTTGGCAGTGAACGTTTTCAGTTCTTTAAATGCAGACCTGACACTATTCCCTGCTCGACAGAACATGCTGGGAAGTGTGTGTGTACCACTTCCCTCTGCTGGAGGCAGCCCAGACTGTTACCTGCCTCCATCCAGGAATATTTCTACTGGTGCTGAAAGTGTTCTAGTCCCTGTCATCCATCTCAGCAGTGATAATGAAGCGACTGCAAATCATTTCAGTATCCCTTATTTATATAAAAGTCTCGGTGCTAATTGTGGGATGAAACAGAGGAGCCCCTAAAAGCACAGGGAAATGTGTGCTGCAGAAACTGTTTAAGCTGACACATTTTGAAAGGAGACAGAATACCACAGCCTGGGCTTGTAACACTTGTTAAAAGTAGAGTGAACCATCTGATTGCTCACAGATTTGCAGAGTCACATGCATACCCTCACCATCAAAAATAACTGTAAAACCAGTTGGGGAATGCCTTGTGTTTTTGTTAAATGTGCTGTTGTCCATATATCCATGCACAGATAAGGATTGTTCTGGGCAAGATCACAGGTTGAGGAGATGTGGGGGGTGGAATAAATGGATGGAGAGGAGAATCTGACTGTAAATCATCTTCCTTGGCCCTCTCTTGCATCATCTTACATCTTTCAAATGCCACCTGTGAAACTGTTTAATTGATAGCTTTCCCCATCTAATCCCTTTCTTACAGACTGTAAACACTGGTGTTACGACAGAGGAGAGCTTTACAATGTAGAAAGGTATAGCTCAGATAGAAATTGATTTTTTTTCTCTCTCAGATAAGCAGAACATTTCCCAATGTTTAATATATTTCTCTATTAATAAATGCTCACAATTTGCTCCATTTTCCCTGTGGGATGAGACACAATCATGTCCACTGCCTGCATGACATTTATTATTATTTGTCCAGGGAAGCTGTGGGTGCTGCATCCCTGGAGCTGCACGAGGCAAAGTTGGATGGGCCCTGGGCAGCCTGACCCATTGCTTGATCTAGCAGTTGGTCACCAGCCTGAAGCAGAGGGTTGGATCTAGATAGTCTTTGAGGTCCCTTCCAACCCAAGCCATTCTGTGATTCCGTGATTCTATGACTGTGAAAACACCATTCGTTTGAATTTGTAGAAAAATAAAGTCGGGCTTATATTTATGGACTCGCCTTGTTGTTTACCGTGCAGTTTCCACAGATAACCTGTTTTTGCAGAGGATGAAAACTCTCCTTAGCTTTCCTGCAACCTCACTGGTTGTTGCTAGTCTGTAGACTGGCGCATTTCTTCTGTCACATTTACTTTCGTTGCTGTGGAAGGCTTCATACTGAAGCTTCAGTAGTAAACTCAACCTTAGTAAAACATCCAGCAAATATCCTTTTTGTATTAAAAAAAAAAAGGAGAGAGAGAGAGAATGAGGAAACGTGGAGAGAGTCCATCACATTCCAGTTTTTATTTATTTATTTTAATGGGAAATGGGTGGCAGTTGACTGACAAACTGAATTACGATGGTCATCTAAACTACCGGAAATGCTTGCTGCCAATAGAAAGGACAAAGCTTTCTGTTAACTAAGATGGTAAATAAATCTGGAAACAAAAAGGAAACAAGACTCCTGTGACTCTTAATCTAGTGTGTAGAACGCACCCCTGGTGGCATATACATGCTTTGACATTTTACTTAGGGTCAGAAAGGTATTACTGAAGCAGATCTTTTGACAGTTCCCTCTTGCTGCAATTTGCTTTGCAGCTCAGATTATTCTTTCAGATAAAAGTGAAGGGGAAGATAGGCTTCAGAAATTTCTGTAATATGTTCTATCTATTAATGAGTATTTACTCTTTTGGACTAGAGCAGAGCTGGCTCAAAGCAAGCTATCAAAAAGCTTTTAATGAGATATTGAGTCTTCAAAATAAGCTCCTTCGGTCTCTGAATCTGTTCTTGTTATGCTGCATTATTTCTCTCATGTAGTTGTAGCTGAATATGAGTCAAAGTGTTCTTTTTCACCCAGGTAAAAGAATCCAGAAAGCCATGCGTCAAAAAATGAGATGGCAACATGAGGGACACATGAAACTGTATTCCTCTGAGGATAGCCCAAGGGATTCTAGGCCATGTCCACACTAGCATGTCTACAAAGACTAGTAGGCTGAATTAGTAGGGTAGATCTTGTTATAACGATAGAAGAAAGCATCTAAAGTAATTAGAAACCATTGTATATTATTTGTAGACATCAAGGCAGAATTTCCCATGATACTCTACCATGCAGAGAGGAATTTTCATGCAAAAGGAGTCAGTTGCAAGTGGGAAAGTATGGAAATAATCTAAAGGCTGTCTCCACAAATTGAATTTCAAGACATCGTACAATGGATAAGTGGAAAATATAGTTTATTAGCTCAGCTTTGAAAATAATGACTACATTTATTGCAGAAGCGTAGAATGATACAATGGTTTGGGTTGGAAGAGACCTTTAAGATCATTTAGTTCCAAACCCCTGCTATAGACAGGGGCACCTCCTCCTGGATGAGGTTGCTCACAGCTTGTCCAGCCTGGCTTTGAATGCCTCCAGGGAGGGGGCATCTGCAACCTCTCAGGGCAACCAGTTCCAGTGTCTCACCACCCTCATAGTACAGAATTTCTTCCTAATACCTAGTTTAAACCTACCCTCTGCCAGTTTAAAACTTGTCCTGTCTTATAAAAAGTTTATCTCCAGTTTTGCTGTGGGCCCCCTCCAAGTCCTGGAAGGCCACTATAAGGTCCCTCTGGAGCCTTCTCTTCTCCAGGCTGAAGAGCCCTTGCTGTCTCAGCCTGTCCTTGTAGGGGAGGTGCCCCAGCTCTCTCATCATCTTTGTGGCCCTTCTCTGGACGTACTCCAACAGCACCATGGCCTTCTTGTGTTGGGGGGCCCAGAACTGGACACAGTACTCAAGGTGGAGTCTCACAAGAGCAGAGGGTCAGAATCAGCTCCCTTGACCTGATGATCACACTTCTGATGAAATCTGGGATACAGTTGGCCTTCTGGGCTGCACGTACACATTGCTGGCTCATGCTGCTCATCCCCAAAACATCCTAGGGCTTCCTGTTCAACTACGCTGCTCTCCCATATTCAACTGCACTGAAGCCAATACATTGTAGATACAAGGATAGTCTACAGTGTCTATGGATGGTGCTGTGGTACAGTTACATTTCTTTGGAAGTATGCAAAATTTGCCTTACACTTTTGCATCAATTCGATGACAGCCTCCAAAGTCAGTAATTTATTCATTTGAAAACAGAAAAAGAGAGAGAAATAAAAAAGAAAAAAAAAAAAGAAGAAGAAGAAAAATGTGAAGAAGGAGAAGAAGGAAAATTAAAGATATAGGTAAAACAGTGTTTTAAGATACATGTTAAAAGAGCTTTACTCTCTGAGTGGATAAGTAACAATAGATTTTCTTCTTTCTTCCTTCAGGATAAACTATTTCTGGTTTTCTTAGAAGCAAGAAAAGCTAAGTAAATGATAGAGCATACTGACCACAACACAGATACTTTATTTGCAATTGCATTTCTCTTTGTCTGATATCCCTGATTATGTACCACTCTAGGCATTCACCTGTCAATGAACGTCCCTGCAGTTACAGTATAATACTGTAAATGCAACTAACATTTAAATCTCTCTAACTACCACTTGAAATAGTTGCCATCCTATTTCCCAAGAATCTTACTCTCCCTTTACCAGAAAGGTAACAGGCATATTGTCATGGTAAAACGCTGACACATATAAAGAAAATAAGAGGGTAAATGCTGACTTCCCTTGTAAAAGGAATAAAACAAACAAAATAGTTTTCCCTGAGGCAGTGTAAGAACTGGACTGGGAGCTTCCAAAGGAGTGACACATTTGGCTGAGGACAGAGAGGCTTGGCAGTGCTGCAGCCAGTCCATCATCCTGCTGGAGAAAGAATGAGGCCATAAGGCTGATTAGGAAGGAAACAGTGACCTTAATTTTGTTTCCAAAGAGGCTGCTCCTTCCTTAAGTGGAATGAAAAGAAAAAGCTGATAATAAAAAATAAAAATAAAAATGAAGAAGCAGAATGCTATTTGTAGAAGTGAAATACAAAGTAATTTAGCATGTGTTTAGTGACTAGTGGAAACTATTTTAGTCTAGCTGTTAAGGCACTGCAAGGGTAACATCAGAGAGGGGTGTGTTACCTCATTGGACTCTCTCTGCAGTCATGATGCTCACTGGAGTCTGAGAAGAGAATGCCACAATAAAATTACAGTCCTTAGAGTAAGAACTGCTGAGCCTCAGTTTACCCCATGCAGTAAAATTGAGTAACAGATACTTTCTAAACAATGAAATCCTCTAGTACAAAGAATGTCATTTCTACAATGATTAATACCATAGAATTGTGTTTTTACATCCATAGGATGAGAGTGTTTTCAGAAGACAGAGACAGATATTCTCTCTATGCTATTCTATATATTCTTTGACGCTCAACTTTGTGAAGCTCCATCAGACCTGCCAGATGCAATAAATGTTATAGAGCCGAGTAGGACTTCACCATTCTTGCGGATTTTGGCTTTGCACAGCAAGATGTGTAAGGGCCTTAAGTTACAAGAGGTGTCCTCATTCAGAACTGCACCATTCCTGTTGCTTTTTTTTTTTTTTTCTATTTATCTGTGCCTTGTGCTTTGCTCTGTACAAAGGTTTGCAGTGATTTGTAAGCAATCTAAGCAGAGGTAGGCCCAGCAGAGAATTATTATTACACTCAGACAGCTTTATGCATTGACAGAAGATGAAATACACCCATCTCTTTAATACTCTCTCCCTCTCTCTATAATTTTAAACTGTCCTCGCTGACATTCTAACATAGGATCAGTAGTTTGCATTTATATTTACACCTCTTTTCTTTAGACCTACCACAGTAGTGTTCAAATTAAACCAAGATAGCTTTGTTTAGCTGTGTTCCAGACTATATAGTTTCTAATGTCTCGAGGGCACTGTGGTTCAGAGCATAACTCTTCAGACCAGGAGTTTGGACAACAGCTCCTGAGCAACTGTGTCCTCAAGCCTCCTTACCTTCCACGTAGATCGAGGAGTGCAGTGATTTGTAAAAGTGCCTTGAGATCTATGGCTGGGAAGTGTCAGGTAGATGCCAAGTGTGACTATAAATATAATTTGGACAGCAAAAGGGGATGGAGCCAAGCTCTTTCAGAAGGATATTTTTAAACTAAGGATGCTGAAAGTCTCAGATTCTCTATCTAAGCTAGACTGCTTTCAAAGCCTGCCAAACCATTTGCATTGATTTCAGCAAGAGAATTCATGAAGGAAAGGACTATTGTCAAGAAGACAAGTAGCTCTGACCAAGCTTTCTTTGGCCACTGAAATCAGGAGAATCAACATTTTTTATTCTATCAAAGTTAAGATTGTTTGAAGACTGGATTATTTGTCTAGCAGAGCTCTAGAACTTCAACAAGGATTTTGAGTCAGTGATAAAACAAAGACTAAATGTATGTTTCTACACGGGAAAGCAGCTCAGAATTTTTTCTTTCTCTCCATCAGCACTCTTTCCTGGTTAAAAAGTCCATAATGAACAGTAACTCCCATGGCTCTGCTAAGATTTTTAAAGCAAAGTCAATGCAACTCATGTAAAATCTGTTCCCCATTCTTAAGGTTCAGTGACTGTTGGGTCAGTGCTGTTAATATGAATTTCTGTGCCGATGTAGCCATAGCATTAAATGACAAGGATGACAGTATTGCTAATTTATGCAGGCACTGGAAATAGAGCTAACCCATAATTTTGTTATATTTTCAGGGCTTGACTTTTGTTCTAAATGTCAACAGGGTGTGCAAATGCCATGCAAGTCTCCCTTAGGACTTGGCTGAAATTCATATGCAGATACTTCTGAGGATGCCTCGGATTCATGAACTTAAGAAACGCGGTTTAAATATAGCAAGGGAAAAATAGCCATGATGTAAACTGTAAAAGTACTGTCAACTCCAGAGGATTCCTATGTATTTGTACTTAGATACGTATTCACGTGTGCCCACATACTTACACATTGGTATGCACACATACATTCTGAACAGAGGACTTCAGATAACCTCATTGATCAATTCCAAAAAAGTTCTAGAGTGTAAAATAAACTTCATTTACCTGCTTAACTCCTTGTATTATATAAATTAAAAATTATCATTGAAAACTTCTTAAGAAGATAGTCCTGGAATCTGACTCTTCAGATGATATAGTATATGTGCAGTGGGAGAGGAAACTTCTCCGGACTACTCCAGTAGTACACCTCAGACTTTTTCTGCATGAAAATGTTTAAAGATGTAAAAGAACCAATGACACAGAAGTTCCTACATAGATCCCTTTTACTCATGGCAATGCTGAATTGTTTGACATAGCTGGATGGAAAAATCTGTGCAAAAAAGCTGCCCTTGCACTTCACCAGGAAGGCTTGTGTAGATCTTTACACTGGAAGACAGAACCTGCTTTTCAACAAGATGCAGGGTATTTTGGAAGTTGTTGTTCACAATCTGTTTGCAGGGTGTGGAAAGCTTTGAAGAAGGGTTCCTGAAATAGGACCTCTGAAGAGCTGGGAAAAGGAACTATACAAGAACTACCTGTAACTCTATAAACAAGGTGTTTCTTATGAACCTGCAGGATTAGACTATTAAAAAAATAAAAATAATAAGATGTTAATAAAAAAAGATGAAGGTTAAAGGGAACAATGCTTTGTACAAATGTTATACAAAAGACTTAGGAAACAGGCTGGACAGTAAGAAATTTTTTGGAATGAAACACAGTGTTCTCTTCCAGACTAAATTAATGGATGAATTTATTTTCATTAAACCAAACCTCTGAAAGTTTTCAAGCTATCGAGATATAAAAACTTTTCACCTATTCCTGATGAACTTGAATAATAAAACATTCCCTTTACTCCATACATCAATAGAAATACAATTTCTCTGACACTTCTCTCTTTCTTGATTTTTGTCATTGGAAATGATTGATAAGCAGGAAACAAGCAGGTAGAAGAGATTACACCTATATGCAGTACTTCACTACTTCACATAAGCAATAAGTTTGTTGTTTTCCTTCGGAAGGAAGGAAGGAAGGAAGGAAGGAAGGAAGGAAGGAAGGAAGGAAGGAAGGAAGGAAGGAAGGAAGGAAGGAAGGGAGGAAGGGAGGAAGGGAGGAAGGGAGGAAGGGAGGAAGGGAGGAAGGGAGGAAGGGAGGAAGGGAGGAAGGGAGGGAGGGAGGGAGGGAGGGAGGGAGGGAGGGAGGGAGGGAGGGAGGGAGGGAGGGAGGGAGGGTAGAGTGCTTTGCCCAAACCACAATTCCTAATATTAGGAGTGGCTTTTGTCCAAGATAAATGTTTATGCACTGCATGAGTAGTGGCCAATGACATGACTTCAGGCTAAACAAGCAAGAAAAATGCATTTTAGACAGCTTCCTCTTATTGTGAAATTGTCTCAGAGGATGGACAGATAAGAGTTTGTTGCCCCCTTCCTTTCCCTTTACATGGAAGTGATTAAATAACAACAATAATCTAGACTTTCTCTAGCTTCTCAACTTGGAACAGAGATGGATCTGAAAAAAGTACAGGAGACCTAGGTTTTCATAGAGGCTGAGACTGCTCACACTCATTCCCATTAGACCCTCAGGGTAACCTTCCAAGTTCAGTGGCTTTGGTTATGAATTTTCATCTGACATCCCTCTGACAGATCAGGTATATCACTGTTATACACTTCAAGAAATCAGTTATGCATTCTTATAACTTAATCACAGAAACACAGAATTGTAGATGTTAGAAGGGACCTCTAGAGGTCATCGAGTCCATCTCCCCTGCCAAAGCAGCTCCCTAGACTACGTTGCACAGGTAGATGTCCAGGTGGGTCTTGAACATCTCCAGAGAAGGAGACTCCACCACCTCTCAGTGCAGCCTGTACCAGAGTTCTATCACAGCACTGTGAAGAAGTTCCCATGCACATTTATGTAGAAATTCCTATACATCAGTTTGTGGCCATTTCCCCTTGTCCTATCGCTACACACTGCTGAGAAGAGTCTGGGCTCATCTGTTTGCCTCCCACACCTTAGATATTTATTGATGTGGATCAAATCCCCTCTGAGTCTTCTTTTCTCAAGGCTGAACAGACCCAGGTCTCAGCCTTTCCTCACGAAGGAGGTGTTCCATGTACTTTATCATCTTTGTAGCCCTCCATTGGATCCCTGTATATTTTATAGCAGGGATCCCTGTATTTTTTATAGCAGGGAGCCCACAACTGGACACAATACTCCAGGTAATGAGAGCACATACACACACACAAATGCTTCTTCCAACTTGAACAAGAAGCATCATTTGAGTTAATGAAAACTAAGCCATCCCATCCCACCACCACCATCTAGCTTCATCTCTTCTGCTTTTCAGCTTTCATGCGAAACACTTCTTATCCCTTTATCACAGAATTGTGAACACATAGAATTATTTGAAGCCAACATCAATGCTGATCTTTTCTGGCACTGTGCAGAGAGGACTACAGAATTATAAAACTGCTGGCAATTACCTTTCCTTGCTGACTGAACCTCACTTGAACACGTGATATGCATTGCAGCATGCAGAATGTCTGACATCCCCAATCTTCCCCTGTCAAAGCAGGAGCAGTATCTGATCCCACAGCTGCAATGGCTTCATTCCTTGAAAAACTGCTAGCAGCTATTGTGTTTTTTCAGATTTTTTCTATAACAGGGTTTCAAAGTTGTCTCTTGAATGTCAGTATCAAAGATAAGGGTGGTTTTATACCTATGTTTTGGGCTGTTATATTTTTGCGGAGTGAAATATACTTTTTTGAAACGTCTTTCTAAGGTTTTCCTTGCTAATGAATGCTTTCAAAAGTAAACGCTGGGTGTCACACAAAAAAAATTGTTTTGCATTTCTATATCATTCCCTGTCATTTTATAAATTCTCTTGAAATTGACCTTTCAAAATAGTAAACAGATGTTTTAATAATAATTAACAAGTATTTCTGTAAGTAGGGGAGCTAACAGAGCCTGCAGAACTGAGTTTCTGTTCTTCCCTATCTTCAGCCCCCTTTACTGCAACATTCCCCATTTGTTCCTTCCTTTCTGATTTCTCTATGATCTCAGATCTCACTGCCAAAGCCTGCTGATAGCCTGTAGATAATCATTTCCCCTTGGTACCTTGCATGCCTCCAGGCTCTCTTCAAAGTCTAGTAGTTACCAGCTGGCAAAAGGCACTACCTGCTGTGGCTGGTTCCAAAATATACATGTGAATACTGACCGCTTATTACATACAGGCTGATTTCTCAATGTCAGAATAAGCAGAATAAAGTCATAGCACAGAAGATAAGGGTTTTCCCCAGATTCATAGGGTATTAATTTTAGCCTTTTCCTCTTACTCTCTTATTAATTTTCATGAAACTTATCAGTACCTCTCTCTGTTTTCTTGGAGACTCCTAGTCCTTGTCCAACATGATTAATTCAATGGCGATTTCAATTGTTAGTAAGGAGACTGATAAACAAATGGATGGACAAAAAGCTACATAAGGCTTTAGGGACACAGAATAAAAATTAGATTGTCATAATGCATGTGATCTAAGCAGCTCAGTAGACTTAATATCTAGTCTTGAATTTTACATCATGACATCACCTCATCAGCAAGAGAAATATTATTGTCACTAATTCACAAATGGCATGAATGGTCACAGACCAAATCCATAGCAAGGACCATGGATATTTTTTTGACTGTCCTGTACTGTAACTTTAAAGCCACTGTACTTAGTTGGCTCTTTGGTACAGAAGTGGCTTTGTCATGCAGTAGGATTAAGAATAAAGGTACAAGGTACCTTGCAAGGTACAAGGATTCATCCCTCTTATAAGTAGTGGTTGCTGTCACCTGAGTCTCACTTGAGTGAAGAGAATGGGATAAGTGACACAGACAACACTTGCAGACTTAGTAGATTTATGAATTTTTTTTTTTTTCATTCTGAATACCTGTATCTTGACTAATCCCATCCTCAGATCCTTCCATTGCTATTTCTTTATCCTTTCCATGGACCTAGTCTTGCATTGACTTCTCCTAGCACTAGGTTTGCTACTGAGCGCCTATGAATCAACTCCTTTCGAATTCAGATCTTCTTGATCAAGCCACATCTGCTGTCTTCTCCTTAAAGGAGATGACAGCTCCCTGCCACAGGATACCCTACTACCAAGGATATCAAATGGCCATTAATGTTATTTCCCAGTGCCTCTGCATTGTCGAGGAATCTTATTTCCTTTCACGGGTGGGAAAAAGAGGCACAATGAGGTTACAGAAGTCATGTAACTTTGATGAAAAGTGAATTAACTTCAGGAGCCCTAATCTGAAATTCTACCTCTCAGTGAACCCAACAACAGAAATGTTAATCCTCAGCTCCTTTACCCATAATCCCATGATTCTCTTTGCCCAGAGCTGTGCCATTTGATCTGAAAGCTTTTGCCTCAGGTGAATTTCCATGGGTTTATTGCATGGGTCTGTCTTACGGTTCCTTAAACTCCTTGGGTATGATCCTTTTCCCCCAGTCTCCATTTGCTGATCTGGTTTGGTGACCTCTTCACATACCTCATAAAGAGAGATAAAAGATGTTCACCAGGTAACATTCTGTCCTTCAGACTCAGATATGTTTTTGCAGATAAAATATGGAATGGGAATCTGTACGACTAAGGACTCAAAGAACTCCATGGAAGTTTCAGTGATTTGAATAGCTATTGGTATCTTAAATAACAGTGCTTAGATCTTCCTACACCTCGCTGCATGAAATGTTTACAATTATGAGTTTAATTATTTTAATCAAATTATATGGTTTCTGGGCTTTTCTTCTTATCAAGACCTGAGAAAAGATACTCTTGAAACCACTTCATGTCATTTTAATAAGCCATAAAAATATTCTGAATTTGTCTCTTCTCCATTCTCCAGACTGAGGTTTGCCCACTGGAGGGGAATAAAAAAGAAATTGTGATTTAGTTTTTAAAGAGGGCCCCACTAAAATAAAACAAAGCTAAGTGAAGTAAAGCAAATCAAGGCAAACCAAAACAGTTATTTCATCTCTGTTTTCCTTTCAAACTGCTAGGCTGCTTATCTATGATTCAAAGAGAGAAAACAAAACAAAACAAAAAAACAAAACAAATCAATCTTGTAAGTTATCTACTAGATAATGATAGAGGGAACCTGGATTCAGATTCTGCCTATCATTGTGACTTTTGTGTGACTTTAGGCTAGGTGTTTTCTCATCTTGAAAAGAAGTATCAAAACATACTCGTGCATTTTTGGTGGAATTAAATCCTTAGCTCAACAGATGAGCCATGCCTGTCACTGTAGCCCTGCATGCACATACGGTCTTGATCTCAACTGATGTCTCAAGGTGTTAATGCAATGCAAAGACTCTGTAATCAAAACTTTGCAGTCAGCTGTACTGTCTAAGTTAATCATCTTGTGCAAAATAAAAACTCTGAGGATCCCCTAGCAAGTAAAGATAGAGATAAATAATGAACAAGCCCACCACATTTCATATCACGCTGTTTTGGGTGAGAACATGAATTTCCTAGTGATTTGATGGCAGTCCTCCGTTCTCCTCTCTAAAAGATCCCATTGAAATTGCTGACTTTCTGGAAATTGCTTTATTACTGGAACACAAAGTACTGGAAATAAAATTAAGCATATTGTCACCCAACCACCTTTCCATTGAGGATTCTAGCCTTTTATGAGTTATGATAATCTCTTAGCTACTTTTCTCAATTTAAAATGGAGTATTCTAGTCCACTGTAAAAAGGGATTAACAGAACAGAGCTGGCTGAGGTTGAATGCAATCCATTTCAGGCTTTTCTAGACCAGCAGTTCTCAAATGCCTCAGGGCCACTAGCCCTGCTTGTGCCTATTATGATTCCAGATAACCCATACTATGGTGCTTTGACTACCAAAGACTTGGTCACTGAGGGTCTACATGGGACTTTCTGTGGAACGTGACTTCTAGTCTGCAAATTTTGCTGAAAGCTTCTGTATGAAGTTCTTTAATTTGTTGAAACATGCTGACTTGAGTCTATGTTTTATTTATTTATTTATTTATTTTTGGAAAATAACTTCCTAATTGCAGCTATGTGTCTATGAAGCGGAAAGTCAGTCACTCTAAAAGACTTGGATGCCTGGTGACAAGTAAGATCTTCTTGCAGTTGTATAAATAATGAAATATTAATGACAAACCCTTTACTCCCTTGGTTAAAAACTTATTTGGGATGTGAGAACTACACATAGTAAAGTCCTTACTCCAATAAGGAAGTATTCACATTAAGAGCAAGGGCATCAGATTGGTCATCTTAAGAAGCTCCAGGAGTTTTCTTATGTTCAAAGTGTTTTTTTCAGAAAATCAAATGGCTACAATTGGTAAAGTCTACTTCTTTTCTGCCTCTTCTCAAGAGGGTCTGGTTTGATTTCAGTAGGAATGTTTTTAAAATCCTAAACAGTTTTCTGGGGACAAGAAAACCATTTCCTTCCCAACCCTACATGGCATCCATCACCACAGAAGCAGACACTCAAATACTAATGGTGCCTGTAGAGCATAAATTGAACTCTGCTAAGTAAAATTAAACCAATTAATCATAGGCCAAAACTTCAGAAAATAAATAAATAAATAAATAACCAGAAGTCTTTCTGTGTCTTTCAGACAGCCGCCAACCTCTGGGACTTGTAGGAGTCTCATAGGACCAACATGTTACTCTGCTCTTGCACCAACTGTGTCAAAAACAGAACTTTAAACAGGGCCAATAGCATTCCAATTTGAATGTTACTCTTACTTAGAGTGTTACTCTAATCTCAAAGAACTAAGACTCAAATTTCTTTTGTTTTGGTAGAACAAGGGTAGAAATTTCCTAACAATGGTTTGTTTTATTATTTGCTAAGTCTTTCTGGTCCTGGTTTTCTATTGAATATAGGTGTCTTTTTGCTTTTTCTCTTCCTTTTCTCATGTTGACAGCTGTCATACATGCAAATGAACATATACATAGATATGACAGGTATGGACTTGGGCAATCATTCAGACATTGGTAGTTATGGTTCCTCTTAAGTGAGTTGCCCTTGACTTTCAACAGCTTTTCTTCACTGACCATAGAGAGATTCATAGTGGCTATTCTTGCAGGCGTAAATAATCTTCTTGAAGATATCTTTGCTTTTTCAAGCTGGACAGATGGTTTGTGTATGGATCCAGAGAGGCAATGTACTTCCAACAATGCCATTTGTATAGGTGGTGACAAGCCAGGTTGGCTCGTAGAAGGTGGAATTCACACCATTGCTCTTGTGACTGGTAGCACAGTGGATGGTTCTCCGTTAACATACTGTGAACGGCTGCATATGTGCTGTCTGGCAAAAGGGCCTCCATGCTATAATGTATTTGCCAGCAGAGCCCCTTACTGCTTATCTGAAGTTATTCTGTATTTGAAAACAGTTCTGCTGTTATGACATACAGAGGTATTCACCTGTGCAATCTCTCATCCCACTTTGCCCCTATAAGAAAAAAACCCTATCCTCCTACTTAGAGAGACAGGACTCCTTTATCACCAAAGAACAGATCAAATGATTTGGCGTGAAGGGATAGAAAATGCCATGATGTTCCAAAAAGATTTTTAAATAATCTTTTTTTGGCTTCTTACCAGATTCAAGACCACAGTTGCCAAGTATCTCATGAAGGGTGATTTGAACAATAATTCAAGAATCTTCCCCAAAGCAGTATAGATCAGAAAACTTTCCATATATTACCTTGTTCTGCAGGCTCAAGGTTTATCATCTGAACTTTTTCTCTTAGACGTGAATCTAAGCAACAATTATTCTGAGATAATTTTGCATCCTGGAAGAAGCAGTGGTGGCTTGAAGTACTTGAAAACTTACGGAATTTGCATTTTGTCCAGACTCTGATCTCATTTTATTCGTTTGAGAAGAGGATGCTACTTCTCTGTTCCCAGTAATACACATCTTCTTTTATGTAAGGAGTTTGGAGTAGAACAGATGAAAAATACAGTGTAATATGTAGCCTTACATGATTCTTTCAAACTCCGTGTATTTGGTCAAAATCTTTT
The DNA here is from genome assembly GCA_023055505.1 of Callipepla californica brunnescens. NCBI lineage: Eukaryota > Metazoa > Chordata > Aves > Galliformes > Odontophoridae > Callipepla > Callipepla californica. The sequence continues at coordinate 120,104,954 of JALIRH010000001.1, read as the reverse complement.
TCTGTATGCAGAATATAGAACTGTGAAGTGGAAGAGGCCTTCAGATCCCATCTAATGCATCCCTTGGGCCAAGCTTAGGTCATCACACGTGCCTAAGACATCACAGATGCCTATTTAGCCTCTTAGAAGCATGCTTTATATTCTCAGAAAAAAAACAAACAAACAGCGTTTCTCTACCATTAGCTTTAAAAAGTTTGTTAAAATTGGATTTTCATCAGCATTCATTTTTCTTGTACTATCTTTGGTGAACGTATATGGAATTTATTCACGTCCTTTGTGAGCAACATTTTCATATTGGAGATTTTAAGACTGTTACTCTGCCTTCACTTCTCTTGACTGAACAAATCCCACTTCTTCAGCTTGCCTTCAGTCCTTTCACTGAGTTCTTCCACTGCTCACACAAATTCATGGTACATCAAACTGGTCATGGTGCCCCTCCTAAGGGATTTATTAGGAGTAATTAGGATGTGCGTATTTTGTTCTACATCATAATATGATATTTTTGACCTTTAGTCTGTTATTATGAGTTTCATTCCACACACGCTATGATCTTCAAGCACAGGTGGACTGATCTGCTCCCTGGAGTGCAGCTGTTTACTCCCTAGTGAACTCTTCACACTTTCCATTCTTATTTTGGAGTATTTACCAACTTTTAGGTCTCCATATCTATTACTTTATTTATGTGTTTGCAAGCTCTCTTTGATTGTCTTGACTCTCTAGACTAGAAAATGTGGTCTATTCTATCTTCGTGGTCATTGATGAAAATATTCAATGGAATGATCTGATTGCTCCAAATACTCATATGGACTATCTTTCACAAAAATTATTCTAGCACATACACTTGTGATGCAGTTTTGTCTAAGATTAGCTTTCTTGACATGTTGATTTCACAATTCCTTTCCATGACTACTTATGTTAAGGAATAGGGTTTACACTGGGGATGGAATTATCAAAGACAGCCACTAAAAGAATTCCTGATTTCTTAAATATTCTATGAGGAACAACATCAGTCTCTCCTGATTTGGAAACATTAACTGATCTGAGCAACATGTTACCATACCTTTCTTGTTTCACTCTTGGTTATTACTCTTTCATTCCTGGTATTAATTTTGTTAGTCATCCAAGCAATTAATCTATCTAGAGAACACTACAGCGAAAAGACATTAAATTCTTCAGTCACACTATCAGTTTTCTCTCTTTGTTCATCAAGTAATGTTCCTATGGTCACATTTATTTTAGTGGCAGAACTGCTTTAGGCAGCTCTCAGCCCCTCCTCCATCTACCCCTTTGCCATATCTCTTTCCATTGCATTACCACTCATTTGTGCCAGTACAACAGTTTGCAGGACCACATGGTGAACAAATTAACTGATTCAAGTTAAAAATAAACATGTTTTGCTGGGTTATTTCTTCATTCTCTTTCCTTCCTCTTCTTATCATTACTAACGCACCTACCCAATATGGTTTTATATTGCTGTAAATCCTTTGCATAACATTTTATCTTTTCTGTTTTTATCCATACATGCTTATACTGCATGCCATTGATTTGATCTACCACTCTCTCTATCACTCTTTGATTTTCAGAATGGAGATGATCAAGTGCAGATGAGCTTGTATTTGCTTTCCTAAACATACCATATGATGTTGTTTCATTCAGATTTTTCCCCTTGTACTTGATTCCTGTGAGACCTCTTCTAACAATTAGCTGTACTTACTGACTTCTCCTTTCTTAAAGCCTCTTTCCATTTTACTTTCTGATTTTCTCTCTTCTCAAGAATCAGGAATTCACTCTCTTTCCAGTTTCTTCTTATTTTATTTTCTAATCAATTCATAGAATCCTTTCACTTGGGAAAGATCACTAAGATCATCTAGTCCAACCACTGATCACCACCGTGCCCAATAAACCATTACATCTATCATTCAGAACAGAATGTACAGGAACCTTTTCTTTGCTCAGTTGTCCCAGTTTCAAGGTTAAAGCAAACTACCCAAGCACCACGAGAATTTGCCATATCTGTGTCCTTCTGCCCCAGCTGAAATTTGTTGTCAGTGCCTCCCTCTGACACCAGCACACAGAGATTCAGATGTTCCATGTAGCTTTTCATACCATCCCTGTCATCTTGCCTGCCTGCTGTGCTGGTTACCACACACGTCCCACTGCCCGTCTTGTTTCTCTGTCTTTTACATTGAGACAGTTTTAGCAAGTCCATCTCAAACTGAATTCTGTCTCTCAGAGCCAAAAATTTGTCCTTGATCTACAAACCACAATATCTTCTCTCTTTGCCTTCATCCTCTCAAGAACAAGCTGTACCTTTTCACATCAATATTCCAGCCATGTGAATCAGCCTAGCAAACCTCCACTAAGCCAATTAAGACATAATTCTAATTATGTATTAAGATTCCCAGTTCCTCTGGCTTATTCCCTATGCATCTTACATTAGTGTACAACCATTTAAAGTGTTCACAAGATTGACCCTGTGGTTTTCTTTTCATCTCCCCTTTGAACTTCTATGTTTACACTCTTCTTTTCCTGATATATTTGAGTTCATCCTTGCCACCTGCATCTATAACCGGCAAGCAAAGTACTGCTGTCATGTGAATCAGTACTAAGGTAAATCATAGTACTCAAATAAGGCAGTATTAAAACATTAAAATCTTCTTAAGCACTTGAATTTTACAAAAGAAGATTTTTTCTCTCTGCAATAGTAGGACAGCTATTGGGCATGCTATTAAGGCTAAAACAAGAATGACTGAGAAGGATAAGTATTAGTCAGTGGAAAAATATCATCCTCAAATAAAAATCACCTAGTCTAGGAATGAGTCATGCAAATGGTTTGTCATTAATAGTGATTTTTTTCTAAATCATGTTAGGCCATGCCCTCACCTTATCCCTACCTCAAGCTATCATAAAAGCTACACATTACTTTATTTGGGAATAGTTCTTTCTTTTTATTTTTTATTTTTTGTCTTGGAGAATATGTCCATAAACTCTTTTGAATAATCTTTGTGTTCATGCAAATTGATGCCTGTATGTATTCATGCATGTACTCAGACCACTCAGCCACACAGCCACACAGCCAGCAGATCAGCTATAGCTCCCTAAAGGTTACAAAGAGACAAAAAAACAATAAAAAATGGATGTATTACAGTGCAGCTGAAATAACAAATGATAATATTTTACTTAGCATTTCCGTAGCACTTTCCATCCATCACGCTCTTGTATTTTGGCAGCAGATTTCTGTGCAGCCATGTTTTTTCTTGCTGGCATTCTCCAATGTAGGAAACTATTTAATCCTAATCACCTTAAATTTCCTTTGCTCTCCCAGAGCATGTGGTACCAGTCATAATTCATTAGGTACTACTGGGCTCACTGGTATTGTACAGAAATGCTGTTAATATGAAGCAGGATGTAAAATTGGGGTTAGAACACATACATCAATAATAGCCTTTGGTTCCTCTGTGCTGTAGGTCTCTATTGAGTTACGTAGAAAGCCACTACACCTATTTTAAATAAGCAAAACACAGTGGAAATCTCCAAATTAATTCTCAGTGGCCTCAGATCATGAAATTATAAGGTTGATCTTCCTTACATGTAATGAAAGAGTCATGGTAATTTTACCCTGCAGTCAAAAATTAGGAGATTGAAGACTATATTTGCACAAAATCTGTTTAATTGTAAGGAAAAGATTGTGGGTTTATTTTTTTTTCAGATATAGACAGACAGCTCCAGTAGGACACTGAGGTCTTGACAATCCATCAACAGTGGAAGAGCTCCAGGCCCAAAACCCGTCAGGCTGCTTGGTGAAATACCTGAACTTAGGTAGGGTGGATCCAGCCCTATATGACTCATGTGGACCTGGCAGCAGAGTCAGGACTACAGACAACTTCTCAGCTACCTACAGACTGCTGTAAGGATCATGCTGTTTCCTGCAGAGCAAAGCTTGCATGAGGGAAACCAAGTGCCAGATTCTTACAGCACCTCTCAAGCCACTGCCAAACAAAGACACTCCATTTACTGTGCACCAATTCTTACTGGTAAGCATCCTCCTTGGAGTCTTAAACACATATGTCATTTTAGAACAGTTTTGAATATACAATAGAGAAACAAGCAGCCTCAGGGGGTGGGAACCCTTAAATCAAGGTCACCATCACGTGGAAGTAGATGGTGCGTCTCCCATACAAGCAGTGAAGAACTGCAGTGCTAATAAAATAAGGCCTGCTCACAGCAGAAGCAGGCATATCTTTCAGCCCACTCTCTGTGATAATAGATGTAGGAACGTTTTGACTACTGCCTTGTGTTTACTGTGGGTGTTAGTTGAGACATTTCCATGTAAATAAAACATTTATCAAGCTCACAAAAATATCTGCAGAGCAATTATTGCACAAGAATGGTGAGCGCTGGATAAGCAGGCTCATTCATTGATTCCATCCACGTGCTTAGGCTTGTTGCAAAGGAAGCTGCTGCTTTCACAGATGTTGGAATTAGGTCAGGTCTCCTGTATAGAAGCTACACAGGGCAAGGAATAAGGCTTGGCACCAGGAGACCTGTTTTCTATTTGCATAGCTTCTGCTGAGTTATTGTATGGCCTTGAGCAACTCACTTTGCTGCTCCATGAGGATGTTTCCCACCCATCTGTAAAATGGGGTTAATGGTACTTAGCAGCCTTTGCAAAGTACTTTGTGATACAGGCTTGACAATTATGGTGAGTGCTAATTGTTCTCCCTCTCTCCATAGAGAGAAGTTTCTTCCCTTGTGGGACTGTAAACCCAAGAACATTTTCTGCTGGCTGCAGTGTTTGCATTTACATTAATGGTAACATCTTTTCCCATAACTTTTCATATGTGTGGTGTGCAGCAAGTGAGATTGAGACTGTGAAGCTGGGTATTGTTCAGCCCCATAGCAACTATGGGCACTGCAACAGAGTTCATAATCCAGAGATGACAGAAAGAGGCAGAAGAGAGGAGGTTGTAGTGAGCTGGGGATCAGCCTTTGCTCCCAGGTTACTGAGATAGGACAAGAGGCTGTGGCATTAAGTTGTGCCAGGGGAGGTTCAGATTGGATATTAGGAACAATTTCTTCTCTGAAGGAGTGTTAATATATTGGAACAGGCTGCTTAAGGAAGTTGTGGAACCTGGAGGTGTTCAAGGAAATTGTAGCTGTGGCACTGAATGGCATGGTTTAGTGAGCATGGTGGGAATGAATTGGAATTGGTCTATATCTTATGATCTTTTCCCACCTTAATGACTCTATGATTCTGTGAAATCCATGTCTCCTGGTCTCCAGGTTAGAATTAACCACAAGAACTTCCTTAGACAAGAATTTCATTTTACAAAATATTCACAAATTCCAAATAACTGCTTTTTTTAAAGAATAATCACTAACACCATGCTGTAGTGGAGTAAGTATCTGAAATTTCTTAACTACTGGAGAAGGGCTTCAGAAACCTTATCTTATTAGCACATTAATTGCAGCTGTCACAGACAGCAATTATTTGCTCAATTTTCCTGAAATTCATCATTTTCTTAAAAAAACAAAACCAAATCCAAAACTTCAGTAATGAATATTCAGAGTATTTTGGCACTTGAAATCCTGTTCTCACTTTTCAGCTGTCTCTGTCCGCCTCTGAGTGGCTTACACACCTATCAAGCATGCATGATTGACAGATGTCCTGCATGTACAGCAGATCAGAGTTTAATCTCTCATATCATAGACAAATGTACTTTGACAGTTTCAGTGCTGAGCAGTACATACTGTGCCATCTGCCCAGAACAGGTACTCTCTAGAGCAAACACCAACTTGTCTCAACTCCAGTGGACATTTACGGTTCATCTGCAGTTACCTGGGCACTGAAAACCATCTACAGCTTTTAGATTTTCAGCAGTAGGAAGGGGAATATTGCATGTAATTCCTGTGATTATGCCTCTCTTTTAGTTATATCATCTAAAAAGATCAGGAAAACATGTTTCTCTTCTTTAATGTCCAACTTTTTGACCCATCTTTGGAAGTGTTAAAGACCCAGTTGGATGGGCCTTGGGAATATTGATCTAGAGCCAGATTTAGTGGTTGGCAGCCTTGCAGATACGTTGCAACTAAATGATCTTTGAGGTCCCTTTCAATGCAAGCCACTCTATCATTCTATGACTAATTTTTTTGCCTTGATACTCTCCATCATGAGCAGTGTGGTTTTGGAGAATTACTGCATCTCCAGGAAAGAGGCAATTCCTTCAGACTTGAGGAACCTTGGATCTAAAAACCATTCTAAGCAGCCTTAATGTAGTTTTTAGCAGATGCACTCTCGTATACATACATACATACATACAAATATATATATGTATATGCACACACACACATATAAATGAGTGATAAAGACTTTACACTGAAAAATTATAAGTTTGGGTGGTGATGGATTGGGCTGCCAGGAGCCTGTAGGGAAGGAAGAAAATATGCCTATTGTTGGAATGCTGAGGGAACTGGATGCTTTGTCCACGTGCATCAGATCTTTAATGTGCAGGCAATTTTAACAGTGTAACATTGAGCTGGAACAGTACATGCAAAATGAATTTGTTATGATGGAATATTTAGTATCATTATTTAGATTAGTGCACTTTATCACAAGACAGGGCTTTTATGACCACCTAGCGTAACCTTCTATATATCACCTAGCAATTTTTGTAGCTTCATAACTAATTCCAAAGCTACAGCACATCTTTTAGAGAGACATCACATCTTGATTTAGAACCTTCAAGTTGTGGAAAATCTAACACCTTCATTGTAAATTGTTCCCAAGGTTCATTACTCTCGCTGCTAAAATTTGCTTCTTATCTTTAGTTTGAATCTGTCTGGCTTTGACTTCCAGTCTCTGGATCTTGTTATACCTTTGAGACATGAAGGAGCCCTATCCTATTGAAAATTGCCTTCCTGTGTAGGTACTTACACAGTGTCAGACTCATCCTAACCTTCTTTCTAACAAGCTAAATACACTCAGTGTGAAAATTATTCTTTCTTGGGTGGGAAGATTGATGGTGCCAAACTCAGGCAACTATCTGTGCCTACTTGCCTCAACACCTCTCTGTCATCATTGGAGGTTCCTCCAGAAAACAGTTTAACTCATCTGAATTGTGAACATCCCCTGAAGGTATCCATCTCTCTCCAGTAATTATTTAAAGTGTTTTAAGAAACCTATGATCTTCACTTGGATGCCTCCTCTAAGAGACTGAAGTTTGGTGAGATTTCCAGCCTTTAAATCATCTCCTTATCTCCTTGTAAGATCCTTTCTATTTTCTCAACAACTTTTCAGAAGGATAGGCATTGGAAATGGAGACACATCATCCCTGTCTTCTCCCACTATCCTAATACATGGTTAATGCCTCTGTCCTCCTGTTCAACTTGCATGTATTTGACCGAGAGCAAAATTAGCCTCATGTCTTAGCCATTAGCTCCACATTCAGAGTTCATATTCAGCACATTGTCTGCAATGACCTTTCAGTCATTTTTTTTCAGAGCTTCTGCTTTCCCAAATACAGTCCAATATCCCCTAGGGCTCAGAGATACAGAAATTTCAATTTGGGGTGATATTAAAATAGATTTGTAGTGTACTCAGAGCTGCCAATCAGGATCAGGGCCTCACCACGCAAACATACAGTGAGAGACAGTCCCTGCCCTGAAGAATTTACACTCTAAATTAGACAAGACAGACAGTAGTAGTGTGTGGGGGTGGTTAGATGGAGACACTGAAAAGTGAAGGCCACAAAGAAATCTGAGGTTTCCTAGACCTTGCCATTCTCACTAACTTATAAAAATGATGTAGTTGTTATTTTCCTGATACCTACTGAACTGCTCCATCTCAGCATCATTCCTGCTACAACCCCAAAGGCTGTAGGTGCTGGGCTGCTATGGGTTGACTAGTTGTGCCTCACACATGAGGAGAGTCTAAGTTTACTTTTGTCAGCAGCATTGACCAGATGGCTTTGCACTGCAAGAAGCCCTAAGGTCAAGAGCATGGCTGAGATGGAGCTTCCTGCCAATGCTTCTCCAAGGCAGAAACATAGCTCATAGCTGTGGCAAATCAGAATTATTAGAGTTGGAAGGGGCCATTAAAGATCACCTAGTCCAACTCCCTTGCAATGAACAGGGACACTTGTTGTTCGATCTGGTGCTCAGTGCCTCGTCCAGCCTGACCCTGAATTTCTTCAGGGATGGGGTTTCCACTACCTCTCTGGTCAATCTGTACGAGTGCATCACAACCCTTCTTGTAACAAACCTTTTCCTTATATCCAATCTAAATCTCCCCTCTTTAAGTTTGAATCATCTCCCCTTGTCCTATCACAACACACCCTACTAAAAAGTCTATCCCCTTCTTTCTTATAGCTCTTCTTTAGATACTGAAAGGACACTCAGCTCTCCCCAGAGCCTTCTCCTCTGTAGGCTGAAGAATCCCAATGATAACTGAGCTGTGAAGGTTTTTAGGTATATTCATGTTATCACTGTCAACTTTGACTACCCAGCTGAACAGTTTGCAGCCTCACAAAAGTGCAAACTCAGGTGAACTGCTGAGAAGAAGAGTGTGAAGCACCCCCTTTTGTCTTGGTTTTAAGTCCTCTTTTTGCTTTGGGCAGCAGTGGAGGTCATGGACGCATCAATAAGATGGAGGTAGGATTTGCATTGTATATTTTTCCATGGGTTCTTTCTGTTTAATTTAAAATCTATATAACATCTTTCTGCTTTCAGGGAAAACAAAGATATGACCTGTTTTAATCTTACTTTTTCTGCCATCACCTACATTTTATTCCTCTATAGGTTAAGCTACTAAGAAAGCACAACGAAACAGAGCAAAACAAAACTGCTTTAGCAATCAATTCCTGCCACTGAAGAAGCAGTAAGTACTTTCTTGGGAAGAAAATAATTTAATAGAGATATTTAAACACACTGTAAAATCATTTCTAGGAAATAACATACAGCCTTTGAAAACAGATTCTCTATGACAAGAACCTGCAAAATGCTGAGCAAACTCACTTCTGCACAATGCCCCTGGGAGATGAAGACAATCAGAGTTTAATCCTACAGGAACTGTAGTCAAGAACAGTAAGACAAGGCATTCAACACCTTCCAGCAGGTGTTCAGCTTCAGTGCTGCTGCTCTCTGTGCACCGTTCTTGTTTATAACAAGCCCTGTTCTGCTCAAAAAATAAACCTTTGCTAAATGTATCCAATGCTTTCACAGCTCCTAGCATTGATTGCATTTTCAACCTGACGCCAGGGCACATTGGCCACGTATTTTCAAGCCAGGACTAGAGGGTAAAGGCAGACTTTCCCTTGTGATGGTTGCTCATGTTTTTTCCAGGTTGGGGTCAGGAACTCTGTTGTTCATGACCCCATGACACCATCGATGTAAGGTTCAACAACAGAATGGGGGAAAGTCAAAAGAGAAAGAAGTGAAGCAGAAAACTGCAAGAGGTATCTGATGTGTCTAGGATGGTAAGAGCAAACAAGGGTTGTCTGAAGAAGAGGGGTGAATGCTGGCCTTACTATATCATTGAATCTTAGAATCGTAGAATAGCTTAAGTTGGAAGGGATCATAAAGATCATTGAGCTCCAACCCCTGCCATGGGATGGTTGTTACCCACCAGCTCAGGCTGTGCAGGGTCCCATCCATCCTGGCCTTGAACACCTCTAGGTATAGAGCACCCACAGCTCCTCTGGGAAGCCTGAAGCATAGGCAACCTATGTGACATTATGCTTTCAGACACGGGGCACTGGAAGGGAAAATGGTTGCTAACTCTCTCCTTTACCTTACAGAAAAAATATAAATATCAGTTAATTAACATTCCTCAAGGACAAAGAAAAAAGATAGTTGAACACCTCAGAGAAGAACATGGGAAAATTAATTTGTTTGCTTTATTTCAGTAAGCCACGTAAAAAAGGTGAAAATAATGTATCAATATATCTATTATAATTATTCATACACATATAAAAAAATGAAAGGTAAAGATATCTAAACACCCTCCACATCAGTCACTGAATGAAGTAAATGAAGTAAATAGTTAAAAAGCTAAATACCATACAAATAAACATTGTGTATTTAATTAATCTGCTGTAAATGAGGCAATAAATGTCTCACAGGGAACCTTCATTTAGGATTTCCTATGTTCTTCTATGTTTGAATTTGAAGCATTAACAACATTCCTCACTCTGAGTTGGGATGATTTTTGATTTTTGGAAGCAATATCATCTCTCTGACTAAAGTGCCTGCTTGCCCTGTGCTACACTTGGTGTGAAAAAAAAAAAGGAAAAAGAAAAGAAGAGATAAACCAGATGTGCTGGGTACTAATCTGATTGCTTGACGTGGTTTTGGAAGATGCTCTGATACCACGATGGTTCGAGTTAAATGAGAACTTGCAGATAAATGGAACTAAGCCCCAGGTTGTCAGTAATGAACTTCAACTAACTCACACTGGGCCTAAGCCCAACAACACTGGGCACTTTTACATCCCACAGAAGGCAATGATAAGGCACAAGTACACTCATCTCCCTGAGGGTCCAAGATACAATACCACTTGCAGGCAAAATGACATTAGCTGCTTACTGTGCTGCAATTTTTAATGATGTGTATGAAAAATTTGTATGAATGATACAATAATCAAACAGAGTTATGGAGGATGTTCCCTTAGATCTCAGCTGAGTTATACTTCATTAATATCCTGTTTTCTCTTTGTTTGCAGCAGTGATTGTTTTTATGAGTGGAAAAGTGTATTTTGTTCATTCGTTTTTATTTAGCATGGGGGAACCATGAAAAAAAGTAAGGAAAAAAAACTCCTTGCTGCTGTCCTCTTTTTCTTTCCTACATGGTATAGTCACACCAAAGGAAGAGTTATATTAGTGGTAGCAGAAGTGCCACTAAACAGAGTTGTTGCTAGCAGGGTCCTGGCATTGTTTCCCTGATGATGTTCCTAGGTACTATGGTGATGAACGTGGAAGTGTTCTGAGTGAGGACATTCACCCTTTGCTTTTTCCCTTAGATTTCCTCTTGCTGCTGCCAAGAGTTCTACATCTGTAGCAGGGATAAGAGCAAACACAGGACTGCAAGGCTGTTTAGACCCTCTGTGGCTGATGACACACTCGGGAAAACAGAATCACAGAATGCTTTTTGTTGGAAGGGATTTTAAAGCCCATCCAATTCCAACGCTCTGCTGTAGGTAGGCATGTAGAATCACAGAATCATTAGGGCTGGAACGGACCTCTGGAGATCATCTAGTCTGACTCCCTGATAAAGCAGTTTCCTTAGAGTAGGTTGCACAGGAAATGTCCAGGTGGGTGTTTAATACCTTCGGAGAAGGAGACTCCACAACCTCTCTGGGCAGCCTGTTCCTGTGTTCTGTCACCCTCAAAGTAAAGACATTTTTTCCTGATGCAGAATCATCCTGGGTTTCAGTTTGTGCTCATTACTCCTTGTTCTGTTGCTGAGCCCAACTGAAAAGAACCTGATTCCATCTGTTTGACTCACACATTTACATTACTTATAAGCACTGATAAGATCCCATCTCAGTCTTCTCTTTTTCAGGTTGAATAGTTTCAGGTCTCTCAGTCTTTCTTTATAAGGGAGGTGCTCCAGGCTCTAATAATCTTCATAGCCCTTGGCAGGACTCTCTCCAGCAGTTCACAGAATACAGAATCACAGAATTGTAGGGGTTGGAAGTGACCTCTAGAGATCATTGAGTCCAACCCCACTGCCAAAGCAGCTCCCTATCCCAGGTTACACGGGTAGGCAACCAGGCAGGTCTTGAACATCTCCAGGGAGATGTAGACTCCACAACCTCTCTGGGCAGCCTGTGCCGTCACCCTTTGTGCAGAAAGTTCTTCTGCATGTTTATGTGGAGCTTCCTATGCTTCAGTTTGTGACCATTTTCCCTGGTCCTACCACCGTGCACTGCTGAGAAGAGCCTGGCCATGTTTCTTTGCCTCCCACACCTTAGATATTTATAGACATGGATCAAATCCCCTCTGAGTCTTCTTTTTTCAAGGCTGAATAGACCCAGGTTGCTCAGTCTTTTCTCATGAGAGAGGTGCTCCAGGCCCCGTATCATCTCTGTGGCCCTCCGCTGGACTCTATCAATGAGATCCCTGTCTTTTTTGTACTGGGAGCCAACACTGGACACAATACTCCAGGTGAGGCCTGACCAGGGCAGAGTAGAGGGGAAGGATCATCTCCCTCAACCTGCTGGCTACACTTTTCGTAATACATCCCAGGATCCCACTGGCCTTCCTGGCCACCAGGGCACACTGCTGGCTCACAGTCAACCTGTTGTCCACCAGGACCCCAAGGTCCCTCTCCGCATAGCTTCTCTCCAGCAGCTCATCTCCCAACCTGCACTGGTTCATGCGGTTATTCCTCCCTAGGTGCAAGATTCTACACTTGCTCTTGTTAAACCCAATCTGGATCCTCTCTGCCCGGCTCTGTCCAAGTCTGACAGCCTTCTGGTGTGTCAGCCATTCCTCCCAGCTTTGTACCATCAGCAAACTTGCTGAGGGTGCACTCTATCCATTCATCCAGGTCACTGATGCAACCTGGCCTTGAGCACTTCCAGGGATGGGACATCCACAGCTTCTCTGAGAAACTCTCATCATGAAAAATGTATTTTTTGTACGGACACGTATCCGTCCTTACCATGTGCTCATACTTTTAGGTAAAAAATTCCCTGTCAGCAGGGCACTGCATGCTCTATCCTTGCTCCATCACCTGCAACATTTCCGTTAGTTGCAGTGCCTCTACCGACTTGTCAGATTTAGTGTGAACTCGTGCACTGTAAAATAATATATGGATCCCTTCCTTTTGCCCTGCAGATGATGAAAAGACATCAAAAGCTCCACCACAAGTGTGCCACTTTATAACACCTTGTTTATTTCAGAGATAAGCAGCATACATCAAAACTTGGGGAAATTATTTCAACTATTTGGATGAGCATTCAATATGACTGATGAGTATGGCAAAGCCCTAAGGTGCATATTTAAGTTTCAGCCTTTAACCCTGTTAAGAAAGGATTTGAGACTTTCCTTTAAGTGCTGGGAGTTCACGCTCACATCACCAATGCTAACACATGTAGCCAGAAGTGCAGGTAAAAAGTGAGGATGCACAATACAGTTTCTCAAGTACATGCACCTCAGGGTGAATGAATGGAAAGTGAGATGAATTAGATGCAGAGCAATACATTTCCCTATGTCTTACTACTAAGCTCCTTGCTCACAGACATAGAAATATTATATGGACGGCTTACGAGATATGCACACTAATACTACAGCTGCCACTTAGAAGGGTAGTGGGGAGGGAGTAACAAATGCTGCATTGTCAGTCTGCAACAATAAAGGATCATTTTCATTCCTTGTGCACAGGAGCTCCAATTATAATCTAATTCAATTCAGATTAACTATGCTTTGATGGCATTTCCATTACATAAAAAATAAATTTATTAGCCAAGTATAATGTGTTTTGACTGTAGTTCTAATGCTAATAAGGAGGATATTTAACTGCTTTAATGCTGCATTTTAACCACAGTTATAAGCTATTTCTTCAAAATTTATAATCAAGGTGTGCAAATATTACACTGGAAACTCACAGAAAGAAAAATGATCAGGATTTACAGGTGAGCTGTTAATAAAATTTTATAATCCACTGGGTTTAAATCCCATGCATTACGAATTTTCATAGCACGCTTTCATCAAAATCTCTTTCCAAGTGCTTTGTCCCCAACTAATAGCATGGTCTGTTGAAAGGTGGCAAAAGTGATGGGATCAAATTAATGTTACTTTAATTTAATGATTGTTAATGACTCATTGCAGGTATATCTGATCCACAGACGCCTAATCTAATTATAGCACAAGAGCTCTCTCTTTGTGCTCTGTGAATGGACTTTAAGCCTTTTTGTGCCACCAGACTCTCCAGCAACCCTCATCTTCCCCACTGAGTTCCTGATGAGCTTATCATCTGCTCATTGTTCATAATCTAATATCTGCTGTGAACTCTTTAGAACAAGGTGCTCACTGTCGCCTGCTTTCCCCACTGAGCAAATGGAAAGAGGGTCCTAGCAGATTAACCATTCTGATTAATGGAATGTGTATTTATGATACCACCCAGGGTTTTAGGGCATGTATTTGAGATTTTTCACATAAGAGCTCCAAGAAACCTTCCATCCAACCCAGAACAACAGCAGAGCTGGATCATTCTGCTGGTCTTCAAGTCACCATTTGTCTTTTGGCAGACTGTGCACAGGATGCTGGCATGGATCTCAGAGGCTGACAACTCTGCCATTCGCCAAGATGCAGGAGACTCTATAGAGCAAGAACGAGCTATAAAACTGTATGCTGGGAGGAAATACACTCAGCCTACACTCACCCCATTTATTACAGAAAAGACCTAACTTAAGAATCCATCTCGCAGTACATGGCATTTATTTCTTAGCTTGCACTTGAACTGAAACTGCCACTGCTTGGGCAGCTTGCTTTAGTCAAGGAACAGTTGTCTTTGAATAAGCTAGATCCCTTGGCTCTGGAACCACTCAAAAATGGATACAGTGACAGATGGAAAATTCTGATTACTCCAAACTTATATCTATGAAAGCTCCTTTTTAATTACATTCCATGGTGACAGAAAACCAGACTCCTGCTGCACTTATGAATTACTCTTTATTCAAATTTACTTCTCATTGATGTTGTTAGTTTATGTGAATAGAATTTAACGTTTGATTTCTTTTTCACAGCTCCTTTCCAGAATGAAAAAATTATATTGGGAATTCATTGCTGAATTAAATTGTATCTGGGGATAAAAAGAATAATAAAAGCACCAAAAAAGACAAAAAACAACCCAGCCCAACCTTTGAAGTAATGTGACTTCCAAGAAAACAGAAACGTCAAAAGGAATTTGGACCATTAGTCAATCTTCTCCAATTATATGTGATGAACAACTTATCCACCCTTTTTAATACTCTCTTGGGGAAGCTTATTTTCCACAAACAGATCAACAATTTAATATTTAGGGTTATTTTTTCCTCAGCTTAAATCTTCTTTTTATTGCTTAATACACATCTGTACACAATATATCTAACCTTCTGAGTCTGACTTTTTTTTTTTTTTTTGCAAGTGCTTTTCTTTACACGAGAAAGAGATTTATTATAGCAATCTAAAAGATCAAGAAACAACAAGATTTAATGACTGGACTCTACAGCTGGATTAATTGACTCTGCATATGCTGATTGTTTTTTTTTTTCTTTTTTTTTTTTTTTTTTTTTTTTTTTACAGTTAGAGCAATTAGTCATCCAAATAACTTATCTGGAGATAAGACAGGCTGCCTATCATTGCAAATCTCTGAGACAAGACTTTCCATCTGGAAGGGAAGATGGGAGCTACCTGTCAAGCTCTATGGCCTTGTGATTGTAAAATGTCAGATTAGATAATCATAATGTTCCTTTCTGGCCTTAAAATTTACAAAGTATTTTTTACAGAGTTGGTCTGTACTAGTCACCTAGGTCAAATAATAAGTCAAACATCTGTGGAAAAGTAGACATGCAGATACAGGCATCACCATGGAGCAGAAAATGGCAGTTTTCACCCTGTTAAATACATCAGCCAGATCCTCAAAGTGACGACTAGACAGCTGAGGGCAACCTGCAGCTCTAAAACAGCAACTCAAATGACAATTTGAGGGGAAACAACCGACACTGGAACAAAATATTGCCACCTCGGGTGGCAGGTCACATCTGTTTAAAAGTCTCTCAAGTCATTTAATCATTCCTGGTGTAAATTAGACATAAATTTACAACTGATACATAACAGAAAACAAAACAAACAAATAAAAACTCTTCATTTCAGAGTGCCTAAACATAATCAGTGTAGGTTTCTGTGTGAGGTGGTTACAACCTCTCCTTTCATATCCAGTGCCACAACATCTGGAAAGGTGTTTGGTGGAAAGACCTAATGGTCAGAATGAGCTGGAGGCACTTCAGAGTCATCCACTCAAACAATTTAAGAGGTAGGAGGGCTGATCTGGGTGGAAACCACCTCTGGGAAAGTAATGACTGAGGCGTTGTGTTGGTTCTTGGACTTTTATGGGAAGATTTACAGATATTTCAGTGGGATTTAGATAACGGATGGAAATATGCTAATCAAAGGCAAATGCTTAATATGAGTGAAAAAGAGAAGGAAAAGGAATAATTGACTACTGCACAGAGTAGAAATTAGATGAATTTTAAAGAAAAGGTAGTAAAATATAACTCTACTAAAACATCAAAATTTACATTGAACAAACAATGAAAATAAATATCCCATGGAGCTTTTATATATGTATATATATATATATATATATCCCGTGAGTATGTTTTTTGTTGATTTTTAAGTTAATTTCACTGATGGGAAAAGTATTAGGAGTTGACAAGGCATAGCCTGGAAATTGAGAATTCTTAGATGATCTCTAGTTCATATTCAATTTTTCCATTAATCTCAAGACAACTCCTTCTGCTCTGAGCATATTCAAAATACTTCTTCAAAACCTCTTTGTTCATCCCTCTTTTTTTTCCAACTCTTTCCTTAATAGAGCTTCAGGGAAAAAAAGATACATGTATATCTCTATATATTTGCAGTTCTGGGTTTAGAGGCTTCTGTCTAACTGCCCATTATAGGAAATAGTCTTCTAAGTATGGAGACAAATTCAGCATCTTATGAACACTGAGCTGCAGAGTACCTGAACTTCTGACCTTCCCAGTGAAGAAGAGCCATGCCAGTTTTCATCTTTTGCCTCCTCATTATGCATTGTTATGTACTTCTAGCCAGAGCACTCCAAATATTTAAATTATGAATAATGAGGAGAGAACAGAAGGATATCTAGTCCAATAATACTTTCCATCAAAAATAACAAAACATAGATTTTTGTTTGATATCCCTACCAGTTTATTATTATTATTATTATTATTATTATTATTTTGCTTCTTTTTATCTGGAGGATGACCACTAAAATTAATAATGATCAACTTTAAGAGGGGGCAGTTATTATCAGCTTAATTCTCATTGAGTGACCAGATCCTGCAAGGATCTAAACGCTCACAGTTCAACAAGAGTCAATGACTACTAAAGATAAACAACTGTTCTCAGTATCAGTTATTATTTGTACAAATCAAAAAAACACCTGAGTAAGAGAAACCGTGCTGAAAGAAACAGATGTTTATGGTCTCAAGGAGCTGCTGTTCCTTGGAGACCTATAAGTAAAGCTTCAGAATTTCTTCTCTCTGCAGTTATTGCAGATAATACAGAATTTCAGTGCTGGATATAGAAATATTTTAATAGATTTAATTTTAATATAGAAATATATTGAGACTCTTAGCAGATACCTTGCCTTTTATTCTATGTAGAAGTGCTGGATAATGCATGGAATGTACTCAAGTAGTTCTTTCCAAGAAATAAATGAAAAGGCATGCACAAGGAAAGGAAGAGAAATGTGATGAGAAAGGGAAAAGAAGTAAGTGAAAATGAAAAATAAATTGTCTGATGTTAAAATAACAAGAATCTTCTGAAAATGTTTTATAGGAGAAAAAAAAATGTAGTCTTTTCTATATTAAAGCAGTTCTTCTGTGTGAGTTGCTTGGAAGTGGACCCTAAGCAAGGAGTAATGATTAATCAAGAAGAATCTCTCAAGATAGCATCCCCCAAGGGAAGTTAACAGAACTGCTGTAGACCTCTTTATGTCTCAAGTCAGCCAAACTGTACAGACTTGTTGGCACACTTACACCATGCACCAGCCTCTCTACTCCAAACCTTTGGTGGTCCTTTCCATGTTTGATTCTGTAAAACCATCAAGACCTTAACCCAGCTGTATACTTTCTATATTTCTGACTGGACCCATTGCAGCATCTGCACACTCTCTGAGCGCTCATCAAGAAAAAGTCCTGAATATGCTGGTGATACCTTCTGCTAAACAATAGACAACAGAAGAGTCTCTAAATGATGACCGACCATGGTCTCTGTCCTAGTCTTCTGGAAACTCAGGTGTGTCATCCTCAGCACTTTCCTCTGTGCCTGACTACAGAGTGAGCAACGGTGGGATTTTATTCTGAAAACTCCAACTGTGCAGAAATCAGATGCACTGAGGAGGAAAAAGAAAGACTTACATCCCTCTAGAATCGGTTGCCAACATAGGCGGTTACTTCATAGAGCAGGAAAGTACTGAGCACATGGCTCGTGACAGACTTTATACTGCCAGAAATGGGAGCTTGCACAGCACACCTACAGCATGAGAAATGGGCTGTGGAGGGACTTGGAGGAAGCATGGACAGGAGTGTGCTGAACAAGCAAAGAGGAAATCATATAATCAGGTTACAAAGGTATGGCCCTTGGCAAGATCTCTGGTAGTAAAATCTATGTTAACAATATCACCTTGTAAATTTGTTGAATGCATGTAACTGTGCTTCCTCTGAATAATATTTTTATTATGAAAAAAGCCGACCTCAAAAGATAAATGTGTTTCAAACGAAGTTTGAGTGCAGTTTTAACTTATTGCTCGCATACTTTCATAAAAGGAAAAGAAATGCAACATTCAAATAGTTTGAGTTACAAATGAAAAATTAGTGGCCAGCTGCAAGTCCTTTTCTTTTCTTTTCCAAATTAACAATAAGGAGGGCAGCTCAGTTTACTTTACTGACATCATAGCCAGGGAATATTTTTTTTTCATGCAGGTTGGCTGTTGCTTAGGGGGGATATTAAACCATTTGCATTAATAATAATCAAGGACTATCTACCATCAAAACAAGTTGTAGACTCGACAGTCTGATTACATCATTTTGGAGAGAGGAAATGAAGTTTAGCATTTGTTTAAACACAGGGAAATGAATTTAAGAGGTTACTAAAAAAACATTAAAACTCATCTCTCACTCATTTAGTTGCATTATGGATAAGAATCAGCAGACAGGGAGAGGAGGGGGACTGAGATACACTGACCTTTGAGAGTGTTTTGTTAAGGGTGACTCAGTAAAAAAAAAGCATTTCAGTTCAGAGAAATGCAAGACCGCCCATCTAGGAACTAGGGATATAGACCATACTGAAGAGGCAGAGATATGCCATACTGAAACAAGATATATGGCTTCATTCTGGATAACCAACTGAAAAGAAATATGGTGTGATGCTGTAACAAAGTGTGCAAACATAATCTTTGGATGCTTAAACATCAGGATGGGATATAGTGCTATTACTGATAGGGTTTGGAAGGTTTTTGCTGGACTGTTTCCAGTAGTCACACTTTTAAAATAGATGCCAATTAAAAATATTTTGATAAATATCTTAAAAAGATAAGAGAGACAAATGTTTCTTTAAGGGAAAATCGTAGTATCCCTATATATTTAGACTGTTGATGACAGAGTTTACTTGATCATGAGTTATGTGTACTTAGAGGAAGAAGACCTTTCTGACAACGTTATAGACTTTAATTTAGTGGAAGTAAAACTGAAAAAGCTGTAACAGCCATTGTTTGGAAGATGAAACTTGATAAATTCAGATTAAAGCATTAGTGTGTGTCATGGCTTTATAATTTTTTGTTACCAGTATTCTGCATCATAACATAATGTAGAGCACTGGGAGTTAAATGCGCCAGTTCCATGGATCATCGATAGTTCTGGGTATACCTGTCTCAGAAGAGAAGAACTACATACCCCAGAGGACTTCGTGTTACTTTGCATTTTTCCATTTTGCATTCAGAGGGAAAGATAAAACTGTAGGCAAGTCACGAGATTCCTCTTTCCCTTTCAGATTATCCCAGCAGCATGTGAGCTCCCTAGTCATCTTGCCTTCAGCATTAAAGTAAGGCATTTGGTTTTTGGATACTCTCTCATTTTATTTGATTTATTAGCTTCAGTTCCAATTGTATTGTATTATATTGTGTTATTTTGCATTCTGATATCTTATTTAGCAAATTCGTTCTTCTCCTCAGATCACAGAATCACAGAATCACAGATTGTTCCTGCTGTCTTGTTTTTAGGCCCATCTCCCTACCCTTTCCCCTTTTTCCCTTTTCTGGGGTGTGGGATTGTGGGTCCCCCTGCCCTATACAGAAACAATGAACCGTAGAAGTTGGAAGTGATGAAAAGAAAAGAAAAGAAAAGAAAAGAAAAGAAAAGAAAAGAAAAGAAAAGAAAAGAAAAGAAAAGAAAAGAAAAGAAAAGAAAAGAAAAGAAAAGAAAAGAAAAGAAAAGAAAAGAAAAGAAAAGAAAAGAAAAAAAAGAAAAGAAAAGAAAAGAAAAGAAAAAAAGAAAAGAAAAGAAAAGAAAAGAAAAGAAAAGAAAAAAAGAAAAGAAAAGAAAAGAAAAGAAAAGAAAAGAAAAGAAAAGAAAAGAAAAGAAAAGAAAAGAAAAGAAAAGAAAAGAAAAGAAAAGAAAAGAAAAGAAAAGAAAAGAAAAGAAAAGAAAAGAAAAGAAAAGAAAAGAAAAGAAAGAAGATGTAGGCACGGCACAGAAGTTATCAAGTGCTGGATGTGATAGCACAGGATAGTACTAATGCAGGACAGCGCAGGACAGGAGGAGATCTACCAGAGCATCATATCTCCTGTGGACAGCTGTGACACTGAAGGATGTAGGAGAGTGTCCTTATCCCTATTGACTGTAAAGATCCAGAAGCACATCCAATCCCATGGCATAAAACTGTGGGTTACCTCTGAGTTCTTGATCTGTCAATTCTGATGCAGCTAATCATCCAAGAAAACAGCTGGCCCTAGCATGTGCATTCTTGCAGCAGATGACAGCCTTTTGCATCATGTAACAGTTAAAGGACTTGTTCCTCTTTCTACCTCTTCCTTTCTAGTTCATATTTCAAGAAAGCCTCTCATATCGTGCAAGGTTTAGGGAGGAGATGCTCAACTCTGTCCTCCACTGCAGTGCTGGATGACTGCCAATTGTCTTCACAGCGTCTTGCTGGGAAATCTAACCAATTAATAATACTGGTTCTCATTCACAATTATTTTCCATCTTAAAAGAGGACAATTCACTTCCTTTTTCTTTTATTCGGATACTAAGTCGTTTATATGGAATGATGGCTCAGACCAAAGAAAAATATCTGTTCAGAAAAATACAAGTTTAACTGAGTAGTAATGCATGATCCTTTTTTCTTGTTGGATAGAAGGAAAATGCTCAGACAAAAGCTTATACAATTTTCTAACTTTGAATAAATTACTTTTGGTATGGCATAATAAGTGTATTATGCAAGTAGAAGTTATTATGATCCTGTATAAAGGTCCTTATCCATTTTAGTTAATCCTCGCTAAGACATTTGATTAGATTTGCATTTCCTTATTTTACTTTGTTAAAAGCAGATTCAACCACGATGGGTATTTTTTAAAAAAGCAGGATGGCAATAAAGAACTGACATTATCCACACATAGAACCTGCTATAGTCATTTCCAATACTGCAAACAGGTTTTGAGTAGATCTGTTGGAAACATTTAAGAATGAATAAATACATCCAGGCATTTTGTTTCAGACACGAGCCACCACATAAAAATGGACTATGGTATTTCACAAGATGAAAATAGCACGGAAGATTTTGACCTTGCCGAGGACATACAGAATCATTCTGGGATTTCCAGGTCAGCTGCAACAAGACTCCCTCTCAGAGACTCAAGATGATACGATCTCTATCTTTGTAAATTTACCTACATCTGCACCACAAAAAATAAAAAAAATAAAACAAAAAAGCAATTATAAAAAGCTGATCTATCAGCTTTTTCTTCAGTCACATCAGTTGAATAGGTTCTGCATTTTCTAGTATTTGGTTCTAAATGGAATTGCTGTTCTGCTTCTAGGCCTGCCATATATTTTACAAGTGGTTGCTATCTATTTTCCTTTTTGTATAGCATGTTTGTACAGTAATGCTGTGAGATTAAGAGTGTCTGTGTATGTATGTGCACCAGCACATTCATAAATGATGTTGGGATCCAACACATTCTTCTGCTGACTCTTTGAAAGGACCCTGCTTTGCTCTAAGACTGGGCAGTCACTACATGAGGATCACAGGTCATAAAACACCCAGTGTTCTTCGCCTGCTTTCTCATGCAGTTTATCTTGCTCCACAGCTTCTGCCCTGAATAGTTTTTCTTTGTATTGCCACATACACCAAGGACACAGTACTTGGTGGCGTAGCATGGAAAACTTCACTATTTCAAACATCTTGCTTAAAGAAAAAAAATGTATCAACAAATGCGAGTCATTAAGAGAGAAACCTGCAGGCAGCATGGCTTGTTCTTAGGCCAGCTGATGCTCTGGAATTATTGAGTAGCTACTCCTGTCACAAAGGGAGAAGTGACACTGCCTAAGGTCAGAGACAGGGATAGTAAATGGTAAAATTGGGATCTGTACTACTGCTCAGTACTCTTGTTGATTCTACTCATCATTCATTCCTTAATTTTATACACTGGTATGACTGCTTCCATAAATTATCACATTTTATGGTATTATTGCTAGTAAAATAAACTTTGATGGCATCTTTAAAAGATGTCAAGGATATGAAAATGAGTTTGTATTTGCAGAATACTGGCAAGTTACAGTATTTTCAATATATTACAGTCAAAGGGGGAAAAAAAAGGTGTTTAAATAAAGGTGACACAGTGCAGGCTATTCTGGCCACATATACCCACAGACACATGCAAAAATGACCTTGAAATGTGTCCCATCTGCCAGGTCTTTCCATCTGACTGAAGCAGGGAGTTGCTCTGCAGCCAACCCGTGCTAAATAGAATGAATTCAACAAAAATGTGGCAGGCAGCTTCTTGTCAGTCTAACTAATTAAAAAAAAGCAAACAGATGGACAAGCAATGACTCTTATTCAACAGGATTTTGGGAACTTCAAGTGAGAAGGCACTGTCACAGTTTTCCTTAAGATGTAAAAAGCAATGTCCTTACAGATTTGCTTCCAGGTTCTAGATCTTAGGGCTTAATCCTGTGTTTCTGACCACAAACACACACACATTTCTATTGCTCTCATGCTAAACTTGCAGTGCAGGAGTATGGATCTGAGTGTTTCTTGGAGAAATGAGTGAGGAAAGGGTAAGAGAAACAGGATATCACAGAATTGGTTTGATTATGCTGTTACATTAATCTCTTTGAATTCTCTTTTGAGGCATTCAGATTTTGTGCTTGGTGAATTATTACCACACAAGCAGTGGGTTGGAGGGCTGTGAGGGTGGGGGAGGGCAAAATATATGAGGAGCAGTTGAGATCACTTGGTTTGTTCTGCCCAGAGAAGAGGAGGTTGAGGGGTGGTGGCCTTCATCTCCTCATGATGGGTGGCGGGTCCTCATGGAGGCATGCAGCTCCTCACAGGGAGTGGATGAGCAGCACTGAGCTCTGCTCTCTGGTGACAGGGCCTGGGAGAATGGCATGGAGATGTGCCAGGAGTGGGTTGAAGGGTGTGAGTAAAAGGCACTGCCCCAGAGGGCAGTGGGTATGGGACAGGCTGCTCAGGGAGAAGGTTTGGACAATTCCTCAGACATAGGGTTTGAATTTGGAGTGATTCTGTGTGAAACTGGACTTGATGAGGGTCCCTTCCAACGTGGGATGCTCTCTAATTGTCTGTTTCTTTCTCAGAACAGTGAGACTGAAGAAGGCAACTGAAAGAGGATGAGAAGACACAATTCTTGCAACAGGCTCTGGGATGAGAATAATTTAGGTAGGATTGGAAAAATGCAACTGGGTCTTTCATATCATGTTAAGGCTGAAAGGAGAGGGAAGAAAAAAGAGAGGTTCTCTATTGCTTCCTGATAGTCTGTATCAGGAGGCAACGACTGCTTTGTTTGTAGTAGTTAAGGGGAACTGAACTGGGAAGATAATAGTTGAGTATTAATGACAGACAATAAAACTTGGTTACTACTTTTTCAAAGGGGGATGAGCCTTTACCACACTGATATGACAAGAATCAGACAGAACTATTGGTAGAAAAATTCTGCATAAAAATAATGCTAGCCCATAACTGAAAACATTGAAATGTATGCTTTGCAATTGATTTTTCAATATTCTCTCCACAAGCATAAATAAACCATCTCATTTTAACCTTTTGCATCTCTGTAAAAGACTATGCAGTTTAAGACATCAGTTCTGCAAAGACTCAAAGACATGTATAAATCCATATACAGGATAATGTTTCCAGGGCTTTATTTAGTGTACAGCAGTAAGCACGTTTAAGACTTTCCTAGGCAGAATAACTAGCAATCCCAGGAACTCAAGAATTGATGAGATGAACTGACAAAGTCATGAGATTTGGCCTGAAAGTTGTTTAATTTTCTGTGTGAGCCTCCAAAATTTTGTTTTTTGACTTAGTGCATACGAGCCAACTTGCAACAGTTTCTAGCATACAAGGCCAGCTTTCTGGTCTCTTTGGGAGCCCTCACTAGAAGAACCAGCTGGGACTAAATCACAAAAAACCTGCCAGATGGTGTAGCCACCTTTCTCCCTCCAACCAAAATACCCAATGAGAAATAATTATGTGCTTCTCTAACGCAGTGTCTGCCAGCCTTTTAATATTGCAGCAGCTCACTCTGTATCCCTCTTCCCTCCACAGTATCAATTTGAGTCTTCATCATTCACTACATCAATTCATTTCCCACTCTTCACCTTAACACATTCACAGTTTCAATATCAAAAATAACTTGTGTACTCCAGGAGCTGGAGGACCAGAAAAACATGAGATACACTGGGTATCTCAACATATCATTCACTTTCTGTGGCAATAATGCCACCTACTCTTTCTGCCTAGCTCATCCCAAACACTCCTAGCAGTCCTAGATGGGGAGAAGTGCCACTGATCTAATTTAGCACCTTCAGTTGCTTTACTTTGCTCTAGGAAGTCATTACTCCTAGTTAGTATGTCCAGGACAGAGCAATTTCCTCAGCAATTTTGACAGTAAACACGGTCGTGATATTGACAGAATACTGCTAAATGAGAAACATCTATAACAACATCTGTGGGAATATTTTCCTTATTTTGGTTTCATGCTCCTATCCTTAACAGTTTGCCCTCCTAACTGATGTAACAACTGCAGTATAGTTAATCCAAAATATCCCAAAATCATGAATTGCTCTTCAGAGAATACCAATGAGCCACTGAAAGTCTGCACTGAGGTCATACTTTTAAATATTCCTTTTATGCATAACTGAAAGCTCAGGACTTTCTTTTTTTTTTTTCCACAAAACTGATAAAACAAAGCAAAATTTTCATAACAATCGTGACAGTTATATTAAAACTATTCAAGTCTTAATTTAGACAGATCAATGGTTTTCAGCATCAGTTCACAGCCTACAGTGGGATCTGTAGATAAGTTCTAAGATATTTGGAGAAAAAAACCAAAACCCAAAATAAATGAACAAGTGAAAACAAGTATAATGCAAATAGGCAGCTTCTCGTAGGGAAGAATTTTCCCAACTGAAGATTTTAATGATTCACATATTAAAAAATGTTAAAAATCTGTAGAATAGATTATTTCCTTGTTTACAGTCCAACTGGATATATTTTATTCCTTTTAAAAAGCAACAACACAAATCCCAGCAACCAAATTTCAGGGAAAAGCTGAAACCCAGATGTCCTGGTCCTGATCCCAATTATCTCAGTGTTAAAATGAGGAATAACTTCATGAATGCAAATGCAGTTCAAATCACCATCAGCTCTCGAAAAGTATCATCTGTGGGAACAGAGTACAACAGAATCAATATCTACAAACTTTGGAATTTTACCAGTGTTATCATTAGCAAAACCAAACTGTGAAATTCTCAGCCTGCTCCTTCTAAAGCAAGACTCTTCTAGGCTTTTATAGGACTTTAGAGTTAAGTTTGAGCAGAAATGTTTGACTCATCCTTGGTGTCTCACCAGAGTCCATGCATAGCCCTATCAATGGGATTTTCAGGTTGATAACTCTTGTATGATTCTTTCTGAGGGTAATGCCTCCTCCATAGGTTCCTGGATCAGATTCAGAATATGTCTTTTCTCTAAACGTCCACTAAAATATGAAAGTCTAAAAGGATCCGTGAATTGGTGACCCACTCCTCTGCAACAGAGATGCCTTCTGTCTTTAGGAAGTGATGAATACGTGGGGGATTAACACAACTCCAGGCCTACAGCAGATCTTGTTATCTCCATTTCATATATGACCACACTTTGTGCAGTCCTATACTGAAAGCTGCATGTATATTATTCATTTTTTAAAAAATAAAACCAAAAAGAATAGAAAAACCCATATCCTGACAAAATAAAACTGTCTCCTGCACATCAAATGCTTCCACTTCGTGAGGGGTGTGGTGGTATTTGAAAAAGTGACAAGGAGAACAGATCTTGATGTGACAGATGTTAGTCATACTGTTTAATGCACTCCTGGAAAACACTCTGGTTGTGCAGTGATAAAGACGGGGTATGAAGCAGAGCAGAACATAATTCTTTCTTTTTCTGTCGTGTTTTGGAGCTTGCATCTTCTGCTCTCTCCTTCTCTTGTGTGGTGATCATTTTTCTCTCTCATTTCTCTGATATTCACACTTATCAATTTCATTTGTTCGCTCATCTGGGTGTGCAGGACTAGGGAAGTGATCCCTGATGGCCTAAATCATACATATACACTTTAGTTTCTGTATATGAAAACCCTAAAAGCTCACAGCTCCCACTGGATTGTAACAGTAACCAAACAATAATACGATCTCACCTGTTCTTTCCATTCGTCCTACTCTTCTTCACTTTTCAGATTGCTGTTATTAATTACTTTTTTATTTATTCAGCACAGTCAAGGCACTCAGCTTAACAAGACACAAATGTAATAACAATCGCTAATCCCTAAAAGAGCTTATGTTAGTAAAAACAAGGATTACATGTTACTCCAACTCTGCTGCCTTATGACAGCAGTTCTTTCTCTTGCCATGTTTTGAATAATTAGTAAAGGTGCTATTTGCAACATGAATTGCATCATTACATGCTGTAGCAAAGACTTTTCGGCTATTGCTGCACATTGGGCTGCCTATATTATCATTCTGGAAAAAATAACACCCTCCATCAGACAAAGCCATTTTTAATACAGTTGAAATTTTAACCAAATGATTTTGAATTTATTTCACTCTGCATTTGCTTCATGAAGGATTTGCTGTAAGGCAATACTTTTTGTTCTTCAATTTTTTTCAGTCCTATGCTCTGTTCCTATTTATATTTATTAGTGGTTTTCACCATTACATCTGCAAGTACTTTACACCAAAGAGTTATTAGTGATGTTTCATGGATAGGGAAAGGTTGTAAAATGAATAAAACTTTGGGTTATTGGATTACGTGATACTGAAGAAGAAGTAGCTACGGAAATGTATCAGGTAATAATAAATAATATTATGCTGTGACTGTTTTTGAGCAAACTGATGTGTCAGCTTATTCTCAAGAGAATTTTTAATTATGAGGCAATTAGAGTAATGATCACACTCAGTATTAACTTCACTGAAGGGAAGTATTTAGTCATTACAAGGCTTTATGTAAAAAATTAAGATTTTGCTGACAAAAAAAACTAACAGCAACCAATCAAAAACGTTAACTATCCTAACACAAATTGAACAGGATGATTTGAGACTGTACAGAGAGATGGTACTTCATGCCCTAAGTGTCATGTGTAGATAGCAGTTCATTCCAGATTTTTTCTTTCTTTCTATTTTATTTATTCTTTTTATTTATTCTGTTTGGGTTTATATTACTTTATGTTATGTTATTTTAATCTTTTTTTTTTTTAGAGCTCTTCAGATGCAATGACTTTCATTTAGAAAACAAAAGATGGACATGGCCGTACCAAAGGACCATCCTGAAGAAAACCTACATCATAACTGAAGTCTAGCCAATCCATTCCATAAACATTAATTTATGCCTTAAAACAACTCTGCGCATTCCAGCCTTCCATCTAAGCTCTGAACCAGCTGACAGTTGAATGTACCCATGAACAACTGAAAGAAAGGCAGATTCAACAATGACTGAACAAAAATGAGAGGTGCCAACGTGGTAAATCTAACATGACATTTAAAAACATCCCTCTTCCTTGCTCACTTCTGCAGGATTTCTCCCGGTCTCTTCTGCCTTTTATTTATTCAACCAGCAAAGATCTTTTTTTTTGTTTTCAGGTCAAGGGCCGCATTTTATCCTCATTGTCTAACAAAAGTGAGACCTAATTCTGGGCATTTTTCTAGTATAAAGGCTGCGATCGACATTGTCAACATTAAGAAGCATTCACTTTCAGAGGGAAGCTCTGGCAGTCAGCAAAGCTGCTCCGTTATCTGTACTCTTGATTAAACTGTCAGCAACTCTCTGCAGATGCATGTGCATGCAAGCACGGTACTTGAGAAACAACGTAGGAGGAAAATTTGGAGGCCCAAGCAGTGGGACTGCATTTTGGCACAAAAGACAAATCCCTGGCACCAATGCAATTCCTGAGTGTCTCCTATTAGCCAGCTCAGACCAGCAGAAGACAAACCAGCGCCAGCCCAGAGACACATCCATGCACAAACTGTTATCTCACTGCTGCATCACACTTGGTGTCTGCATGGCACAAATCTCGCAGTGTCACATAACCACACTGGCTCGTCTACATCTGGCTTGGGGCTACATTAAGATACATCCTGTAGCCTTATCACCTAGCAGCTAAATTAAGGGGACAGAGCTCAAGATGAAGAATAGAGAATAAGATACCTCCGACTGCTCATGAGAAGAAAAAGCTGAGGCAGGCATCACCTGCAGCATGCTCTGATGAAAGCAAGAGTCACTGCAGAAGGTTAAACTGTGTGAGGAAACAAAGACAAGAGACACATGGGGTTGCTCCAGAAATTCTGACTAAATCCTGCTCAGCACACAGTGATTGAGAGCAGAAAGGCAAATCAGACTCCTGTCCTGGGTTAAAAAATAAAAATAAATAGTTGCAGGAGCAAAGGAGAAGCAGTTCTGGTGATGAAGAGAATCAACATCGGGCAGAATAACTTTACGAATACCAAGGGTTAAATTAAATTCTTCTTTGCTTTAGTGGCTGAGTTTAGAGGGCAAAGGGAGTTCCTAAGCCTTTCTTTTGTTGTACTTTCTGTAGTGGAAAAAAAAAAAAAAAAGAGCAAAAAAGTGAGAGAGACTTCTTGCTCAGGATTAATTATTGAGTGTTGTAGGGCTTTATAATATATTTATATACTCCCTAGAGCCTGCTGTGCACTCTCTCCCCCTCCTTCTGTTTTACTGTGTTGTCTCTATCCCAGCACTTTTTGCTCAAATGCCTCATGAGACTACCTGGTATCAACAGAGATGCAAGCACTGGGGGAAATGCTGGCACGCCGTGCAGCTCCCATTAGCAGTGCTCCAGCAAAGGGCTTCTTGAGCACCTCCTTCAAACCAGGAGTCCAACATCAGGGCTGCAGAGGCTTCTAATTACACTGAAGTCTAATATTTAAACTTGCAGGTCATCTAGAAACGTTTTACTCCTTTCATTATGAACCTCCGTAGAATTTGATTTTCTTGTGCTTCCTTAACAAGCAATTTGTTTTTCCTTTGAATCTTTTCCTTCCCTTTGATTATACTGTAAGAAGCGAAACCAGGTTATAATGTATTTAAGGTGGCAGGAGTATTGTTATTAATATCTGCCACAGGAGAATTTTATTAGATGGATGTGCTGTTGCCGGTCAACTCAGATGACCTGAAGGATGTCACAGAGTCGAGGGACAAATACTGAGAGTGGAGAGTGGAGAATGGAAAGTCTGAGCTTCCCATGGCCAGGAGTGGGGACACAAACTCCACTGTTTGCCACTGTTAATGAGTGCTTTGGTGGTACACTGCCTTGCCAAAGCCCTAAGCAAACATTAATTAACACATTCATTAACAGCCCTCCACTTGCAGAGATGTGGAAAGAGGTGAAGAAGGTGAAATCTTGGTCTTGTTGACCTCAATAATGGTTAGGTCAAGCTAGCCAGAGCTTTAGCCCAAAGTGGTTTTCTATAGACTGCACAGAAAATACAGCTCGTCCCAGAAGCATTGCTATGGTTTCCCACCGTTGTTAGGCTGGTGATAGTGAGTGTCTTGGTATAAGTGGCTGCTTTGTCAAGTAGAACACTAG
Organism: Callipepla californica brunnescens; assembly: GCA_023055505.1. Classification (NCBI taxonomy): domain Eukaryota; kingdom Metazoa; phylum Chordata; class Aves; order Galliformes; family Odontophoridae; genus Callipepla; species Callipepla californica. The sequence goes on along the minus strand of JALIRH010000001.1, from coordinate 120,074,861 downwards.
AGGTGTTTCTATATAAATCTTCTACAATTTTAGTTTACCCCTGGAACCTTTGAGAATAATAAGAATTTTTTTTTTTTTTTTTTAATGGAAACGAAGCCAACTTTGTTTCCTTGTTCTATACTTGGTGTTTCCTACAGCAGATATTATATCTGGACTTTTTGACTCTTAATAACATGAAAACAGCAAATAAATATCTGAGACATTGGCTACAGGCGAAAACTAGGAACATTTCTCACTGTTAAAAAGTACCCTGAATAACATTTTATAAAATTAAGATACATAGAATTCATATCACTTGTATGTCAAATCAGAAGTAAACCTATACATTGGCTATTGTGTAACCTATATACACTTCAACACAGGTTGTAGCAAACACTATGTGGATATTTTGCAATCTATTGAATAAATGGCATGAATTTAAAAATTACATGATCGAGCAGTTATACAAGGGATAATATTGACCTTCCAAATAAGCACAGTTTACAAGTTATTTAACTTTTGCATGTGTAGGTAGGGAAGCTATTGTAATTCTGTTATCTTAGGAATATAGATCTGGTAATGAAGGAGGAATATTTACCCAAATGCAAACATTTGTGATGTGCAGATGTCTTTATCTGAGCTAGCTAGCCTAGGGTTCTTTTGTATTTCTAAGGCTTCACGGAGAGGAAATATGCCTCCTGAAGGAGAAACCTTTTGTCTTAAAACACGCCTTTGAAAAAACTTAGATGTATCTTATCTCATTTTTCTCTACTCATTCTGGAAGAAATCCAGTCAACCAGCTGAAATATAATCACCAAAACAGTAGATATCTAAAATGAGGGGAAGCAAACCTTATCCCTGTTAACTTCTGATACTTCCTCAGCAGCATCTCAAAGCAAGTATCCCCCAATTTTCAAAATACTTATCACTGAAATAATCTAATTCAAGCTGGACGCTGTAGAGAGATAACTACTTGCAGACATCTACTCAGACCACCTGAGATACCATCCTGTGGAGTTACATTTCTTTCTCTGTCTCCTCTGTCTAGATAAGATACTTAAATTTCATGTGGCTACGAACAGGGAAAAAAAAACATCCCTGAGGCTGAAAGTCTTCCTATAGTTCAGTGAACCAGTGGCTGATTCCAGTTTAATTACATCTAGCAATGTTTTGAGGAGCATGGAATGGTTTACCTTTATCTTTGATATACCTTGCCTGTCTTAAAAAGTATGTATCACAACAAAAGATAAAATCTTGATCATTTGATCTTTAGAAGTAAGACAACATTATTTGAGGTCACATTTTGAAAACACTAATGAACTTGTATAGATCAGTTTTCAGTAGTCGGACTTGGAATCAGAGCTGTATTCAGAACTTCCCTCTGGTCCTGGTAAAACACAGTAGTACTTGTAAGGCGTTTTGGTCTTGGTGCTCAGAATAATTAATTGTTTTAAAAATGCAGTTCCTAGTATCAGGTACTGTCTATGGATACCTGGAATAACTCCAGGCACACTGATAACTCTTGGGTTATATTTGCCACGTGTCAATATTTTAAAAGCATTTAATTTACAGATTGCTGTATCCTGACTTAATTAAAGATGTGATTCTTTCTTTAAAAAAAAAAATACTCTCAGAACAAGCAGTGTGAGGAAATATTTTCAATTACTGTAAAATCAGCATTAAAAGTTTGGTATCCCCTGTGGGACCAAAACCATGAGATCAAGCAAGGGCAAATGGGGTAAAGTAGGACCATATACCAAAAACACTCCTAAGACACAACTGTCTGTCATAAACAACACGAATCCTCAAATTAATTTTGCAGACACTGCTTCAGAAGATTCCTTGCTGCCGTTGCACTTCCATCTCAGTCTGCTTTCACCTTCTGACAGCTGGATCTTCACATAAGAAAGAATTTAGCCCTCTGGCTTCTTAGTTTTACTAATCTCAGATACTTCTCTTCTGTTATCAGCATAAATCCACTGTAAAACGAATAGATTCAGCTGCCTTTGTTTTGCTATAGGTAAGTAAATAAAGTTGTTTGTTTGTTTGTTTGTTTGTTTTGTCATCAAATCAACAGTGATTGGTCTCTATTCCAATTTTAATGTTTCTATTAACCAGTTGAGATCAGATTCAGATTCTTCAGGATCATGCATCAGAGTTATCAGTGAATATCATAACTCAGCTGTTATAACACAAACGTTTAATGCTGCACATTTCAGTAAGAAGCTTCCAGATTGGAGTAAATTTTTGACATGTAAGACTTTATATGCAGTATCATGAAGACTCTTTACTATTTCAAGTAATAACAAGCCTGTTGTCTTTTCAGTTTAAATTCCATCAGACTGCATGTTTATTTTAGAGGACAAGACTATATTCAGTTATAGGTCACAATGGTAATCCCTTTAAATATGTTCAATAAATGAGAAGCATGTATCCTATCTCTCTTTCTGATCCAACTTTCAAGATCAACGTAATGTCAGTATTTCATTCCCAATAATTGGTTTTTTTAACCACTGAATTTTTCTAAGTAGACCTCCTGGATTGCTGCTTTGTTTTTGTGTTTGCTCAGTCTCCGTACACCACATAACCTTATTTAGTCAGGCACTTCTCTAGCTCCACTGTTAGTAGGCTTAATGGAAATGACCCATTCTCCTTCCAATAATAATTCTAGAGTGTACCTAACTCATGGGAGTGTCAGCTCCTGGCTCCACTTTTTTTCTTTCCTTTAAAATGAACTCTTTTTTTTCCATCAAGACTCTTCTGGTTTTGTGTTTCATTCAGTACACATTGACTGCTGAGACTGAAGTAAAAAAGTAATCAGTGTGAGAGGCATTAAAATCCAAATACTGCTAATAATGTATTTTCCTAGAAAGACTTAACAAATAACTGTGTCGTTTGTGTCAAACTGTGTCTCTTTGCTTCTAGTGGAATTTTCTCAACTTCTATCTTAAAAGTCTTACAGCGAATAAATCTCATACAATGCCAGGCTGAGTTCAGCCTGTAATAACACAATGTCTAACTTTGAGCCAAAGGAGGCTTGCATGAGCCAAAAAGAAAGCCTGATGGAAGATCTCAAATCCTGCTTCCTTTAGGCATGTCACTGCTGGCCTGAGCCAGCATGAGACAGAGCTGGTGCCAGAACCGCCTCCTGCAGTTTAAGATGGAATCAATGAATCACAGAATCATAGAATGGCTTGGGTTGGAAGGTTCCTTTAAGATCATCTAGTTCCAATCCCCTTGCTATAGGCAGGGACATCTCTCACTAGACCAGGTTGCTCACAGACCCATCCAGCCTGGCCTTGAATGCTCTGGAGGTGAATGCTTCCAGGGAGGGGACATCCAAGTTATTTCTTTGACTGTGGACAATTGGGTGAATGAAAGTGATTTCCAGCTTCACCCTGATTCAGCATGTGGGAAACTTGGATCAAATAACCATCACAGCTTGTGGAAAGTTCAATTCATAGATCTTAGTCTATGTCAAAGTGCCCAGATCATATATAAGGCTACAAAAGGTGTGCTATATGGGCCTGCTTAAAGTAGGACAACAGATAGCGAGATTTGGATGGTGGGAGGTAAAGCAAGAAGGGTTTCATAGTCGTTCAGTGCCAGGAGTACCTGGTAGGAGAAAGGAGCCCTTATCTCCAGTTTCTATTCTGTTTTTACGAGTCACATTTATGTATTTCTGGCAGTAAAATTTATGTTAAATGGTCTTCTTATTACTGCAGGAGTGGCACAGTGCCGATATATCTGGAGAACTCTCCAATTTAATGCAGTTTCCTACATCAAGTTTCCCTGTGTTACCCTCCTTTGTGCAATGCAGACAGCTTGACATTTGATTTTATTCCTGGATTGTTCACAGGGATGTCACCACTAAAATCCAATGTAAGAGAGGTATTAGGTGCCTGAATTCTTGTTGGGTGTAATCCTCTAGGATTCACCTCTGATTATCCAACATACTACAACACAGTGAAAGAGAAGTTGAGTGAATTGCCCAGTGTTTAACAAGGAGGCTGCTGGAAAAAGAGCACTGGATTTAGTGCTTGCTGTCATTTCCATGAGCAGACTACCAAGCTCTACTGCTTTACGAAGCTGAAAGTGACACGACAGTAAACTATGTGAGAGGCAAAAAGGGCAAGCTGGGAAAACTCAGAAAGAACAAAAACTAGAGTTTTGTTGTAATTTTTTTTCAAGAATGAAAATTATTGTAAAATAATACTCCTACTCTCTTACAAAATATTAATGATTTGATTTGGTTTTCTTGGATATGTAGATATGGAGAAAAGATGAGCAAGATGTTGTAAATATAAGGACTAGATAAATATATTCAGATGCATTTCAACAGTTTGTGGGTACTTCTGAGCTAAATCTCGACTGGTGGCTTTGTCATCATTCCAAAATATACACAGTGAACATTCTTTTTTTCAATCATAGTATTCAAAATACTATTTTAATCAGGAACAGGTTACCCCATCCTTCAAAAGTGGAAGCAGGAGTGGAATTCAGTAAATTTTGTAGAGTCTTGGAACTTTTTATCCTTGTCAGCATTTTAAACTCATCAAGATGGTTGAATATATTTCTACACTGGAGCCCTGTGAACAAGAGTGGCATAGCATTAAGGCTAATCATACATGTGCAGGGGATCAGTCATCCCCTGTTGCCAGTGAAAAGCTTACACAAAGACCAAGGATAAAATGTCAGCATAATAAATAACAAATGTCTCTTATCAGTTACCCCAATTTTTGAAATTACTTTTACCTTCAAAAGTAACAGCTTTTTAAATCTGTCTTCCTTTTTGTACTGTTTTTCTCCATCCCTTCTTTCATACCTCTCCAATATTTTTATGCTTTAATTTTTCTTTATTATGCTATTTCCTGGTTTCTCATCTTGGCCTTTACCTTTTTCTTATAAGGTGATCAGTAATTTTGTAGGAAATTATTACATGGAAAAGTCTTGGACTCTAGTGCAGCATCTCAAAGAAAACATAGGTGAGAAACACGCATATCCCCATATCATGGTTTTAGGCTGTTGACTGAATAAAATAAACACTGAATCAGTGGCTCTGTACATTTGGAAGCTTTCCTCCAAACTAAAGAATATACTTCAGATATAGATGTGAAAAAAAAGAAAATAAAAAAAAAAATAAAAGGAAACATATAACCTTCCAAATCTGAATGTGCCATAAACACATGAAGCAGAATGAAATCAGCCCTCAGGAAGGATGTTTAACACCTCTGCTCTTCATATCATCTTGTCTCTCCTCAATTCAGGCAAACTGCAAAAAGCTTGCTGCCAACCTCATAGGACTCTTATGCAACTGCGTTTATTCAAGCATTTTGCAGAACTGATCTTCACAACAGCTGGGTGCTGTAGACACACAACTATTCCTTGTTTTACAACTGGGAAATTGAGTCATGGTGAAACTAAATGGCTTGGCCAGAAGTCATTCAGTGAAAACAGTAGCAGAGCCAAGTGGTCTCAACTCTGTCATTATCATGGATCAATTGATTATATTTTCTCCCTCTCTGCCATTCTTCAAGGACACTCTAAATACGTTGAATTTTGTTTTGACACTTTTGAAATATGACTTTTTTTTTACTGAGTTCTTATATATTCCATTTGTACCATCTGCAGAAATTCTCAGAGCTGCAGTTTAACTTGGCTTTTGTTGTACTGCACTGAAATAGAGAAGATTTAATGAAACTCATATTCCATCCCATTCATAGTGAAGAATGAATCTAACTTTACGGTGCAACAATTAATATCGATTGTATTACTTGAAAATGTAAGGGACTGCACGTATATATTTTCTGTAAATTGGTGTTCTAGCAAGAGCCTCTATTTATTAAATCCATTGAATATGATCAAAGAAGTGAATCTTTAAAGTAAATAGTTCAATGTATAAAATTAAATATCAAGATTCATTTTCTTTAGAGGAGTGGTACATCTATCTATAAGGCAGAAAGCGGAGAGAAAATCTGTAGTAAGAATTGCTCACAGTTAAGTGAACAGTTTGGATTATAGCAGAGAGGAATTAATACTTTGCTAATTATGTGTGTATGGGAAAATTTTAGTCAGTCTGCTTCTGAGTTAGCTGTATTCAAGTAATGTTTCATGGTACATCTCTAACCCAGAGGGGACAGTGCCAATTTACTCAAAACATTTGTACTAATGTTATAGATGTATCCATTCCCAAACTGGGAAGGTTGCCTGTGTTTTCTGGAATACAGTTGGGAAAAGAGGGATCCACTGTATTAGGTCTGAGGGTGTAGCTTCAGTAAGATAGCAGACAATATGCAAGCACATGTGGAGGGACCTACAAGTGTCACAATCTACTCTTCCTTGCCCTATAGTAAAGCCTGTCACTGTCACTCCTACCTCTTGACACCATGCTCCTTCTATCTGCATTGTGAATTGCACTTTCAAGGAAGAAGAATCAACTTTGGGATGGAATCAGGTGTTCAATTGCTGAACTGACGTACTGGGTCCCTCAGGAATAAATAGAGCTCTACAAAGATGCTAACTGCTGGGATTCTGTGACATAAGTATATATATGATCAAGTTCCCTTTCCCTTTCCCTTTCCTTTTCCCTTTCCCTTTTCCTTCCTTCACTAACTAACCAGTTTAACTATGTTTTTATTCTGTCAATAAACCACATCTGATTCATAATGACTTTATGTCAGAGTTGTTCAAGACCCTGTGATTTAATACCAACATGCTTTCATATAATACATTTACAAACTACAGACCAGCAAACCATTGGAATTGTGCTTAAGGGAAGCCATGCTAAATGTTGTACAAATCTACACAAGATTGATCAATATGACCTCATAGCTATTCACCATAGAAAAAGAGCTAGCTTGATGATGTCCACCTACAACGTGGACATTCTAAATGTCTCAGGACCCTTTAACATCACTGAAATTAGTCACTGCCTACTTCAAAGTGTATTGGGATTTATGTAGTCAAGGACAAGACTTTTATCCTCTTTCAGAAATATCAGAGCTGAGTTGATGAAGGTGTTCAAACATAGAATCATAGCAACACAGAGTCATAGAATCCTTAGAGACCTTTTAATGTTATCTAGTCCAACTCCCCTACAATGAACAGGGACATCCACAGTTAGATCAGGTCACTCAGAGCCTGATCTAGTCTGGCCTTGAAAGTCTGCAGGAACAAAGCATCCACCACATCTCTGGGCATAATATCACAGAGTACATTCAGCAGAGATCTGTAGAGAACAGACACCAATTAATCAATAGCTTCAGTAGCTTATAAAAAAGATGGAGACCAACATTTCTCACAGTCTGCCTGTGACAGGACAAGGGGAAATGTTTTTAAATGAGAAAATTGGAGATGTAGGTTAGATTTTATCAGGAGGTTATTTACCCTGAGTATGCTGAGGCACTGGCACAGTCTTCCCAGAGAAGCTGTGGATGCCCCATCCCTGAAGGTGCTCAAGGCCAGGCTGGATGGAGCCCCAAGCAGATTGAGCTGGTGGGTGGCTATCAGCCCATGGTAGGAGGTTAGAATTGGATGGGTTGTCTTTAAGGTCACTTCCAGTCCAAGTCATTGTGTGGTTCTATGATTCTATGATCACCTTTCTGCTGACAACAGCAGAGAGTGCAGGTCGAGGGTTACACACTGAATCTGGAAGTTTCAGAGCAATGACAGGCATGAAATCATCCCATTTCTCTGTAAATTGAGCAATAAAGGGTTAGGAGACAGGTTTAAAAGAAGCTTGCGGGGGCATTCCTCCCAACAACTCAGATTTCATAGATCAGAGCCAAGAGAAGCGGGAGGTTTCTGGCTATGCTGAGTTCAGATCAAAGACTGTTATAGCTTATATGATTAATGAAAGATGAACAGCATTCCACAGATTAACAAGTTTAATTCCTGAGAGTGGAACAGTTATCTCTGTGGGCAGACTGACCCTTAATCTCTAACTTGGTTCTTGACCGTGCCACTCTCATGTTTCCTCTCTCTGCCTCCACCGCCACCTTCACACTGGCAACTGAAAAGATGACATTGAGTAGATCGGTCCGGTACAGGAAGATAAAAACAATGTGAAAGGATGGAGACTGGGAGCTTATCAGCCAAACAGGACACGGGATATAAAATGTAATCAAGTTAAGGCTCTTATCAAAGTGTCTCCTGGGAGCATTTTTTTCCCCTTAAAAAAAAAAAAAAATATATATATATATATATATATCTGTCATTGCTCAGGAAAAATTATGGGATTCTTTTAAAGTAATTTTATCTGATATACTCTGTGTGGAGGTGTATATGTTTTCTGAAGAATGCACATACTTTGTAATTTGAAGTGTCTTAAGCAAAGGGAATCAAGTTATCATGCGCAAAGCAGTGTATTTGAAAGAAGAACATAGACACGATATTTTCTGTCTTATTTAAAAAGTGAGTGGAAATGTATTTACACCCTCTCCCCCATAACTTCAATATGTTAAGATCTTAAACAATTAGCAAAATATTTAGACGAATTATATGTAACTATGTGCTAAAACAAAATAGCTGCCTGTAAGGTCCTCCATACCAGGATTTTATAGAGCTTTGCTTGCAGAAGTGCTTCTCTGAAAAGGTTTTAAAATCTTTCAGACAGTCCTGTAATCTGATTATAGAAACCAACTCTTAAAGTGGGATATATGGATTTGGATTTCTGTTGTTGCTGCATTTGTTGCAGTTTTCATGAATAATCATCTTCAGTTTACAAGTCCATTCTTGTATGGATCTAATCTCTTTTCCATTGCTAAAAATCTACATTTCCCACTCTATGGAATGTCATCTCCCTCATTTAAACAGTCTCCAGCTCATCTTATTAATATTATTATTATTATTTAATCCAGTGGTATTGTAGACTTTTATGTTAGCTACCTATTTTGTTGTTTATTTGATGAAGAAGTTATTGGGCATGTTGAGTGATTTTATGATGAAGAAATTAACAAGAGTACTGAAAGAGTGAAAATAAGAAAATATGGTAACAAATAACTAGTAAAAGGGAAATATTACAATAAAGTCAGAGAGATACTTCCAACAGTGAGACCTTGATTCTGCCCTGATTTCTTCATGGCATTTGGCATATCAAGCTTGGAGGTGTGTTAAAGGCAAAGTATGTGGCTTTGTGCCACATTTCTACTCTAGTAATGAGTTTGGTTGCCAGCATAAATTGGAGCGGCCTTAGGGCTGCTCCAGTTTATATTTAGCTTTCTATGCCTTAATGGCAGACTATTTTGTGTTTTAGGTTCTGCTGTAGCTACGAGGCCTCTGTGTGTTGGAAATCTACCAATGCAGCAAATTAAGTTGTGGTTTTGGTACTCTTCAAACGGGCATCTTAGGTCAGAGAGATCTCATAGCTGTGAACCAGAAGACTGTCTTGTTAGGAAAGGACAGAACTCCAGCTATACCTTCCAGAAGTTCATTTCTTCAGACACAAAAAGACTTCACTCAGCATATACCACAACTCTCCTGGTTCTCATACCTCGGCTGTCATGCACACACAATGAGAGTTTCAGTCAAGTCTGAATTCTGCAGTAGGTGTTTCCTTAATATTCAGTCACTTATGAATATTTAAAGGTAATAAATGTCAGATTAAATGTTTAACGATCTTGTTTACACTTAAAAGACCTTGAGAAGGATCAGGAAGAAACCAAGCTGTCTAAGTTGGCCAGTAACTATGCTCAGAGTAACTGCTCTCTACAACTCCCTGAATGGAAGTTGTAGTGAGGTGTGGGGTTCGCCTCTTCTCATAGGTAAGAGCAATAGGACTAGAGGTTATGAGCTTTAAGTTGCATCAAGGGTGGTTCAGTTTGGATATTAGGAGAAAGTTCTCCTCTTAAGAGTGATAATGCATTGGCACAGGCTGCCCAGGGAGGTGGGAGAGTCACTGTGAAGATCTGTCACGGAGGAAAAAGGTTAGTAGGCATGGTGGGAATAGGCTGATGGTTGGACTTGGGGATCTTAGTAGTCTTTTCCAGCCTTAATGTTTCTATGATTCTGTGTCCCACAGTTTCTGTTGCACTGAAACAGGTACCCTGTGATAGCAGTGCTGGATAAGTTAAAAGAGACAGGGCATTGATGCTTACACGGGTGCAGGCAGCTCAGGTTCTTGCATTTGCAGCTAATAAAGATACTTGTGCATTGGACAATCTCACCAGGGATGGTCGGAATGGTCAAGATGGTCCGTGAAATAATGACACAACAGCAGGCTGCCATCCTCCACAATCCTTTCTTTTATTCATTTTCTTGTATAAACTCCATGATTTTTTTAATACAGTGAGGCTTATGCAGTAGATTTTAAATGACTTCAGAATGGTTAATAAAAGGTAAAACAATGCTCTAAATCTACCAATTTTTATGATGCATTGTCAGGATTGACTTGGATCCAGACTGTAGAGTATAGCTGTAGAGAAGAAATCCTCCCATCTCCACTGGAAAGTGAAAAGGCCTTCATAGACATGGACATCAAGAAAAGGTATTGGTTTTACAAGCTTTCTAGCAACTGCCTTGATACCCTCCCCCTTTATTTATATATTTTCTTTCTTTATTTTATAAAAAAGAAAGTGAGAGTTCAGGCCTCATTACTGCAAACTGAGGAAACAATATTTATAATATCAACTATTAAAGAACAGAGAAACAAAAAGTGAATTATGTACAGTTACAGTTACCTTCACCTTGGTGTGCTTTAATGAACTAGAGGAGTTTAATTCTGTACACATGACTTTTACAGAGGTGAATAGGCTGGAGACAAACTTCAGAGTGACCTGTGAGTCTCTACAACATGAGGGGAGAGCAAAGGTGGAGGCTGAAATCATGGTGAGAGAGCACAGTGTTCCTCAACCTCTTCACATTTGGTCCCTTCTCTACTCAGCTCTGCACTAGCTTAAGTTATTGTCTTCTTGCATTCATTTGAAAGCAGGCCAAGCTTTTAAAACCATGCCATAGAAATATTCTTTTGAATTTTTGCCTTTTCTTATGGTTCTCTATTTTCAGGTTTGAATGAAGACAAGAAAACATGAACAAGCTTTCAACTCAAAGCCACTCACCCTATTCACACACCCCAGTGTGGCATTTGCCTCTGGACTAATTGAGTTAGTCCTGCTTTGTTAATTGAAACTGAAGTCAAACAGAAGTCTCACATCACTGACTTGAACCTCACTTATGCTGCCTGACAAGAATGCAGATATTTCTTTTGTTGTTATATTTTCCTTGTACTGCAACTTCATGTGTGTGTCGGGGATCAAGAATGCTAGGAATTTGCCACATACACCTTAAAGGGGTAGTTTAAAACTTTTCAAGCTCATTATACAAGTGAGATGTCTGGACGACAGCAATGCCATTCTCTCTGAGCTTTTCTCTGATGAGACTTTCTGGCAGAACAGTCTGTAACTGCTGCTTTTTCTGTTTTTTTTTTTTCTTGTTTTTCTATATCAGAAGTAAATGCAAGTTTTTCTTTGTGCCTGTAAAAAAACCTTCCATTGTCCCATTTCCCAAACCAAGCAAACAGTCTTCAACTTATATTTGGGTAAATTAGTCACAGGAGAGAAAGCAAACTTTAAAGTAATCACTCATTTTTCCTCCTCTATATCAGCATCTTTTCTACAACAAGCTACCTGGCTCCAAATATTTCTTTTCAAATCACCCAAATAAAAAACTCACGAAACAGCAGATCCTGTAAGATCCTGCTGAAAAATCTGAGAAACTCACATTAGTTTCCAAGATCCATTTAGAAGGAAAAGATTGGCAAAGCATACCCATATACTGTGCACTCTTCGGCTGGGAAGTTAGCCCCCCTACAGCTCCAAGCTAAGGAAGCAAGAATTTCACTCTTTAAATCACATGAAGTATACAGAAAGAGGGAGGGAGGCAGTGCAGGGAAAGTAGTGCTGATCAGAGGAGCTACTAATGGAACAGAAGAGTTTGAAGATGTGTGATCTCTTCTCTGCCTTGACTGCAGACAAACTCTTAGATGAATTATGAAACACACAACTACCATGCCCCCCTGGAAGTTCAAGGAATCACACAGTTATGTACTCTTCCCTGGGTACTCTGTGAATCTGCTACTTTTTCTCTACCTACTTTACAGAAAGAGATATCTGAAATACATTTCTTAGATAGTTTGCACCTATTTTTATCAGTTTTTCTCCAATGTGCTCTGGGCAAACTTGTCTATAAAATACTCCTTGAGTTTGCACATCTATAGGGAGACCACTGATAATTACTGGACTGCAAATTCTACTCTGATTTAAACATAATATGTCTCAAGAGTCATGGAATCATAGAATCATAGAAGGAAGCTTAGCTCTGTGCTACTGTCTACCTGTATCTGTAGGACTCATAGAATCATAGAATGATTTTATCATTCTGGCTTGAGTTAGAAGGAACCCCAAGGATCATCAAGTTCCAACCTCCCTGCCACAGGCAGGGCCACCAACCTCCAGATCTGGTACTAGACCAGGTTGCCCAGGGCCTCATCCAACCTGGTCTTGAACACTTCCAGGGACAGAGAACCCACAACCTCCCTGGGCAGCTTTTTACTTGCCACTCCCTATAAAGAACTTCCCACTGACATCTAATCGAAACCTTTCTTCCTTGAACTTAAAACAATTCCCCCTTGTCCTGTCACTGCCTTTGCATGTAAGAAGTTGATTCCTCTCCTGTTTATAATCCCCTTTTAAATACTGGAAGGCTGCAATAAGGTCTCCTCACAGCCTTCTCTTCCCCAGGATTAACAAGCCCAACTCCCTCAGCCTGCCTTCACAGGGGAGGTGCTCCAGCCCTCTGATCATCTCCGTGTCCCTCCTCTGGACCTTCATGGAGCCAACAGCTCCATGTCCTTCTTGTGTTGGGGGTCCAAACCTGGACTCATTACTCCAGGTGGGTCCTCATGAGGGCAGAGTAGAGAGGGACAATCATCTTCCTTTCCCTGCTGGCCACCCCTCTTCTAATGTAGCCAGGAGATCAATATCCTTCCTAGCTGCAAGAGCACACTGCTAGCTCATGTTCAGTTTTTCATCAACGAGGACCCCCAGCTTCTTCTCCGCAGGGGTTACTCTTGAGGATTTTTTCTCCCAGTCTGCATACGTATCTGGGATTACTCCTACCCAAGTGCAAAACCTTGCACGTTGCTATATTGAACCTCGTTAGGTTCACAAGTACCTACCTTTCAAGTTTGCTGAGGTCCCTCTGGATGGCATTCCTGCCTTCTAATGTGTCAGCTGCAACACTCAGCTTGCTGTCATTGGCAATCTTGCTGATGGTGCGATAGAGCTCTTTCATCTTACTTTACTCTTCTCCTTTGCAGGTTGCTTGCATATAAGCTCGTTTTCATTCTCTGCTCCCTACAGTCACAAGAAAGTCCTTCTAAGAAATGATTCATTTGGCTGGTTTCAAATAGCTACCTTATGGTGAGATAATTAGACCCTAGAAAAGCCTCATTATTTCTTTTGAGGGCAAAGGGAATCTTGAGCGCAACTAGAGTTACAGAAATAGCTTCTGGCACAGGTATTTCCTATAGTTTGCTGTATGGAAGAACAGCTGAATCCTCACCTTGCCTTTTTGTTGTTCCCTCAGAATCTGTCATCTATCACTGGTAATGGACCAAATGGTCTTTTGGTAAAACTCAAGTGAACTTTGCAAAATTGTGCAACCTTTCTCAAATACTTTCATACTCATGACAGCTGCCACAAGACAGGAACTCCATAAAAATCTTCAAAAACACTCAAATTCTTGGGCTTCTGCAGCTCCAGATGTCCTGGTAAGGCAGGCAGCAGTAGCTCTTATAGAGATATAGGCTTGTCAGAGTACTTCCAGAGGAGGGCCACAAAAATGATCAAGGGATGGAACATGTCTTCTATGAGGTGAGTCTGAGAGAGCTGGGGCTGTTCAGCCTGGAGAAGTCCCCATGGAGACCTGATAGAGGTCTTTCAGTGTCTAAAGGGTGCTGTATGGAACAGAACAGACTCATTAGCAGGGTGATAAGACAAGTGACAATGGTTTCAAGTGAAAAGAATGGAGATTTAGGCTGGATATAAGTAAAAAGTTTTTTTCACAGTAAGGGTGGTGAAGCGCTGGCACAGGTTGCTCAGAGAGGTGTTGGGTGCCCTGTCCCTGGAGACACTCAAGGTCAGACTGAGTGGGTCCAGTTCAGAAAGACTGCAAGTGCTCTTAGGATGTGGCCTTGATATGTAGCAGTGTGGACCATCCCATGTGATTCCTTTGTTTAGGCGGGCAGCGAGGGCTGAGTGATGGTACAAACTTGTCTTCACAAAAGCTCTCTTTAGGGGAGTAGAAACAGTAGGGCTTTGCATCTTGTATTTTCCTATGGACTAGCTCTCAATTAGACAGTCTGTTGTTCAGAAGGGATAGATAGTATGGGACTATCTATCTCTCTATCCATCTATCTGTCTGTCTCTCTATCCTTCCCCCATTTTCTGTAGCCCAGACTCTCCTCTTGGGCATATTTTTCATTATTCCTCCTAACATCAATGAAGACCTGTAGTAATTAGCCACAGGTGCAAAGAGAGCAGCAGCTTCACACTTCCTGGTGCAAAGATGAAAGTGGTAAATTCAGTTTCCAGGTCTTTGCATCATGCTTTTTAAGCTCTTCAGCAGAGCAATACTTCATCAATGCAGGTCCCTTTGCTGCTGCCAGTTATTTCAGGAATGCTATGAAATTAATGAGGCTGATGTTTTTTGTTTCTTTGGTTTTCTTTGTTTGATTTTTAAAAAGGTTTAATTTGTTTAGGGGTTCTTTACAGCCCACAAAGCACCCATTACACAATTCCCATTATACACTCAGACTGCCCATGGCCTTCTTATGAAAAAGAATAATTTGGGAAGCAGACATATGCCATCAACCTCCCCTCTGAGGAAACTAAATGGAAAATCTAAATGATGCTGTTTCGGGAAGCACTTCTATATTGAAATCTTAAAATATGAATTAACTGGTTAGGTTCACATTAGTTTTAGGGTGGCTACAAAAATTCACAGACGTCTTTAACTCTATTCCTGTCATTCCTGATGTATCATGGTATAACTCTGAATCTCTAATTATGCTGTGGAATTAAACATTCTTGCCTCCATCTTACATACATACATCAGATTTCTTTGCCGATACATAAAATTTCAGCTTTGTATGCATATAACGTAATAGAACCTGAGGATATGTCACTAACCAACACATTCCCAAGGCAATATCCAGTGTTATTGCTGAATACTTCACATTTCTTTTTCTAAAACTCCTCTGCTTTTAGGTCTTTTATTCATACTATAGCTTAAGCAGACAGAGAATTTTCAGCAGACAGACCTGTATGCATTACAGAGAGCTTGGGTTACCTGCTCTATTGTGGATTATTGATGCAAAGAGAACAGTGTGAGGTAGTAAGGATTTTCCTTATCTGTACACCTATCTGAAGGATGTGTGACAGGTTTTATTCTGAAAGACTGTTATCATGACATTTCTTTATAGTGTTGCAGTTGCCCTCTTTGTCATAGAACCGCCAAGAAAAACGTGTCTGAAAAACACTAAAATTTCTTTTCTATCAGAAAGAAGGAAGATCTTATTAGAAGAAGTAAGTTTTCATCTGCATATTCACTGCTCGCAATAAGGTCTCTACTCTTCACCCAGGGAAGTATATATAGGATGACCTCAATTCTGTATGAAGTACAAACTGAACAGTGAATTTCTTAACATAAACACAGAATGATGTGAACATGAAGTTTCCCCAGTGGTAGATAGACTCCTGTGGAAGCTGCCTTCTTTCACTCAAGCCAGAAGTAAGGAAACCACATCACTACAAGCTCAGTTAATGGTACAGTCCATCCCAGGATATCAAGAAAGAGAAACGTGCTGGAAAGCTGACAGGATTCCAGACTCACTGAAGAAATCAGGAATGGGTTATTACAAGACAGCACATCTCCTGCTTGACATTCAGGCAGTCTGCCAATGCAGCCGACTTCCTGGATACAATGATGGCTTAAAATTTTTCCTTTTCCTTAAATGCAAAAGCAGAGGACATATTCTAGGAGACTTAACACTAAACCAGCCACTATCACTTCTGCATGCAATTATGCACACACAATTGCGTGTACACACATATCTGCTAATTTTCCAGAAAAGAGAACTATTCTATATATCAGACATCCTGTCTCACTCGCCTTGTGTTTTCCTTTTCTTTGTATAGAAAAATATCTATTATTCTTGAAGAAGGTAGCATTTTGCTATGGAGGATCATTACATGATTAAAGTCACAAAAATATCAAACAAAAAACTGTTCCTTCTGCTTTGATGCACAATTAAAAGTCTCCTAGTGCACAAAACACAATTAACTTATAGTACTTCATCAAATTAAAACATATGGATCCAACAGGAATCGGTTAAGAATTTGAGGAACACATTCATTAGCAGTGGACAGTGGCAATGGGGTCCTGTGTCATCAGGTTTGGTTATCTATCTTGTTTAGCTTGAGCAGTATATCCTCCTGGAGACAATGAACATATTGCTACCCAAAGTCATAGTACCGTAGATCCCACGTTGGTAGGGACCTACAAGGATTGTTGAGTCCAGCTCACTACACGCAGAACCACCCAAAAATCAGACCGTTTGTCTGAGAGCACTGTCCAGATGCTTCCTGAGCTCTGACAAGCTCAGTGCTCTGACCACTTCCCTGGGGAAGCTGTTCCAGTGCTCAGCTGCTCTTGTGGTGCAGAACGATTCGCTGATATCCAATCTGTACCTCTGCAGAACCTGTTCCCCCAGCAAGAGGAATTCTTCGTACACAGTGGACCCTCCAGGATTTGTTCTTTGGATGATGTGCCAGTAAAGCATGCAGTAAACCTTCATCTAATCAAGTGCTTAGACTCCATAGAGCTCAGCTGATATTTTCCAAACAATCATTTTGTTCAAGTTTCAAGTTTTAATTTTCTTTAGGCCAAGATACAATTACAGTTCTAAGAGAAAGATTATTGTGCACACACATCAGTGTTGTAATCACTGGACTGTCTAGACCTGTTCTGAATACATGACTTTCCCTCCAAAGCAGGCTTACCATGGTAGTTAAGAATGGAGCTTTATAAGGGAAATCTAAAGAAAAATAATACTAGGTTAGGCATAAAGATGCATGTAGCTGCACTTGGACAGTAGTAAAATAAATTTTCTTCTTTTTTTTTTTCTTTACATGCATTTTATGTAAAGTAAAACAAAAGGCAAAGAAGAATAGAAAAAAAAGCAAAGAAGGACATCAAGGAATCCTGCTGAAAAGCACCATTTTTATATTCTGAAATATGCAGAGGAATATAAAAATAATAGGAGATGCTGTTTTTTGGTTTTTTTTTTGCAAATCTTTCAGACTAAGATATTTTTATTTTATCTTCACCAGTTTGAGCTGATTGCCAATCTGGGATACAGCCAGAAATTTATTTTCCTTCTCTTGTGCCTAGTAAACTCTTGCATATTTAGTTAAAATGCAAATACTGTTAAAAGCATTTTACCAGATGCTTCCCTGGGTTCAAAACACGATTACTTTTAGAGTTTGGATTTGGACAACTTGTTCTACTTATAGCAGTGTAGACAACCTATGTGTTAATGGTTGAATGCTCACAAATTCACGAGTTCTATGCTGTAGGTCGAGTGTTACTCAAGAGATCATGTCCAGGAAGCCATGAATATAAATATAAATATATTAAGTAATATAATGAGAACCTTAATGAGAGAACAGTGTAAATTTCAGCTTGAAATAATATACAAGATTAGTTCTACTGTTATTTGTGATTTTATGTTCTTAAATGAAAGATGTCTGCACAGACAATAAAAATATTGCAGTTTATTTATTTATTTTTTTAATTAAGGTACTCTGACTTAAATGATAATTGCTGTGTCACTTCCATTGGCCTCTTTTACCAAACTAAACATAAAGAATTGTTCTGAAGGATGTGCTGAAGTGAGATTACTTCCAGTTTCAACAAAACATTTCATACTTCATCAAGGGAGGAGAAGATGTCACTGTTAATAATTTTGTTTCTCTGTACATGATAGGTTTATACTGATTTTTATAAGGGTTGGTGTGGGGACAGACAGTTCAGCAGTTGAATTTCTGAAATTTGATGTATCTATCAATGTACTTTCCCATCAGCTGGGGTAAGACACAACAATGAGGCAGCAATGTTAAACTACAGAGCAAACAACACTGTAAGTGTATCAGGTTGAGACATCAATTTCTCCTCATGAACCTCAGAGCTCTAATCAGAATTGCTGCTCTCAATCTTACAGAAGAAATGCATTTTGAGGTGAAAAGTGCTTATATGACCACTCGGAATCACATTAGGCATTATCAAGATACCTGAGGAAATTTCCATGACCTGTTGATACCTTATGAACAAGTAAACCTCCAAAGTAATGTAGTTATCTCATCCTACAAATAAGGTTATATGACAGAGAAATCAAGTGATCTGATAAAAAGTCTGATTAGGAAGAGAAGAAATGGACCTGTACTTCATATGCCGTCATCCTTGCCACTAGGGCAATTATTTTCTCATTCCTGTGCACGTGTTATGGGAATTCAGACTGTTCTCTCCACCTCTTTCATACCCAACTCACACTTTCATGTTTCAACGTGGAAGACTGCCATATATACTTCTGTAATGCCCCAAAGCTCTGGTTAGTTTGTAGGATCAGGCCAATTTAATTATTAAGGTTGTATTTTCATAACATCATAGGATGAAAGAATCACAGAAACAAAGAGTCATAGAAAGGCTTAGGTTGGAAAGGACCTTAAAGATCTCCCAACTTCAACCCCCCTGCTGTGGTCTGGGGATGGGGCAACCACAGCTCTCTGGGCATCCTGTGCCAGGGCCTCACCATTCTGTGATTATCTTTCTTCAAGGAGCTGTCCTGATAACATTCACCTTTTTCTATGCTCTTCAACAAATTATTCTTAAGTTGGCATTGCAAAATCTGTAATGGTGTCTTAAAGATGAACACTGTATGCCCTGCACCAAGACGATGAATTCATTATAGGCTTTTCTTTTGCTTTGAATAATAAGACTGAAATAAGATTAAGTTTGCAACTCCTATTGATTTGATTCAGGAACCACTGAATTAAAAACAATATCGTGTCACTCAGAAGAAAGCAAAAATGACCTTCTGAAGCTGGAGTCCCTGATATTAATGATCTACAGCTGTGATCCCACTGGGCACTTCCACCCTGGTCCAGCAGGATCCCAAAGGGCATGTCTATGCTTCAGCTCAGGCACCATTATATTTATTGTCATAACCAGGAGCAGGTGCTCTGCAATGAATAAACATTGCTGTGGCTCTGTCACTTTCTGATTGCACCATTTAACAGATGGACATACAAATCTGGGCTGGCATCCGCTACTGCATCATTTCCCCCTTGTATTCCCAGAGAGAACAGAGTTTTTCTTGATCTATGCCAATGGGTGTGTAAAGGCAGAATCATACCCTAAAGTAAGGAAATACAAGTACACACAAAGATAATGGCTTGCACAGCTCTGGAAAATATCAACTTAGATTGTTTTAAATACAAATAAACTCAAGCAAGCTCAAGCAATTAGCTTGGCAAAACTCTGAAATGTGTTTAATGGCTGAGTGATCAAAAGGTTTTCCATCAACTTTAGCTGAATCAAACTGGCAAGTAAATCTTTCCTTACATATAATTTTCCAAAGTTTGAAGTGACAAATTGGACTGAACTCAATTAAAGCAGCAGGTTCTATGCATTTAATTGCAAGCAGTGTCTAAGATTGTGAAGAAATCCAACTCAGAATGAAAACACAGATGTGGCTGTGGCATAGCTCTGTAAAACACAAAGAGGCAAAACCAAGTTCAATCAAGAAAAAGTTACAGGCAATGTACGGTGATGTATTCTGCCATACTTCTGAAGCATTAGCTGTAGGCAAGTAATAAAATGTTAAATTGGGAAATGTTCACCTATCTACACCACTGAGTTCAAAAACCGATATGAGAAAAGTAAACAAATATTTGTAAAGCAGTTTGACTGTGGAAAGAGCATGAATATAATAATGGTATTTCCAATTACTATGCGATGAGACTTACTTCAGCAAATTAATTCCATCATCAGTTAGAATATAATAAAAGAAAAAATTTGTGCTAAAAATGGTAATTAAATTATGACTTTGTAATAGGACACTTGGTCATTATGGTGGAAGTGCTTAGGGGATAAATTCAGTATTTAGTCCTTTAATGCACACACATGGCTCCCATTGGTATTAGTGGGAGCCATACACACTTTCAAGGGCAGTTTTCAACCTACACTGGCAAAAGGAAACAAATATATCAGATGAAGTTCTTAAAATTGACCCAGGCAAACAAGACATGTGCTAGCATTTTAAGCCCTGCACTCAGTGAAAATTAAAGTTGTTAAATAAGCAATGGAATCAATTTTAAGCAATTGCCATGTGTATTTATAGAAATAGCACCTCCATCAAATATCTAAACAACTAAAAAGGGAACCTATTACTGTTTAATTTCGGTCCTTGGAAGAAGATGATTTCCATAGTAAGGAAAGTATGAGAATCATTTTAAAAGCTCAGCAGGGAATTTCTGTACAGTCTATGAGTTCCGTTTGAAATTGGGGGCTTTTTATATGTATCTGTGTCAGACTGCAGACATTATTTTAGATGTGGGATTTTTTGTACTTTCACATCTTGGTTGGGGGTGAACTGTACAGATTGTCGTGAAAGGACTTACCCATCAAAAAAAAACCTAGAAAGACCAAAAAAAAAAAAAACCCAAACCTGACATGGTAAATCAAGAAAGGAGAAAAAAACACACTATTTAAACTGAAAGGATACCCTTCAGAAAGCTGAATGAAACCCTCCAAAAAAGGGAAATAGAAAAGAACTAGTTAAGTATAAAAGCATAATACAGCAGGGCAAAAGGGAGAATAAATCATTTTGAAGAACATATTGCCAGAAAAATAAAAGTGAAAACTTTTTTCACCAGCACAAGAATAAGGAGGTCTGTTAAAGAGTTTGTAGAACTAAGAGATGAGCAAGAAGTAAAAAAATCATACAAAGATGAGACTATAGAAAAAAAATAAAAAAAGAAAAAAAAGAGTTCATCCCTATGATCAGTGTTTATAGCCAATACAGAGATTCTCACACCAGAAATTTGACATATGATGGGATGGATTAGAAGAACTGTTTCAAATTGGAGTATCAGTAGAAGAGTTTGAGAGTCATTCAATAAAATGAACAGTTTCAAATCACCAGGACCAGACGGTATTCACCCAAGAGTTCCTCAGGCACTCGAGTATGAAATTGATAAATTATTAATTATTCTGAGTAATCTTTTGCCTAAAACAAAGCACCCACTAGAAGAACAGAATGCCAATGAGAAAAAAAATGAAAAAAACCAAAAACAAAACAATAACTACAATGAAGATTTTAAAAGAAAAGAAGTGCATGGAGAAAAGGCAGTTAACGGAAAATATTAAACTTTTTTTTTTTTTTCCCAAGAGTAATTGGGCTTCAAAAATATGTTCTTGGGCAGTAGTAAAATAAATTTCCTAGTTCTTGTTGCTTACAAAGGCCTTTAATTTTCTTAATTATATTTTGCCTCCAGCAAACTAGCAGTAATGCTAGAGGTCAAAGAGAGAAGAGTTGTCTGCTGCTGAAGAGGATATAATGTTTATGTGGGAGGAGATATGGGAGGCTCTCCACGATAGGTAGGAAGAAGCAGGCAGTGAAACTATCTGTGTGAACCCCAAGGAGACCTTGTGGAAACATCCAAGGAGACCTTGTGGAAATTTGCCTGAGAGGTACAAAGGCAGTGGACTTTTTGAGATGTCTGGACAAGTTATGCACTGGTACAGATGCCATTTTTTCTTGTACAAGTATATATAATGCAGGCACACAATGATAACCACTACTGTTAATACTGTGATTATTTCTATATTGAAAGGTCTTTAATGAGGAAACTTGATGAGTGACAGACGATTCTGCATTAAAAAAAAAAGCACACAGAATCAAGGCTTTTCATTTCCCCTGTGCTCACAAACCCCAGCAATTGTTGTACTAGGGAAACTGGGAGGTGTGTCTATGCCCCTAGTGTCAGTTCATGGACTTCAGATTGTTTCTTCTACTCTATTTGACCCTGAAGCTGCAACCTCCCATGCAGGAAGATGCAATAATTTGCTGCCCAGGAGGTCAAGAATGGATTTTATCTCTGCTATATCATTTTCTACATGTCCTAATTCAGTGTCCAGTTCCCGAATTGCAGGAGTAGCAGCATTTCCAAATTCATCTTATCTACTGCCTTCTTGACTTTGCAAATGTCCATCAGACATCCATTCATTCTTTCCAAAATGAAGGTCCCAATCCTTTTAGTTTCTCTTTATGAAACACTTGCTTGATCCCTTTGGCTATTTTAGTTGCCCTTTGATGTCTTTCTTCCACACTAGCTATAACTTGCTTGACATGGAGACATGAGACTTGAACATAGTGTCCACAGTGTGGGCACACACTGGCTTTATAAAACTGCAAAATGCTGCCCCTGTCCTCTTTTTTGTACCTCTCCTGATGATACAGGAAATTTTATTGGCTTTTGGGGATGTCAGTAGATGTTAAACTGATTACTGCAGAGAAACATCAATAGTGACTTCAAGATGTCTTTTTTGTAACTTTTTTTTTTCCGAGTTCAGCAGCATGTCAACGTGCTTCAGATTATTTTCTCTAGACTCATTCATTGCCTTATATTTTTCTAGCTGGGAGTTGGTGTGACAACTTTTGTCCCCTTTGCTCAGTTTGCAGTTCTGAGTCTTGTTGCAGTTCCTTATTATAGCTGCAGCATTTGACTATGTAAAAGAGCTTAACAACATTTTTAAGAATAAAGATTTCACTGTTCTGTGTTTTCTCAAGGGCACCGGTGACAACATTAAACAAAAAGTGATGCTCAAACAATCCTGGGGGCATCCTAATGCTGACTCTTCTCCATTCTGAATAACAGCTATTAACCCTTTGCTTCCAACCTTTACTTGGCTTTCAGAAAATCTTTCTTCTATTCCCATAGCAACTTGCATTTTTTAATAATGTTTGATACAAAGACTTGCCAGGAGCTTTTCAAAGTGTGAATGTATTATGACCGCTTTATCGTTTTTATTCAGATGCCTACAAATTTGATGTATAACTCGAGCACACAGTGAGATAGAATTTTCCTAAACAATAGCCCAGATAACTCCTTCCCAACCAGTGATGCTCATCTGTGCACACGGAGATTATATTGTTTGCTACAAATTAGTGTCTTACTAGGGATGGTAGTCAGACTTAGTCTGTACTTGCTAGTATCTTCCACAGAAATCTTTCTGTAGATGTGTGTTGTGCTTGCAGCTCTGCAGTGGTCTCTTATTATAGTTACTTGTAAGTGGAAGTGACAATACTTTGGTCACTGGTATATTTTTAATCCCTTCAGGATTCTCAGTGGAATTCCATACAACTTTGGTACTTACTAATGTCCATCTTCTCTAACTTTTTCTTTGTATCTACATCAGATTGATCAATCTTCTCTGACCTGCACAGACCAAAGAATGCACTGGGTTTGAAAATATTCCTAGCACTTTTAGTTCTAAATACTGATACAAAGTTTTCATGGAGATTATTTACTATTGCTTTATCATCACTGAATTCTCCTTTGTCACCAAATATTCATTACTGACTGCAAGACTTAATGGTCCTTATAGGTCCCTTCCATCTTGGGATATTCTATGACTGTGCAAAGTAACGCATGGGAGAAGAAACAGTTCTGAATTTCCCTGCACAACAGGTAGCTCTGAGGTGGTAATTTCAGAATTGTAAATAGATTGTATTAGGCAAATATCATCTTACTGCTCAGTAGCATTCAGAAGGAAAATCCAGTGTTAATATTATTAAGACTGGAATAGATATTATAATGGGATGGTTTAAGATGAACCTATAGAGCCCCTAAGTCTCAGATATTTTTGGTACTCTTATTCTTCTAAAGGAAAAATATGATATGAAAAAAGGTGGAAAATTGCAAAAACGGTGAGCAGAGTGATCTAATGATCTAATTACAAACCAGCATCTGTGTAAGGTGTAATTAAATAGGATAGGAAAGAGGCCATTGAGAGAGAGGAATGGTATAAAAATCTATAAGAGCTAGAGTGCCATGAAAAAAGTATGGAAACCTGTAACATTTAACCATTCAAGATCTCAACTGAAATAAATACTTAAACTGCATTATTTTCCCTACCAGCAAGTCCTTGGTGTGCACTCTCAGCCCAAGAAGAGCTCTGGAGCTTAAATACCTCCCTTTTCCTCATTGATTCAGTGTATATCTCAGTGGGAAAAAGATATATGCAATATTGGAGATGGAAAAATAGGCGAAGTAAGGATGCAGCTAGCATGCAATCTAGGCACCACTCAGAAAGAAAACTACACAAGAATATTCAGCTGTTGTGTTTACAACTTGAGGAAACAAGCCAGTGATAAACTAGTCAGCCTGCTAGAATATAATACATAAGAAATTACAGTTGCACTGAAAGAATGGTGACATTATAATTTGCTTATAATAATTTGGGATCTTTTAGTAATTTGGGTGGAATTACTCCAAATATTCTGCTGAAAATATATTGATTTGGTATTTACTAGATACAAAATATAACTGCAGTTTCAAACTATTTTGGAAAAAAAGTATGACCATGAATGAGTGATAAAACATGGTCTTTATTTTCTCTCCACTGGGGTAGATGAAAACTCCTTGATTGGAGCTGAAATGTTTTTTTACAACTTTATGACAACCAAACCAGTCCTAAATCTGAAGTAGTTTGTTTATCAGTTATTTGGTGCACCTGTGAAATTTCCTTGTCAACACATTTTGTACTTTAAAAGATGATACTAGGTCTTGGTTGTGAATTTAGATATACCTCATCTTGGAGGAAGATTATATTCAGAACTAAGGACACTTTACATCTGAATAAGAGTTTCCACATGGGGTTTTAAGATACTTGAACTGTGATGCTCTAAGTTCACACCTCCAATTAATTTGAATTAATTTTCCTAAGTGTGTAGATGTCAGCTGGCTCCAGAACTCTAGATATAAACAACTTCACACTCTGGCAAAGCCTAGATGTAAACTTGACAGCTTGAATGCATTTGTATTGACTTGAAGCCAGGACTTGAAGCAGACACAAAAAATTAATGTGTGAAATACCCTTAACCATTACTTTGGAATTCCAAGAAACAAGTTTTACTAAATAGTGCTTGAGAAACTCTGAACCTTATTTCCACAGTTATCATGTTTTAATAAGGTTTATCTAAACTCAGCCTCTGGAAACTTTGAAGTTTGCTGTCTCTTGATAAAACTTGTTTCATTCTGTATCTACATGTTCTGTGCTCAAATGAGCTTGGCATACTTCAGATCAGCTAATGCAGCATTAAAGAGCTCTATATGGCACAGAAATGTCAAAGGCAGCTTTAAAATGTAATGAAAATGCTCTGAATGGAGATGGGGAAAAAGATTCTTTTGCTGTTACATATTGGTACATGTATTACTGCACCAAGAGATATCAGAGCTTTGATCTTACACATACCTAAAAATATCCTGCTTCAGTAGAGTGCTCAAACAATTCTTCCCTCTCAAAATGAACCCATGTGTTCTTTCAGCACAAAAGCAAATTAGCTCTTACTGCTCAAAATTAAGTGCTGGGGAACAAGCCAAATATAGGTCATTCTTGGTAGGGCTGTGATCCTATTAGATAACATACAGCTAAGAAAGCTCAGGTCTGGGCAGTATCTACAACAAAGACAGCCAAAGACTTGAATAAAGCAGTAATGTGGGAAAGAGAATGCAAATGGACTGAACAATGCAACCCAGTATTGAACTGAGGTGAAAAGCAACCACTCAGTTCAGAGGCAGGGAAGACTGTCATGACAACTTGGGATCATCAATAATGCCATAATACTCATCCAAGGAAAAGCTGTGTTATTCCTCGTGTCCCAGATAAATTCCAATCTGAGTAATGATATTCCACTGACCTACATTTACCTTGCATTTTGAGCTGAATGAGGCTTTTCTTTCCATTTGTGTCTCAGTGGCAGTTCATTATTGCTGTGTGTTGACAAACAGATGTTATGCTATTCCCAGGAGATGAGTGTGCACCACATGTACTGTTATGATAGTTGTACAACAAAACTCAGAAAAAAAATAGGGGTTGAACGTGTGACTCTGCTCTCTACTTAGTCACAATGTCTGTTATGTTTGCACAAAATGATGAGGTCAAATTCATTTAAGGTCTCTGCATCCTGCTGGGACCCTGCATTAGAGGGGTAATTCCATTTCAAATGTTGAACAAATCTAAAATGACGGTATGAAGGGCTTGTGTTGCTCTCTTTAATTTATGTTATGTATGAATTCCTGCATGTTACTATATTAAAATAAATAAATAAATAACAGGGAAACAATTTTGTTCCAGAAAACAGTATATTCATCAATATTTCTTGCACATGTATACAAAGGCACAAACATCTCCCATGGCCAGCTCACTGTTAAACTCTGTTACTTTTCAAGCCCAGTAGTTAGGGCTTGACATGACAGACCATAACCCCCACCAGCCATTGCCTGTGAAAGTGGTTTGAAATGGGCAACAAAGTGATTGCCAAGACGAAGGGGAAGTGAGGTACTTGCAGTGGCTTGAGAGCAATGAAGCATTACCAGGTAAGGAATAAGTGAGAATATAAAAGAGAGTCAGGAAACGGGAGACAAGAAAGATGAAAAAGAGGGCAAGGGGGTCTAATGAAAACTTAATGGACTTGTGCTTGTGAGTGCTGTTTCTCTGTCACAGCAATCCTTGGTGTGAAGCAGCAAGACTCTTCCTGCTGTATGTAGCTGCACTAGGGAAGGCATGTAGTAAATAGGAAGAGACAAAGCTGCATTCGTTCACAGTAAGATCTCATTATTTAATTTCCCCTTTGTGGAAAATATCAGCTTAGGAGCTAACCTAACCTTTTGCTAGGCTGAGGTCAGAAGCCAGAGGTGATCCGGAGCACCGAGCCATGGGAGCTTGGATGGCTCAGCAAAATGGCTCAGGAACAGTTTCCTTTCTGTCAAGAGTTAAATGTCTCATTCTGCTGATTGTGATGGTCCCAGGTGACTTCTGCGAATTGGCTGCTTGAAGGCTGACATGAAATTAATTTGTCATCCTAAACCAACACCGGGTCAATCGAACGTCTCCCTCCCATGGTGAATGATGCAAGACATTAGAGAAAGAAAAAAAAAATTAAAGCAATATGGAGCACCTGTCTGCACTGCAGAAACTATGCCTCTTGTGGGACACTTTCCTTGCCAAGGACTACATTTTCCTTATATACATACTTGGAAAGAGGCTTCAGTTTACAGTGCTGCCACAGTTGAGTCAGTTCTAAAAATATATGGGGAAAGAAGTGAGGTCCTTCCTCCCTTCCTCGTGTAAGGTAAAAAATAAGTATGGAGGAGTTAGCTCAGCTCATGGTTTTCTATCACCAGTACTTTGGTTTAGCTGAGGTGTGTTCGCCTGGGCTGCACTCTGGAGTACAACCTGCCTGCTCCTATTACATTGGTTTCTTCTAGGGAAATGAAATATTAGCCTATTTTCTTAACTTCTGTATTAAGAAGACAAGTTAATTTTTCACCCTTCTGGTGAATTATTGTATGATCAGTTTATATGAGAGATGTCCCAGGAGTGAGAAAATGAGTCATAACTCACAGGAGGTGAAGCTACAAGTGAGTAATGAAGAATATGAAGATCATTCTTTCTTCTCAGTGCCTGTGCAGGCTTGTTCTACAATTAGAAGGGCAGTGAAATAGGTGTTATACATAGCCAAGCCACGAGTCATCACTACACTGTGGTCTCTGGGAAAGAGTCTTACGGAGTTTATTTTTGTTGTAAATAAGCATGTGCAGCTATAAAATACATTAGAAGCCCTTCTCTTCCCATCTTAGGGTTTCATTCAAGTGCCAGACTATGGAGCACCTTCTGAAGAAGTGTCCTCAGAACACAACAGTGACTTTGTCCAGAGCTCTGGTCCTTCCCCAGCCTCATAAAAAAGTGTACATTGCCAAATCAGCTTACAAGAAGCACACCATAAAAAACTCCAAGCCTTGCTTTGTTGGATTGCTACAAAACAGCTCTTGCTATCTTTTTAGCACAATATATTTTTAGCAGTGATAAGGATGTGCCAGCTTATGCACCAAACATGGCCTCTCACAGAATGACAAAATTTAGGTCTTATAAATCCATGTTTTGTAGAACAAGTTGCCCAGAGAGGTAGTGGATGCCCCATCCCTAGAGAAACACAAAGTCAGGCTGCACAAAGCTCTGAGCGCAATGGAGCTGTCGGTGTCCCTGTTCATTGCAGGGGAGTTCTAACCAGAAGACATTTATGGGCCCTTTCCAAATCTAACAATTCCGTGATTCTATAATTCTATGATCATTTGAGGTGAATTTTGTCAGATGAAGGGTGAAGTAGGAAGCACTTGTGTGGACAGTAGCTCATGTGTCTGAGCAGAAAGAAGTGGAAATCATCAACATGTTCAAGACCAGACTGGACAACCTAATCTAATGCCTGATTTAGTAGCTTGTAACACTGCCCACAGCAGGGGGGGTCAAAACTAGATGAATTTTGAGGTCTCTTCCAACACAAACTCTTTACGATTCTATGAAATTCTCAGGAATTGTAAATATGATATTTATTCTCCTAGGTCACTAGGAATCATAAAAATTTGCTCTTGGTGTAAAAAAAGAAAAAAAGATGTTTTTTGAAATTATCTTTTCTTCTGGTGACGTTTTCTTCTGACCAAGACAAAGTAACTTCAAGAAAACTAGAAATGTTTTTGTTGTCTTTGGGATCAAGAATCTGTGCACTTGGAAATTCAAATATCCCTAAAACCTTGGAGAAATTTGCCTCCAGTTGCCTTCAAGTTCTATTTTGCTGATGCAGCATTTCTTACTTTCTTTTTTTCTTCCCCTATTACTTTATCGCCTACAAAGTTTATTGGAAATGGCCAATGAAAAATATCGATGCAAATGGCCACTGAAAACTGTGATCTCAGAGCACCTCCAAAACTGGATCCAGCTCACTGAAAAGTCAGTCCCATTTGCTCAGCACACTTGATGATTTTTTTAATACCATTCTCTCGGTATGAGCAGAGGAAGAATGAGAGCAGTAATAAGACCTTCTGCATGAGAAGACCCAGACTGGCAGCAAATCTCAAGAAAACCTGAAACCTCACATCTGCTAACATCACCATCTAAATGCAGGGGTTTGTCCTTCCCGCTGTGAAAGCCAGTAGCTGCTGCCCCCCCTGCTGTGAATATGGAATGAAACAATTTATTACAAAAAGGACCTCTCTAAATCAATCTAGAAATTGCTACCAGAGGCCTGGAAGCAGATGTGACATTCAAAACTCAACACCATCCAGTGTACGAGCGATTGTTCATTCTAACAATGCCTGGCGGTTTCTTCCTCAGAGTTTGAAAAGATTCCCAAGCAGACTTTAAAGGCCAGCATTTCAAAATCACCAGTTACACAAAGCTGTTTCCTTCTCTTCCTTTTATAGATTGGACATTTGGTATATTTTGGAGATACAGGCAGTGCAGAAAAGTTGTTTTTTGCCCTTGTTCTACAAATTAAATCTATGCTAGTACATCTCTGTGTGTACTTGGATGTTTTATCTTTTACCCGCTCGCATATAAGATGCCTGAAGGTCATACATGAAACTCTTTTATTTGTTGGATACGTATTATTTGCTAAACATATTTTTCCTATTATATGTTAGTGATTTCACTTGTGTTATGTGCCAATTGCACCTTGAGGTTAACATATACAATAAGAATCACCTACTTAATATAACTTGAATTTTGAAGGCTCCCTGGCAGCACTTTCTGACTGACCTTATGCTCCTGTTTGTACAGTCAGTTCCTCTCAAAGCCATTTGCCTCCCTTCCCAACAGCCATATTTATAATCCTGCATCTAAAAGTAGCACAAACAAGAAGGTAAGGAACAAGCAACCTCCACCCCCTCCTTCTTCGGGTCATCTATCCATCTCAGAGGTCATACATGGTGACTTCTGAGTCTCTGACTTAATAGTAGTTCTAGTTCATGCTCCAGGGGAGAATTGAATTAAAATATTGAATGATACAAATAACAAAGTTCCATTCATTAAAAATAAAAGATGAGATACAGAAATTACATGAACCAACCCTCTGAAGTGAACACATATATCAGAAAAAGTGTGAATATTTAATTCAGTGAAAAATTAAAGTTCTCTAAAGGCTTCATATGTGTAGTAACATTTAGGATGCAGTTCAGCCCAAATCTGTCATGCTTACTTATATTTCATGGAGCGTCCTGTAGTTGTGGAAGGTGGTTGTTTTATTAGGGTATGTTTCTAGCATTTGTAGTGGATTACAAATTCATTAAGGGGCAACACCCTGGAAATGGAGCCTTTCAAAATCAGAGCAAAACAGGGCACTCAGACTGGAGAGCAACACTGGGCTTTAGCAGACAGGCACAGACCTGGCTGCTACACAACGGAGCTGTATGTCACACCAGATAGCATCACTGATAACAAATATTTTTGCCAGAAAATCTATACTTTCTGTTTGACCTCATGAGTCCAGGCTATGCTCATAGTGATACTGGCATTTCACACTTTTTACACTTTCATGCACAACAGAATCAAAGTTTTGCTTGTGGATTTGGTTTCACTGTGACAAGTGAGGTCAGGGAAAGCCCACAAACTGCAAAAAGCCACGGCATGATACTTCTCGATACTGTAGTTATTAACCAGCCTAAATGGAAGAAAAAGATTATGAACATCTGATTACTGCAAAAATTTCTCACATTTTTAAGTGCCATCTCTAGCACGAGAAAAGATTCTGTTTATTCATTGAGAAGTAATAAGATGCAAATTCTGCCAACTCTTCCCCCACCAAATCATTCGTAACATATTCTCCCAAGCGGATTTTCTAGTTTCTAATACAGATTTGACCTTAAGACACAGCTTTCTTTCCAGTAGAGGTATTTTTAAGGCCTCCCCCCCCATCACCCAGCTGTTTATTTTGTGTGTGCCCTATCAAAAAATGAACGTTTATACTTCATCTCTATACCAGACATGGCTTAGTTTAGCCAACAGGTTTAGAGGACACTAGAAAATTAACTGGAGGATGGAGGAGCTGACGCACACCGTGTCTACAACAGGCCCTTTCCTAAGCAAAGAGACTAAAATCCCCTCATAACTTGCAGACACTGTCTGGTTTGTATCAGGATGTACTGAATTAGCTCACTAGCTAATTAATTACTGTGATGCACAATGACACTGAGCTCAGTGCTGCAGCAGAGATAGTGTTTCCTGCCACTGGAAGATTACAGGGGACTCTGCCCAAGAGCAACTCATTGCAATTTTATGGATTATGCCATAAGGGGAAACAAGAGTTGTGGCTTTGTGGTGATTTCACCCTTATGGGCAGCTCAGCTCCACCACACAGAGTCATAGAATCAGTAAGGCAGGAAAAGACCCCTCTAAAATCACCAAGTCCAACCCCAACCCATCCCACCACGCCCACTGACTGTGTCACTCGGTACCACATCTCCACAGTTCTTGGTATATTGTTTATTGTCTTACACTAAGGCTTCTCTTTCTGGGAGTCCTTTTTCTTGTCTGTAACTTAGCTTAAACCTCTTTCAATCAAGTTTTAGGCTTCAGTGAATTACATCCTTTTTACAGTGGGCAAGGAGCATGCCTCACAGTTGTTACTATAGATCACAGGCAGGGGTAATTTTTTAACAGTGGTAACACAGCTGAGGAACTGTGAGCCCCCAGCCTGTGATCTGACTCTTTCTTCTAGAAAGGAAGACCATGAATCAAGTCACCAAACAGATGATGCAAAGAGAAAAGGAAAACAGAACAACAGGGTAAAGAGCAATGGTTTGCCAGTGTCACAACATTTCCATTTCATTCTACTCTTTTTATGGATGATTGAGATATTTCTTGCAGCAGGAGTCAGTTTTTTAAAAGGCTCTTGCTAAGTAGTGCGAGCTCCTAGTGCAGATGTACTTCAGTGGGCTTAACTGCCACTAGCATCTGTTTTGCTTAGTCGAGGCTTTTGCTTACCTTTTCCAAAGCAATTCAAACAAGGGTTAAAATGTTCCTAAATGCATCTGGTCTGCACTACCACATGAGCTCAGTTTCAAATTGATTCAGTTAAATTGAAGCAAGTTTTCTGATCTTCACAACCACTTAACTAATTTAATATACGTCTTACTGAGACAACACAGTCTGGCTTCTACCTTTTCTTTTTGCAGATTAAAGACACACTTTCTATAGTGAAAGGACTCTATGGAGTGTAAAATTATATTTAAAACTTCATTTTTTTTTCTGTTTTTCTAAATGTCAAGTAACCTTGGGACATGAAGAAGGCTTATACTCTGAACACTAATAGATGCTACATCAGTCACTTCTCCATTCATTTCTTAAGGGTGCAGAGCATATCTCTTTCTGGATTCAGAGGACTGCAGACACAACAAAAATCTTCATGGGATGATAGGCATTCTAGCTTAAATTCACAGGTAGACTGTTAGTTGATTCAACTTCATAATTTGAATAGCATAGGTCTGCTCAGACAAATTGTTTTTAAAGTGAATCTTCCCACAAACCTTTTCCCCACCTATTACTAAATAGCTAGTTCATTTCCTATCCACTCCTTCTGATTCAAGTGATATTTTGCTTGCTAAAAAGAGTTGTGTCTATCCCGTATAAAGCAGATTTAGTAAAAATTTTTGACATATGAAGTGCTTGATTTAAAAGAAAAAAATAAAATGATATCCAGACGTATTGAAGAATTTACTGAAGACCCCGCAGATACATTTAACTGTAAAATACAATTGATTGTATTTTGGTTATCTTTGGTGTTTGATTCAGAACTTAGTATCTTCAAATGTTCATCAAAAGATGTCGACAGTCTTCTGTCCGACTATACTGACCATATTTAGAAACAACAAAGAAAGGAAATATAAAAAAAGAAAGTCCTTTAGAAGACATTTTCAAATCAGTGAAGACATGGATAATCACAATTAATTAATCCTGCACTTCTGTGCTTTGTTATTATAATGGGTAAGAAAGACAATATGTCTGAATGATGTTGCAAATTCAGATGTGATCAACCATGCAGAGGAGAATGGGAACCACACTGTAAATTTGGAGCTTCTTGGGGAACAATGAGAAACTGAAGACTCAGATAGAATCTGAGGAGTGGAATGGAGTTTACCCTCAACAAGTTTCCTACTGGCACCAAGCTGAGTGGTGCAGTTGATACAGCAGAAGGACAGACACAGAATGACATCCAGAGGGACCCTGATAAACTTGAAAGGCTGGTCCATGTGAATGTTATGAACAAGCAAACAACAAAACAAAGTGCAAGGTTTTGCACATGGGTTGGGGTAATCGCAGGTATGAATGCAAACTGGGATAAGAATTCCATGAGAGTAGCCATGCTGAGAAGGACTTAGGGGTTCTGGTGGATGAAAAACTTGACATGAGCCATCAGCGTGTGCTTTGAGCCTGGAAAGCCAACAGTATCCTGGGCTGCATCAACAGAGGGATGGCAGAGAGGCAGGAAGGGATTGTCTTTCTCTACTTTGTACTCGTATGGACACATTTGGAGTGTTGTGTCTAGGGATGGAGCCCCCAAAAGACGTTGAGCTTTTAGATAGGGTCCAGAGTAGGGCCACAACAATGATCAAAGTGCTGGAACACCTCTGCTATGAAGATAGGCTGAAGGAGCTGGGCTTGTTCAGCCTGAAAAAGAGAAGGCTGTGGGGAGACCTCATTGTGTCCTTCCATTATTTAAAGGGAGATTATAAACAGGAGGGAAATCAACTTTTTACATGGGTAAATAGTGATAGGACAAGAGAGAGTGGTTTAAAACAAAAGGAGTGGACATTTAGATTAGAAGTCCAGGGGGAGTTTTTCACTGAGTGGTGAGGTGCTGGAACAGGGTGCCCAGAGAGGCTATGGTTGTCCCATCCCTGGAGGTATTCAAAGCTAGGATGAATGGGGCCTGGGACATTCTAATCTACTACTTGACCTAGTGGTTGGCAACCATGTCTGCAGCACTGGATTTGAAACATGATGATCCTTGGGTTCCCTTCCAACCCAAAACATTCTATGATTCTCTGGTACCTTACAGAGGAACGTCTCAAGAGGAGAAAATCTTTGCAATGAACAGCTAGCTTTGTGCACAGCTCACTGCCTGAAAAAAGTCCCATAAAATGTCAGAGGACTACAATTAATAGAAGTCTCTATCAGAGATAAAGAGAAAAATAAAGAGAATATTTTAAGACCAAAAAGATGGAATAATCCCCTTTACACAAGATTACTGATGAGTGAGATTCTTTCTGTGCAAATTTAAGTTGGTGAAAGGAATTCAATAAAGATTACAAACTTCAAAAAAAGATTTCTGTAAGGAAGTTCAACAGTCTGTTAGAAAGTTAACACTCTTTTTACTGTCCATAGCTCATTTCCAGAGGGGTTAATAGAACACAATCATTAAAATAACTGAAAATGCTGTTGTTTGGCTTTTCAAAGCTATTAGATGTAGCTCTTATACACAGTGTACTTACACTGGGTAAGCAAAGCCTTGCATATGTAACATTTGCAGAACACACATTGAGAAAACAAAATTGTATTCTATGCCTCAAGCACCCTTAAAGACAAACAAAAATAACAACAGCAAATAGGACAATGTCTAAGTTTTGTCTGGTGAGGAAATTGGACAGGGAAGTACGAGGGCTTAAAAGAGCTGACTATTGCTGGAGGATAAATTCTTCTGCATCTGCATGCTCACATCATCTGGGCATTTTTTTTTTCTTCGCTTTTTTCAATTTTTCTTTTTTTCTTCTTTGAATCACATGTGTTGGCTTCCTAAACTTTTCACCCAACTGTGGAATGATGAGGAAAAAAAATCCCTTTTATATCAATAGGTGGTCTTAGGGAAAATGTTCTTATGCCGTGCTTTTTATTTTTTTCCAGTCAAACTCTGAATGTAGAATTATTGAATTAAGAAATAATAATTCTGAGTAACCAAGTAGCTTTCTTTCCTTTTTAGTCTCATTATTTCCCTAGATGCAACATAAGTAACTTCTGTGCTTTGGATGATGTCACACTGGCTATTTTAAGATTCATTTATTTTCTGCAAATTGAAAAATGTTCAATTAATACTTTAAATATCTTCTACATGCATTTTCTTGAACCTTGAATGGAATTTGGTTAGTGTTAGAGCTTATTGTTTTACTAGTGTTACTTTTAAGCAGAAAAATAATCAACAAGGAAATAAGAAGATACCATTAATCTACAAAATTTGTAGAGCTAATTCTTTCCATAAATAGCAGGAGTATGAAAATTCTGTCAGCTAAAAGATAGACTGTCAGAAGTAGCATTTCATATAACATTTTGGCTTTTGTCTGAGTGGCCTTTGTACTCACTTATGGCAATCAAACTTATCAACTGAAGAAGTCAAAATATCTACAATATTAGTCTCCAGCTGAGAAGACAGAACAGACAGAACAGACAGGTGCAAAATTATTAAGTTCTGATAATGTGAGTAGTGCCAGAAATGAATGACAGTCTTCATATTTTATATGATTTGCCCAGCTAATTATATTGGCATTCAATAGCTCTATCTAGTTAAGGACCTGTCAACATTTATCCTAGAAAAAAAGAAAAAAGAAAAATAAAAAACCTTATTTGCAGGATTTTACAGCAGAGCTGTAAGGAAATAAATTCTAATCTGAATCTTGACACATGCAGTTAAGTATTTAAAGAGGTATTGCTTTCCATCAAACAACATGCAAACTGTACTCGGCATCTGAAGAGTCAACACTGGCCAACACAGCTAGATTAGAATAATACATTTACTTCTATTTACAGCAGGAGATAACTGCATTAACTCAGCTATCCTATTGTGACTTTTAATGGAGGAGAACATCAAGGTCATAAAATAGGCAATTTTTCATTTATATGATGAGTAAATATATATTTTTTTTCTTTTTTCTTTCTCTTTCTCTGAATGCAGGTAAATGAATTAAGCTAAATTATTCTTTGTTCTCCATACTTTCCTTCCTTCCCAGTCGTGGCTTTAATTTTGCAAATCTAGTAACAAAACATGCTCTGTAAAGTACTGGTTGGTGTGCTGGCCAAATTTTACCTAAGTTAGGCTCACAGACTTTCTTCTCAGAATTCATGCCTGCTCATAAAAAAGCTTTAGCATGGAAGAAAACACCAAGTGCAGACCACATCATCCTCTTGCTGCTACCAATCTGTTCAAATCTACATCTATAAGCACTCAAGGCAAATGCCAAGCTAGGAAAAAACCAAGTGAAAACAGCAATGTTTCAGGCACGTGATAATGAAGAGCTATGAAAGAAAATGTTAGCTAGTTTAGTAACAGGTGCTGTCCTTGTGCTGCTTTTCATTTCAGAAGCTTAACTCTTAATTTGTCCCTCACTGGTACTTATGCTGTTTATTGAGCAAATCCGTATTTCTGAGCACTTCGGAAATATATTAGTTGCATTATTCATGGCAAGCAAAGCAAAAGAGCCTCGTTACTCTAATGTTCTGTATCAATCACCAGATGAAACAAGATAACATTTCTTACATGATTTTGAAGTGACAGCCTGTGATGTCTGCTTATCTACATTCAAGCTCATTCCTAACAATGCATTTTTCAGTGATTTTTTATTATTTACTTTCATGTTTTTTTTTGTAGTTTAAGTGCTCTCCTTTTTAATTTTACATAGCAGTAAGGTCCAGGGCAATCAATTTATTCACTTCACTAG
The DNA here is from genome assembly GCA_023055505.1 of Callipepla californica brunnescens. NCBI lineage: Eukaryota > Metazoa > Chordata > Aves > Galliformes > Odontophoridae > Callipepla > Callipepla californica. Next base: position 120,038,007 of record JALIRH010000001.1, on the reverse strand, counting down.
GAAACAAATTCAAGGTATTGAACTCTGAAGTCTTGCTTTGCAGAGACAGCAAGACCCCTTTATGTCCAGACTACTCTTTGCAGAAAAACAAAGAAAGACACGGTTACTTTTTATATACAGCTTCATATAATGTCAGAAAAGAAAACACACCTTGGATACTAACTTTCAGAAAAATATCTACAAGTTACTTTTCTCAGTAGTTGGTAATTACTAGAGCTGGATGAAATTATTCCATGTTCTTGACAAATTATTTTTGAAATATTTTGTTTTCAAAGACTCACTGGCTTGTCGAATGAAACAAAATCCGAAGCTGGCTTCAGTTTTGAAGGATGAAAAAATGTTTCCTATTTTATTTTTTATTTCTTCAAGTGCTTGCTTTCTGATTTCTTTTCGTATTTCTTATTTCTTCAAACAAATAATTAAAAACTTGAACTTGAATAGTGTCACCTTGAAGAAAGCAAAGTCGTCAACATAAATGAATAAAAACTTCATCTCAGGATTTGAATGTAACCTTTGCCCTTACTTTCTAAAATGGAAGTGACAATGTAAATGTCCAATTCTTGCAGATTTCCTTAAGGTTTTTTAACAATTTTCTCTCAGATTTCTCAGGCGTTCCATCGGTTTCACCCCTTGCCTCCCCAGAGACTGAGGAGCTCACTGTTATTTTCTGTTCACACAAGGCTTATACTGTTCTCCTGGCATCGTAGCCATGAGGTCCTATTACTATTCTTGTTTTTCCTTTTCTCTGAGATTATCCCAGTGGTCCTTAATGGGTGGGTAATAAATGACAATACACTCAGGTTTCAGTAAGCCTGTGCTTGTGCACTTACATATTTAGAAGTCTAGTTGTAGGAAAAAAGATCTAATAACATCCACATTGCTCTGGCTTCTTCTTTGACCTTTGATCTTAAGAAGCTACCTTCAAAACTGTACTCTTATGTCTTCCCATCTCTGTTCCTCAGCAGTTTCTGCTCCCTAGGTGCAAGACTCTACAATTGCTCTTGTTTAACCACATCTGGTTCCTCTCTGTCCCACTCTCCAGCCTGTCCAGTTGTGTCAGCCATTCCTCCCAGCTTCCTATCATCAGCAAACTTGCTGAGGGTGGACACTATCCCCCCATCAAGGTAAATGATGAAGGAATATCCTTCCTCTGCAAGACTGGTTAAACCTAAATTTTGTGAGCAGAACCAAAATAGCCTATAAACTATCTCATCCCACCAAGAACTTTGAATCTGGGAATTCAAATGTGACTTTAATATAGCGCCTGAGTCCTGTTCTGGCTCATCTTATGGAATTAAGCAGTCAAACAGGAAGGAAAAAGCTTAGCCAGTGAAGAGCTGCTTCTTAGCACAAAGATTCTTGGCTATTCCAATACAATAAAAACTGATTTAAAATCCTTATAACAGATGTCTTGTTTGTTCACTGTTCCTGTAAAGCTTTACATCCTAAAAAAGCATTTCTTTCACAGAGCCAAATTCCATTCCATTAAGATCAATGACAAAACTTCTGCAGCATTTAAAAGTAGAATTAGCACAGTCTAAAACTACCTCCTCTCATCTTGTACAAGTTCAGAAATACAAATCTATTATGAAGCTTTTTCAAAACATTTTTCATTGTGGTCTAAATACTTTAGCCATGATATCACAGCTCTTAAAACACAGCAGGCTCAACACTACTCCCTCCTCACATGTAAGTGCAGTAGTATATTCCTCTTGCATTTCAGTCATACCTTGGTACCTATTATTTAAACATTCTGTTCTTTGGCCACTCTATGCTTCATGCAATCAATAAACCTTTTGCTAGCATAATATCCATGGCTTTATATAACCAAGTACTATTCAGACAAGCCAACATTTTAGACCTCTTTTACTGCAGCTGCAGTAAAATGGATCGAGAATGTAAAACACTGGCCAAAACACTGAAAAAAGATGTTATTTTGAGTGTCCAACTTGACACACTTACAAGGATTTAAATTTGAGAGGCTGGGTAGATGCTTTAATGTTTTTCTTGAAAGCTGGACAACATTTAAGATATCCCAAGCTGAATGTCAAATGTCAGCTGTCAGATTCTTCTTGTATTTCACAGTAATTATAATGCTCTGTGAACTGTAGAGCATTTGGATAATATCTGAACATTTCATATATTCAAATGCATTTCAGTAATGCACACTGGACCCTTTGTAGAAAGATACGGCCTGGCTGAAGCTAATTCTCATTGCAGACACTGCAAAAAATAAAGGTTCATAGAGAAGAAGCTAGGGATGATCAGTGGTGAAAGAAGGAAGAGACAAAATCAAACAGAAAGGATCCAGCAGTAATAAAATTCTTTCTGACTGCATGAGATCTAACTCATCTACTACAGTAGGGACATGAAGTTTTCTCTGAATTCTGAGACAAGGCAACCATCTGAATTACTCACCCTAATCAAATTTTTTGTTGTGCATGTGCAAGTAGAGAAAAGAATTGATTCATGAAGAGTTAGAGAGATCTAGGCTTCTGACAGTGAAAGTATATATGTGTTTCACTTTTATTTATACATTTTGTACATGATCTTTCCTTTTTCCTGTATGAGTAAGAAGGACTTGTAAAGGATGAACAAACTACTAATATAAGCACTTGAAGGATTACATGTGATGACATAGACAAATGTATTTTACGGTTTCTCTACTATCTTTGTAACATTTTCAGCAAAATCCCAGGAAAACAGTTGCTCCAAGGGCAATATGAAAGCATCAATCCTCAACTTACTGTTTTGGAGCAAGGGAATATATTAGATACCTTGTGGATCATTGGTTTGATTTACTATCTTGAGGATTGTGATCTACTTTTCTATAGCTTACTGGTTCAAAGTGCATTTCTTCTAGTCACCCATTCCTTAAGAAAATTAGATGATGATCCCAAGATAAGACAGGTCTGTAGCTCCTTGGATCCTCCTTACAGACCTTCTTATAGACGGGAGTCATATTCGCAAGTGTCCACTCTTCTGGGACCTCTCCAGTTGATCAGAAAACTGTAGACTTGCCAGTGTGACTCCCATCTACAAGAAGGGTTGTATGGAGGATCTGTCCTTTTAGCCTGACCTCATTGCCAGAGATGGTTATGGAGCATATTGTCTTGAGGGTGATCACATGGCATGTGTGGGACAGCCAGGGGATCAGGCCTAGCCAGCATGGGTTCTTGAAAGGCAGGTCCTGCTTGACCAAGCTGATCTTCTATGATCCATCTGGTAGATGTAGGAAAGGCTGTTCGTGTGGTCTACCTTGATTTCAGCAAATCCTTCCACACTGTCTCCCACAGTATTCTCCTGGAGAAGCTGGCAGCCCAGGGCTTGGACAAATATACTCTTTGCTGAGTAAGAAGCTATCTGGAAGGCTGAGCCCAGTGAGTGGTGGTGAATGGAGTTAAATCCAGCTGGTGACCGGTCACAAGTGGTGTTCCCCTGGGGCCTGTCCTCTTCAATATCTGCATTGATGACCTGGATTAGGGTATTGAGTCAGTAATTTGTAGATGAAACCAAGTTGGCTGGAAATGTAGATCTGCCTGATGATAGTAAGAGGGGTCTGGACAGGCTAGATTGCTGGGCTGAAGCCAATGGGATGAGGTTCAACAAGATCAAGTGCTGGGTCCTGCAATTTGGTCACAACAACTCCAGGCAATGCTACAGGCTTGGGCAGAGTGGCTGAAAGAGTACGTAGAGGAAACAAAAGTGGGTACTGGTTGATGCTTGTCTGAACATGAGACAGCAGTGTGCCCAGGTGGCCAAGAAAGCCAATGGCATCCTGGCTTGTATCAGAAATAGAGCTGCCAGCAGGAGCAGGAAAGTAATTGTCTCTGTACTCAGCGCTGGTGATGTCATACCTCGAGTACTGTGTTCAGTTTTGGGCCCCTCGCTGCAAGGAAGCCATGGAGGCCCTAGACCATGTCCAGAGAAGGGCAAAAAAGCTGGTGAGGGATCTGGAGCACAGGTCTTATTGAGGAGAGGCTGAGAGAGCCAAGGTTACTCAGACTGGAGAAGAAGAGGCTGAGGGGAGACTTTATTGCTCTCTAGAACTCTCTATATAAAGAGGTTGTAGCGAGCTGGGGTTCAGTGTCTTCTCTTGTGTAACTAGTGATAGGACTAGAGAGAACAGCGTCAAATTGCTCCAGGGGAGATTCAGACTGGATGATAGAAAGTACTACTTTTCTGAAAGAGTGGTCAGGCACTGGAATGGGCTGCCCAGGAAGGTGGTGGAGTCACTGACCCTGCAGGTGTTCAAGGAGAGTTTAAATGTCGTGCTGAAGGATATGGTTTAGTGAGAGCTGTTGGTGATAGGTGGATAGTTGGACTGGATAATCTTGTGGGTCTTTTCCATCCTTGGTGATTCTGTGATAAATGTGGTAGGTGAATATACTTAATTTTCCATTGGGTCCAAAATATGCTTTTATTATTTATGACAAAGAATGAATCTAATTAGAACAGTGATTGACCATTCATGACCAAGCTGTCTAAAAGCCAAAATATTAGGTTAGAATGAAAACTCAGGAATTTACAAAATTTTATCTCTATGATCTAAGAAGAAAAGATGATTGTGTTTGGTCCAGTATAAGCTAGGTGAGGCCAGGAATTGAACCACACCTGTCTGCTCCTACCTTGTTGCAGTGTTGGTAGATCTGATGTGCAGTGATCACTCTTGCTAAAAACTGTGCCTCTGCACTGTCCTAGTGAATAAGACTCTGTGCTCAAACACTCAACTCCTACCTCAAAGTACAGTTAAAAGAGGGAATGAACAAGTGGTACAAGAGAGATTACAAGCAGGAAGAATTTGTTGCTCTCTTTCTTGATCCACTTTTCTTATTTGTTTCCTTTAGGAGCATACAATCATGTTTTGATAGTTACTGCACTAATAGTTGTTTTCGCATGTAAGAGATGAGGGGTGTCAGCTCGTGAATTTTCCTGGACTTTCTGTCCAAGATTTCAGACCCTGTGTGCAAGAAGGGAGTGGAAAGCCACCGTATATATCACAGCCAACCAAGCTGCCAGAGGATGGCAATTTATTTCTGGTCCCAGTATGCCAACCTCGCTGACTCCCTGTCAATTGAAGGTTGACATCATTAGGCAGAGGAATTAGGAGCTCTTTTCAGGATTCACTCTGAGACAAGCTCTGAATGACCCAACTGGCCTTGTTCATTTGATGCTTTCATTAGAAAGCAAGAAAATGTGTTTATTTTGCACTCTTCTAGTCCAATATCTCATTAAAGAAAGTAAGTCAGTTAAAACCAAAATTTCTGGATCTTAACCCTGCCTTTACCTTCATGTCCAGTGAAAGACATTTGTATCGTAAAAGAATAACAGAATCATAGAAACACCAAATTTGGAAAAGACTTCCAAGGTCATGCAGTCTAACTCTATACCTTACTCCAAAATTTGCCCACTAAACCATGTCCTTAGTTCCTCATCTAAATGTTGTTTTTTTTTAACACTCCAGGGACAATCACTCACCTGCCTTGTTGGGCATCCTATTCCAGCGCCTGACTGTCCTTTTGGACAGTAATTTGTGCTGGTCTCCAGTAGCTTCTGACCTGCTGCACTACTGACGTACTGAGAAGAAGAGGCCAGGCACAATCTCCCTTTGTAATGTGGTCCACCGTTCACATAGCACTTGTCAGTGCCCACTAACTAGGATCTTATGGTACACCACTTCTTGCAGATCTGAATTTCATTTTCATGCTTTGCTTTCTTTTCCTCAATAAGAATAGACAAATTGAGGCCCTTTTGTTTCTGACTGTCATTTTCTTCTACACTGTTAGGGTCTTTATCATAGCACAGTCTATGTCTTCAGCCTGGTCAGTGAGCCTGGAGACTATAGTCACTCCCATAAAACAAGGCCAAAGGCATGCTTTTTAGACAGGCTTTGTGATTGCCTGCAATGAAGAAAACCTGCTACTGACAACATCTTGATAAGATTACCTCTGGAGGCATTTATAGAACACTAAGTTTTGTATCGTGTCCGTATCTCAGGATGACGTATCCTTAATTTGGAACTTTTTTCAACTTCTATGATTGTATCCAGTGCAATGAATAGATGCAAACAGTATTCTGTTAACCTGACACTTTCAGATTTTGGTTCTGAGGGACATGGTTAGTGGGCATGATGGGGATGGGTTGGTGGTTGGTCAAGATATTTTCCAGTCAAAATGATTTTAAGAATCTACAAGGCTATTATCAATGAATACCTATTACTATGTCTAATGTTCCAAAAAAGAGGTGTGTATGCTCTTTGTCTACAGGGCTGACATGTCAACAGTGGCCACAATAATGATATATATGATGTTTATCTGACCCATGCCAAAGCACCTTTGATCCCTTGGTGATGAAATACAATCTTTCAGAAGATCAAATTTTAAAAAGACACATCAGAAAATCTAAAGGGCACTTTAAGAAAAGTATGTATCCCAAAGAGAGTGTTGAAGTAAATAGATATTACATTTCTTCTTCTAAGAGCACCTGCCAGGAGTCTCACCAAACATAATATGTCAAATACAAGAAATGTCATTTTTAATATATTTGTTGAATTCTTCTAATAAAACAGAGGTTTTCCTCTCTCTAAAATAAAATAAGCATCTTTACTTTTAGGCTTTGCACTGTTCTTCCCTGCACAAACAAGCTTTTTTATTTCCTCTTTTACCACTCACATTTTATGTAAGGACAGCTCTCCACAGAATGAAAATTAGAGTCTTTCAGCTACATTTGTCATGCTAACAGCTTTTCTTTTCTGAGTAATACACTTTTTGAAACTCTTCTATATTCTCATCTTCAACAAAGGAAGTTTTATTGAGAACATTAGTAAGATGCACTTTTAACCTAAAATGATTTTACTCCACACTAGTATGCTTACAGATTCCGTTTTTTCTATTTTTTATTTACATATACATCTAAGATACATATATATTTAAGGAATACAAGCTTTCACCCACATTTAATTTATCTATTCTTCAAATATCTGTAACTCTGTTACCGAAGCTTGAATAGTACTTTCATCAGCAAAATGGCTTCCGCATTAGCATCCATCTTAAAAGTTTTAAATGTCCCATTTGATTTCTGCTAGTTGATTCATCTTGTGCAACAGGTCTGTTTACCTCCTTATAAGGAACTAACACAACACTGCACTATCCTGAGTCAAATACAGTGATGGTGCTTGAAACTGCTGAAAAGAGACAAAATCTCTTTATCTCATTTTCCCAGTATACTTGCCACTGACTTAGATTATGTTGGTTCTCAGCTTTTACTTTGTGTGCTATTTTTGTTTGTCTCTATAATTCCCAAGATCTTCCGGCTCTCAGCAGTATGGGTTCTCATCCATGTTTATACTACTATCATCAATAACGTCCATATGCTTCATTCTGAAATGAGTCACTTTTTTTTCCTGGAAAATTAACTGAGTCTCTTGTAGATGGTTCTAAGTGTTTTGTTTCTCATAATCACAGAATTGGAGGGGTTGGAAGGGACCTCTAGAGATCATCGAGTCCAACCCCCATTCCAAAGCAGTTCCCTACACCAGGTTGCACAGGTAGGTGTCCAATTGTGTCTTGAATGTCTCCGGAGACGGAGACTTCACAGCCTCTCTGGGCATCAGAGCATTCAGCCATAATCCAGTCTCTTACAGGAGACCAATAAAAAAAAAACAAAACACCTACAAGATGGTCTGTTCAGTGTCATATATAAAAGGATTATTTGTGTAAGCTTATGGTCATTTTAAAATTCTTCTAAATATTTCATGTTTACACAGAGTACAATACATTCTTTTCACTTCAAAAGCTTATTTTTATACGTTATTAAGTTGAATCTGAAGGACTCTTGTGTGCTCAATTTGTAAAAAGAAAGCCTCTTGAATTGCTTTTACTTTAGCCAAAGATTTCTTGCAGTCAGTGTTTACAGACTGAAAATTTGGGATGTTTCTATCATTGCCCATACTTAAATACAGTTTTAGATCAAGATTCATCAAATAATAGATGGCTGAATTTATTTTGGGTTGCTCAAATCTTGCTGAACTATGAAGACCTCCATTATATTCCACAATGACTCTGGGCTCTGTTCCAACTATCTTCACAGTGCAAAACTTTTTCCTTACACCTAGTCATAATTTCACACACTGCAAATCGCAAAATAGTACTCTAAAGATCTTCATGTATCTTGTGTCCTCCAGCCCCCTGAGCGTCTACGTGACCTGGGAAGCCTCCTTTCAGGGAACTGTATAGAGCTATAAGGTCTCCCTGGAGCCTCCTCTTCTCCAGACTGAACAATCCCAGTTGTCTCAGTCATTCTGCATAAGACTTGTGCTCTAGATCCTTCATAGATTTGTTGTCCTGGACACTGCACATGCTTTAGGGCCTTGATGACTTTCTTGTGACGAGGAGCCCAAAACTGAACACAGCACTGGAGGTGTACTCAGCAGTGCTGAGTACAGAAGACTGATTAGTTTCTGCTCCTGCTGGCTGCATTAGTGCTACTACAAACCAGGGTTCTGCTGGCCTCCTTTTCCATGTAGGTACACTTCTGGCTCATGAGCAGTTGATGCTGTGATTACTCTGTATACTTTCAAGGTCATGTGATACTTAGTACTATCACCCCAAGTAAATTAACAGGAATGAATAATTGTCTAAAAGCTGGATGAAACTCATCAGTCTCTGTGCAACATCCCAGATTCAATCCTCAGCAAGTGATGAGACAGCAAGCCTATCTGGCAAATGAACATTTCTGTCTTCTGCAGAAATCTGCAGCCATGAGCATCCTCTGTTTCTCTGTTTGCCAATATGTGGATCATTCTCTGATGGCCCATATGTCATCTCTGAGGGAATTTGCTTCTCCTCACTTGTGGCAGACACATCTGTAAGTACTTCTGACATCTGCAGGCAGAGAAAATGTCTTCTTTCAATTACTAAATGGCACAAGATTCCAGCCTTCAACTTCTCAGTATACGTCTTCCTTTAGTTTAGATTTAACATCCATCCATCTATCTATCTATCTATCTATCTATCTATCTATCTATCTATCTATCTATCTATCTATCTATCTATCTATCTATCGCATCTATCTGCCCTTCGTTCCATGAAATAAATGGCTTGGGTCCTGACTATCCAAAGATTTTGGAAGCAACCTGTGATTCTTTGTCCTCTGCTTTTATTTACCTCCTTGATAAGGCACATCCTGCTCACTTCCTCTAACAGACCTTTTACTGGGGAACTCAACCAGAGCTCCTGCAAGACAGAAAACTGAAAGTCAGACCATAACTTGTGACATATCATCATCTTACTTTCATTAACTGGCAGTTCAGCACACTCTTTAGGAGTGCTTCAGCATCTTTCCTTGGTGGTCTCATTTGTATAAATAGGTGACTTTCACACCTTAATCTAGATTTAGGTACGAAATACCTGAATTGAAGATGCAAAGAAGACAGAGCCAGGCTCTTTCCAGTAGTGTTCAGGGTGAGGACAAGAGGTGATAGACACAATCTGGAGCATAAGAGCATCCATCTGAATGTAAGGTAGCACTTATTTACTGCACAGGTTTAGGAGCACTGGCACAGGGACAGTGAGGTTGAGGAGTGCCCTCCTTGGAGGTCTTGAGAAGCCATCTGTCTGTGGTCCTGGGAAACCTGCTGTAAGTGTCCCTGCTTAAGGAAGGCTTGGGTCAGATGGACCTAGAGATCCCTTCCAACCATTCTGTAATTTTTTTATTTATATGGTCAGAGTTTGCTAACTCTGGATTACTTTTGGAGACTCTTAATCAGAAGGTATACTTGGTCCTCCAATAGAAATGAGTTTGTTCTGATTTTTGTCATTAGTGAAATGCAGGAAGTCACAACACCTCTACTGGGACACGAACGATTTTCACAATATTTTAAAGCTTACCTCTAGTTCAAAAGCTACTGGTGTGACCTCTCTGGGGGTAGCTCTCAGAAACCCGAGTGCAAAATACATCTGGACACCTCTTACAGTCATAGTGGTAATAGTGTGTCATGCTCTGTTCAGATGATAAACCCAAGTGTTTGATGTAGTTTTTAAACATAACAAGTTCTGTTTTCCTACCAGAATAGGTTCCTCCCTCCATCAGCATGCCTTGGAAGAGCACTTAAGATCTTTTATTTTGGTTTTACTTTGTTGACTAAAATTTCACTCTACAAAAGGAGCAGATGAAAATTCCCACAGTCCACGATTGCCCATTTGCAAGGCTTTAAGCACAATGCAGTGCATACATGATGAATTGCCTGATACTGGAAATGTTAGATAGCATCTTATATTTTGGATTATGAGCTGATGAGCTATGACTGCAGTTTATTGCACTGATTATAATTTCACTACTACCTTCTGCTTCCCCAGCTGTTGTGTTCATTGGTTACTACCTATATTGGACTGTAAGCTCTCTGGGGCATGAAGTATCTTTCAGATACTGCTACATTATGTGGGACTAATCTGTATTAGGAGTTACCCTCTGTCTTCATGCAGCAGAAGATAACTGATCATATTACCACCTAATATTACACATTAAATAAGGCTGTGGATGACATCAAGCTGTGTGGTGCAGTTGACACATCCAAGGGACAGGATGCCATTTGGAGAGAACTAGTCAGGATCAAGTAGTGGGCCCTCATGAGATTCAAGAAATCTAAGGGCAAGGTCCCTGATGAAAAAGCCTTGGGGATAATGGTGGATGGCAGGTGGACATGAGCAAGCAGTGTGCCCTCGCAACCCAGAAAGCCAACCATATGCTGGGCTGCATCCAAAGCAATATAGCCAGTAGGATGAGGGAGGTGATCTTGCCCCTCTGTGCTACTGAGACCTCACCTGGACTGCATCCAGATGTGCAGTCCTCAGTACAGGAGAGACATAGACCAGTTGCAGTGTGTCCAGAGAAGGGCCACAAAAATGATGTGAGGGATGGAATACCACTCCTACATGGACAGGTTGAGGGAGATGTGGCTGTTCAGACTGGAGAAGAGAAAGCTCTGGGAGACATGAAAGTGGCCTTTCAATATCTAAAGGGATGCTATATAGAAGAGAATAGACTCTTTAGTGGGGTCTGTTGTGATAGGACAAGGCAAAATGTTTTCAAGTAAAAAGAGAGGAGATTTAAGACTGGATATAAGAAAAAAGACTTTTTATGGGAAGGGTCACGAGGCATTGGGGCAAGTTGCTCAGAGTGGTGGTGGATGCCCCATCCCTGGAGACACTCGAGGTCAGGCTGAATGGGGCTCTGAGCACCCTAAGGAGCTATTGGTGTCCCTGTTCATGTCAGGAGAATTGGACCAGATGACCTTTAAGGGTCCCATACAACCAAAAAGATTTTATAAATGTATGATTCTGTGATGCATTCTACTCATAAAATAAACTTTGTTTTATTATTTACTATAGGGCCATTGTCATGAAGGTATGTTTAAAATTACCTTGGATGATGTAAAAACTAAGAACCTGCTCTTAAAAAGTCCTTCTGAACATCCAAACTATAGAAATAAGAGGTTGAAGTGGAATAGACCCAGCAGAGCTTTCAGCAAATTGATAGGAGGTCCCCAAACAATTCAGAAAATCTCAAACAGATTTCTTCTGCATAACAGAAAAATCTCAAGTATATTCATGTATAGACCCTTTTAAAATGTCAGAATTTAAAAGCAACACAAGAATTTCTGTTACACATTCCTGAGTGAGCTTTTCCAGATTTTCAGCTTGCATTTATAGTTTCCATTCATCTCCCCAGAACTATGTATTTTTTTTTTTTAATTCTTTCTCTTCCTCCCTCTCACATACCAAAAGCTCTTCAAAATTTCTGGGGATTATTTTGGATCCCTGCCTCACTTCAAGAAAATCACATGACTTTTTTCTTTATCTTTTCTGTCTGATTTAAACCTCCATCACTACTCCCATGTCATTTAAGAATACATACCACACATTAAATTTTTATGCTGTAAAGCTTCTAAGATGTATTTAAATAATATTCTGATGAATGACTTGATTACTGAAAATTCTGTTATTAAAAAGATGCACTTTCTTGTCAGAAGAGCAAGGGTGGGTAGAACTAGCTGAAGCTCTTAGTGCACTAACACTAGTCTCACTATCTAATGACCTAATATGCAATCAGATTTTCCAGAGCATATTTCCATTTGAGTTTCAGACACAGCCAGAGGTCATCTTAGGTTTATCAAGCTACAACATGCCACGCCAGGATCAAATTCTGCATGAAAGAAAATTGCTCACTAATGTTCTCATCAGCCCATGTTGCACATATGTACAGGGTCGTCAATAACGTAAATAAAAATCACATGGAATATGCTTATCAGTCACTAAACTTCACATTCTAGTCATATACTGATGATAAAAAGTATTCACTTACATTAGCAGGATTTAACCTATAAGTGGAATATGGATTAAATGAAAAACAACAGTTAATTGATGGGAATGAGGAATAAATTCGCTTAATAACTTCTTCTGTGGTTGTAGATAACACATTAATATTTTGAATGTCTCATATTAGCTATAAAGTAGCTGATACTGGTCAGTGCTGCAGCAAAATACAGTGGGTTAACAAGAACAATGATCTGATTCTATTGATTTATTTCAATATTCCTGCATCTTCAGATATGGAATTTATGGCACTCTCAGTCATGTTATAAAGGGACAGAGTTGTTTAGTTTTCTAATAGATTTATACTGATTTATTTCATTATTGTTGCAATCCACTATTTTACAGAACATTTTGAAAAAGTGTTACAGTGTTTTTTGTGTTTTTTTTTTTCCTCTCGGAACGACAATCTGCCTCCCTAAAATCCATCTGGAGTTTCCCCTGAATAAATAATTTGTGATCTAAATTATTCAATGATACTGCTCTGTGATGTTAAACATCTGTTGTGTTTCATCCCTCAAAGTTCATTTCATTGATTGGTTAAGCAATTTTTTTTCATTTATAAAAAAAAAAAAAAGTGGTTTTGGTTCCTTGAATTAAATACAATGTATGCATACAAGAAAATGCTATACATCTTATCACTTGTAATGATAGCAAGGTCTTTGTAGGTGAGAGATATTACTAATCCCATAGATACTACTGAAAAGGTTTTTAATATAAGCGTCCGGGAAAAGATTAGACCAGAAATGACTATACCGGGATTCCTGAGATATAAATAAAGTTGTTTTTCTGGGAAAGCACCTGTTTTTATATATTAATGAGAAATTTCACGGGGCCATATTTTGCCCTCAGATACTCATGCATAAATCAAATTGATTTCAATTGAAATTGTGAGTGCATATTTGGTTGCTTTTACTGAAGCATCAGTATTGCAGAAGCTTCTGCAGAGATTACACAGCTAGATTTTCCTTTAACTTTAAAATCCCCATTTTACACTTGAATTGGCAATTTTAGCTTCCAGATCTGACAAAGTCATCCAGAGGGAAATAAAATCTCCCAAGAAGAGCTAGAGCTTGGCTGAGTGTCCTAGAAAAAGTATCAGTGTGTGCTTGTTCTGTTCATACACCCATCCCCAGGCATGTGCTCCAGGCCAGGTTTAGAGACAGGATGATGGGTTAGTTGAGCCTTTAATCTAATGTGGTTCAACCAATTTTATTTCAGTGTGTAATCATGATTTTTCAAAAGAATAAGTTATTTTTATTTTTTGCAGGTTAAATGAAGCAATTTCTGTTTTTAAACTTTGCTTTGTACCTCTCATTTTCTTGGTTTCTGGACTACGAGCCATCACATTCTATAAGGTACCTTCTGTGACATGACGTGGTGATGATGGTTGGACTACTTGATCTTAGTGGTCTTTTTCAACCTCAATGATTCTGTGATTCTATGGTCACATTGAAAAGTGTGGATGTAACTTCTCATCTCAGTACACTCTTAAACTTGCCTTCTCCAGCAACAAGGGGTATTAGAGTGAAGTTATCTACATGACAGCAGTTTTAATAGTGGCAGTCATTCAAAGAGGAAATAATTGGTTGAAAACAAAAACAAATTAAAACTGAACTTGACATTACATTCTTTTAAAACAATTTTGTCTTAATACAGAGAAAGCTGAAAAAAGTACTTAACTGTTCTTCTTATTTGATTCTTTTCGTCTGTATATTTTCTTTGAAAAAGACCAGTTAAAACCACCTATTGTGACTTTCTTCACATGTTCTAGCCTTGGATACTATCCTGAGACCCTGCTCTCTTCTCAGTGCATTTTTCTAGAATGAAGTATATTTTTGGCATTTCCAAACCCTGTCTGAAAGCTAAATATGGTAATGGTGCATTTAGTGAGTCCACATCACCTCGTTATTTCTTTGACAGCTTTCCTCTCAACACAAATAAACTATCCACTGTGATCCCTCTTCCCTTCAGCTGCATCTCAAATTCAAATATAACAGGTTATTTGAGGAGATAACCCATGTTCCAGTGTGCACAATTAGCTCTGCAAAAATAAAGCCAATGACAAAAAAGTGCACCCAATTTGTTTACATGAGCTCAATATATTAAATGTTTGCGAATACTTTGAGGATGCTGCTTGTCTCCCATTTTATATCATTTGGGAATGCAGCTAGTATCTTTATCAGTGACCACTACATCACTACGCCAACTACTGACAGCGGGAGGATCTGTATGTATCTGAAAAATTCCACCACAGGCTCTCTTGTATCAAAACAAATTGTTTCTAGTCAGTTAATTAACTAAACTTAAATATATTTTTGTGTAGTCTACTATTCAATATGGAATTATTTAGAGTTTTTTTTTGTTTTTGTTTTCAGAATTCTGAGTCAGTTCATTGATTCATATTCATCAGTTTATTCTTTTGTAGTAGTCATTTAAAGAATTATCATCTCAGATAATAGCCTGTTAAAAGAACATCATGACCTTGTGGGCATCTTGGTATTTTGATCCAAAACTCATCCTTATAAGATTATTTTTTCTATCAGCCACTAGAGAGCAACGTCTCAGCTCACTCCATCAGCAATTCATTGACCTTCTTAACTTTAAGCAATTACTGCCTGACATTCAAACTGGGTTACATTTTGAGCTTCACTATTCTCTGTACTCTCTCACTTGGTAATGATAGTGGATGAAATGTGGCAGTCAGTTGATTGGATACTTGAGTTCAGCTCTTGCTAATCATAAACATGTGTTTTATTCCAACCCATTTGTACATGGAGTAGTCTACCTTCTTGACTTTCATAACACTGTCATCAGATGTGCCGGAACTTTATTGCCAAAGGTCAAGTGTCTTGTTATAGTGAATGTCTGTACCTTGGCCTCTATCAGCTACTTGGATGGAACGTGATCACAGAAATATCTGGTGTGTGTCACAGAGAATACTAAGATTTAAGATAATGATTACAGCCCCATTATTAGTATGGCCTATAGAATTATGAGAGATCCATCATTATTCTCTTATTTTGCCTGTTTATTCTTCTTCATAAGATGCAGTTATTCTAAACTTATATTGTTAGATCTAATTCCTTACAGTAATCACAGAATTATAGGGGTTGGAAGGGACCTCTAGCCCAGGTTGCACAGGTAGGTGTCCAGGTGGATCTTGAACGACTCCCGAGAAGGAGACTCCACCACCTACTTCTCTGTGCAGCCTGTTTTAGTGCCCCACCACCCTCACTGTGAAGAAGTTCCTACATACTTTTGCGAGGAACTTCCTATGCATCAGCCTGTTGCCATTTCCCCTTGTCCTATCACCACACAATGCTGAAAAGATTCCAGCCTTGTCCCTTTCCCTCCTGCATCTTAGGTATTTATAGATGTGGATCAGATCCCCTTGGAGTCTTCTTTTCTCAAGGCTGTACAGACCCAGGTCTCTCAACCTTTTCTCATGTAGCCCTCCACTCCTCTTTTGAGGAGATCTCTGTCTTTTTTGTACTGGGGAGCCCAGAAATCAACACAGTACTCCTGGTGGGTTCTCACCAGGGCAGAGTATTTCAAACATCTTACCAGACATTTGAAAATGAAAAAAAAAAAAAAAAAAAACAAAAAACGAAACAAAACAAAACAAAAATCAAACAAAGCAAACAAGCAAATAACCCCACCAAGTTAAGTGATTCAGTAATCAGGTACTAGATATCTTCTTGTTAGGGAAAATAAGCTAGAAGTGAACAACTACTGTTTCCTATTCAACATAAACTACTGTATTGCAGGAATAATTTCTGTGCTAAGAAAGGAGATTAATCTGTTTTTGTTTTTTTTTTTTTTCTTTTCCTAATTTTATTCTTCAGTTTTCTGTCCAGATTCCAGTGGCAATAATTATCTCCTAAGTAGAACTGTATTCTCTTGCACTCTCAGTATCCTTTCCTACTCCCTAACAATGCATGCTTTACCGTCTTTGGTGCTGCACAGTGCTGATGTGAGCAGGACCCTCTAATTATTCAAGATAGTAAATGAATTATATCATTGTTATGTCAAAGTGGAAAGGAATGGAAATTAAATGGTCTGCAGTTTTACATCTAGACACCGTTACATTCAATTCAAGAAGTTTCACACAGTGTATATGACATGCTATCTACCAGGTGAGTAAAATGAATGGAAATCAGATTTACCATGTTCTAGGCTTTTTCCAATAGCACCAGTACTGAAGATATTGATGGGAACTTTATTAAGATTCTCTGTTCCTTGGTCTATCCATTTATATACTAATATTAGCATTTGTAAATGTTTCTTAAACTTCATATGAAAGCTCCAGTATTGTAACCTGAGGACTGCCATTACCAGTGACTGCTGCTTGGACACAGTGTTGTGGTCCCCAGGCAGCTCCAAACTGAATTCCTATTCACATCCTAGTGAGTAGTTCTTTTCAACTTCTAATGACTCTGAAAAAGTCATGCATAATAAATATATGATTCACAGACAGCTACTTAGCCTGCTAACAGATCTCTAATTTGTTATCTAGTAAATATAGTAACACTTAAAATACAGAAACTCAATCAATGAATATCTCTCTCTGTCACTCTAATCTGGTATACACAAATTGCCATGCATTGCTGCTAGACATTATTACAGGATACATGTACAAGCCATGATTTAAAAAATTGTACCAAGTGCATCAAAATGCTGAAGGAAATAGTCATTTAAACATATTATTAGCTCTTCTTTTTCTGCCTTCTCTCTTGTGGTGTCCTGTTAGGACCGTCCCACAAAAACAGAACGTAGAAATGGATAGAGTTGTCTGGTCAAAAGCCTGGATTCAGAACAGATAACTGCAGGTGATCCTTCATTTTATTACAATAGGATTTAGTAAACTTACTTCAAATTGGAAGGACAGAGTGCCAGGCACTACATATAAACCTTGCAATTCTTTGTGGTAGACAGCATGAGTTGCAAGATAGAAGCATGGAGCTGTAAAATCTGATGATCCTAAATGGGGAATTTTGAAAAAGATCCAGTCTGTATTTGGAACTCGATAGAAATAATCTTCTATATTCTTGAAAGAGTATTAGAAAACTCACTATCTAATTCACAGGTGAACAAATCACTTCCAGCGGTCTCTTTAAATCTCAACTATTTTGTCATCTGTCCAGTAGCATTTTCCTTCAGTTTCCAATGACAGGCTCAGCCTTTATGAGCCTGTAATGTAAATTTAATTGAGATTCAGAAAACAAGAAGTCTAAATCCTGCAGGTACTAAATACACCTAACAAATACCTACTTCAGTAGAAATTGTGCTGCTCTCTACTTGTGGCAAAGTCTTGATTTAGAACATGTTGTCTGAAGTACATAGTAAAGACATTCTTAGGATTGATTAATTTATGTCACAATTTAGGTGGTTTTTGGACATCTAAGGTATTTCTGGTTTCTGAATATGTTGTATGATATTAATCTGTGTGGGTCCATGATCCTTTCCCTCAGTCATGTTTGGAGAAAGCTTGTCAAAATCTTTATTTTTCCTGGCTTCACATCATACTCATGTAGAACTCTAAGTTCACCACGGATTTTCATAAAATATCATGAATTTAACCGAAATGATTTTTCAACTTTCAGAAGATGTACAGCCAATATATCAGTTTGTAATTATATCTGAAACATGGTTAAGTTATGTCAGTTAATTTGCCTTGGGAACATTATTCTCAGTCTAGTCTTTAGAACTGTGCGCTTTGCCAAAGAATGTCACTAATGGTTTGCCCGAGATTAAAAAAGAAACACACAAACCCAAATAAATTAAATTAAAAATCTGAAACAATTATCCAGATTAACTGACCTATTTATAGGCTGGATCGATAGGCTGATGCCAATGCTATGAACATCAATAAGACCAAATGCCAAGTCCTGTGCTTGTGTCACAGCAGCTTAATGCATTGCTCAGGCTTGGGGCAGAGCTGCTGGAAAGCTGCGTGGAAGAAAAGTATCAGGGAATATTAGTCAACAATTGACTGATCATGAGCCAGCAGTGTGCTCAAGAGATAATGGCTGTAATTTGCATCAGGAGAGGTTCAGGCTGGATGCTACAAAGCATTTCTTCTTGGAAAGCCTGGTGATGCACTGGCACAGGCTGCCCAGGGTGGTGTTGGAGCCACTGCCCTGCAGGCTTTCCAGAAAAGGGTAGTTGTGGCACTGAGGCATATGGTCAGTAGTCTTGGTTGGGATGGATTGGTGGTTGGACTGTGTGATCTTAGTGGTCTTTTCCAATGTCATTGATGCCACGATTCTGATAATCTGTTTGCTATAACTTCCAAAAATAATCAGTATATTTCTCAGGTGTTACCACTCACATCTACACCAGTCAGTTCTTCTCCATTGCCTCTCAGACCACTGGAAAAGATTAACTATTAGAGGAAAAGTGGACTTGATCATAATCATGAAAAAATAAATACAAGTGCATTTTTCTAATGTTTGTTTATTGAGTACTGGGATAAATAGTAGGTTATGAATTATAGTTAAAGATTGAGAAACTAGAAAATACTGTGATCACTTGTTCTGAGCTCTCAGAGATATTTGTGTTTTTTTTTATTTCCAAAAGGCATCAATCAAATTTATGAGTCAAGTTCTGTTCTCGAATCATTTAGGTATCTTTTTTTTCTTGCTAGTTTTGTTTTTACAAGCTCTCTAGGGAAGGCAGAAAGAGAAGTCCTTTCTGATGATTTTGATGTGAATAAATCATTACATGATCAAAGAAAAAATTCTTAGAAATATTTAAGATAGGAATGAGATAAAGGATGTGTATAGAGGCTAAAATTTTTCAGCTCCCTCCCTGGAGGCATTGAAGACCAGATCGGATGGAGCTGTGAGAAACCTGGCCTTGTGAGTGGTGTCCCTGCAAAGGGATTAGAATTAGATGACCTTAAAGGTCCTTTCCAATTCAAGCCTATGATTCTTTATAACTTTTGGCACAGAGACCATGTCAACCCAAACAGACTTGATTTTCTGTGTACAAATTCAGATATAAAAAGAACAAAGCAGTTCAATTATATGTTTGCTGATTGAAGACCAGTTTACTGCAGAGAGAAGTTCTTGAGTGTAACTGTTGTCCAAATTATCGTGAAGAGAAAGTAAATGATGTCTTACATGCAAAAATAGTTATTTTTGCATTTATGCTTCTAGCTGATGGATGAGCTCTGTGTCCAGACCACTTAAAATTGTACATATCTGCAAAAAAGATGTTAAGTGACAATGTGAAGAATTTTTTTGAAGTTACTTTAAATTCTGTTTTAGCTATTAAGCTTATGCTGGTCAGTAACTCCAATAAGAAGTAGCTGTCTTTGACATCCTATCTAGCACTTCTGTATCACCAGTAAAGAGGCTTTGCTTCACTGATGTGTTATACAGCCCTGCAAGTTGTGTGCTTTGGGCTGTTGTATAGCAAAGTACAGTGTTTCTTGCATTTAGCCTTTCATTGTTTTTGAGACGAGCAGGTTACAAAAAGCAAAGAAAGAATTGCTTTCTCTGGTGTACAGAAAAGCAATATGAAATAGGAAAGAAAGTCTCGTATTACTTTTGATTTGCAGTGATTTCACAAGGTTTCAGTTAATTCTCAACCAATGTCGAAATGGATCATCATATTCTCATTTAGGAGTGATTTTTAAGGATCAATCTGACTTTTTCTGCACCCTTAAATCAAAAGATGAAAACAACGAATGACTTCCAATGAGACGGACTGATTGTGGATGCAGTTTTCCACTTAATCCACACTAGACATTAATTGCAAATCCTCTCTCTGATAGCAAGTGTCTCATCTAGCATGGACTGAAATCTATGAAAGATCTGCCACTGATTTCAGAAACTATTAAACCAGCATACTTGTAGCATATGGAAAGGAAAGATTATATGTCAGATATCAAATTTTTATTAACATTGGAAAGGTACTCAGCCTTCTCTGTTCCTTTTATACATTAACAGAAGATGAAGGATTTAAAACAAAATTCCTATGTTAAAAATGAATTTTCTTCTGTTACTAATTGCAGTTAGATAAGAGAAAAGATGTGGGATATTTTGTTTATTGTGTATTTTAGTCTTATTTTTTACTCAGATTCTGCTTCTTACTATATTTCTTATAATGTTTCACCTTGGTTTATTTATTATTAAGAAATGAGTTTTTTACACATCTTATGTGTAAGTGTCAGGAAATCTTTTGCTGGAATTTCTACTTAAATGTAAAACAAGATAACAAGATTTCCTGGAACTGACCCAGCAATATGTCAACAGTAGAGGACAGCTGAGAATTTGTGTGTTGTGTGTGTGAAGGAGAAACTACAGTTTTGGCTTTCCCCCCTTATATCACTTATGCACACAAAAACACATGCATGAGCACAGACTTGGAAGGGCAGCACAAGGGAAACAGCAGACATTACATTTGATACCAGTATCTCAGGAACATATAACTGATATCGTTTAACCGGTGTGAAGTAATTTTAAACTTCAGGAAACTTCTAGGAAATATTACTTTTCTGAAATCGTGGTCTGGTGCTGGAATGGGCTGCCCAGGGAGGTGGTGGAGTTACTGACTGAAGGTGTTCAAGAAACATTCAGACATCATGTTGAGGGATATAGTTTAGTGAGAACTATTGGTGATAGATGGACAGCTGGACTGGATAATCTTGTAGTTCTTTTCCAACCTTGGTGATTGTATAATTCTATGATAAATAAAATCCAAAACATCACTGATAACTACTTTGGTAGGTTCATTCAAGAGCACAGCATTAAAATGAAAACTATTAGGTAATAAAACTCTGAATGCAAATTGGCTGATACTGAATAACTTACATAGGAGTTTTCAAAATATGTTCTTCTTCCACTTAAATACAAATTTCACTCAGAAGCGCAAGGTATATATTAAGAGTTCTTCCTGACCTCAGTGTTAAGAATAAAACAAATTATTTTACTGCTGACAGGGATAATTAGTAAAATCTAACTGTAATCTGTACACTTACTGTAGGAACACTTAAAGAGTCTCTACAGAGCTTTTCACAATTGCTATTTCCTGTCCCTTTTGAATACACATTACCCATTCTCTTCTCCTATCTATCAAAAAGATTCCTGTGCACACACTGAGTGTGTGTTTACTATAGTCTGTCAAACCTCAGAGCTCAGCTCATTGGAGGTTCACATGTGCATGCTGAATATGAGGATGCTCGAGCAGTGACAAGATTCTTGATATAGGGAAATAAAATAGTGAGCTATTTTGTCAAAGGATCCCATAAACACTGTGCTACTGTGCTGTAAGTGAGTACTTTATTAATAGGAGAATTAAGAAATGAATCTATATAAATTTTTCCCTGATTCCAGACTTTGAATGCAAGAATATAATTTTGGTTGGATCACACAATGAAAATACACTGATTAGTGTAAATTTTTACTTTCCAAACCCCAAGCACTTTATGAGCTGTACAACAAATACAGGAGCAGTTTCACTTATTGCTAAATGCAGAAATCTCTGCAGTAGAGCTCTGCATCTGTTAATTAAGGTACATGTGTAGCCCAAATTTCTTTTACAATACCCTTGTGTGCCATCTCCATATCTCAGGCTGGGAACCAAAGCAGAGAAGTTGCCATGAATCTCCATTGGTTCGGCTTTTATCCCAGAGATATTGTGAAACTGGATTAAATCTATATAGAGAGCTCATGGCAGTGCAAGGAGTTAAACAGAAGCTGAAGACAGAATTCCTCCATCAGGACACCAAAAATGGTGCTAGTGAGTGGTATTAATCTTCCAGTTTGCAAATGTGATTTTCTTTATTCTGCTAGGAGATAGGAGTTGCATTTGTTCTCTGAAAATTGTCATTGAGTTCTAGGGAGGTAGGGCTTTTCAAGCATCATAATTGATAGATTTGTAATTAACAAGCTATGCAGCAGAAGAAAATCATAGCATGATGACTAGATTACAAACCCAGTTTTTTCATCCTGTTTCTTGTTATTTTGCAGCGGCTCTGATTGTAGCTCCTCTGACATTTGCATAACTTCATAGGCATTTGAGGTGCATGCTGATTTTATATTTTATCTCATTTGATGTGTTGCAGGTGCTTGTCAGTGACTACGAGAATTTCTATTACAGTCAGCTTTTATTTTCTTGAAATATTTGTGCAGAGGAATATAACACTGAGGCATGTCACGACTCCATGTTAATCCTACTAAGTGGAAAGGCTTACTGAAGGTATAAAAAGAACTGCAGAAGAGAGGGGTTTGTGTCTGATGGCTACAAGGGTGCTGAGGGAGTGGGGGTTGATTTTAAATAGTGTATGAGAGAATTTAAGAGTGGCTTTGCATCCATCTGTATTCAGCAAGATATCTATGCATATGATTAATGTTGTCTCCTCTTCTCCCTAGGTTGCTGCCTTTGCCTCATGATTAACACCTTCTAGTATCTTGTCACCCCTGAGACATCAATGGAACTTCACTATGACAGATGCCCTCGTGGTAAACAGACTCAATACTGACAAGCTAAAAGTTTGGTCTGGAAAGTTGGAAAATGTTGACAGCTGTGGAAAAGTATTGCAGGGTACTATACATAGGTTATTGAACCTAATGACTTCAGGTAAGACTTTAGGTTGACGACAGAACACTTACTCCAGCTTGTTATTTCCTCAAGTTTTTTTCGTATTCTGCAACCTGGATTTCTTCTCTGACTCCTACACTTAGATTGAAATATCCAAGTATCTGATGTATGAAGCTTCATTCATTCAGGTGTATGTAGAAGTACAGGATACTTATGTGGGAGTATTTATATAAAACGTAGCAGATGTGTAACTGTATTTGCATGTAAAACAATTAATATAACACACATCACACTTTTAGCAGCCACGTCAGCTTGTATTCCATTCACTTAAGCTGTTTCTTACTTTAGGGCTCAGTTCTGCAAGACAGGTTACTCACACCAAACTCATATAAAAAATCTGCTTATATCTTCCTTGGAAAAGAAGAAGTTGGTACAGAGAAACAAAAATGGGCATTTATGGAATACTAAAGAATCTGTATGAAGGAAATGTTTCACTCTGACTGAAAGCAGATTCTTTAAGAAAAATATGTTGAAGAGTTTTACTGTCTAACTCATATTGTGCTGAGAAAAATGCTGTCATAATAATCTTATGTTTACAGGACTCTTGAAAGCATTCATCTTTCCTTTTTCTACCCTTTTGACTAATGACATTGAACAAAAAAGTGAACTATCAACCCTCTGAACTTTTTTTGTCAGTTTTACTCAGTCTTAGAAGGTTCATCAGATAGCAAAGGGACTGTGACTTCAAGAAGGAACAAAGATTAAAATCACCCTCAGATACCTTAAGCTCTGTTATGTGGTTGGTGCATGTGGGGGGGGAGGAGCACAATAATTAGCCTTTGATGATGGTACTATCCTGCAGTAAGCAATGATGCGTGTTATCACTGCTTACATATTTTATTACTATTTTTTTTTCATGCTATTCACTATTTTTTGATGCTAAAGTTAAGTTTAACTTATTTTTCCATAGCTACTTGTTTTTGTCAGCTATAGTTATAAATCTGAAGTATCAGTTCAATTTGGTTTTTCCATGAGGACATTTGTTCCACAAAGGCTGGCATTATCTATTTGATTGTTTTTGCTCTTAATATTTTTTTTGCTAATAAAACCTTTTTTGAGGAATTTTTAAGATTGTATTAAGAACAGCTTGCCTTCAAATCATTGGTACGAATCAGCAAACACTTCTAGGAATATTAATCTTCTATTAAGTTTTCTCTTTTTCTTTTGCCCTGAAATTAATGCCTCTTATTTATTTCCATGGAAACTACAATAGATATGAAGAGGACAGTAACGGTATTTGACAAAGTAAATTCTCAGCTACAAAATACTATTTTGCAATGGATGTCTGAAGGATAGATAATGTCACTCCAGTCTTCAAAAAGTGCAAGAAAAGAGGACCCAAGGAACTACAGGATAGTCAGCTTCACCTCTGTCCCCAAAAAGGTGATGAAATAGTTTGTATTGGATGACATCTCCAGTTAGTTGGAAGAGAGTTATCAGGAGTAATCAGCATGGGTTGACTAGGAGGGAGTCATGCTCCACCCAGGAGTAATCAGCATGGGTTCACCAGGGGAAGTCGTGTTCCACCAACCTGGTAGCTTTCTATGATGCCATTACTGGCTGGGTGGCCGGCAGGAGAGCAGTAGATATAGTCTATCTTGATTTCAGCAAGTCAATTGACAGTGTCTCCCACAGCATCCTTATAACAAAGGTGAGGAGGTGGGGAACAGATGAGTAGACGGTGAGGTGGGTTGAGAACTGGATGACTGGCAGACCTCAGAGGGTTGTGACTGGTGGCACAGTGTCCAGTTGGAAGCCAGTACTTAGCTGTGTTCCTCAGGGATTGGTGCTGGGTTCAATCCTGTGCAACATCTTCATCAATTACCTTGATGAGGGGATAGAGAGCACCATCAGTAAGTTTACTGATGAGACAAACCCAGGAGGAATGGCTGACATGCAGGAAGGCTGTGCTGCCATTCAGCGAGACCTGGACAGGCTGGAGAGTTGGGCAGAAAGAAACCAGATGAGGTTTAACAGGAGCAAGTGTTGAGTCTTGCACCTAGGGAGGAATAACCACATGTACTGGTACAGGCTGGGGAATGATCTGCTGGAGAGGAGTGCTCAGGAGAGGGACCTGGGTGTCCTGGTGGATGACAGGCTGGCTGTGAGCCAGCAGTGTGCCCTGGTGGCCAAGAAGGACAATGGGATCCTTCGGGTGCATGGAAAGGATTGTGTCCAGCAGGTCAAGGGAGGTGATCCTCCTCTTCTACTCTGCCCTGGAGAGGTCTTATCTGGAGTATTGTGTACAGTTCTGGGCTCTCCAGTACAAAAAAGACCAGGATCTCCTTGAAAGAATTCAGCAGAGGGCCACAAAGATAATAAAGGGCCTGGAATACCACTCTCATGAGGAAAGGCTGAGAGACCTGGGTCTGTTCAGCCTTGAAGAAAGAAGTCTTAGATGGAATCTGATCCATGTCTGTAAATATCTAAGGCACAGGAGGCAAAGGGACGAGGCTGGATTCTTCTCAGCAGTGTGTCGTGATAGGACGAGGGGAAATGGCCACAAACTGAAGCACAGGAATTCCTGGACAAACGTGCATGGGAACTTCCTCACAGTGAATGTGTTGGGACACTGGATCGGGCTGCCCAGCGAGGTGGTGGAGTCTCCTTCTCTGGAGACATTCAAGACCAACCTGGAGATCAATCTGCGCAACCTGGTGTAGGGAACCTGTTTTGGCAGGGGGGTTGGACTAGATGATCTCTAGATGACCTTCCAACTCCTACAATTCTGTGATTCTTTAATATAGTCACTCTCACTAGGGATGGTTATCAGTGAATGTAAGAAGTTACCATTATTTCTGCATGGAGGAATTCAGTGGCACCCTTTGCTACATACATACTCCCATGTTAAACATCATTGTGTCAGATTGCCCATCTGCTTCCATCTGTCACATGATAGCAAAATGTAATGGAATATCAGTGGGAAGGTTCAACTTCTACTGCCATACCACCAACATCTGCCACTGATATCATGGGCCAACATAAAAAATAGGAGGCATTAGTTTTGGAACAGCCCTCGTGCTTCAGTCTTCATTATTTCAGGAAGGAGAAGAGATGCTATATCAGAAATGTTGCATCTTTATAAGAAATGGCTGCATCTGTAAGAAGAGAATTACATCCTTTTGCAGCAGAAACTCTGATTTAAAAGTGAAACCTTACTTCTTAGACCACATTAATAACTGCATGAAGAAACAATATAGGCAGCTGTGGTAGAATATACATCACAGAAACTCATTTATAAACAAATTTAACTCTGTATATTAAAACTATGATAAAAGGGAGGCATTTTGTGGAATAACTCATTTTTATAGGGAAAATGACTCAGGATGCACTTGACAGCTTTTCGAGAACAACAAAATTAGACTTTGTCCACTAACTAAACAGGGATTTTTAGCTTTCCTCTTTTTGTACCTCATAAGGCCAGCTACTCTCTCTGCCACACAGCCTGCACAAGGAATGGTGAATGGGGGTGGGCTATTATTTGCAAGAAGAAATGACAGTGCCAGTACCACTGAATTTTTTAAAGAATAAAAAAAAGAAAAAAAAAAGATTCTTCTTTCTATGCCCCTGCTCTAATGTGTTAACATGCCAGAGTCACTTTAACAGATTAACAAATTAATGCTTGTGCAGATACTGAACCTGCCTTTTAAACACTCATTGATGCATTTTTCAATCACCCACTCCCAGCATTCCCCTTCATTTGCCAGCAGAATTTATTCTTACACACATACAGTAAATCTGATGGACAACTTATGTTGGATTCTGTACCTAACACAAGTATTGAATCAGCCAGGATTTATGACATTACAATTTCTTTTCCTGCATCTCAGAAAGGTTTATTATACTCATGGGAATAATTTCATCCACAATGTTTTGGAGAAACCTTTCTGTCCTTCCTCCTCATTTGACTAACCCATGCTCATAATTTCCTATAGATTTTACTATTGAAATCAGTAAATAAACACTTTCCTCTGCAACTAATATCCCTTTAAAAATATCATTGTCTAAAATGGTGTGTAAAAGTCTAAAATGGTGTGTGTGTGGGGACTCATGGCTATAACAAAGCTTACATTCCTAGG
The DNA here is from genome assembly GCA_023055505.1 of Callipepla californica brunnescens. Classification (NCBI taxonomy): domain Eukaryota; kingdom Metazoa; phylum Chordata; class Aves; order Galliformes; family Odontophoridae; genus Callipepla; species Callipepla californica. The sequence goes on along the minus strand of JALIRH010000001.1, from coordinate 120,010,949 downwards.
TTGCCTTGTTGTTGATGACCACAAGACATGATTACTTGCCATCCTGTTGTTCTCAGTATTTGTATTTTTCAGTAGGTTTGCCCTTGTTAGGTACTTAAAATAGTTGCTATTACTAATGATTCTTAACTTAGAGATATTATCCATCATCTTGGTGCTTTGGACTTGGTCCTCCAAGGTACAAAAGCATCATGATTGAATGATGAATATGAGTGCCTCGCTGAATGACTCAGAGGTGAACCCTGCAATACTGTGGTTAATATTCAGTGGTGTGTGACCTCTGATTTTGCAGTCAGAAAAGGCTTGCCTTCTTTTTTTCCTGCCTAGGATTACAAAGATAAGGGGATGAGGTAAATTGCATATTTATGCTCATTTCCATCTCCCACAAGGAATCTGAGAGGTACTTACAATTCACTTATTTGGTTCTGATATTTTGTTCAGGAAAATGTTTCCACAAACATTTTATAGTTGTACTATAAATAATACAATCACACACTTCAATAGTAAGTAAGCAACAAAGGAGAGGGACAACTGGGGCACAAGAAGAGATTTTCAGTGCGCTGCTGAATGTATGATATAGCTGAAGATGGAGTAGCTGCTCTTAACGATGGGGCTTACAGAGGAGAAATCAGTTCTGTCAGGAGTGACGAGGTTGGGTGAAGAAGGAAGTAGTGAAGTTGAGACTGTGAGACAAATTCTGTGCAGGAGTCTCTCGCAACCCTAAGAATTTTGTTTTGTTTGTATTTCTTCTTCTTAGTTTTATTTATTGTTGGAGAAGAATATAGTACAGAAACTTCTGATGAATTACATACCTTCGAGAGGAGATAAAATCTGTTCCCAGGTCATCCTTGTGCCAACTCAAGCCTAATGATGGTTGTCAAAAATAATGATGGATACATTGCTACAGTTGAACATCAAGGCTCATTGTCTACATGTGTCCAAAAGTAATCCTTGGCACATAAGCCATCTGGAACATAGCAGTCCATGTTTGGGTTATTAGTTTCTCTCAGCCTTGAAGGAAAATTCACCATACGCAGATTACCTTGGTCTCAGGTGCAACCAAAATCCTGAACCATGCCCAGAAACAGTTTGGAACAACAAGCTAACTATCCCAAGCTAACTATCGTGTAACAAGTCAGCTGAAGTCTAGTGTCCAGGAATGTTTTTCCTTCACAGTTTATTGGCATAAATATAGCTATTGTGATCAGCCCTAGTATAAGACAATTCTTGGGCATTAGGTGCCTCTTGAAGGCTTGTGTTAGCTCTAAACTGGACATCAATATGAGTTTCCATATCCTTTTAGGATAAGTTTTGTCATTTCTGAACACAGTACTAAAACACCATGAACTACAAAATTCAGACCCGTGTCCGATGTCAGTTCTACTCTAGCCTCTGACATGTCTCAATCTCTCTACTTCACTTTCCCTCTTTATAGAGGTTTGGGAAAATTAAGCTATAACAACTAGGTTCTTTGGAGATGACAGTCTTCAGTGGTTAGGCACAATTGTCCTTCCTTATTTTAAACAAAGTTAACACCCTGTCTAAGAGAGCCTGGTTACAGGAAGGAATGCTTTGGCCCAATATCACTCTTTTGACAAACTGTAAAAGATATGCCAAACTGAATTTTGGGGAATATTATATTCAATTATTTTTGAGACTTCTGTCATATTTAAACCTTTGTGAAAAACATGAAATATTAAGATCTAGACTTGGTATTTGACTGAACTATTGAAAAGGCTCAGAATTGTATATCCTGAGAACGTTGTGAGGCTACTTGATGGGCTTCTGGCCATAGATGGCTTATATAAATTACTTTTCCTCAAGTGACACCCATCTATATCTTTCCTGACTTACTCTTCTATTCTTCTCTATCACATTTATTTCCTTGTCTTGGCTCTGTCACCTCCTGGCTACACCATAACTTTTTCCTTCAAAGCCTGACGGCATAGTATGGGTAAAGAGTTATTACTGTCTGATGTTTCTATCTCTGTTATTGCCATACTTCACTTTGCTTTCAAGGATGAAAATTCCAAGATTTGCCCTTGAATCTGAAGTTATTTTTTCCTCCTTCAGTTTTTCATCCCATTGTCATGTCTTGAGCTTTCCCTGGAGTGCTGCCAGAAGTTATCTTTATCCCATCACCCTCCTGCTGTTGCCAAAACCCTTACTCATATGTCAATTGCATTTCAATTTTTTAATAATCTTCCTTAATTTGTAGTATATTTGACAGGGAGTTGCCAAGCTACTCCAGACCGTAAGGTTTATTAATGCTATACCCATTGCCTTCACATAATAATCACTAACTGAAACACAGGACTCAGAAAAAAAGTCTAAACAGAGGAAATGAAAGGAACTTGAAAATCCCTAGATCTTCACCGTTTTGACTCTCTAACATCTTCTAACCTTCATTTTCATTTCACACTTATAAATAATATGTAAAAGTGCAGCAAATATCTTCTCCAAACTGAAAACATGAGATTTAAAAATCAGAATGCCCAATGCTGAAGTGACTGATACTTCCTGCCACCTGGTGGAAAGGTTTATTAGTTGCATTTTTCTCTTCGATGAGTTCACGAAAATGAAGATTTTTAGAACTCACAGGTTTTTAGTGCGCATTGCAAGCCAGAAAGACTAGGTAGACTAGCAGCACCACATCCCCTGGACCATCAGTGGGATTTCTAGGGACAGAACAGTCAAGGAAATCTACCCAAGCTCTGGATACTCTGGTGGTTACTCTTACTAGGGTTGACTGTTATAGCTACTCATTTGGCTTAAAGCTGTTTTGAGTTTGTTTCCATGAGCTTCAGCCACTGCATTTTAGACTTTCTATCATGTCTGTCATGTGCTAATTTAAAACATATTGTCCTGTGGCTACTTAAATTGTGACAGCAATAGGTGTTATGCCCTTATTGATTTTAACCCTGTTGTTCACCCTGTTTATGCTCTCTTCTGTAAAATGTGAGTATAGGACCTTCTCAGTGTATGTTGTATATTCTCATCTACACTTATTTCACGGTGAATATTGTGGTGAGCAGTCACCAATGCTACAGAAAGATGCTACGTAAAAAATGAAGGTGTACTGAGATGAAGGTCACAGTCTACCTTGAAAAGTTGACTTCAGGCCTTCATGTTGATGAGGAGCTTAGAGATTTCAAGCTCTAGTTACTATGTTCCATTATGTCTAAAAAAAGGTTTTATAGCTGATTGTGAACCATACAGATATGAGAGAGATACTGCTTGAGGCAAGGGCATTTTTACATTCTGGATTGTGGTAAGGACATTTTTAGCTACACGCTAAATATACAAATTCTGCATTTAATCCGGTGACTCCTGAAGGTAAAACACAGAAACCGTTCTGATAACTGATACCTAAGTTCAGGACTAACATTTTCCAGGCAACTATTTCCTAACTTTGGGATGGTAGATTGACATATCTTGCTTTCTCTTATCTGATCTATTGTGTTCCTGATTGCACTATGCCACAAATTAAAGAACAGAGATAGAAGACATTTCTCTTTTCTGACTCAAAATTAACCTAAAATTAATATTCTGTTCTGGATTGTAAGGATCAAGTTTTATTCTGGAAGGGAACCATCTAAACCATAGTGAAAATTATGACTGGTACCATGAAATGTTTCTTCTTCATGTGTTCAGATCATTAGAGGACGTAGTTCTGTGGATTTGGAGTACCTGAAAAATAGCTGTTGTAGAGCATAAACCTCAAGATAGTTAGATGAATCTGTGGGCCTTGTACTCCTTACAAAATAACTGTATGTAGCTACTAAACTTATTGAGTTTTAGTATTTCCATTTGGATGATAAAATGTGAAATCCATATCACCTTGCTGGAAACAGAAGCCAGGTTTGTAGGCATTAAAACAATTGGCAGATCCAGGAATCTTCAAAACACTTGTTTCTACTACTACATGAATTCTAATGAAAATATTGCACCTAAATCCTACCAAAAGACTGTAAGTGATACAAATGTGCTGAAGGATAGAATTGAATGTTTACTCTAGTTACAGACCAGAAGCATAACAAAATACCACCCTCCCAGAATACTTTTGGAGGGGAAGATACTTGAAATCTGTTACAACCCTGCAACCCATATGTGAATATCAGGTTGGTTAAAGCAAATTCTTCCTTATTTGTTACAGAATCATTTGGTCTGAGCAATGAAGAGGGCTTTCCAGCCTGGTCTCATTCCTCCAGGAAATGTGTACTATTGTGTAATGACTTCAGAATATACTTCAGCAGAGCTGGTGATACCCTTCCCATTCACTGACTATGTGGGGGTTTTGTACAAGTTGTATAAGTTTAGAAACTTGAGGTATCCTATCTTACTCAGGCCACTGAGTAGTGGGGTTCTACCAGGCTTCATTAAGGGCCAATTCTCTTCAGTGTTTTCAAGAATTACTTGGATGCACGACTTGAAGTTATAATATGTAAGTTAAGTTAGTGGATGATGCTAAAACAGGAGGAGCTGGCGATTTCTTCAAGAGTAGAGAGTTCTTGCAGAGAAATCTTGACAAATTGGAGGTCTGTGTAAGTGCCACCCACATGAAATTTTAAAAGAGCAAGAGCTAGTCCTTCACTGGGACAGTGTGATTCTGGATATGTGTACAGACTGAGGGATGAGGGGCTGGATAGTAGCACTGAAGAAAGGGATAGTAAATTTAATGAGTCAACATTGTGCCCTGGAGCCAAAGGGGCTGATTACACCCTGGTGTTCATCAAGACCATCACTGCCAGCTGGGAGAGGAAAGAGATTGTCCTCTCTGCTCTGTGTGATGTGGCTTCACTTCAAGCAGTAGATGCAGTCTGGGCACCTCAACAGAAGACAGAAAACTACTAGAGAGTGTCCAAAGGAGGGCTACAAATATAATTAACTATCAAGACATATGAGGAGTGGCCAATTTCCTTTGGTTTAGTCAACCTGGAGAAGAGAAGACAGACAGGAGGCCTCATGGCATCCTACAGCACCTCATAGGCAGTGGAGGGGAACACTTATCTCTGTCCTCTGGTGGCAGACAAAGGACATGAGGGAATGGCATGGAACTACATCAGGAAGGATAAGATTGACCATTAGGGAAAGGTTCTTCATTCAGAGAGGATGTTCAGGCACTAGAACAGTCTTCTCATGGCAATGGTCATAGCACCAAGCCTGTCAGAGTTCAGGACGTGTTTGGATAATGCTAACAGGAATATGATTTGCATTGTAGGTGATCCTATGTGGAGACAGGAGTTGGATTTGATGATCCTTATGGTTCTGTTCCAATATGGGATATTCTCTGATTTTATGATTACATGATTCTGTGAAACTTGTTAGCTTGTAGCCAAGAAAACCCTCTTCCTGGCTAACATTATAAATAAATATCTATCAGCTGGACAGGATTATTTACCTATCAGTACCAAGTGATAAACCTCTATATGAGTAATCAGTATGATCACAAATCTGTCCAATGTCAGCTGGGTTCACTTTGTCCATATTGTTCCTACAATATCAACTATCACTTGCAGTGATACTCATGATTCTTATTAGAAAAGAAAAAAAAGGGAAAAGAAAAATGGAAAAACAAATAATGGAAAGAAAGTGGGAATGCACAAATAAAATCATGGTATAAGTTCCACAAAGCACAATAGTATGAATCCAAGTAGAGAATTAATCTGGTGCTTACCTCTTCATTAAACAAGTAAATGTTTTGATTTTACATACTACATACTACAGAAAATCATTGAGATTATTTCTTTCTTTTCAGTACACTGAACTGTCTTTAGAGAAAGGGAAATAAAAATTTCTGTGTACCTCTATGGTAAGATCTATAGATAGAAATTGATAATACGTTAATTTTTTTTTTTCAACAACACCTCTCAGTCACTGACAGAATGGATGTTCTCTGCTTCTTTGTGTTCTTTCAAAATGAGATTCTTCAAAAGATGGGAGAATTAAATGCCATTTTTCCAATAAAAATATTTTTCCATAAAACAAGAACACTATAATGGAGCATGGGCATTTCTTTGTCATGAACTTAATCTAAGGTCTTGGGAGTGAAAGTTTCTATCTATGCTCTTTCTGATTTTATCCTCTCTCCACTGAAAGGACTATGTATACCATCACTGGAAAAATCAGTCTTTCATAGATCTATTTTCTCTCTTCTTAATCATGCTTGTACAGGTAAAAATTTACAACAAGATTCTCAAAGCAATGTACCTTCAACTCACAAACAGAAAAACTTCCAGAAAATGAAATGAGAGATATACTTAGTACAAATTGAAGTTTTCAGAAGTACATGTTAATTTACATTGAATTTTTAAGGCAGTTTACCACTGCAGGAAGACCAGGTTGCTCCTTTATTTGAATAAGATTTATCTAAAGTTCAGCTGGATCTCTGAATCTTAATACAATAATAATAAAAAGAGAGATACAAGAATCAGGAATACAGAGAATGTGTCTTGCAACTGCCTTAAACAGAAAGAGCAGTAAATAAATTTCAATATTTCTTGGCAGGTTGCTTCTCTGCTTATCATGGAAGCCAGCTGTAGAACCAGGTTGGCTCTTAGCCTGTGTTGAAGTCAAATCAAAGATCAGTGTGTCTGTTTGATCTTTGTGAATGGGATGACAGAAGTAGAGAAAGCACAAATCAGAGAAGAAACAAGTAATTGAACTTTGGAAGTGATGAGTAACAGCAAAGCAGACACATGGACTTTAAATTCAAGTAAGAGGAACAATATGCACATTGAAAACTTAAGTCAAATAAGAGAGTAGCACTGGGGAATTCAGTTCTCTGGAAGATGTCTTCTTGTCCTAAAGAAGGAAAGAGCAGGTAGGAGGAGCTAATGATAAAAGAAGAGGAAGTAGAACTAAAGACAACATCCACATTGATTTTATTACTCCTGCTTTGCCATTTCATTTTCATACCAGCTACTTATTAGTACACTGAGATGAATAGCTGCTAACTTTTTTTTTGTTGTATATATAATATCCAAGCATTTTATTACACTCTACTTTTGTTAAATCCAGTGTTATTCAATGGCTATATTAGCTTAGAAGCAAATTTTTAGATTTACTATTCATTTCTTCTCCAACAGTATCTTTTATCAGAATTGGCTACACTTGTTTCTGTGCCATCTCTCAAAAATGCAGATGAATATCACCTCAGACTGCAGGCCAAAAAATATAACTTCGTATAGTTTTGACAACATACGAAGCTGCCCTCCCTACCTCTTTTCTGCTGCCCATGAAGAAACACCACTGTCAACAGGCATCTGTAATGGCTAACCTCTCACTGACCTTCACCAGTCAAATGCCTGAAACTGGTGACATTTTAAAATACAATTCAGTGACAACATTTGAGTTCAGCAATGAAGTATTAACAAACTGGAATTCTCACTCTGTCTCTGAGCACTATTTGGGTAACTAAAATTACTCTGAAGTGGTAATGCTTTGGATGTAAAAGAAAATACGTTATCTGTCTTCTGTTGATGAGCATCAGATTCTTTTTTCACCTCTGGGTATTATGGCAGTACAAGTCCGTGTCTTTGGCTAATGTAACTTGACTGATGTGTTTTTCCATTCAGTGTATCAAATTGGGCACCTGTTAGAGTCAGCAGGGTGATGCCCTCTGGTTTTGAGTAGCTTGAGTTACCTTGCCTTTTCATGTACAGCTAAACTCGCATAGAAAAAGGGGAGAGAAAACTTGTGCTGTACAAAAACAGAAGTACTGCCTGAGCGCTCCCCAAACACAATTTTGACTCAATAAGAGCGGAGTTATTCTTAAGACTTGACTTGCAGCAAGTAAAATCCATTTAGAATTCCCTAATATTAAACAACTTCCAGTCTAAGCAACGAAGAATATATCATTTTCAGTTTTGAAAATCCAGCAGCTTATAGCTCACAAATAACCTTAACAAAAGATGTTCGTGTTTGCAAGCAGTTAGTTTCACCTACTGTCACAAGGCTTATCTTTTTTTGAGAGACATTTACTTTGAAAAAGCACTGTGTTTACAACATGTAGCATAGATTCTAATTCAGGACAGCAATTACAATAGATGAGATATATTACATCTATTAGTTAAGACACCATATGATTCCTTTAATGCATGATACCTTTCAATAATCAAGACAATTTACTGCCATAGATAAGCATTTTGCTCACATCACATGGACCTATGAAAGTGATTCAGGGTGACTGAAACGCAAAAGTCTTTCTCTTCAGAACCCCTTTCATGTCACTGATTTTTAATCCACTGCAAGACTATACACCTTCTTCTGTGTAGATTTATTCTCTTTAAAGAGTTCCTAATAAAGAAGTATCATAGTAAGTTATGTCCATTGGGACATCTTTATGTACTGTTTTATTAACTTTTTAAAGGAATCTGAACAGGTCAGAAGTGTACTATTTTTCTTTGGACAGTTTATGACCCTATTCTCTAAGAACTCTACTACTCTCTCCTTAATTAGCTCCCTATCATTTTGTTGTCCATTTTACAGGGGAGGTTCAGGCTGGTCGTTAGGAAATACGACTCTGAAAGAGTGCTAGGCACTGGAATGGGCTGCCCAGGGAGGTGGGGGAGTCACCAACCACAGAGGTGTTCAAAGAATGTTTGGATGTTTTGTCGAGGCACATGGTTTAGTGAGAACTATTGGTGTTGAGTGGATGGTTGGACTGGGTGATCCTGTGGGTCTTTTCCAACCTTGGTGATAGTGTGATTCTGTGATTTTATTCCTAGCTTGCACCTTAGCTGAGGTAGTTTACAGTGGTTCCAGTGTCGAATCCAGCCTACTGTGTCAATGTTCAGGACAGTTTTGAAAGTCTCCAAGAACAGAGATTTCACATTCTCTGTATGTAACTTGCTCCAGTTCTGTGCTACATTCCTGTTATGTTTTTTCCTAATGTGTGATCTGAACCACCTTATGGTCATCGTTCCTTATTTTACCACCTTTCATTTCTGATGAGCGTTTGTCTTTATCTTCTCAGAAACCCCCCTCCACGTAGTTCATAGCTGGTATCAGATGCACCATTTCACTTTCTAGACTGGACAAGCTCAGTTTTTGCTGTAGACCATGTGCCTTTGGCCTCTGCCAAACTTCCTGACATCTTCTCCCCATTAATTCTTATTTGGACTGAGTACCACTCTATGTAGGACCTCAATGACACAGCGAGTAGTAGTATCTTCTGTTCCAATTTTGTCAATGCTTTTTAGTAGACCTGCATGCAATTTACCTTTTTCCTGGTGAGAACATATTCAATGGCTTATATTCCCACTTGGAGGCAATTTTTATTTTCAAACTCATGTCAGTTAGGTTAATACCCTGCTAGACTATTCTTATGCTGATGTTTAGGATTATTTTGCTCTAATGCAGAACTTTCCACTTTACCTTACTGAACCTGATACAGTTTTTGTTACATCAGTCCTTAAGATTTTCTAAGTCGCTCATGTTAGAAACTGCCATTTTTTTGTAAGTCAACATTCAAGTTCATAGACAACTAAAAAATTATTGAAGATATACTTGACTGTTGCTTATGTCTTTGATGAAGATGATGAGCAGTATAGGTTTCACCACTGAACTATGGGTTACTCTGATTGTTCCTGTCAGTCATCTGAATGGTAAGTCATGACCAGCACTCCTTGAGTCTGCTCTTCCAACCAGTCTTCTAGATCATCTTACTGACTGGTTGTGAAGATTGCATTACCTCAGTTTCTAAATGAAAATGCAGAAGGAAATAATGTCAGAGGAAACCTCAGATCTGCATACCTGGGCTAAAACAGTTCAGAATGAGATACAATTCCCTCACACCACTTTCTGGTCAACCTTAACAGCTGGCATTCCTTTTGGTTTACTTTCTCAGGAGACATAAATAATTTCCTCAGTTTATTACTCTGAAGATTACCAAGATAAATGCGTGTCTGTTTTATGTTGAGGAACAGATCCTAACCACCAGAGTTCTTGCAGTCATCAAACGCCCTGATTCTCATGTGGCAATTTACCCTAGTTATTTAGGGAACAGAACTAATGAAGCTTGGTTTCCCATGAGAGTGTGCCCAGTAACTCTCAATGTGCCAAACCCCAACTGACTTCCACATAAGCGCAGAAAAAATATTTCAGATTGTAGTGTTTCAGCTACCTGCAGAGTCCCGTGTAAATTCTCACCATGACCAAATTTCCCCTTCTCATGTCTGACAGGGCAAGAAAAAAGTGTTGTGGTTAGTTCATATGTGTATTTGTGGATGGACCTGCACACTAGATGTGTAACAAAAATTCATTGAACTGAATCTAGAGCCTTTTTCTCAGTGAGGTACTTTGTAAAGATTCTTTTCTATATCCAATCTCTAGTTTTCTTTAAAGTATAGGTTTTCTTATATTTTTTTCCCTCTTTGTAGACCCTGTTTAGATGCACTGCATTTTGAATTAGCTTGGCATGACAGAGGTAATGAAAGACACAAGAGGTTACACAAAACTTATTTCTCTAAGAACCCAGACTAACACGCTTTTGAGCTGCTTCCATTCTAGAAAATAAAATCAACAACAATCAAATTTTTTCTCTCTCTCTCACTCTTTTTTTCTTTTCCCCTGGTGCAAATGTTTTAAACTACTTAAATATAGCAGACATAATCATTAACGTAGGCAAAAAAAAAAAAAAAAAAAAGTGTGGGTTATGCTTTTCTTGCTCTGTTATATTTCTGACCCTGATACTGTAAGCTTATCATGGGAGGGAGGAGGGAAGACATCATTTCTGATTTTCTGCAGTAATGGACAAAGTACTGCTTTTGCAGGGCACTATATATTCTCTTAAAATATAGTTTTCATTTTCCCTAATTACAATTAAAGATCCTAAAAAAGGCCAGTGTGCTATCCCTGTTTCAGATCATGCAGTTTTTTTAGGATAAATGTAATTTTACATGAAAGGGAAAAGTGATATTTGAGACCAGACTAGATCTTTTTCAGGACTGCTAACTGGGGAACAAGAATCAGCAGATCTCTTAACTGTCAATGAATAACTATGTGGTACTTAGCTACTTGCCACGTGAAACCACAACTGTCTAACACATATCAGCTGGCAAACTAAAAGCTTCATTCTCCACCAAGCTACAAATATGGCTTTAAGATCTCTGTACAACTGAACCTATTTCCTTTTTTTCTGTCCCTGTAGGAACAAAGGAAGTAAAGGCATAAAAAGGATAGGAGTCTTTTGTTTCCCTACTAACCTGAACAACAATTTTGGAGGAAGAGTGTAATTAGTAGGAACAATACTTAGCAAATGCCTTATACCTTCATAATCTTATGCAAACTCTAAGACAACTGCATCCCCCCAGTAACTCTGATGACTTCAGTATGCTTAGAATGGATTTAGCTCATCAAGAGAAATGCTAGACATGTCTCACTCTTTAAATGTATTCATTTCCCTTTGAAATTGATTTAATGAGGAAGCTGATTTGGCCTGTACAATCAACAGAATCAGACTTTAAAATGCATATTATATTATATATATATATATATATATATGTAAATATATATGGATGTTCAAGCACATACGCAGCTATATTTGAGTATAAGTGTATATATAGACAGACAGTCTGGTTTTGTTCTTTTGATTCTTCTGATTATCTTTCTACCGCTAAGATAAGATCCCTTTATTCCCTATTAGAAGACCAGAGTACAGGATATCTATTTATGACTTATTGGACCTGAGGCCCTGAATGATAGCAGGAAACTCTGCAGAGACAAAGAAGCTCTGTAGTATTATATATTTATGCATGTATGTATAACAGGATAGCAGTAGGAATTCACAGAATCACTGAATTACAGGGATTGGAAGGGACCTCAAGAGATCATCAAGTTCAATGCCCTTGCTAAAGCAGGTGCCCTACAATATGTTGAACAGGTAGACATCCAGATGGATCCTGAATATTTCCATACAAAAAGACTCTGCAAACTTCCTGGGCAAGCTGTTCCAGTGGTCCATCATCATTATTGTAAAGAAGTTCTTCTGCATGTTTGCATGGAATTTCCTATGTTCAGGTTTTAGGCCTTTACTCCCGCTCTTATCTCTGTACACTACCAATGATGAGAGCCTGGTCTCATCCACTTGCCTCTCACCTCCCTTTAGTTATTTATAAACATTTGTCAGATCTCCCCACAGTCTTCTTTTCCCCTGAAAAAAACAGACCCAGGTTTCTCACACAGGAAAATCTCCAAGCCCTTTAAAATCTTTGCGCCCAACTGCTGGGCTCCTAGGAAATCCCTGTATTTTTTAACTGGGGAGTCCAGAACTGGATACAGGATTGTAAATTGTGGCCTCACCATGGCAGAGAAGAGGGGGAGGATCACCTCCCTTGCCCGGCTGGCCATGCTTTTTATAATGCACCCCAGGATTCCAGTAGCCTTCTTCTTCACAAAGGCACACTGATGGTTCATGGCCAATGTGTTGTACACCAAAACACTCAGGTCCTTTTCCGCAGAGCTCCTCTCCAGCAGGTCATTCCCTAACTTGTGCTGATGCATGGAGTTATTCCTCCGCAGACGAAAGATCCTATACTTGATCTTCTGGAACTTCCTCCCTGAGCAACTCTTTACTCTGTCCAGGTCTAGAATGGCAGCACAGCCTTCCAGTATGTCAACCACTCCTCCCAGCTTTGTATCATCTGCAAACTTGTCAAGAGTGAGCTCTATGCCTTAATCCGGGTAGTTGATGAGGATGTTGAATAAGAACAGACCCAGCACTGACCCCTGGAAAGCACTGCTAGTTACAGGGCTCCAACCAGACTGTGCCACTGATGACAGCCCTCTATGCTTTGCCAGTAAGTCAGTTATCAATCCACCTTGCTGTCCACTCATTTATATGCTTTCTAAGTTTCATAACAAGGATGGTGTGGGAGGTGGTGTCAAACAGCTTGCTGAAGTCAAGGTACACAACATCCATCTTCTTCCCCTCATCTACTTCTCTGTTTCTTCTCAGATATTATAATATATTGTAAATACACTCTCACAAAACAACCAAAATAAATTCTGTCCCTAAAATGCTGTAATTATCAGGTAGTAAAAGAGGAGACTAAAGTTCAGGAAATCCTCATCTGAGGCAATGTGTGCAGATTAAGTTAGGACACAATTGGTAAGAGACATTAGCTATGGTACATGTGCAATTTTTATGCAGAAGACACGTGGAATGCAATTTTCCATATTGTCAACATAGAAATCACCTTTTAAAAGTTATTAATTATCACTATTCTCATGTTTTCATAGTGATCTCTTATTTGCAAGTCTATTTTTGTAGTAAGTTAAAAAAAATCTAAAACCCAAGATCTATAGTCCTCAAATGACTTCGCTTTCCATTCCTGTTCTATTTACTATTTTTAAGAATACCAACATGCCTAGAGATGCGGAGAGGAAAATGGTAACTGCCTAGAGCAATTTGAAAGTTTTTATTTTTAAAAAAGATATGAATTAATTTAGTGTAGTAATGGGTATGACTACAAGTTGTGGAATAAAAGCAAGAAATGGAAAATAATGGCAAAGTATCGAGGGGAGAAGTGGGAAAAGGAGAAGAAGAAAGAGAGTGAGACCTATCAATCTGTAGAGTAATCTGCAAAGGGGAATAATATCAGCCCTATTTCTTGTCATTTAAAAGTAGACTGAAGAAGAGGTGAATTTACGTACAGCAAGGAACAACACTGCATTAGAAATGTTAGAAATAGAAATACTGCATTGATGAAATGTTCTAATAGAGCTCCGATGTCTGAGTGAGACTGTCCACAGATACATGCCAGTAAAGTCTTATACAGAGATCTCTTTTACTGCAAACCTAGGACCCTCTGACTAGAGTTATAGAAAAGTTATTTAATGAAAATCAGTCTAAACTTCCAGCATTGTATTTGTTCCACAAAATTATTGATTTAGAGTCAGATTAGGCAACTTGTCTTCTTCTCAGTTCCCTTCTCTTCCTCTACCACACCAGTATAAGTTATGTGATGGGTTGCAATGCAGCACACGAGAACTAGTAAATGAACCCACTGCCCTGGGGAGTAAACAGCATCAACATTTCCCCTTGAGGATCTTGAAATCATACACAGAGGTCATAACTATGAGTTACGCTGCAAATGGTAAGGCAGCACTGGAGAAATTATTACTACAGTTTTTCTAAATATATACATTTACATATAAATATATATATTTAAATATCATAATAATGACTGTATGAGTTTAGAGCAAGATTTTCATGGCATATTTCTTCAACAAAATCTTACAAAGGGGATATTGAAATTTCCAATGAACTGTTAAGAAGTAATAATATTTTCAGTGAAGATTTTATCTTCAAAAACAAAAGAAAAAGGACAGGATCACATTTATTTTTCTGCTATATCAGGCTGCTGAAAAACTCCTTTCACAAAACACTCCAACTTCTTAAACAAGTTAAGTATTTTGGATTTGATATTCTGCCTTGAAGTTATGATCTTCTAAAGGCTTTTTTTCCCTAAAATAGTGTCAAAGTTAATTCATAAGCAGAAGACATTTATCTTCTCTTATCTTTCCCTGGTACTTACTTTTGATGTATTTATAGGTAGAAACCATGACCTCTGTCAGATTTCATTTTGTCAGAGCAAATAAATCAAACTCATCTAGTTTCTTTGTTCCTCTCATTGTTTGCATAATCTTCTTTTTGCACCAATTCAAATTTTCATTAAACATTTTTCGATATGAATATCCTAATTGGGAACAATGCACAATATTCTACAACAGGAATGACTGTTGCAGTGGAATTCCTTTTGCCAAAGAACAACAATATAAATACTTTCCTTCATGTGATCCTTGAAAGAGATTTGATAATTTTCATGGTCATATTACTGTTCTCAGTGAAGTGTGTCCTGTGACTGACTGGAAGATACAAACTCTTCATATCACATGCAAAAGATGAGTTTAAAATCTAAGTTCCTGAAGGTCTCAATCTCACGTTTATTGTTCAATGTCCACCCACTTCTGCTTTTCTTATCCTTAAAATGATCTAATTTACCATGCACAATATTTTATCCATCCACTAAACTGATAATGTCACCTCGTCATCTGATCAGTCTTGAGATCAGTTTGTTGATTAAATAAAAATAATCCCTAATTCCAGCCAACTCCACGAATATCTTTCCTCTAAGCTTGTGGATTCTTCCAAAACACCTTTTGTGTCTGTCCCAACATCCATTTCCTTATCAGCTTTAATACTTGCACTAACAGTATCTTCACATCTTTAAGTAAAGATTTCCCATGTGCTACTACATACAATCCTTTACAGAAACCTTGATAAATTGAATCCTCCCATGAGTGATAAAGTTTTTTTAAATTCAGTTCTAATTAGCTAAATACTCATAAAAATTCAAGCCCCCCTCAAAAGGCAAGGAAGACTCATTTGATTTACATTCTGAGACATTTGTCTCATGTACCCCAAATGAAGTCATCTCAGCTCCAAACTGGGAAGCACAACTTGTTTCATTATACTCATTTGTCAGCAGATGTATTAATTGCCCTTTTTGGAATTCTTTTTATACATCCTGCATTCCTTCAGATGTTGAATACACTGTCTTCAAAGCAAGACAAAGTATGTGTAGAGACTTTCATGATTTTGAACACTGAAACTTGTACCAACAGCTCAGGACATTAAATTTAAATTTTTTGGGTTCCAGTGATGCGGGGCCAACTTTACAGGCTCAGGGTGTTGTGATCATTGACCATCTAGGTGGAGGTTAGTTGCTTGTGGTTTATCCTGGGGTTCACTACTGCACCAATGCTGTTCAGCATCTTCATGAATATCTTGAATGATGGAACACGGTGCACCTTCTGTAAGTTTGCAGATGACACAAAAGAGGGAGGAATGGTGTGTGCACTAGATAATTGATCTGCCATCCAGAAGGAGCCCAGACAGGTTGGAGAAACGAACTAACAGGAACTTCATGAAATTCATCAAAGGTGTCATACAGCAGAGGTTCTTTGGATTTGTCACAAAAGGGAAATATTTAAACCTGCTAATGCAGAGAACTAAGTCTGTGCCTCAAGACAGGCTGAAACCAAGTGGCTGGAAAGCAGCTTTACAGACTTGATGGTCACAGAGGACACCAAAGTGATCATGAGCTAGCAATGCACTCTTCTTGCTTCTTGGGCTGCGTTAGAACATATCACCAGTAGAGGTGATCCTTGCTCTCTGCTAGGCACTGGTGAATCCCCATCTCAATTGCCCCTCCAGGTCTGGTTCCCACATTAAAAGAGGATACTCTGGAGCAAGTCTAGCAAAGTGCCATTAAGGTTATTAAAGGATTTGAGGATTTGATGTCTGAGGAGAGCCTTGGAATTTGCACCATGAAGAAGAGATGGCTTGGAAGTATCTTAGAAATGTGCATAAATACATGACCAGTATGAACGTGACTGCAATTCCATTTAAACATAAGAAAACACATTTTACTGTAGCAGTGATCAAACACTGGAACTGTAAAGTTGTGGAGTCTCTGTTCTTAGAGAAATTCAAACCTTGACTGTACACAGCCTTTGATCAACTTGCTCTGGCTAGCCCAGCTCTGAGCAGGGTCTTTGAGCTCTATCATCTCCAGAGATATCTCCCAGACTCAGCAATTCTGTGATTCATGATTTTGTGATTCAAATAATTCATGTCTGAGTTGTTAAGGAAGGTAGTTTCCTGTTAGAGTTTTATTCACCAAAGGAACTGTGATGTTCTCCCATTTACTGAGTTTCAAATGTCTCTAACATATTGTAAGACACTTACAGAATGTTGTCATTTTGTGCAGCCATTTGTGGAGTTTAAAGATGTGTATGAGATTTATATGTAAAATATGGTTTCTACTTTTCCCACTGCAGTTCTCTGTCTTGGTGAGATGCAGATAGATAAACTCAGTATTCAAGACAAATTTCCTTCTATGGAAGGAAGGAGCAAAACAGACTTCTAAAAAAACAGACAACCTAGGACAACTTGAAGAACAGTAAAGGGTAGTAAAATATGGATTTCTTGTTAACAACTTTTATTATTTTATTTTATTTTTACATGCAGCCTTTGCATTTGCTGTACTGTAGCTCAGATTTGGCCCTTACATCTTCCTAAGCCAGCATCCACTGACATATAACCTCCTATCAACTGAGGACTGAGGCTAAGGACTAGAAAGATGCTATTACAGTGGATATCTGAAGTGAATTGGTCCCATGGTTCAAGTCAGTTACTGAAGTAAATCAAGTAAGTCTGGTCATTCTAGTCAAATGGGCTTAGGTTCATACATTTTTCAACAGTTCAAGGAAACACCCTGAATGAATAGGCTTCTGACGTTCTTTTTTAATTATTATTATTAAACAAACTTTTTCTTGAGTTGTTGAGTTCTGGCCTTGATTTTGTTTTTGCAAAAATTTCTTTCTTTATTGCATCTATCATCAAGAATAAACAAAATGCAGATTAAATCTTTAATTAATTCTGATTCAGTGGAAACTTTTCAGCAGAATTTTTTCCATGGATGGAACTGGCTTAGCTTATAGGTCTGCATTCCCAGATATCTTTGGAAGGAAGAAGGAAAGAGCTAGAAGAGACACATTAGTCTGCACACAAACTAATGAAAGTCAGAAATTAACCCCTTAATAAGTGTAATAAGAAAATAACCCAATAATAAGTGTACATTTTGCTAAAGAGTTAGGTCTTTTATACAGAGTTTTGCAA
Organism: Callipepla californica brunnescens; assembly: GCA_023055505.1. Classification (NCBI taxonomy): domain Eukaryota; kingdom Metazoa; phylum Chordata; class Aves; order Galliformes; family Odontophoridae; genus Callipepla; species Callipepla californica. Next base: position 119,993,263 of record JALIRH010000001.1, on the reverse strand, counting down.
AAGGATAACGAATTAACAAATGTGACTGACAGTTATCTTACTAGCTCTTTAATCGTGTTTTTTTTCTCTCTCAATAATACTTTATACTTTCAGCACATTTCAAACACATTTTTGAGCTGAATGTGACACTGAAGCTTCAAAGGAATGAATAAACAGAAGATTTGGGTGATGATTACCCTAAATGGACTGATATATTCAGTGAACACTTGTAAAAAGGGACCATGCAAGCTACAGTCAAACCAAACAGAAACAATATTCTTTATCTTCTGTAGTTGATGTTCTTAGAAAGTCTACACTGTAATTGACATTTTAGGTCAAATTTATTATTTATGTGTTTGTGTGTTGAATATCTGTTTTAATTATTCACACAACTGATGTGTTTGACCATGAACTCATGCTAGCCAATTTGGTATACTTTCCTTCAGGCAGCTGCAGTCTCATACCTCAGATCTTTCTGTAGTGATCAAGAAAATAAGAAACTAATTATGACTGAGATTGATGTCTCAGTGAATGTTTTTTTTGTTGTTGTTTTTGTTTTTGACATGGACAGGCTGGAGAGTTGGGCAGAATGGAACTGGATGAGGTTTAACAAGGGCAAGTGTAGAGTCTTGCACCTAGGGAGGAATAACGGCATGCACTAGTACAAGATAGGGCATGACCTGCTGGAGATGAGCACTGAGGAGAGGGACCTGGGTGTCCTGTTGACTGACAGGTTGGCCATGAGCCAGCAGTGTGCCCTGGTGACCAAGAAGGCCAATGGGATCTTTTCAGTGCATGACAAAGAGCGTGTCCAGCAGGTAAAGGGAGGTGATCTCTCCCCTCTACTCTGCCTTGGTCAGGCCTCACCTGCAGTATTGTGTCCAGTTTTGGGCTCCCTGGTACAAAAAAGACAGGGATTTCCTTGAATGAGTCCAGTGGAAGGCCACAAAGATAATAAAGGGCCTGGAGCACCTCCCTTAAGAGGAAAGGCCGAGAGACCTGGGTCTGTTCAGCCTTGAAAAAAGAAGTCTTAGATGGAATCTGATCCATGACTATAAATATCTAAGGAGCAGGAGGCAAAGAGATGAGGCTGGACTCTTCTCAGCAGTGTGTGGTGATAGGACGTGGGGAAATGATAACAAACTGAAGCAGAGGATGTTCTGCACAGATCTGCGTGGGAAATGCTTAACAGTACAGGTGATGGAGCACTGGAAGGTTGCCCAGAGAGGCTAAGTAGTCTCCTCCTCTGCAGATGTTCAAGACCAGCCTGGAGATCAATCTGTGCAACATGGTCTAGGGAGCCTGTTTTGGCAGGGGGCTTGAACTTGATGATCTCAAGTGGTCCCTTTCAATCCCTAAAATTCTGTGATTCTTTGATTTCCAATTATTCTAGTTCTTCCAGCTTAAATCCTGAGGACATATCCATCCATGGGAAATTGAAAAGGCCCGCACTGTTACTAAGATAGAAGTCAAAATAGGAAACATGGGTATGTTTGGGAAAGATTAACTTGCAGTTTAAGGTTTATGGAGAGCAGCTCTGTGGACAGGGATCTGGATCCCATTCTGCCCCACTCTGCTGTGGACTCATCATGAGCACTCTGTGATGTTTCGTGTGTCACAGTATAGGAAGGACATAAAGCCATTAGAGAGTGTCCAAAGGAGGGTTATAAAGATGGGGAATGGTCTGCAGGACAAGGTGTACAGGGACCAGCTGAAATCCCTTGGTTTGTTCAGCTGGCTCATAGGGATGGAAGAGCAACACAGAGCTCTGCTCTTTGGTGAGAGATGGGACTCAAGGGAATTGCATGGATCTGCATCAGGGAAGGGTCAGGGTGTGAGCAAAAGGCTCTGCCCCAGAGACAGTGGGCATGGAACAGGCTGCCCAGGACACTGGGCATGGCCCTGAGCTGCCAGAGCTCATGGAGTGTTGGGACCCCTCTGTTAGACACTGGGACTGGGTTTGGGTGGTGCAGTATGGAGACAGGGGTTGGGCTCAGAGATTCTTGTGTGTCCCTTACAAAATGAGAATATCCTATGATTCTCTGCAATCAGATTTGTAATCTTGTGATGATACACTACATTTTTCACATCTTGTTTGGATTTCAAATCGTAAAATTCAGAACAAGCTCAGTTAGGGAATTCTGACTTGTGCATATGGTAGAAAATAATTCTATCACTGAAATTCAGTTATAAATAGAGATCTAAAAAGCAACAGGAAATGAAGAAAACACTGAGAGTTTTCAAATAAAGGGCATCTTAATTTCTACAATACTGAATGAGTATCTATCATTCTGTGATTACAGCACAGGTATTAAAGTAGAGCAGATCCATAATGATAATTCTAACTCTTCCTGCAGTAAGCTTGTAATCTCTTGCAATTTGTAGTTTGGTGACTTCTGAGACCTTTTTGCCTCTGAAACATGGTCAAGTACATCTCAGAAATATTAGGAGAATCAAGTGGTGTTTTCAGAGGCTATCAAAAGACAAAGGTAATTTTCTCCTTGTGCTCCAAATTTTGAAAGAGAAAATCCTATGACAGCAGGTTCATTTTCTACTATATATATTTTTTAAATCTTAGGTTTTTTTCTTTTTTTTTCCCTTTTTTTAATAATTAATCCCATAAAAATAAGAAAGACTGGCTTCCAAGCTCTGCTACAGCTTTAGTACATTTCACGCTGAATAAGACTTGTTCGCATATTGTCTTAAAGGTAACAGTTTCTCTCACTAACTCATTCCTTATTTAACATGCTTACGAATGTAACTAGATCAGTTGGCCAAATATGATAACAAGTTCTCTATTTCTTCCTGACAGTAACTTATGGATTTCTTAAATGATTTTCATTTTAAGATAATGGCAAAAAATTAAAGTAGATAAAATCTTGTGGGAGGCAAAAGGATGAGGCTGGGCTCTACTCAGTGGTGTGTGGTGATGGGATGAGGGGAAATGGTCACAAAGAGAAGCACAGGAAATTTGGAACAACTGCACATGGGAACTTGTTCACAGTGCAGTGACGGAGCATTGGCACAGGCTGCCCAGGGAAGTTGTGGAGTCTCTTTCTCTGGATACATTTAAGATCCTCCTGGACACCTACCTGTGCAACATGGTCTAGGGAGCTGCTTTGGCAGGGGAGTTGGACTAGATGATCTCTAGAGGTCCCTTCCAACCCCTACAATTCTGTGATTCTGTGATTCGTATTAATATGCTGATTACAGTATTCATCAGCAGTAAACAGACCAAACAGCATGTAGCAGTAGGATGTGTCTTTCTTATCAGCTTTCCAGATAAACGTATTATTATCTGCTACGTATGAAAATCCTGTAATATATTCCTTTCTGTAATGTCTATTTTCAACTGGTATGTTATGCAAAATTCTAAAGCTCTCTTTTTATTTGTTTGTTTGTTTTATTTATATACTTATTAATGGAGATCAGATAAGCTAGACAAGTAGATAGCAGGGAAAATGTGGAAGATAGTATGCATACAGTTACATGACAATCTCGTGTAAAAACTGGTGTTTTAACACATACAAAAATCCAGTTCCAAAGACTTGATTGTCTTGACATAAACTTATTTTTTGAAGAGAGTTCTTTTAATTGTTCTTATTGTCATGTAGATTTATGGATAAATGAGAAAGATTACATTACATACAATTCCTGCTATCTAAATATACATATCTCAGTTTGAAGCAGATTGGTCTTTTTCTATCTGAATATATTCCTTTTCTAGTCCTTGAATATTAGTTGTTATTGCAAACATGGATATATGTAAAAGTGCATCATATGTAAATTGTTAAATCAAGAAAATAGCAGGCCTGTTTGGATCTCTTTTGCTCTTATAAATCAGCAATCTACAATCTCTAGTCTAGAAGACATATAGGGAGTTCAAGCAGCATATTACTCTGTATAAATACCATTTTACTACATTCTGACAGCTTTTGACAAATGTAACAGCAAGCAAAATCATTTATAATAGCTGCATCTGCCTTTTTAGAATCCATTATGAAAGCTGCAAAGATGGTTTATTTATTTAAAAGTCAAGTCTATGTTCAGCAGATTTTGTCTACTGTGAACAGTGCTATCACTTCTGTGCCACCTTTTTCTCATGCCTAAATAGACTGCAAGTAGTTTCTAATTTCCTAACCTGTATGTTTGGTATTGTAGTTTAGTCTCAAAGTACACCTGGAAAGCAACTTCTCGCAGCAAACCTGTGTGAATTAATTTTCAGCATCACCTCTGAAATGAGAATGTGCTGACTTGTTTTGCCTGGGTAATGATGTTACACTGTAATAGTATAACAGTGCTCAGGGCCACTTCAGTGGTGAAAACTTCAATCTATGCCAGTATCTCAATATTTATGTAAAGCTTTTTATTTTAATGAATATTTCTTCCCATAAAGCTGGAGTCCAGAATTTTCATGGTACTCAAACACATAACTCTTGTTCTCCTTGTGCTGAAAAATTGTAGAAAAATTTTGCAGTGCTTGGACAGCACTAGTATCCACTGTGGTTTATTACAGGTAAATTAGAGAGGATTAGTTCTGAGAAGAGCAATAATTTGAGTTTTCAGATTTTGTCATTGTGGTCAGCATAGAGACAACTCTAGCAAGACCAATGAATCAAGTTTTCAGAAAGCCTTCCTTTTCACATTAAGGATGAACTGAACTCTGTTATCAATAACCATTATTACCTAATGATGAGCAACTCGTTCTAAAAACAGACTTCAGATTTTTTCAAGTTAGGCTGCTGAGACTTGGAAATAACACAGCTTCTACCCAGGCTGCTAGTGTTAGCATAGTTCTGTGTATTTTCCTCTTGCCATTTTGAAAACGTACCATTAACTTCATGACACAAATCATATAATCTGACCTAATATCCTCAGTCAAGTTTCTATTAGAAATACTGCAGCAAAATTATTATCTACTAATTCAGTCACGTTGACCTCCTTTTCTCCTGCTTTTTGTCAAGGACTCAAACACTCAAGAGTTTGCATGAGTTTGCCTGTGTCTTATGTGACACTTGCCAGCTTCAGGGACTATACCTGGATGAGATGAATCACTATTGTCTTTTCCCTGGAGACTATCTCCCTCTCAGTCTTAAGCCTTTTTTTTTTGTTTCTTCTGAGTCTGAATTCTTGAGCATACTGCAGGCATCATTTTATGCTATCAGTGAAGAAAACTATCCTTCCCGGTAGGCAGAAACATAAACCCTTATTCATTATCTCCAAAGTGTGTATGTTTACCTTTAGAGTCTGCTCTCCCATATTTTTCATAGTCCTCACTGCAGAGGAGGAATAATGTCTTCTGTACTTTAGAGGAGAAAGTATTTTTCATTTTTTACTGTTTTATTTCTCTCTCTATATATATATATTTGGCTCTCTAGAAAGTATTAAAATCTTTCTAATTGCCTGGGCTTTGATCCTGAAATCAAATTCACACGTTACAGAACAGATAAGAAAAAAGCTTTGAGTTTAACACAGAGGGAAGAAATTTGGCTAGTAGCTGGAACAAGGGACTAGAAGGCAAGGGGTTTGGGATTTATTCCTATCATTGCTATTTGCTTTTACATGATCATTGTCAAGTCATTTAACCTCTGTGTCTCAAGTTGCTCTGTATTAGAAAGAAAAAAAAAAAAACATTTCTCTATTCCAGGAGGATATTGCATGGAGTGAGGCCTAATTAAAGCCAGTAAAGTGTTTTGAGATTCTTGGATAAAAGGCGTGATAAAAAGTTCCAACTATTAATTGCTTCATGCTCCCTAGTAGATTTTAAGTCACGTATCTCGTTGAATCACAGATCCTTATTACGTGAAGACTGCTAACACTATGGAATTCTGCAGTTGTTGGCCTTCTAATTTCAGAAACAGATGTCTTGTGAGATTGTCTCATCCTTACTGATGAACTAAGCTAAAATATTCACAGTTCTGAAATAACACAGGAAAACAGCATACCACTAATTAATTTTTTTTTCTCATCGTTTTCTCCACACTATTCTCACTTTGTGTGCTAAGCCCACCACCATACATATGCTTTTTCCCAGATGTTAGGTAGATTAGAAATAATCTTTATTTTTTCTTTTCCTTTTTTACCCCCATTGAATATAAAAAATCTTCAGGAGATATCGTGGGAAGAATATATATTGTAAAAAGCCACAAACTGTGGAATATGTGGAGAGAAATGCACTGCTTGTATCAGTACAGCCTTACATGAATTCTGAACAGTCACAGTGTCTTCTAAACGTGTGCATGGTTGTTATCCATTGTCCAATGCAATCGCTATTCCTTTGTCTGCCTTTTCCTCATATGGGATTGCAACTGTCAAGGCACTCACAAGACAGTGACTCAAAAGTGGGTTATTTCACTTAAATTCATTAAAGAAACATAATACTACCACTGCCACCACCAACAAATAAAATGACCTGACCTATTTTCTTTTTAAAAGACAGGAAAACTCCAGACTATCATGTTACCCATAAGTTCCTAGATTCTATTGAAAACTATTTGATCAATCAAAGCACTGTTTGGAGCAGAAGGAGCTACTGCTTTTCTAGTAGACCCAAGCAAAAATCCAAACATACCTTAAAATAATGAACCTTTTGGTGTTGTACCATACAGTCATAGTCTTTAACTGACAACAGATGTTTTCTTGAATACATAGCACATGTCCAAGAACAGTTAAATTCACTATCACTTGGCAAAAATTTACCCTGAAATATAAAAAACTTTAATTTACTCCAAATTCAAATAAGATTATTTGATGAGTTGGATTTATGTGATTAAACATGATGTTGCTAAAACACAGTAGAGACAAGAAATCTCTTTTCGAAAAATGGGTGAAACCACACTGCTGCTGAGTTTTGAACCAAACACTGATGCTATCACCTTTCTATAACTACCTGAAGATGATGTAGATTCACACTTGCAAAGGGATAAGCAGCATTACCTGATATCTGTTCTCATTCCCACTATCTCCAACTAAACACTTTGCTCCTAATGCAGTTATGTAGCATGTAGAGCACCTCAGTAGTTAGCAATTGCAGGATGTGGAATACCAAAGTCAGAATGAGGTGCCCAGTTTCATCTAAACAAATGCAAAAGTACTAAGAGGAAACTGAAATGTCAAACTCCAAGCAAATTTCAGTGTATAAGACACATCTCTACAGATAGTTCTGGACTGGGGATAGAGTCTATCACCAGGTAGCGCAAAGTTCCATGCAGCCATATAAAAACAAAACAAAACAAAATAAAAACAACCAAGAACAAAACAAAAAACCCAGCAGTGATGATGAATGTAATTTCTTGAATTAAAACAGCATTTTAAAATATTTTCAGGGGAAACCATGCCTTTCTCTCTGACAAAAGCAACTTCAATCTCTTGCCCTTTACCTGGAGTCTACTGTAAAATAGGAACCAATGTGTTGTACTCAAGTATAGGTGAGACCTTCCCACCTCTTTTCCTGGGTTATATTTAACTCTTCATTAAAAATGCTACAGCTGCAATTGGAGTCACATTGTTCAATATTTAATATTGTTTAAAATCTAGGGAAATGGGAACATACTGAAAATATTTTTGATCAGTGTATACAGTCTTGAAAGGCTTTCAGGTGTGGCTGACCATTATTTCTGCAGGCTAAATCTATACTTTCAACTTTACTGTCCAAATATTTGCCACTTAAGAAAATGATTCGTGAAAGGACATTTTAATTTTTATTTTTCTACTACTTCTGCCACAGTTTCAGTCATCAGACAGTGAAAGACCAGAACATGATACATAAGCAGTTGTACTGCAATCTTGTAACTGCTGTTACTTAATGTAATGGTTAACATTTTCAAGGTTATCAGTCCTGTTTCAGAGTTTTATTTCAAGCTGCTTCCAGTAATTACATAGTGGAGCACCTGTGCTGGATGAGAATCAAGGGTATTAAGACCAAAAATCTCATAGCCAGAAATAATACTTTCTTTTTTTTTCTTAAATTGATTTTTTTTTTTTTTAATTCTATCAATCCAGCAGAATAGCCAACACCCTAATTTGTAAGTATATAAAAGCATGAGAAGTAGAAAATTAAAAGGTGACTGCACAGCAGATGCTATAGTTGACATAATTCAAGCTGGTAAAGTACAGATAAAGAGCAAAAAAATGATAAACCAGAGCTCAGTTCTAAAGAGCCCTTTTCAAAGAAATTTCAGATTTTACAAGTAATATGGAAAAGTATTATTATAACTACTTAAATTTCTATACAGTACTAGAGAAACATGTCATGTGTTAATGCACATACACAAGGCAAGGCAAATAAACAAATGCTTATCTGGTAAAGAGCTTGTGCTTCCTGGTATTAGGGAACAGTGCTTCTATTTCTTATAATTGACTTATTGAGTTTATGATGATTTTATTTTCAGCTGCAATGCTCATTTCTTCTATACGACAAACGATATTATGTCAAAATGTGTAGTATAGTTTTTCTGTATGCTCAGTGTAGCTTGTCTATGGGATGTTCAAAAATCATCAGAAGCCCAGTATGTCAGTAGTTTGCTACTAAAGCATCAATCTACATCCAGAATCCATAAATATGACAACTCTGTTAATTTATAAAATATAGGGGCTTGTTGACCCTAAGCAACTCCATATTAAAGTGAACAGGGCAACCAGATATTGTCTTCATATTTTCAGCAAACTGGGAAATGTGGTTTGAGAAATCTTTGTGATTACAAATCAGAGATTCCTGTCAGGCATTCAGCTTTCACTGAAAACAAGTAGGTATCCTTTAGTCATAGTTTACACAATACAGATTTTACCTGGTGTAAATTACATTGATTACCAACTGTAATGTATGTTAAAGAAGCATGCTTAACCAGCAGCTTCTCTCATCCCCTCACTTGTATTCAACTATTTCCTTTAAGAACTGTGAATTTGCATTTGATAATTGATCCTCCATATCCAGAAGCAGCCAGAGAAAACAGCGTTGGGAAAGACACCTGGAGATACATTAACCCACATGTTTATCTCAGTGAGGATGAGTTTGACCTGAAATAATTTCCTTCAACCTTTTCTGAAAGCATCCCAGGAACCATATCCACAGCAGACCCAAACAATTATTCCATCACTGAGTTTTCCCAACTCTGTTAATGCTTTCTGCTGCTAGCTGAGTAGAATCAGCTTGTATTTAAATTCCAGCTTCTTTTTCTCTCTCCTACTAACACGGTGCAGAGAAGAAGCTACCTACTTCCTTCTCCAACAGTTTATCATCTACATCTAGCTCATCAAACTTCCTTCACCATATACCACTTTCAAAGACTTTCACATTTCTTATGACTCTCACTCAAGAAACTCTTGTAGCTCAACCTTGTTTCTCCTCTGATGTCTGTGTCCAGCTGCTTCATAGCTTTCTTAAATGTCTTAGAATGGACTCTTTGTGAGATTGTATCTGTATTAATCAGAGAAGGATTATTTCACAATTTGCAGGCAGTGCTCTTATTTACACTGCAAAATGCCATTTGACCTTTTTCACAGCAACATAGTATTCTTCACTCATATCATCTTGTGAAATTTTATAGCGCTGTACCAGAGAGGTTGGACACTGAGTTCCCTGAGTAAAATCAGTCATAATTCCCCAGGTGAGCTTGAGTTGTGCCCAGCATGTAAAAATCTGTGTCCTACAGTGATCAAAGCAGTCAGTGATCACACCGACTTCTGAGAGAAAGTCATACTTTGAAACAAAAGCATTTAAAAGATAATCTGGAAACCACAGGACAAATTATATGCACACCTATGGCATTAGGTAACTAATTATCTTACACAGTTGGATTCTAACTTTAGAAACTGTTCTTCCTTTTCTTCTGGTTCCCCATCTTCCTTCAGCATCAATGGAGTTCCATTGGTCTTCTCCATTGGATATTAAATTATGTAATTTTTCTTGATATGTAAAGTATGTTTCAGTGTATAAATCATGCAAAATATGCCTGATAATCTTATTAGTTTCCTAACTACACAAACTCACAGACTCACAGAAAAACTAGATTGGAAGAGAGTGACCTCGACATACACTTCAAACTCTGCTAGCTGGCTTCTTGGTCAAACACACTGAGTTTGTTGTGGGTCTTGTCCTGTAGAATTTCCAGTACTGCATATGGAAATATACCCGTTTATACTAATTAAATATTTTCAACCCCTCCTCCAGGTACAGATTCATGCAATATGTAAAATCATAGGTCAAATACATTTCCCAGGATTATTGCCTCTTCCATATTGAAAACAAACAAAAACACAAACCAACTCAAACAACAAATACCACCCCACCAAAACAATCAATTTGTTTTTAATTAGTTATATGTCTAAAGGACAAGGATTTCATTCACTGTGGCTACCATCAAGTAAAATTTCATTTGCTCCTCATCACTCTTTATATTGTGGATCTCCATATACAATAATCTGGCAAGTCATGTCTACTGAGTTCACCTTGGGTTTCTTCAGCTTAAATTAATGAAGATTTCTCCCATTGTCAGGTACAGAACCCTCAACAGTTGGAGGACAGGTTTTACAGATGCCTGAATGAAGTAGGAGTCCACAATGAGGACAGAATTGGAAATGCGAGAGTTGAAGTAACTTAAAAAAATACAGTTATACTTCTTATTATTTCATTTTTGTTGAGATTTTTTTTTTCTGAAGAAATAAGTCTTATCAGGCTTAATGGGTTTTAGTCATTCTTAACAGCTATCTAATGAGCTCTCCAATTACATAAAGAAGAGCAATTCAGTTCATACATTACCGTATCCCTTCACAGTTCTTCCTCTTCAGAAATGACTCACTCAAGGTCATGCAATAAACCAGATGCAGTTTTAGGACTAGAGCACAGGTGTTTCTGGTTTTTGACCTTATAAGCACTCCTTTAAATGATGCATGCTTTTCTTGATACTCTCTAATTCAGTATCTTAATACATTACAGGCAATAGTCAGTTATGAATGAAAATAATGCCAACGTTCATAGCACCACAAACATTTTTAGCAGCAACAATGGACCAAAACCACAAGGCCTACAGTGTGTATAACTAGAACATTAGGAAGAAGAAAAAAAAAGAAGCAACAGCTTTCTTACTCTTTCTCTGAAAAAGAGCTTTACACTTTTCTTAAGAAGGAGCATATTGTGGATAAAAAGGCCTGCAAAACATGACGATGCATAACAGCAAAAAATACAGTCTACAAAATTCTTTCTCAAGGGAGAATGGAAATATGACCAAACAGGTCTGAAATTATTTAGAAAAAGGAGAGACGATTTTAAACATTTGAAATATCCTATATGTTTAGAAAACTAGTCTAATTGAACATGATACTAACTTGCATTTTCATAGCTCGGAGTTAGATACTGCAAAAGACAACAAAGCATATACAAACTTCTTACCAGCAGGACTTTTGCTAGGGTAGATATTTCATCCAGTTCTTGTATGATACTTTGTCTCCAACAGAATACATATATTATTACCAGGGTCCTACAAAATGATAAAGACAAAACAAATCATAATTCAATAATTGAAGAATATTGTAAACAAGAAATACAGTCACAGTAATGTATACTATTTATTACCAAATTTTTATATCATATCTGAAGAGAGTAGCCATTATTACAAGGCATTTTAACTATGAAAACTGTTGGAAGAAATACCATATGAAAGTAACACAGAAAAGTTTACTGTCGAATGAGTTTGTCATAAAAAGGTTGAGTTTTGTCAAAGAAAGTTTGATAATCTATAACATTCATGATATAAAATGGATAAAAACAGCATTGTGTACATCTATCTGAATGCAGAGATATTTCCCAGTGATGTTTGATAGACCAGTGGAAACCTCAGTAAATTGATTTGGGAAAAAATAAAATAGAAAGTTAGGACTTTGTTTTGGACTGCTTTACTTCCTGAAATCTAAGTCAGTTACTCCAGAGCTATCCGAGAAAAAGAAGCACCTCTGAGAGTAAACCACATCACCTCTGAGGATGTCCCTCTCTTCATGTGTGCTGTCCAGATGTTCAGTACAGATTGGACTGGCACGTACATAACTTAGAGAACATGAATTCCATACAGAAAGTGTACAGGAAATAAGAAGAAACTAATAAGAATTAAACAGTCAAATTTTATTTTAACTATGTTTAGCTGTCCTCCACTCCCACGATCTGCTGTGTGGAAATGGTCCAGAAGGTTATCTGTATGTTTGTGAAATTCTGCTCTTAGCTGAGAGTTCAAGATGTAATGCAAATGGCTGTCACTGAACAAATGCTTGGCTTTAGGAAAGTATTGCAAATCAGGCTTGAAACACCTTTCTCAACAACTGCATTGAGATGACATGAGAAGTAAACCGAGCAACCTTAAGACTTCTTTTCAGATCGAGGAAAACAAGTGAATGAAACCATGTTCAAGACCATTCTATTTAGACACACTTTTCACATCTGAATCAGTAGTAGGACACATAAAGCTAAACATTTACAAATAAACTGCAGTATATTCAGGGTACAGCATAAATATTTTATAAGTGTGCAGAACTTGCTAAAAATGTGCTCACTTTCTTTCATTTTTACTAATGCAGCCTATGTACTGATAAAGACCATAGCACATGTAACCAGTTTATGAAAAAGGAGTAATCTTGCCAAATATGAGATGGTTGCTGAGATACAGCCTGATCGGCCCATGAAGAAAAAAATATTACATTTCAATCTGCTCTTAGTGAGTTCAGGAACATCTTCAGCCTGAAAGCTCTTTAAGAATATTCTCCTGCTTAACGTGAACCAATTAGAAGTAGGAAAAGCAGATGGGCTAAATAAATTAGGGATAGCATTCCAGCCTTGTCTCAGATTATCACCATTGGCAATCCTAAGCAGCAGTACCAGCCAGTCAGTAGTTAGGAAGAAGTATATGTATTTTTTTCCCCCCCGTCCCTTTCCGGAACAAAATCAGAGAGAGAGTGCAGCTGTCAGACTATTCAGTTTGCCGAGATGTAGAAAGCATAAACCTGGACAGGGTGCATGAAGTCTGAATATTTTCAGACAGTGCTTTGAATGCTTGGTATTGCACAGACTAAGAACACTTCAAACTTCCACTGAAGGACTTCCGTTCCTTTCACTAATTCTGTCTGTGTGGTATTGCAGCCTCAAGTAGAAACACATATTCTTCATATATATTTCTGAATTGACTCAACCATCTCCATGCCACGGAACACCTAGAGCTAGCAGGTTTCTTAGATCTGATTAAGTTAAGTAGAGCATCCTTTATAGCAGTTAGGCAGAAGTTGGCACAGTGGCTTGAAGGAAATCAGAAAAAGCTGCATATCAAGAACACCTGCCACACACCACCTTACTGTCACAACAGGATACATACTGACGATTCTTGTAGTTTTCCATCTCTCAAACCCCTGTGCAAGAGTGTTGGCAGGTAGACTAGTAACTGAGCTTTGAGAATTTGGACTACTTTCTAAGAGAACATCTGTGTTGCTAATGAAAATTACCCTTAATTATAGTCATGGGTCCATTTTATTTATCTATTTATTTGTTCATTTTAATGGTGATGGCTCCAGCTGCTCCATGGTGCTGATATTAATGGACTGTAATTCTTGACTGTAGCATGGCTTCACAGACTGCACACTTAGGTTAGGGCACAGGCACTGGGTGGATAACTGAGCAGGGCAAAACTTCTTGTATAGCATAAACAAAAAACTAAAACACTAAAATCACACCCAACCTCAGCAAATACACTGCAGGATACCTACAAACTCTCAATATTTTGGGGGAGTTTGTTTGAAACAACCTGGAACAAACAGATCATACCAGTAAGAGAAGTCTAAATGCAGTACTGGACTATTGCACAAAGGAGTAGAATAGTATTTAGACCTTGCCAATTACTGAATTCAAAATAATCTTTCAAAGTGCACACTTATCCAGTTTCCTGACCTAAGTAGACATGCCTGTATCCCCTGTACACTAACCCTATTACACTTTAGATAAAATCTTTATTCCCTCATCTAAGAAAATATGAGAGATTATATAGACTAAGTTATAAGCAAGAAGAAATTTAAGGAATTTCATCCAGATAAAGAAAGCAACTTTTCCTCCTCCATATACAGGCTGGAAAGTGCGAAAACCTCACAACTGCATAAAGTAACTTCAGCTGTAAGAGATGATGAAGGAAAGTATGCAGGTGGGAACATGAAAGATAGAAAAATGGAGGAGAGAAAAGTGCTATGAGTTGGTGGAGTGTACTCTCTGCAGTGGTTCAGTCTGAATTGTCATCTGTGTTCAACCCAGAAAGAACTTCACAATGCATGGAGTAACAGTAACCTATTGTTTTTCTGGTAAGAAAGAGTTTAAACAAATATCTAATGTATAGCTTCATTCTTTTATAATCCATGGGAAAGCAATTGAACAACGTATTCTGGATGTCGACTCCAAGCAAAAGAAAGAGAAGATTATCAGGAGTATTCAACACAGAGTCATCAAGGGGATGTCATACTTGGCCTGTAATGCCATGAGTAGCTGGGTGGATGAGGGGAGAGCAGTGAATGTTGTGTACCCTGACTTTAGCAAAGCTTTTGACAATTACTTTCATAAGAACCTCATAGATAAGATTAGGAGGCGTGGGATAGACAAGTGGAAAGTGAAGTGGCAGAGCTCAGAGGCTGTGATCAGCAGTACAGAGTCTGGTTGGAGGCCTGTAACTAGTGGTGTCCCCCATGGATTGGTGGTGAGTCTAGTCTTGTTCATCATCTTCATTGGTGACCTGAATGAAGAGCTAGAGTGCACCCTAAGCAAGTTTGATGATGGTATGACACTGGGAGGAATGACTGACACATCAGAAGGCCGTGCTGCCATTCAGTGAGACCTGGACAGGCTGAGAGTTGGATGGAGAGGAGCCTGATGAGGTTCATTTACGACAAGTGTGGAGTTCCCAGGTATTTATGTGGTCTTGGGGAAGACCTCTTTGAGAGGAGAAGGACTTGGGGGTCCTGGTGGATGAGAAGCTGAACATAAGCCAGCAGCGTATGCTTGCAGCCCAGAAGGCCTGCTGTATTCTGAGCTGTATTAAAAAAGAGGTAGACAGCGGGGAGGAGGTGATTGCCCCCCTCTACTCAGATCTTGTGAGGCCCCATCTGGAGTAGTGTGTCCAGGTCCCCAGCACAAGAATGACACAAAGCTCTTGGAACCTTGGGTCCTGAGGAAGGCCTCTAAAATGATCAGAGGGCTGGAGCACCTCTCCTATGAAGAAAGGTTGTGTGAACTGAGGTTGTTTAGCTTGGAGAAGAGAAGGCTCCGGGAGACCTCACTGTGGCCTTCCAGTACTTGAAGGGAGTGTATAAACAGGAGAGGGAATGACTGTTTACACGGGCTGATAGTGATAACAAAAGTGGTGTCCTGGAGTGCATTAAAAGACATTGTCCAGGAGGTCAAGAGAGGTGACTGCAACTTTATTCTGCCCTGGTGAAGTCAAGCCACCTCTGGGTCCAGCTCCTCTGTTAAAGCAAGACGAGTAAATACTGAAGAGAGTCCAGCAGAGGGCCACTAAGACTGGAGGCCTGGGGCATCACTCTTAGGAGGAAATGTTTCAGTTACCTGAGTCTGTTCAGCCTGAAAAAGAGAAGACTGAGAGGGGATCTTATCAATGCTAATTCATATCTAAAGGATAAGGAGCCAGGATCTTTTCATTGGTGCCTTGCAACAGGACAAAGGGCAGTGGACAGAAACAGAAATCCAGGTAGTTCCATCTGAACATGTGAAAAAAGTTACTTCGAGGGAGACAGAGCAGTACAACATACTGTTGTGGTGTCTCCTTCTGCAGAGATATTCAAAACCCACTTGGGTGCTTTTCTGCCATAGGGAAACTGCTTTAGCAGGGGATTTTGACTAGATGATATCCAGATGTCCTTTACAACCCCTATACTTCTGTGATACTGTGATTCTTTGATTTTCATTCTACATTTTAAGCTCAAGACAAATTATAGGCCACAAATATATGCAAATATTCTGTCAACTGGTTTACTTCTTCCTATGGGCAATATTTTTAATTGCAGTTGTTTTTTTCCAGATAACTAGAAAGCACACATAACATATATTGCATCTAAATTACACAGCTGTATTTCAGATTTAGAAAGCTGGGCATTTTGCTGTTCAGAACTAAGTGTTTAACATATCATGACTGTTATAAGATACCATTTGATTTCAACCTGAATAGCATAACTAGGTAGCTCAGTCTGTTCACAACTAGTGGCTATTGTTTTGACATGCCATCTTTAATGTCTTTTATTCATGAGAAATAATTTTTTGAGTGTTTCTTCAGTTACTGAAGGTTTCCTACTTCTCTATATTGTACTTTTATTGACAGTCTTTACTTAGCTTCTGCAAACATTATTTTTGTCTTTAAGACCTTGCACTGATGGTTCTATTTAACAGTTAGGACGGTCTTAATGTATCTGGATTTTTACTTGGGATAAAGATATGTAAAAAAATTTATTTCCATAGCTTTTGGAAAGCCTTGCATCTGGGAACACGTACCACAGTTCTCAAAATAATGGACTCATGCATTTCATGTATTCCCAGATACTCATTTGGGTTACAAATATCTTTTTATAGCTTGAGCTTTTTCAGGCTTAACTCAA
Organism: Callipepla californica brunnescens; assembly: GCA_023055505.1. Taxonomy (NCBI): domain Eukaryota; kingdom Metazoa; phylum Chordata; class Aves; order Galliformes; family Odontophoridae; genus Callipepla; species Callipepla californica. The sequence continues at coordinate 119,976,667 of JALIRH010000001.1, read as the reverse complement.
ATCTGGGAGTTACAAAATTGTGTAAATATCATATCACTGCATACAACACTATTTGAATTAGAGTCCTGCTGTGTTAGGCACTGCACACAAATTACATCCAGATTGCCCTTTATCCCTAATTGCTCTCAGTTTTTATTTATAGGTTTAAAATAAGAGACAATCGGCTGTACCAAGTGCTAGTCTTCCTTAATAATTACTTACAGATACATCCCACTGTGAACAAAACCAGCTGCCATCTTCTATTATCTATGACAATCATTCATAAAAGCATAAAAACCTATTCTCCTGAAATAGTACCTTTGACCTTCAGATTAAGTGGAGATTAAGTACCAAGAGCTTAAAGAAGAAACTAATGTAGCAGACTGGAGTCCAAGAATGGATTAAACTGAGTTCTGAGTCATAACTAAACAAAAAAATCACAACTTCTGGTGTGGCTTTCAGTGGCCACAAAATAAAAGAATAAAACCTTTTGATTTGCAATATGACATATGTATATTGACCACAGAACTTTCAGAATGTAAAAAAGATGTTGTCCTGAAGATGTCTTGTTCTTCCTTGTAAGAAATGAAGGCAGAGCAGATGTGTAAAGAAGAATGGAAATCTCCACAGTACAGTAGAGATCCTATCTCCCAACATCATGCAAATGTTCTGGATGTATCTGCAGTGCCTTTGAAATGGCAGTTCTTTCCTATGTTCAGATGTCTGAATAATACCCTAAATGCCTATTTTAGATAGAACTAAGTAGTTGTTCATAATCATATCTATATTGATTCCTGAAATAAGGAGAAATAAATAAATAAAGATAAATAAAGAACTCTTTCTAGAAGAAATTTAGCTGGAAGATGCTGCATTTCAAAGAAGAGTAATTATCTCAACTTACAGAGAATTATAGAATTATAGAAACATTCTAGTTCAACCATCCACTGACCACCAATAAGTGCCTATTAAATCATGTTCCTAAGTACTACACTTACCCTTTCCTTAAACACCTACTGGGATGGTGACTCCCTTACTTCTCTGGGAAACCTGTTCCAATGCATTACCACTCTTTTGGAGAAGAAATTTTAACCAGTATCCAGTATGAATCTCCCCTGGTGCAACTTGAGGCCATTCCTTCTTGTCCTATCATAGTTACTGGGATGCCAGGTGCTGTTGTCCTTCTCTGGTCACACTCCAGGGCTTCTTTCTTTTTTTTTTTCTCGTAATGAGGGACTATAACTGCACACAATACTCAATACCTGAGCACACTGCTGATTCATGTTCAGCTGAGCATCAACCAATAACCCCAAATGCTTTTTCTCTTCACCCTGTAGCATTGCAAGAAACTCCTGGTTGCATCAGTTTGGCAGCTTAATGAAAGGGTAAACTTGGAGGAGCAAATTGGATTTTCCTTCTGTTCTGTCTTTGACACCTACCCTGCAAATTATTGTCAGTTAATAAGATGTATCAGTCAGTTTATAAAATATACGAGAATGCCATAGTTCTTATGTAGGGTAGAGTTAACAATCTCTGGCATCATACGGATCTGCTATTGATCAATATATAACTGATCAATATGTAACATTTTAAAATGTTCACAGTGCATAATTAAAGAAAAGCAATTATAAATCAGAAAGATAAGCAGGGATGAGGAAGGCAAATTGTGAGGCCCCACAATAAGCTGAAAAGATTCCTTTTCTGAAAAGAGACAATCTAACGTAACTTTGAAGAGCAGTGCCAGTGCAGCTGATACTTGATAAATCAGACCTGCTTGCAGAAGATGTCAATTCCCATTTTCCTTCCTGTAACCTTTAAATAAAAATAAGTGACATTCTGACTTGTACCAGAATCCCTAATGAAACTGAAAGGCTGTTGAAGTAATTACCTGGCAAATCAACATGTGTATATATATAGATCATTCTCCTGCACCTTCTCACTTAGGCACCTAATTTCTCCTATCCATTTTGTTATTAAATCACATGCGTGGAAGAAGGGGGGAAAAAAAAAGAGTTGGAGCATGAGCAGAAAGTGATAAAGTTCAGAGCTTTAAAGCAGATGTAATGAAATGAAAATTTGGCCTTGAATTTTGTTCTTCTACTGTCCACTATCTATTGTAATTGAAGCTTTTCTAGGGACTCACGTTAACTACACTTTGGTTTCTCTTCAGATATTTTAGCTGACAAAGGAATGATCAGAGCTGCTTGGATTTCAGGATGATTTTATGTTTACATCTGTTTTGTCTGTGTATTACAACAAGTATGATATGAAAGTGCAGCCACTGTTTAGAGACATTAACAACAGGCATTTTCACATACTACTGTGATATATCTCACAGAGGAATATTCAGAAAAGCTGACTAAAGCCTTGGACAACTTATTTCCCCAGGCTTCCATTACACTTGGTTCATGGGAGGGATCCTTCAGAGACTGATTCAGATTAGTAGAGTTACTTTTGTTAACCTTTCTGACTGTACCCCAACAAGTATCATCTTATGACTAATTGACATACTCAGTTGATTCTCTTGCAAACAAACACCTACCTCAGATACACAGACTGCATGAAATTGGTCTCTTGCTGGCATTCTCAGTACTTTCTCACAGTAGCATCCAGTCCTTTCAAGTTATGATAATTCTAATAAGAAATACTGCTTTAACAGCAAGGTTGCTGTATTAAGAGGCACTGAATACTTGAGTCATCACTGCATCATTTTTTAGCTTTACTCCATGGAAATATCAAACCTTGTTGGTCTAGATTGGCCACATTGAGAGATCTCTATATCTGATCAAAGGCCAGGTTAGAGACAGTTCTTGAACTAACACTGTGTGGAAGCCTAAGCACAAAGCGTATTAGCTAATGATGTAAGGAATCTTGTATTCATTTCTAGGATTCATCTGTGCTTTGGATGGAAAGACTTGAGCTCTTTGCCAGCAACTCGTGAATGCTGTATAGATCTTATGATTTATATTTACTGAGCTAATTCCACAGTACAATGGTTAGAAAGTTGCAATAAAGAGAGGGAAAGTGAACTTCTCATCTCATGTGCTACATATTCACAAAATGAAAATCAAAGTCTTACATCACTTAATTACATTTTGTTTTGGTTTGTTTGCTTTTTTTTTCCCCTCGCCATTATTTTCTTGAGAATAACCGAAGGATCTGTTTTATATGCTTTTATCAACGAAGTCTAAGAAATGAGTACGTAAAGGTAGCAAGGATTTGAACATATTGGAAAATGAGAAGGACACATTTAAACACCGGAAATTGAACTGAAATTGAACTGTGATTTTAGAAAATCTAGACAACTTGGCATTCATATCTGATCAGCTTTGTATTTTAGAGTATCCTAAGTACAGAAAAACAAGCATTATAAAAATGTGAGATTATTTCCAACTCAGCTTTTCTGAACAGGATGCAGAGCAAAAGTCTAGATCAATGGTATTTATATCCCCCAAATTATTTTATCATTGATCTCAAATGCTGGAAATGGAAAAGATTTTATAATGGTTTAAAGCCCTGAAGAAGTAGAGCTGCCTACAAAGCTCATGTCCAAAAGCTTTCAGCGTGAAGAAGGCTTATCATTACTGTTAACAAGGAAGGACAGCAGAGACCCTAGAGAGAGATTCATCACACCTAAGTTAGACATCTGCATCTCAGCTAGTTACCTTAGGCTCCCTTTCCACTCAGCGAGAGTGAATAGCACAGTTACAGTATGAGACATCTGTCTCTTTTAGACATTTTCTTTAAGATGACATGTTTCTCACCCTGAACCTCTCCAGTTTCTTTGTTGATTATAACTAGAGTCTGTATAACTAGCTCAGATAGGAGGCATTTACAATCATGTGCAGAAATCCTACCTCTGCTAAGTCCAGACTCCCCCAGAGTGGAATGGTGTGTATCTAAACACGTCAATATGGACTACAGTCATCAGTATTGGGTGCCAAGCTGTGCACAGAGTGACGTGTCACTGAAGTCAAACTTCATCACAACATTTAAGAAGAGCAAAGAGGCTGAGTTCAGTGCAACGGAATGCTGAATAATATTTAGATAAATAAATGAAGTTATATTTTCTTGTTGCTTTTACTAGTGGTTCTGATGAATAGTTACTTAAGGGACTAGACTGACAATTTTTCTGGAGTGTTCACATAAAAGATCAGGAAAATACATGTGCTAAGAAGGAGATATAAGTCAATACTCCTAATATATACTACTTATCAACTAACTTCCGTATAACTCACAGTGAGGAAATTTTCCCTGTCCTTTGCATGACCTTGGTGGCTCAAACCCTTTGAATACTTGAGTTCTTGAGATACATTTCCTTGACACCTCTTATGCATATTACTATTCTCTAACTGTATTGCTTATGGTTATATTCATTTTTAAGGGAGGCTATTTTGCATCAAAACCTGCATAAGACAAATAATATTGTATTTTCTTACATACTCTGAGGAAATAAGAATGTGCATATGGCAGCATTTGGAATGGCATATTTTGTAATATACTAGATAGTAACCAAACAGACTCTAGGAAATCTCTCATTTGAAGATAGCTGGGAGAGGATCAGGCAGAAATATCAAATATGTTTGTCCAGTCCATACTATTTTCCTGTAGTCTGCTTGTAGGCATAACTGGAGAAAGGACACCGTGCTAGGTGGGCCAGGTTCAGTCTTTGTCCTTAATCCAAACTGAAAAGAAGATATATGTGTGAAATAATGACCAAATGACACAGAAGGCTTCTATCAGCACTGATCCAACTAACTTCCTCACCTAAGAGCATGTAAGCTGTGGTGAAATGATCTCTTAAATTTCTTTATAAAATAAATTGTTAATTTTACAGTACCTACTGAAAATGCATTAAAACTTCTAATTGAAGCTGTTACGTAGCAAATATGCCAGTATGTTCTCTAGAGACTTCCATAAGCCCTTTAGAGCACCATAAGCCCATTGTTCATGAAGTGGGATTTCTTTCTTGAAACATGGGATAACACAGAGTGAAAGCACAAGTGTACGCTGAAGTACTTTCTCACACACCCTGTTGGTGTACCCAGAGTCTTTCTCTGTTCTCCATCAGTGGAGGGGTGGTTAGCAGGGACAGGGAGGTGACTGTCCCTCTCAACTCTACTTTAGTGAGCCCTTATTTGAAGTACTGTGTCCAGGTCTGGAATCCCCTGTGCAAGAAAGACAGGGAGCTGTCGGAGAGGGTCCAGAGGGGGGTTCACGAAGATGATCGGAGGGCTGGAGCACCTCCTCTATGAAGACAGGCTGAGGGAGCTGGGCTTGTTCAGCCTGGAGAAAAGAAGGCTGTGGTGTGACTTAATTGCAGCCTTTCAGTACCTAAAGAGAGCCTACAAACAAGAGGGGAGTAAAGTCTTTGACAGGGACAGGACAAGGGGAAATGGTTTTAAGTTGAGGGAGGGAAGATTTAGGTTGGATGTCAGGGGGAAGTTCTTCACTATGAGAGTGGTGAGGTGCTGGAACAAGCTGCCCAAAGAGGCTGTGGGTGCCCCATCCCTGGAGGTATTCAGGGCCACACTGGATGGGGCCCTGCACAACCTTGTCTAGTATTAAATAGGGAGGTTGGTGGCCCTGACTGTGACAGGAGGATTGGAGATTCATGATCCTTGGGGTCCCTTCTAACCTGTGCCATTCTGTGATTCTGTGACTTCATGTTCCTTGGCAGTAAATTTATTCTTCTCTTTCTTCTTCCTGAACTTAAGGGGTCATTTTTCAAAAAAAGGCTCCCAAGCACACCTGTTATTGTCTCTTGGGAATGGAAGCAGTTTTGCTAAGTCGAAGCAGTTTTGAAAACCCTCCTCATAAAATCTGTTCAGTGTCTCATTACCAGTTAGTAGTATTCAGTCTTCTGTTAATAAGAGGATTTTCACTTCTGGTTTCATAGATAGGAGATATCTCCTTTAAATGCTAGATTTGATGGAACCATATACGAGAAGAACCCAGCTCCCTAACACTGCAAATCGTTATCCCCTCTTGTTATATGAATCAAGTCAGATACATATAAACCTTTGTTGTTCATAGCAGAAAAGAGCTTAGGCAGAACCTCAGCATTACACAAGTAGCTAAGAGCTACAGTTAACTTCAATAGACTCCCTGTGCTCTCAATCCATAAATTGTTGTAAAAGTCGTTACTCTGGAATGTCTCCTCCAGCAAGAACAAGCTTCAAAATTGAAAAGTAGATTCCACTAGTTTAGAGATCAATTCATGGCAACAACAGCGTTCTCCAGTTTTAACCAGGGTTCTGCTATGACTGCATCATTCTTCCATTGTCTGCTAGTAAAAGTGCTTTTTATTCTCCCAGTTTGGATCAACCTGGCATGGATCGTAAGATTATTTTACATATTTATCTGTAGTGACATTATTTACCACTTTCTATAAAAAAGAAGGAAATTAGTATATTTCTCTCTTTTGTGACAAAATAGTACACTGAGAGGAGAACAGTCATGGTTTGACTGTTGTTAACTGTTGCTGAAGATTATAAACCTCTTCCATATGAATAGTTCTAGGCAGTGCAGGGTACGTTCCATTTGAGTTTCAGAGCATTAATTCTGAAAAACAAAGTAAATTGAAAATATCCATTATCTGGAAGGTATTTTCATTTTAGCTGCAATTATACCAGTCCCTACCTTGTTTCCAGAGCTGAGGTGATACAGCACACATTCCAAGTTGGTATGTTCACACCTGCTTTTAGGCCCACAGATAAAAAATAAATTTACTTTCGGTGTTGTAGGAGACTATTATTTTATACCATTGCCTCAAAGTTTGCTGATGAACACGTCCTAACATGTGCAAGCAAGTCTTGGGCAAGGGTTGCGGAATCCTTTGTCTAAGGGACAAGCAGATGGGCATGTCCTGGGGCAACGAGGAGAGATAAGCAGCAGCTCAATGGTCACTTAACACTCTTTTGTGTGGTACTCATCCCCGTGGGGAGATAGCCATCTCAGGAGATGCTTGCCTGGCATTGCTAGCAAGGGATTTGTCACGTAGGCAGGAAAAATGGAGGATAAAATAGGGATCCATCACCCTTCTGGTGATGGTTCTGTTTTGATGGCGTTCTTCCATCGAAAACCTCATGAGCTGATTCCCTGCTGCTGAACTCCCTCCTGGGCCTGCTGCCGGAGACATGCTACTTTCTCCTGGACCTCGCCACTCCTTCGAGGTGTTCTGCTACCTGAACCCTCATGAGCTCACCACTGTTTGCTGCTTCTCCTGTGCTGACCCGGTGCTGCTTCTCCAGGACAACTGCTTGCTGCTCAAGGCTGCCCGTTGCTGCTGCTGTTCTCCCCACTTCTGCCACCTCCTGCCCTTCTGCCTCAGACCGTCGGAGCCACTTGCAACCAGACTGCCCCTAGGATCCTGGCTGGTGACTTTCCCTGCATTGTACAAATCCTTTCTTCTTGTACAAATCACCCTTATTGGTAACAGTGTCCTCCTTCCCCATCTCCCTGGCCAATATTGGTAATAAACTGGTCGGAACAACATTCGAACCGTTCCTTCTTAATCTCACCCCGGGTATACATGTAATCTAAGAACCTCGTCTCCCTCCTTTATATTGAAGCGTGACATTTTTTATGGCGTAGTTGGCAGGATAACCTCCATGACTCTTTTTTTCTCTAAAAGAGTGGTCAGGCACTGGAATGGCCTGCCTAGGGAGGTGGTTGAGGCACTGTCCCTAGCGCTGTTCAAGAAGCGTTTAGATGAGGTGCTAAGGGATTTGATTTAGTAGCTTGGTGGGTAGGGATGGTGGTAGGAGGAGGGTTGGACTAGATGATCTTGTAGGTCCTTTCCAACCTAATGTATCTATGAATCTATGAATCTATGACTTGTCTCCTTCCTTTATATTGAAGCGTGACTAATATATCATGATGTCTTGGTATTCTGGTATAAACGTTCCTAGACCATAGGAGTGGATAGGTAACAGCTTCAATTTCACCTCTCAATTTCAAAATGTTAAGAGTTGCATTATGATATCAGAATTTGAAAGCATTGTGCAGCCTATGTGAGGTGAAATGCATTTGTATAGGGGTATCAAAATATTCAGTGCAATGACCTTGTCCCTTAAACATTGCTTTAGATTTTTTTGTTTGGACATTACCTGAATAATACATCTATTCATGCATACATGAGAATGGCAGCACAAACAGTGACTTGTGCTTATTTGACTTGACAATTATGCTTGCTTTCTTTTTGTTAGTACTTTTTTCTTTTTTTTTTTTTAACTTTTTCTCTTGACACAGATCCAGCTACTTCTCTCAATTTCTAATCTGCAAAGCTACCATCTGGCCTGTATCTTGGAAAAGCTGTTCTCATTGTAGAGTCTTCCTTGTTTGACACTCCATCTAAGTATTTGCTTACTCCCTCTACTCCCACTATCCTAGGCATGCTAATAAAACAACAACAACAAATATTTTTAAATGGAACCAAAGTGAAACTTTTATGGCAGGAAAATAATTCATGCCAAATATGCTAAACAAGTTTTAAGTCACTTCAGATAATAAAGATCTGCTTAATTGGATGAAAAACATCACAAACTTTCACATGAGCCTACAACAGATACTATGGGGAGAAGTACCCAGTCAATCACAACACAAGAATGGCTGAGCAGTCTCTGCTGTTAAACTACTAGAAAGAATGACAAAATGACCAACCACTCTTCCAATTTCTTACATAATACAATGGAGTTCATGATTTTTTTTCTTAAGAATGTTGCTTTTATTGTAGCATACTGAAATATCACCTTGGATACATTTATTTTATTTTAGTAATAAAAGAACAGTGAATTAATCATAGCTTGGAGAGAAGCAATGTAATATACTATATTGTGTATAAATTTCTACCAAATTAACACCTTCCAAATCTGGTTTGCAATGCTTGTACCCTGATCTTTGATTTCTTAAGAGCTAGCTGCACATCAGTACAATGCCAGGCAGAAGCAGAGCAACTAATCACAGTAATTTATTTGAGACAGGGACTGGCAGTGGTACTTTCACAGAAAAAGAAATAGTACTTATATGACAATATCACATGGTGAAAACAAGTTTCATAGAACTGCACAAGAAGAAGTAACATCTAAGCAGTCTTTGTAGACTGAGAAAACAAATGAGACCTGGATGCTTTTTACCCCTTAAATATCTAAACACTGTTGATAAAAATCAGAGTTAATTTAAGCATCCCTGTTATTTCCTTAACTGTTCAGTTATTTATTTATTTTTTCTGAAGAATAATATGAACATTCATATACAGACACAGATATTAATTTATTTTTAAATAGTTCTGCTTGTGATCTCTGGATTAGAAAATATGTGATTCCAAAGATCAAAGTCCACTAAATCATACAAAACAAAGGCAAGAATTTATCAGAAGGTCTTACTGAATCTTTGGCTAATGTTCTTTCATTCAGAGACTTCTATAGAACCGACCAATGTCAGATGTGTCAAAAGAATAAATAAACCTCATAATGGGTCACATGGTTGTGATCACCACTGCAAACTTGTGATTGCTAGGGTTCAATACAGAAGTCAATACAGATTAAAGCATTAATAACCAGGGTTGTTGGAAACCGTACACCTCATCAAGGTTTTGGAATAAACCAAATTCTACTGTAGCACTCAACTGGAGGTCAGGCAGCTCTTCAGAGGGAGCTCAAAGGGCTGGAGGTACAAACTTAAATGAACCTAATGATATTCAGAAAAAAATAGAGTTCTGCATCTAAGTTGGAACAGCTTCATACAATCACACAGGCTAGAGTCTGGTTGTGTATAGAGCAACTGTATAAGGCCTCAAGATACCTGACTTAAACTGGTCATGCTTTGAGGTGGAAACTGAACCAAAGAGTCTCCAGAGATACTACTGTATGATATCTGAATTAAGGTTTAAAACCTAAAATATTTTTGTCATTTTATTTTCTTGATATTATTTTTCTGCAATACCTATTATAATTTCTCATTATTCTTGTTAGAAAAACACACAGTTCAGCTCTTCTTGCCTCCCATCAGCCTTTAAATTTGGCTGGTTTAATCTGATTTTCCATTATGTATTTAAATGGCTATTTGAAATTTATTTGATTTTATGGATCAGCGTTATTTTTTCCATACTAGAAGAAATTATTTCATGGTAGAAGGAATTCTGATTTTTTTTTTTTTAATTTTCCATGTCACTCTGCCAATTTTCTATAATTCTGCAACATCCAGTATGAAACTGGTGGTCTACTCTATGTTTAAGAAGAAACAGCACTGGCATATAGAATGGCATAATTTTTGTTATGCTGTTGTTCATTCCTTTGTTTCTTTATTAAAACATTTACTTTCTAACAGTAGCTACTCCAGAGAACTGTCGTGCATACATAAAGTATATTAAGGCCGGGTTTATAAAAGAGGTGGCTTACATTAACAATAACAAGAAATAAGAAAAGAAATCAAAGAGCCATCCACTGTAGTACAAATAAGAGTACTTTCCCATAGTTCCTGGTTGAAGAACAATATGCAAAACCGTAGCACAGTGGTTTTTTTTTTTTGCTGAGGGTTCACTCTGCTTATAAAGAATAAATATGAATACAAAATCTAGCTTTCACTGCTTAGGCTTTAGCAATGATCTTGTTTTCAAGCTAAATGGTAAATGTTATTCTATGTCTATTCTGTCCCTGTCTCTAGTATGCTATTTTCTCCTAGACTGCGATCCTTATCATTACATTAATGCCATCAAAAGTGTGTTGCAGGAAGAGAGAATGACAGGACATAATTCTTAATACCTTTCACACTTCTTTGAATGTCCAAGAACTTTGAGCCCTGATCAGCACCAACAAATCACGTTCTCTTGGCCATGGCCGTGGTACCTACCACTGATTTTGCTTTCTTAGAACCTAGAATTTCTAAATTCCCGTGGAAGATCTGTGAGCACTTTGAATACCTCTCTGAACTCCAGGACATACGAGATTCAGCAAAGTAAAGGAATGCAGATATTTTAAAATTAGAGCCACTTAAAATGCTGTGGCCATGTGAAATGGTGCAGTCTGTAGAGAGTCTAACCTGAGATCTGAAAGTGGGATTACCTTTTTCAGGCCACTGGTACATGAGGAGAAAGAAATGCATTGAGAACAGAATGAAGATTAAGCCCCACTATCTTGCTCTATTCTGAGACTTCTCATAGGTTAAAAAATGAAATCAGTAATTCTAAGTGGATCTGTAAAGAAGGCTTAGTGGAGGCCACAACTTTGAATCTTAAATGTTTACATGTCTACATATATATATATATAAAATATAAATCCCTATCTCAAAATCGTTTTTTTTTTTTCTACATATCAGATGCAGATAGAGCCAATTCTTTTGCATGAGAACACATTTCACAAGCTACAATTTAACAGAAAGAAGCTATCACTATGATGTTATACTTCTTTGACAAACATGTACTTTTGCAATATATTAAAGCGAGGTCAACTCAAACTTTACACTGCTTTTTCTGGTAAATGCCAAGAGGCAAGAAATTGTAACATAACATCTCTGTTGATTTTGTATCAAGGCTTGCATAGGAGAGAAGGGAATTAAGTAATCAGTGCAAACATTTATCATAGATATGTATGTAAAATTTCTATTCATTGAGAACTATCTCAGAAAGCCTTGATTCCCAAGGTGGAAATTTCCATTTGCTTTTATAATTAGGTGATCAAGTGAAAAATTAACACATAGTATTTAGGTATCTACACACTTGAAATTATTTAAGAAAGAAAATACTGCCTAGTTTCTCTGAAACTCTTACCAATTAAAATAATTCAAATCTTCAAAAAATAAAAATTAAAGAAACAAAGAAAAAAAAAGAGCCGTTCTTTCTCCTTCGCCTCTCCTGTTCTGTAATCCCCATGAGTGGAAATGATCAACACGGCATAGATCAAGAAGTTTAATCCCTTTGACTGGGACACTGTGCAAGACAATGTGTAGGCTGAATGAAAAATAAACAAAGTTATTTTAAATTTTCTTCAACAGACAAGAAATGGAGTGTCAAGACAGCTTTCAAGGAAATACAGAGAACTCTACTGTAGTCATGTTAAACTTGAAATGGCCACTATGGACACAAGCATAGGACAACTTGAATGGCTGGATTAGAGTTTTATTTGGACAAATGAGAGTAAGACTGAGTTTGCCATTTCTCAGCACAGTGGGTAGCAAATTTTTATTTAATGATGTTCCCAGAAGTAAATACGTGAGAAAAGAATCAGTGAAAAATAGAATTTTGTAGAAAACTAGAGGGAAAAAAAAATGTTGGGGGAAAAAGAAAGACCAGCAATGTAGTGAGAACATTAGCTAAAGACAAATCAAATTAATAAGTAGTTGAGTAAAGGCAGGAGGGTGTTAAAACTGAGCATCAAAAGAAAGAGAAGCAGAGAAGTTAGATCACAGTGAGGAAGCTGAATACTATTCAATTAAACATGGGTATGAAAAGGGAGGTGCAGAAGAAAAGGTTTTTCCCTCTAAATAGATTCGCATACACGCATTCATAGAGGAAACAGTTTTTAATGAGAAATTTCTTCATCTTCTCTCATTAGGAAATGACAAGTTTCATTAGAGAAATATTTGATGATATAAGTTCATTTCCCTACTCTTGGTAATTCAGCCCCACTCATGTCACATTCCATTTTTATCTTTGGTGAATTTTCCCATTTATGAAGAAAGGAGTAATAAATGAGGGGTCACCAACAAAAAGAAGTTGATAAGTCGGAATTGGAGAAAAAGAAGTTTACTAATACACAGGGAAAGAGCAAGAGAAAAAGGAAAATTTGTTTTAATAAGAGGAAAGTGCACAGCATGGGGAAAAGAGTCAAGACTGGAAACCTAACATGTTCAAGGGCTGTTAACGAACAATTTTACTCAGTTGTTTTCTGTTCATTTTGTGACGGGCTTTTTTTTTTTTTTTTATTTTGGTTTATGCCAAAGTTCTACATTTGCTGAACATATATCTGAAGTATTTATAAAGTTCATCATTTGACATTTTTACAGACAAAATGTAAAATAAGTGGAAGTATAATTTTTGAGCTAGAAAGGGCCACTGAGGTTAGAGACCAGAGAATGAATGTGAACTAAGATACCAAATAAACCTGGAAGTCAGAGCTAGACTTATTTCTATAATAAAGACTCAGATACCTGACAACCTGAATTTACATCAAAATAGTTTAATATTACAGTACAGGTTGTTGCACATGATGAAATTCTGTTTTGTTTTATTTCTCTCCACAGTTTTTCTCTCACACCTTTCCAGATAGAAGGGAGAAATACAGAGGATCACAAAAGAGAGCTAGCACAGTCTCACACCAAATATTGCAACTCTGAAACTAACAAAATTATGGAATTAGGGAATTATGGAACCAATAAAATTAGGAGATTATGATGAATAAGGTAGTACACTATTAAAGAGTGGTCAGGGTAGTATTAGGAAAATACATAAATGGACTTGTTCATGGCATTCTAAATTAATCCTTATAAACTGGGCAAAGAATGATAAATTCATAATTTTTACAAGAAAGTTCACTAAGAATGATTTTCTGCTATGTCTATTTGTTCATGTTTTTTCATTGAAATATTTCTAATGTAATATACCCATTGAACACATATTGTTTTTTATGTAGAACCTGCTGAACAGCAAAGGACAAAAAAAGTGCCCTTCTTTCCAGCCAGGTGTACTTGGGATAATTTGTTTTCTTTTCACCTAATCTTGTTCAGCAGCAGCTAACTAATTCCTACAGCATCTATGTAGGAAGAACTACATCTTGAGCAAAAAAAAAACTGGTCAAAGAACGATTTCAGCAGTTTTTGCACCGTTTAGTCAACTGTAAGTTCTGTGTTATATAGTTTACAATAGTTTTTGTTTGTTTGTTTGCTTAATAGAGGTAAAGTCTCAGTACTTAAGTGAATATCTTTGAATATTTGAAAAAAAATTTCTTAAGAGGTATCTTTCAAACTCTAAATTACCAAATCTTCATACACCTACTGGAATTCAGTAGTCATAAGCAACTAAGCAGCATCACATTCTTTAAAACTGCAGCATTCAAACAGGATTTCAACAAAAGCTACACAGATTTCTGGGGGAAACAAATGAATTATGCAACTTAAATATCAACAAATATTTATATAACTAACAGTCTGCACCTTAAGTAGTCTCTAGGAATTTAAAGAAAGGGCATATTGTAATACTGCACAATAAGCTCAATATTAATTAGAAGTTCTACCAGGCTGTTAACTAATGCAGACATATTTAAGCATATTTTTAGCTAATATTATTATGTTCTAAGAAAGTTTAAAGAAGCATAGCTGAAGGGTAAGAAGAAGCACCATCTAGTCTAAAATAACCGACCTGTCAGTCACAGTTCTGTGCCATGAAAGATCGTGGAGCAGATCCTACTGGAAGTGATGCTAAAGAGCGTGGAAGACAGGGAGACATGGGAGAACCAGCATGGCTTCAGCAAAGGCAAATCCTGCTTGACCAAACTAACGGCCTTTTATGATGGTATTGATATATTAATAGACAAGGGAAGAGCCACTGATGCAATCTATTTGAACTTCAGTAAGGCTGAAGTTCTGAAGTTACTGTAAGACACAGTACTCCACAACATCCTTATCTCTAAATTGGAAAGATATAGATGGATTTGACGGGTGGACTGTTCGGTGGATGAAGAACTAACTGCACAATCGAGTCCAGAGGTGGTGGTTATTGGCTCAGCGTCTGGATGGAGACTGGTGATGAGTGGTGTCTCCCAGGGGCCAGTTTTTAATGTTCATCAATGACATCAACAATGGGGTTGAGTGCACCATCAGCAAGTTTCTGAGTGACACCAAGCTGTGGGGTGCTGTGAACTCACAAGAGGGATGTAATGCCATTCAGAGGAACCTAGACCGATTTGAGCAGTGAGCCTCAGTGAACCTCAGAACCTCATGAAGTTCAGTAAATCCAAGTGCAAGTTCTTGCACCTGGGTTTCATAGATTCATAGATTCATTAGGTTGGAAAGGACCTACAAGATCATCTAGTCCAACCATCCTCACACCACCATTCCTTCCCACCAAGCTACTAAATCAAATCCCTTAGCACCTCATCTAAATGCTTCTTGAACAGCGCTAGGGACGGTGCCTCAACCACCTCCCTAGGCAGGCCTAGGCAACCTCCACTATCAATACAAGCTGGGACAAGACTGAGCACAACCCTGCTGAAAAGGGCATAGGGATAGCTGTACATGAACCAGCAATGTGCCCTTGCAACTTAGAAAGCCAGCTATATCCTGGGCTGCTTCAAAAGAAGTGTGACCTCCACACACAGCTGAGACCTCACCTGGAGTACTGCATCCAGATGTGGAGTCCTCAGTACAGAAGAGATGAGGACCTGTTGGAGGGCTTCCAGAGAAGGGCCACAAAAATGATTAAAGGGATGGGCTGTTCAGCCTGGAGAAGGCTCCAAGATGACCAGAGCCTTTCATTCACCCGGGGAGCTACTGGAAAGAAGAGGACAGACGGTTTAGCAGAGTCTGTGGTGACTGGACAAGGGGAAATGGTTTGAAATTTAAAGAGGGTAGAATTAGGTTTGATATAAGGAGAACGTCTTTTATATTGAGGGTGCTGAGGCATTGGAAAATGTTGCCCAGAGATGTGATTGATGCCACATCCCTGGAGACTTTCAAGGCCAGGATGGGCCAGACCCTGGGAAACCTGATCTAATTGTGGATATCCCTGTTCATTGCAAGAAAGTTGGACTAGATGACCTTTAATGGTCTTTTCCAATTCTAAAGATTCTGATTCTATAACTTCTATTACCAGCTCTACACTGTGCTGTGTCATTTATACTCTGCCAGCGTGTATGTCTTTGAAGTGCTGACATGAAGTCCTAAACTGATCTTCTATTATCATTTTCAAGAATAGTCTCTGTATAGTCCTCTGCTTTTAAGTTCTGTGGTGATAGACTTCTTTTCTGGAGTGATACAGTACCAAAAGTAGCAATCTAAATCATGGAACCAGCTCCAGAAACCACTTTATGGTGATGGTAGCCTCTGAGGAAAAGTGTTTCCATCATGAATACCCTTGAATGTAGCTGTGGCTCACTCTTTGATTTCCAGGTTCAATATAAGCAAAATGGATGGATGAATCACTGTGCCAAGCAAATTTCAACCAGGAATTAAATGAGACATCTCCATAGCAAATCTTAGAATCCTGTTAGTTATGAGAATGACTGTCCATTCCAAACTATCAGTGCAGGGTCAGGATGAAACTTGGTAAGCCCTCTTTCCATGGCTTTTCTGAAAACCTGACCAAACAGAGCATCCTGAGCCAGCATTAACACAAATAAATAACAGGAATGTTTTACGTTTTGTAGTGCATCTAATAGGTGTGTAGAGACATGTGAGTCTTTAAGAGAGAAAATAAATAAGTCACTTATTGACTTTGCTCTCCAGAGTAGTCATCTTCAACATCTTTAATTTCTTAGCACTCCACTAGTTTTTCTGTTAGGGGTCTGGGTCCCCATGCAGTAAAGCTTATTTTTTAATTTCTTTTTATGTAGGCTTTAATAGCAGTGCAGTGACCCCAGGAGATCCCAAGAAAGCAGAATGAAGAGGGTTGAGCTTGTGTTGTCTGACCACAGATGACTCAAAGAGAGCAAATACCCTATGTAAGAAATGCAGGAAGGATAACACCACATTTAAAAATTTTTAATACCATTATACTGATCCTCTATATTACAAGGTAATTTCACAACTTAGCTCTTAAGTGAAAGTAACTCATCTGAGGAACTCTAGCTTTCCTTCACTTGCACTCCTCCCTGGCTGATTTTCTCCCCAAGGCCACTGCTGCCCACTTTCAGTGTTGCATCTTATCTCATCAGACACAGCTACAATCTGCATTCAACAAGAAGCAAACGTATATTCTTTAAAGTTTATATATTAATTCAGAGAAATAATCATAACTTTTTTTTTTATTTTATTTTTTGCACTTTAGGGGAAGTCTTAAACCCCTTAATTACAATGCATTATACAATATGACAAGTAAATATAGATAAAATAAATTCTTTTGTATTTCTCAGAAAATGTTATTTGGTGGATACAGTTTATGTCATGAGCAAGCCTACTGCTTACAATGACATACATTTCTATCTATTCTAGGTATTTACACAAACAGTACAATACTCCAGGAACTCCAAAACTACTATTATATTAAGCTAACAAAGGAAGAACAGAATCCTTACATCCTCTGATAGGGATAGATCTCATTTACTATTCTGTGAATTCATACTTGTAAAGATCTAAAAGATCTCTTTGACTCTGAAGTTTTTATGATATTTGAGCAACACACTGTATCTCAGTGGTCGAAGGAATTTTCAGAAAGTACTAAGCTGGTTTAATTTCAAGACGACAATCAATCCCAAAAAGCAGAGCTGTTTGAAGAATGCCTACCAAGGATTCCTTTGTAGCTCTCATTTCCTAACAGTTTGGAAACATCATCTTTTTAGATCAAATGGTCAGCACTGGTTTTCTGCTTTCTAGACTGTACCTCCTAACTTATACATACAGCATTGTTTGGATGTATTTCTTTCATTTTCTAGAAGAGAATTTTAAGAAGACTAATAACTTCAGAGATTCAAAATACATTATTTTCCCCTGAATGCTAATTAGCTTGATAACTTTGTTTATTTAAAGCTTATTAGGGAATCTGGTAAATTAACACAGAGCATCACAATACATCTTTCAGGTTTCCTGAAAATTGATTACTTGGAATGTTGTTTAGCAGAGCAGCATGGATGACAGAATGACAGTCCTGTGGGATTTGCAGATTACTGAAGGAACAGGTTGTATCTGTGGTTCACTGAATTCTGTTAGAAGGGTGTTAGTTGTGCCAAAAAACACAACCAAAGTGCCTTTCGCATGCACAACAGCCACTTCTGCCTCAGCTACATTTCTTAAAATTTTCTTAGATTGTATTTTTCCACAGTTGACTTGCACTACACAATTAGTATTTCTCTCTGTTATGAGCCAAGAAATTTAGAGCCGCTGGTAAAGCAGCCACGAGGCTGGCTCTGTATCAGCTAAATAACCATTTTCAAAAGAAAATTCCCACAATCACCAATCAGTAATAAAATGGCATTTTCATCAGTAATAATGGGAAATTTTTGCATTCATGCAAAAACCACCTCAATTGGAAATTCGCTTGGCTCTGTTATTCCTTGTTAAAATATATTCAGAATCGTAAAACTGGATTCAAATTTGTGCTTCCCAGGATTTATGACTGGGGGAAAAAGGCAAAGGAATATAAGCATCTGTCCAAAAATTTAAGCCTTTAAATGAACTCTGAAATACCCTTTGTTTTGCATTATACTCTTTAGCACCCCATCACAGTTTCAACCACAGCCTAGTCCTCCCATAATTAGGTATACTGAGTTAAAGTTATATTTCAGAAGAGCTTAACTTTACAACTTGGTTTTTAAGGGAAGCACTCTAATAAGTGGGATATGAATGAAAATACCATTGGTTTTGGAAGAGAACACTATAAATTTAAAAGATCATTTTTTAGTTCCTTGTTACACATTAATTAACACAAAATTGGAACTCTTCCTGTGTAATATAGCTTCTGAATTTCTAGTGAGCTAGATGATATTGAGTTAAAATACTTACACAGCAGAGCTGCTTATAAATCATGTTGCAGAAGAAAAACGTATGCGTTACTAAAGGAATGCTGAATAAGAGCTAAATTCTCAGTCACTATTATAATGGTGAGATTAATAAACCAAGCAGATCCAAGGTGAAGCACTACAGTTCTTTCAGTTCAGCAGTTCAGTGTCATTTTTTCATAATTTATACACAAAAAAGGATGTTGATTTTTGAATCATATCAAATCTTTAAGGTTGGAAAAGATCTCTAATATCATCTTGTCCAACCACCCAACCTATCATCAATATTGCACACCAAAACATGTTCCTTAGTGCCATGTTTACAGGTTTCTTTAATACCACTGGGGGTGGTGACTCCACATCCTCCCTGGGCAGCCTGTGCCAGTGCCTGACCACATTCTCTGAGAAGCTTTTCCAAATATCCAACCCGAACCACTCCTGGACTGTATATTTAATAACCTAGCGGTAAAACCTAATGTATGTTACTCAAAAGAATGAGTCCAAAATGTTATTTAAAAATTGTTCTCTAGTCATCCAGAGTAAAGAAAGCAGTGCAGCTGTCCTTCATCCCTGAATATATACCCATGTTGCTGAACCTGTGATGAAAAAAAAATGAGAAAGCAAAGATCTTCTACTGACTATGGTGCATCTAAGCTTAGGGATGGGTTCACAGATCTGTTCCACCTTTTTCTTCTATGACCCTCTGAAACTGTGACAGGAGTAGGAATGACACACATTTCAATTTTTTTTTTTTTATCAATTGTTTCTGCGTTAGTTTTTTTTTATATATTTCACAATCTCACTTCTGTCCCTTTGCTGATATTACCCATCAGTTATCACCCACTAGAGAGCTCTCTGTCAAATTCCCCAGCACACGAACACAATAGCTTTTCTGCATGGCTTCTCCCATGCCAGAACAAAAAGCAATTAATCTGTTAAAAATACAGACAATTGAAAAGGAGGCTGGTTATTTTGAGTTCAGGAGTTTTTTATTCTTTTTTTTTTTTTTTTTCCTTTGGTAGTGCTACGCAAATCAGAGTAGTAGTCATGGTTTAATTCTTTTGGATTGCAGTACAATCAGGACTTGTTTAAATAGCTCCCATGTGGAACAATAATCCATAAACAAAGAAAAAGGAGTCAAGCCTGCATTTCAAGGACACCCACCTCCACTACTTTGATAATGAAGCTAAATATATATATATATTATATATATACATATATATATATGTTTTAACATACTTTAGGAAAGGTAGTAACACGTATTAGAAATGCACAACTTATCCAAAGTTTGTTCAAGCAGCATTTATGAATACTAGACAGGATCAAAAACAATATTTTTTATTTAGGTTTAGGGTTTTTTTCTTTTTTTTTCTTTCTCACTCTTTCTGAAAGGAAGACTCACAATCTGTGATGTAATAAAAAAGCTATAAAAAATCTATTTGAATGTTATTATAAATGCTGTGCTAATAGAGAACCCACTTTCCATGCCTGCATAGAAATAAACCAGCTGCCTCCACTAGAAATGGATGAAACTTATTGTTATTCTGTCTTGACTCAGAAACTACTGACATTTCCCTTCTGGTAGAATTTTAAATATATATAAGGGAAAAAAAAATAAAAGTTAAACTTTTCATTTTTCAGAAACACTTCGAGAAAGATTTTCCTTTGCTTTTTTTTTTTTTTTCAAAACCTGTTCTTCACAGACGTATATATATATATACATATATATATGTGACTGTTCAGTGCAGCTCTGTACACCTGATAATACAGAATATAACAGAAAACATTTGTGTTCTGCTCAAAAAGAGGAGTCGTCTCCATGTGGGTTTGAAGACAAATACCAATCAACCTGACAGGCAGAAACAAGCACATACTATGTTGTATGCTAATGTGTCCTAATTTCCTCTTCATATAAAGTGATGGATGTTCAAAAGTCACAGGAATCTGTACTATTTTTTAATTAGAAAGGTAACTTTAAAAAGGCACTGCAGTGAGTGGTGTGTCCAGTAAAAGATGAATATAAATTTCCTCAGAATTTATGTAGCTTGAGATTACATCTTGAGTAGTGTGTTCATTGTTGGGCCCCTCACTACCAGAAAGACACTGATATCCTGGGATGTGTTCAGAGAATGGCATCAACATTGTTCAATTTCATGTAATGCTGTAAATTTACTAAATGCAAGAAGCAGTAAATAATGCACCTATTTTTTTCTTCAACTGAATATTAACGGTTTCCATGCATTCAAATTCTAGCACTATCTCTAAGTATCACTGCACAAAATTAGCACAAAAATAAAAACTTAATCTATTTACAAACTATACATACTCTGGAAAAACTCATAGAGATTGAGAAACCAGATATTATGAAGTATTTAAGTACCCAGTATCATGGAGATTAACTGTGGTTCTATTCTTAAAGAACACTATAGGGTTACTGTCAATGATTCTGTAAGAATAGGACTTTGAATGAAAAATGATCCTATTGAATAGTCACCAGCCATAATCTGCATTAAGATGCCACATAAATCAATTTATTAAAATCCTCATAGAGTCTTATTATTCTTATTACACTGAAGTGTAAATGTAAATCAAATTTGAGCATAACATTGTTAGAATAATAAATTAAATTTCATGTTAAATAAGCTTTTCTGTTTATGTTTCTGTTTATTCTTGTGTGGTTTTGTCAACTTTACACTTTCATACTCTCAACTTCCAGGCACTGATTCCACCTGCAATATTCATTTGCCTTCCACAATCTTACACCTCAATTACAGTCTTTTAATCTTCCCTAAGATATATTATCTAAAGGAAAATGGCTTTGTTGCCTGCATAGATGTAAGTCAGTTTATCTCTCATCTCTAAGGGTAATTATTAGTTTAATTATATCTCCCTTTCAGCAGGTGGGGAAAAACATTTTTTTAAGGAGAATAAGCATCTTTTTGATCTCCACCTCCAGGATCATGTTCATTATCTAGGTCGATTATCTAGTTAAAATTAAGAAGAAGTGCTAGTTTTCCTCATATTAAGTGAGGTACATACAGTGCCCTTTCCCATCAGTGAGAAAACCAGACTCTGCTGAAGTGCAATTCTTCTCCCCTAAAATAGACATCTGAACTCAGTCAGCTGAATTGTGCCCTAAAAGCACCTCCATCAACTATAAATGGAAGCTAGGGCAAGAATCTGATATGGAGGTATCTATAGAGGAGACACATAATGTTATGAGAAATTATTTCCAACCAGCTTCTGAAGAGAAAGATTGGTTTAGAAAAAAAAGTACTAAATGTCCTAGAAGTATATTTTTTTTTGTGTAAAAAATGAGGACTCTTAATCAAGAGTCTTTATTCCTTGGTGAAATAAATGAAATTCCTGGTTTCTCGATATAAATTTTTTTGGAGAGAATAGGGCAGCTCAGCAATGGAATTCATTATGGCATAAAAGATCAAGATGTTAATGCAACTAGATGTTCTAAAAATATTGTTTCAAGGTGGAAACACTGAAATATCAGAATTATTTCTGATGTGATCAACTCACTAATAGTTTTTTTTCTTTTTTTTTCCCCTCTATATTAGAGATTCCTTTAACAATAGCAATAATTAGATTCAATCAATGGGGAATGAATATAAAATAAATACATGGATATTAAGGTGTCCAAGAGCAATTTACTTTGATTTCTATTTTGTTGCAATAAATATTATTTTTGTAAGTGCAGCCATTCTTCCTTAGGTACAAACATCTCATATCAGAATCTTTCAAAACTTATGTTTTTCTTTTAAATTATTGTTTCTTTTATTTTTTTTTTAATTCTTTGACTACTTCATTTTCATTTTAGGAGTTGTCTTTATATTTAATTTATGTAACTAGTATTGAAGGTTTTGGTTTCTTTGGACTAAACAAAATATAATTAAAAAAAAAAAAAAATAATAATAATAATAAAGCTTTTTTTTAACATGAAAAACCTGTAAGATGACAAAATTAGGTATATTCAGATTTACTGTAAGAAATATATATATATATATATATATAAGAAATCAGCAATTTTATATACTCATAGATGTTCAAATGTTTAGCAGAAAAAAACAAACAAATAATCATTTGGAATAGATATTTAGAAATGAAAATTTCTTCCTTACAGAAAGTAAGGATGTTAATTTAAATCAGAAACAAACAAACAAGCAAACAAAAATGATTTTGTTGTGTATCTCTAAAAAGGAATTGGATGACATACATGGAACTGAGCTAATAAATTTAAAACAATAATATGAATTGGCATGTAGTGCAGAAAATTGGATTTTGGCATTTTAATTAAATGCACTTTTTGATAATTGTAATAGATAAATATTGTTGATGTCATATATTAGGACTTCCACAAGGCATTTATCACGATATTATGAGGCTTTTAGTTTCATAACTGCAAATGACAAAAAACTCCAAATACAATCATAGTCGATAAAGGAATAAAAACAAGTTTAAATCCCACAACCTAAAAGGCACATTCTATTTAAAACTGCTTAAAATGTAAGTCTAAATATATATTGTTAATATTATGGAATGGTATCTGAACACTTGTGCCTTCTTTGAGTCCATCAGAGAATTTTTTTCCTCTGAGCTATTCAGATTTTTTTAAGAATGACTGGGCAGAGTTCTCATCACTGTGTATATCCACTGGTGGCATGTGAGGAGGGAGAGTGGTTAATGAGAAATGCTATAGAGACTTTGGTTTCAGTAAAGCAATATCTATTCCAATATGGCCAAAGGCCATGTATATAGAAATAGAGAATGTAAACTACACTAATGGTATGGGTTTGCTAACCTGGGATATAGTAACTCTGAAAAAGACTTAGGGCCATTGTGGATAATCAACTAATAATGAGATCCCAAGTGACACTGCAGTCAAGAGGAATAATGGATATAAACATGGAATAGTGAGTAGGAGTTATGAAATTATAATAACTCTGCTTTTGACAATAATGAAACCATTCCTGGAATAATTCGCCCATTACTTTTATTAGTGATTTAAGAGAGAAGCTAAAAACCTGGAAAGGATTGGCCAGGTGGGTAAAAGGAATGACTGAGGAGATGAACATGAGGCAGTCCAACTTTTCAGTTCACCAAGGAGAAGTACACAGTGATTTGCTGGTGTCTCTAAATATCACTACAGAGCACAGAAATTCATAGAATCACTAAGGTTGGAAAGGTCCAATATCATCATCTAGGCTATCTATCAATCCAAGTCAACAGAAGTCCTTTCAATCGAGAATACTAAAGCAGAATACAACCAGTATTGGAAAGCAACAATAAATTCATCAAGAACAAAGGCAAAATGGATACAGAAGTAAATTAGTCAGTGGAATCACAAATACTGGTGAAGAATTCTTCATCGTGAAGTCCTATTATACAGCAGGACTGGATATTTCCTTCCTAAGGCACCATATGCTATGTTTCAGTTCTAACTATTGAACTTAAGGCAGAGATTAGTGCATATTGTTCCTATAGTTTGAACTTTTCATAAAGTTCCCTGAAGTCCAGCAAAATCAGTGTTTAGTAATAGTTACATGTTGCAGAGAAAATTAGTTGGCACTTCCAACTTTCCTTTTGGAAGCGTGCCTCTTGTAGTGAACAGAAACATCCTTTGAACTTTTATGAAAGACTCCAGCATCTCAATTTCTTACAACCTGTATATGCATAACTTAGAGAAGTCATGAGTACATGGCTGTCAGGCTGTCAGCATCAGGCAGCTTACAGGGTGCACAGTTTGAATAGTTTTGGTCCTGGTGTCCTATGTGCACATGTGAGGGGATAGCTGCCTGAGCTCAAGAACAAGAACATTGATATGAAAACTGTGGTGTGGCATATCCAGTTAGTAGCTCTGGCCCCAAACCTCAACAGTCTAGGAA
Organism: Callipepla californica brunnescens; assembly: GCA_023055505.1. Lineage (NCBI taxonomy): Eukaryota > Metazoa > Chordata > Aves > Galliformes > Odontophoridae > Callipepla > Callipepla californica. The sequence continues at coordinate 119,952,153 of JALIRH010000001.1, read as the reverse complement.
CACAGTGAGACTAATGACTCCTTACTAAACAGAGACCCTTAGTACTCCTGCCTTAAACTAGGACTGACTCAAATGTCTACTCCTACTTGTAAGGAGTACGGGATATGGCCCCTTGATGAAAGTTTGCAATAAAGAAAATAACATCAGATACAGCTTTGAAGGCTACCGTAAGCCGTTGCCATTTAGAATGTTATTTAGAGAGACTAGTCTGAACTCAAAAGATATCATTCTACAATTTCCTTGTGATTCTAGTGCTTCATTTCCAGTGCTTTTCCCCAGGAGACTGCGCCTGAATTGTATTCCAGTGGCAATTCAATAACTAGAACACAAGCTGAGTCTTATTTCTGAAAATTAACATTTAACTTTAATTGTTCCTTCCCACACTACTTTAGAAATTATTCCTCTGTGCAAACTGAATGTGAATGGAAAAGGTCACATACAATTGTAGTTTCTGAAAAAAAAAGAAAAAAGAAAAGAAAAGAAAAAAAGAACTCTAGCTTTAGTTTACCACCTTGTCTTCATCTTAAAAATAGCAATAAAAACAAAACAAACATCATCTTCTTGCCTGCTTTACATTAGAACTATACTAGGAAAGTTATACTGTTGTCTGTTGCTTTGCTGAAACGAAAAATAACCAATTTACTCCTGTGTGGTTCAGAGGAAAATAGCCTTGAGAAAATGTTATTGATGTAGTATATTTATGTAGGGTTGCAAGACAAATTATGCCATCAGCAAATAAGGTCAGAGTATCAGAGTGAATTACTGGCAAAAATAGGTTGCTTGCAAAGGACAAAGGTTGTTTTAACTGCATATAAACCTTGAAGCCAGATGAGAAAAAATAATAATAGACTCAGTGTGGAATGTAATATTTTAAGGCTTCCCAAAACTCAAATGATTTTTCTATATGAATATTACCTTTTAAGGAAGGATGAATAATGTTGCATGAGTGGATATCTACCTACTTTGGAATCAGTTTAAGTGTCTTCTGTGAAGTACAGTTCAACATCTTCAGTCACTGGGCTTTGGACCTTAAAAAAGGAAAAGACTGCACTTATAGACCAGTTTCTTATTCGTTCTCAAACTTCCCTAAAGAACTGAGTGCGTTTGCAACAGTGAGGGAGATGGAATCCAACAGTTAAGGCTGGACAACCTTTTTAAACACAGGTATATACTCAGTACTCAAGAGCACAGTATTTAGCTTCTAACAGCAGAATTCAGTTTCTGGATTCATGCCTTATGTAACTCCTCATCTGTCTGAAACATGTCTAACACAGCTTTTGGTTTTATCCAGGGCTGACAAAGCTTGCCAGAAAATACTTATTTATTCTTACTACTCTTGAAGTTTTTCAGTTGTTCATAAAAACAAGCTTTGAAGATCTATGCTGGTTCTGGGCTAGCCATAATTACATCATCAATTCTTAAGAAAAAAAAACAATCACAAAACCATGGTCATATTAATTTGATAGATAATCTTTAAATTAAGCTATATTCATTATTTTCTGTCTTTATTTATTTTTTAAAAGGGTAACCACTTGGCTAGATATATCCTGGGCATTTGTTCCTCTCATACTCATGTTTTTCAGTTATTGACAATGATGAAACTTTTTGGAGAAGGGTTCAGAGTGGACACCTTTCTATTTTTGGAGTTGTCCTAACTGCTGAGGCAGCACAACAAGTTGCCATTCACCCACTCATTTTCCATTCTGCTGACCCTGAAACCTGTTGCAGCCAAGTACCTGAATTTTGGTAGGATGAAGGGAGGAGAAAGTCCTCTTCTGCACTGACATAAACAAAGCCAGGGCTCTGTTTACAGCACTAATGATGACTCAAGTCCATCTGCCCGCAGCAATCACCACCTCACGAGGATTTTTCCCGGGGACAGCTAATTGGAGTGGCCCAGAACCGAGACTGGAATATGCCATCGCTACACATGCAATTAGCTTAAGTCCTTCATCAAGCTCAGACCTCAGCTCAAGCACTTAGGTTGCACCTGGACAGTTGTTCAGCTGTATGAATACTGAATGGTGAGACCCTGCCCTAGCAGCCATGAGCCTAGCACCTCCTATGGATGTCAGTAGCCTCAGTGAGAAGTTTTGAAACATAAGCAATTAACAACTTTTCTTTATAAACAAAGATTTTCTCTTTTGAAACCTTCAAATATCACTGCAGAGCTAAACTATTCTGACAGTAAATTTCTGCAATATGGTCACTGATGTTAAACTGACAGTTACAGCTGCTTTCTCATATTTTACACTGCTCATTTTTAGCTTTCCAAAACTTTAGTATCTAATTTCACCTCTTCCTGAGGATGTACAAAACTTTGCCATTCTGCTTCTGCTTTCCCAAATGTTACTTGTTGAATAATATAAATGAACATTTGTGTCACTTGTGTCTTAAGAGAAAAAAAACAACACAAAACAGGTCTCAGTGAGGAGGAAGAGTGAGAATGGGAAGAAATTGTTTTCCTTTCACAGAAGGCAGATATACACTTCATAACTATCACAAAGGAAATAGACGCAGAAACCTCTGATGTGGATCAGGAGTTAAAACAGTAGCTTGCAAGACAAGATTCCTCGATTACAAACACGGTCTATCTGTAGGTTCTATGTTATCAGCAAATAAACTCTTTTTGGGCCCAATTCCAGCAACCGTTAAAGATAATTTATGGCTATGTAACTAAATTATTTGGATGCAACCACTTTCATGTCACATCAGTGAAAGTTAAATCAGGATATAATTGCTGCCTCAGTTAACCAAGAAGATTCAATCTACTGATTAGAATTACTGGAGAAGTTACAGCTGGAGTTCTTAATTTATTTTGCCTAAAAAAAAAAAAAAACCAAAAAATAAAACCCACACTCTTTTTTAATAAATGAAAAAATTATAGGAGTTTTGACACTGCTGTCAGTTGACAAAGTTTGACTTAAAGAGAAATGTGTTGGATCCTGAACGGATAGAATGCATCATTTTGAATTCAGTTGCGTGTTCACAATGCATCATTTTGAGACATTGTGTCTTCAAGCTGTATGCCATTTTATCACCTTTGGGCAACATAATTCGAGTCTACTTTCTTGATTGTGGATGTCATAGATGCCTGTGGTGCTGAGCTAGAAGATCTGAGATCACACAGCACTGTCCTCCATCACACTGCATATAGAGGGGAACTGGATGACGTTGAGGATCTGCTCTGTTACTGCACAGAAGACAGCATCAAGAGGCAACCCACATTAAAATGAAAACATGGCTGAAATGGCACATTTTGGATCAGTTAATCAAAAATTGTACATTATAATTCAATAATGTCAAGCTAATAACTTTCAGCATTAATTCAGTCTTGTGAATTTTAAAACGCAATCTGTTTGTGGGATGCAGAACAAGCAAAGTCCATTTTCTAGAGGTTTGTTTCTTAAATTGTCTCAAAAAATCCTTAATGTCTTCCTGACTCCGTTAGGATCTAGACGATCTCTGAGGTCCCCACATATATGCACTATTACCTTCCACATGTGACTATTAATTTAATATCTATGCACTAAATTGTGTGTGTTGCCACCTTTCCTTGAAGGAGGACTGTGGCTTGGCAGGGAGCACTTGTATGTGATTGACCAAGGGATCCCAGAAACAAATGAGTGCTGAGTTCATACTGCAGTTCATTTTCTCACTGGCACATTGACTTAAATTCTTTCTATAAACCTAAATAAAATGTATAGAAATTTAATATCTCCAAAATCTTTTGCTGCAGTAGCCAAAGAATTCAAGTGCGTTCAGGACAGAAAAGTGGTTAAAAACATAGAGTGCTTCTCTGACTTTAAAAGGCTTCTATTACCAAAACAGGCAGAGAGACGTGACAGAAAATCACCCATTTACAAACAGTTACTTTTTTTTTTTTTTAATTGAAGTGTTTGTATGCCCAGTTTGTTTTTACGAATTAAAACAACGTTGGGTAAAAGGAACATTAGAGGGGTCAAGCTTTTATTTTTACCACTGCTTCCACTAATTACCACTCAGATTGTTTATCACTTCTAACTCTCTTGATGGTAATGGGTCCAATTTCTAGCACACTACCAGTCTCCTCAGGCTTCATGTTTCCTGGAAAAGAGTTAAATATGTCACAATGGAGGAATCTGGCCTTTTCTGGAAAAATAATTCATAAAAATAAGCCCAGGTAGCAGGTGGACTATGCATCTTGATGTGAAAGCTGCTGTCTCATTTGCTTTATTAGCTGCAAGAACTTGTCACTGCAGAATATGAAAGTACTATTTAATATATTTACTTTCCAGGTAAGTAGATAAGTGCTTCACATATTTTACATATGGCAAAGTAAAAGTTGACAGACTGTCAGCAAGATATTTAAACTTTTGAATGACTAATTTTCAAAATGCCAGGCTCAGGTGTCTGTTAAAATTAGCCTTGTTTTATTATCATTAGTACTATCATTAGCATTATTATGATGATAATGACCAGACACCTGCTTAAGCAGTAGGCTAAATTGTATTTGTCAGTCTTAAAATAAACACATAAAAGAAAATGATTTTATGCCTATACTGCTCATCATCTCAGAATGAAACAAGAGTCCAAACTGAGATGTGGACAGCATGACAAGCTACAAAAGAACAGGACCAGAACTCTGTAAATGTTTCCAATTGAGCACCCTTAGCTGGAAACACAGAAAGGAAAGATGAGAGATGTGGTTTAATGGGCAAGGTGGCAATGGGTTGATGGTTAGACTAGATGGTCTTAGTGGTCTTTTCCAAACTTAATGATTCTATGAATGATTTCATGAGATATTTGCATACTCAGTCTGAGAGTCGCTAATATATTAAATGTATGTATACATCTATAGATGGGTGTGTATATACAAGAAGTATGTATTATGCAACTTAATGGCAGTTTACAAGGAATTCTGATAAAATATCAGAGGGAAAGCACAAGGGTGCTCTTTTGAAAGTGTGGTATGTAACTGTTCCAGGTGAACGTTTATAGTGGTAAATAAGGGACAGTGAGTTTGTGGTAAACCATGAAGCACCTTGAAGCTGAAGTTTTATTTTAATGCCATGAAGGAGTGCTGCTAAGGGAATTGTGATTGTACCAAAAAAAAAAAATCACTTCAAGAGAAGGTGAAGAGAAGCAATATCTTTCATGAAAGCCAAAGAATGACCGTACCTCAGAAAACCAAAACTGAATCTGTAATTTAAGTACTTGAGCTCTGAGAGATACAATAGCAGCCTACGGGTTTTTGAAATGGAAGGGGGGTGAAAAATGTGGATAGGGAATATCAGTTCCTGGAGATTTACCAGACTGACCTAATCTGGTTTGATGATAGTCCCAGTTTGAGTAGGAAGTTAAACCAATGACCTTCAACAGCATTTCTATGGCTGATAACCATGGTCTTTCCAAGCCAGTGCCACTCCAAAGTGATTTCATAGCTCTTCACAATCTTTCTCAGCTCATTTCCAAGTAAATATTCTTTCTTGGTGGCAATATTCATTATTACTGAACTTTTCAAATGCTCCTCTTTTGCCCTCTCTTTCTTCTGCTATCTCTGTTTCATTTTTAACATTTCAAGAACCTCACACTTTTGAGTCTTATTTCTCAGATAAACTTTAGTTTCTGCACCACTATAGCAGTGCGTAAAGCCTGGAAGTTCTTCAGGTTTCATCAACTGAGATTTCTCCTGGCACTATAACATCCCTAGCTGGCACAGTGTCAATGAACATTTTTAATTATGGGACAATTGCAAAACACCGGTGCAGGGAACTTACATCTGCACTGATTTAAAGTGCAAGTTTGGGATACTGAGTAATCATCAGAGAAAGAAATGAATGAGTTGATTCTTTAAGACTGAGCATTTTAATTCATGGTTAGACCGCCCTGTTGGAGATACTAAAGAAACACACTTTTTGTGACCTATTTACAAGGGAAAATGAAGAGGCATGCAGGTGGGTATCTGATAGGGTGTGATTAAATCTTCAGGGCCTATATGTGGGGCAAACTATTAGGAAATTGTCTAATAGCATATAAAACATTTTAGCTGTGAGATCAGATTCAGGACTACTAGCTTAGAAGTCACTCCCATTCAGCTTTAAGTAGTATTCTGAGAGAGTGAAAAGGTGGAGCATGAAACTTGGAAATGAAACCTCGAAAATGTGAGAACAATACTCTGACATATAGAAAGCTGAGATTTGGCTTTCTGCACTACCGTAGGAGCACAATGGCCTCTCAGAGATTTCTTTCCCCAGAGGCAAGGATTTCAATTTACACCAGGCTTCCAGAAATGATTCAGTAAAATATCACAAAGCTTCTAAACCCTCTGGGGCTGATCCAGGCACCAGAAGAACTCCCATTGGATTCAGGGAGAAAGAAGGTGATAATTAAAAGAGAAAGTTGGGAAGCAATGTACATTTATTGCAAATGTCTGATGTTGGGAAAAGAGCAGCATTAGCAGCTGGAAAGTATATGAAATAATACCAATGGTAATAATCACCTTATCTTCACCAGAAGATATACAGAATGAACAGAATTATTTACTTCCTATGTTAATCACCAATGTCAATAAGCACAATTTTTAAAAATCTATTTCTTGAAGAAACACTTCAAGTGATGTCATGTGCCAGTGTATTCAAAGCATGTAAAGCATCTTCTCTTTTCTATTCTGGAATTGACAGAAAAATGGAGTCCCATGTCAGAGACGTACAATCTACCTGTAGTAATTAAGTAAAAGTATTTCAGTGTCAATGAATGGCCACTTCAAATGCCTGAAATTCTCCTCCTCCCTGTGCTGCATCTGCTACTGCAAAATAGTAACCATACCCATGGTCGTGACGATGATGGTAGTGATGAATGATGTGCTAAACTACAGAAAAAAAGTTCAACTAATGAAATTTGCCAAAGTAGAAGTAAAGAAACTGAAGAAAGCTATGAGAGCTTTCTATATAGATAAAGCTATTTTTGCCAGCTGAGGTGGCAAAAATATTTAAGGAACAAACTATTTTTCCCACTTTAGACTTCAGGAATGCCTTCTCAGTCTTGAAGTATTTGGTCATGCAGACAATTGCTGACTTCAGGGGAAGGTATGTTTATTTTTTCCAGTATGTTCCTGTGGTTATCAGTACATCCCATATTTGAAATCTAAGCAGTAGCAAATATAATTTTCAGTTCAGGAGCAAGGTGACAGAATATCTCTCCAATGAGAAATGTAAGGAGAGCATAGAATATCAAGGGGACTAAAATCCCTGGGAATGCTACAAGATCCAAAGCTGTTTTAGGATAGAGCTTGATCACTGTTGCAGGACATCCATTTCTGCATTCTGTAAAAATATTGGTAAATCCTGGGATCTTCAAAGAATTCCTTTCTTCTGAGTGGTGCCAGGGAAAGAATAGAATCTGAAATATAACACCAGAGAGTAGCAAGTAGCCTACTGCAGATCCTGACCGGAGTTCATTCCTACTGGCATCTTTTGTCTTTAGATGGCTGTTAGATGACCTTGGTGTTCTTTCCAAGCCAGTGCCACTCCAAAGTGATTTCATAGCTCCTCACAATCTTTCTCAGTTAATTCAATTAAATATCTTTTCTTAGTGGCAATATTCATTATTACTGAACTTTTCAAATGCTCCCCTTTTGCTCTCTCTTTCTTCTGCTATCTCTGTTTCATTTTTAACATTTCGAGAACCTCACACTTTTGTGTCTTATTCCTCAGATAAACTCTAGTTTCTGCACCACTATAGCAGTGCATAAAGCCTGGAAGTTCTTCAGATTTCATCAACTGAGATTTCTACTGGCACTATAACATCCCTAGCTGGCACAGTGTCAATGAACCCTGCTAATATACCATCAATCCTCGCTGGCCCTGGAGAAAGAAGAGTGCCGGGACTTGGCCAGAATACTACTGTGCTTGGCTTATTCCCAGCTGGAGTTGTTTAAAACAGTCCCCAGGCTGTTCTAGTGTATGCCAAAGACAGCTTGAAAGTCAGCAAGATGACTCCCTGAGCCACCCCATTTCCTGCACCTTCTGTGCTTGGTGGGCACTGGGCACATCAGGCACTGAGGGGCCAGGCAGTGCCTCTGATCTGCTGCCACCAGCAAACTTCACCACCATTAAAGCTCCCAGTATACCTCTTGCTGTCAGGTAGTTTCCCTTTATTGTACGTGAGCAGACTGAGTTCTATAGGAACTGGAAAGACCAGAATTCCAACTTCCAGATATCCACAGCATTCTTCGTGCTGATACGAATTAGGCCATTTTAGAAATAAAATTATGTCTTGAACACACGTGGCTAATGCATGTGTGTATACAAACCACAAACTCCTGTTTTGTTCAGTTACGTTAACTGTCACACAGTAATTTCTCTCTTGTTGTTATAAATAGAGAAATGTTTTCTGTAGAAACTTAGCAATTATCTTCTGTATATCCCTACCTTTCGAAGATGAGCTACTGAAGAATAGGTGGTCAAACTGAGTTTGTAGAGTTAGAATTTTGTTTCTCATTACCTCATGTTAGGGAAGATATTTAAAAAAAAGGTGTAAAATGAGTGAAAATCTGTTGTTACAGTCTGTGAGGGTTTTCTATACTCCCTATACACTCAATGTATGAATCTGAACAATGGCATAAAATAACAGCTTAGAAAATATTCAGAAGTCAATCATTCCCCTTCACTACACTCTGATTTATTCCTCAGATCCTCTGAGATCAATATGAAAAGGTTAACTTTAAATGGAAAAAAGTTCAGACACTGAGCCATCACCATGACAGTGTCCATTTCCCATGCTGACTCGAATCTGCACATGTCTGCCTGGCAGCTTCACTGCCTTAGCATGGGCAGAGAACGTGCACTGAGCATTGCTGGGAACGTTAATTCTGAACAGCTCTGCAGTTTTTTTTTTGTTTTTTTTTTTTTTTTTTTTGCTAAGAAACACAGGACAGCTTGTTTTTCCTGAAATTCAACCTGCAACTCTTTGATCTCAAGGATTAACCTTATTTTACCAGTGGATTTTGGCAGCTGTAATTGTGTAGCTTTTGCGACTTATATATTTTTTATTTAATTTTAATGAACCCACAAGTGTTGCTGCCTTAGCACACTAATTCAGGCTCTGTCCCGTGAAAAAATGTATTTAAAGGTAGCACTGTGGTTTGACAGCTAATAGTACTAGAGATATTAAGAGCTGTCTAATGCTGTGACTCATTCTCTTGCTCTGCAGACCTTCTTCAGGTCACAGACTAAATTTTTCAGAGCATGGATCTGATCTTCTCCTATTTGTTTTTGAAATGTTCTCTGTACATATAATGTTGGGAAAAACGATGGCTTTTGACAAATAATATCTAATATTCAACAAGGTGCTAAACTCCAGCATCCTTCATTTCATCCAACTAGGCTTTTCCCAGAAAATATCTGTTCCTTTTAATAAGGTATATGCATTATTCACTGAAGCAGTTTTTTAGATACTTTCCCAGAGTTGTTGGAATCTATGATCTCTTGAGAAACCTTCCAGCCCTTGCAGTTCTGTGATTCTCACAAACTAATTTAAAAAAAAAAAAAAAAATCTTTTTTTTTTATGATATTTATTCCTTTTTTCTATCAGCTTGTTCTCATTCTCCTTATTTCATTCCTCCACCGACAAGAAACACCCCTGAGCTCTCACTATGGTTTACCTTTGAATCCTTTGTTAATACATCTGCCCTGCACTCACCTTCAACACAAACATACAATTAATGCTCTTACATAATATCACCTTCAAGAAGGACAAATAAACTAATGATCAAAAACCTAACGAGGGTTAACCAAACATGTTGGCATTTACCTCCTAAAGTTCTAGATCTCCATTCACTGCTGGCTCATCATTGTATGTTTAGATACCACAGTCTGAACAAAAAAATTCAAACTGATTTTACAACGATCCAAGTATTTGCACTGGGAGAGAAGTGTACTAATTTAAGGGCAATTACCAAATAAAATACTGGAATGAAATGTTGACAGCAGACTCTTCCGTTGTTTTTCTTCACAGAATAAACTTCAAAGCCAGAACAGATCTACTGGGACTTGACAAGGACCCCCAGAGATCTGTGGTCCTGAAAAGCATGCAGCCAAGGACTTGTCAGATGCCATCTACTTTCTGTGACAGACAGAAGCTTAACTTAGATTGCAAAAGGAACAAATAAAGATTGGAGAGTAGTCTGTAAGGAGCCTTGAACTGGCAATACATCTGCATATGTATTACTCTCCTTTTGTTATCAGTTGGGTCCTGAAATTCCTCATGTTGTTATCTGGTGAGGGGAGTTACAAGTCAGGATAAACCCGGCTGTGTGCATACCTTAGCAGATACAGCCAAAACAAAGGAAGGATCTGCTGTAAAGCAAGGGGAATAAATACATTCCTTTCGGTACAAAGGAACTTGTGCCCTGGGTCAGAGTGGTGATTCATTATAAGCAGAATCTCTTCCCTGGCAAGCAGACACACTCTTCCTCTGAGAAAAATACAAGAAGCCCCTGACAGTGAAACTCTATTACAATAGCTAATGCCTAAGATTCTGCCCTAAAGCAGAAAGTTTGTATCCAAACCAAAGGGAGAGGTCCTCACAGCTTGGTCTTGCCCCCACATACCTTCAGAAGATGCCCAAGGTATGCCCTCAGCAGGGATACCTGCATTGTACCCAGTTCCAGATCTGTTTTTCTGTCCCTTGTATCACACTCTATTTGCTTCTTCTCCATTTCAGAGTTTGCTCCTTTAATTTTCTTTTCATATAATCATAGAACCACCTCTAAGCTCATCTGGTCTATCTGTCAGCCCAACCCCACTATGCCTAATAACCATGTTCCTCAGTGCGACTTATCAGTGGATTTTGGACACCATTGACTCCACCACTTCCCTGGAAAGCCTGTTCCAATGCATTACTTTTCCTTCTGAGAATTTCTTTCCTAATACTAAGCCTGATTTTCCCCTGGCAAAATGTAAGCCCCTTCCCTCTTGTCCTATTGCTGTTACCTAGCAGAATAGAACATCTTATGAGATGTGATACTGTAAAATGTGTTTTACCTTCCCTGTGCCATTTGTGGCTTTATGTTTCTAGCCTGTATTATACACATCTGAATGCACACTCTACTAAGGATGGACATTTCATGAGTCCTGCTGTTCTCACATCCAAAGCAAAATGTAAAATTTGCTCATACCATGGCTTTAAATAACAAACCAGATGAGGTGGGTGAAAGCTTCCATCCAGACTGAGAAATAATAAGAAATTACTTCTTGCAATTAATTAAACAGAGTCATGAAGTGTAGCTGTGCTTCATTTTAAAGAAAAAGGCAATAGAGAAATGTGAATTCATGGGAGTCAGCCACACAATTCATATCTGGCAATCACCAGCGTGTCTCTTATCCTTATTTGAGAAATAATAGTAAGCTGCATTTAAGAAATCCTTCAAAAACCTTTCTACTTGAACTTAAGAATGGGAGGAGATAGGAACAAAAGGCTGAAGTAACTCTGCTTCGGCAGCAGTGAAGCAAGAAGACTGTGAACAGAGAACAGAAAATGGGTGACAATAACGATCACCTTACAGAATTGTTCTTGTGTGCAATAACACCTTGCATGGACAGCCCTGAACTGGACAAGCAGCAGTGCTCTGAGTGCTGGAGGCACGTATTTTGGCAAGATACGTTCAGTGCTAGGGAATAGTCTTAAAGGAGAATAGAACCATAGAATATCATGAGTTGGAAGGGACCCACCCATCGAGTCCAGCTTCTTGCTCAATGCAGAACCATCTGAAATATCAAATGGTATTCCTGAGACTGTTGTTCAAATGCTTTTTGAACTGCTCCCCTGCTGCCCTGTGAGGAGCTGCAGACCACCATGGAAAGCTGCAGGCCACTGTGAGGTCTCCCCTCAGCCTCCTCTTCTCTGATCTGAACAAACCAATTCAGCTCAGCTTCTCCTTATATGCCTTTCCCTCTAGAACTTCCACCATCTTTGTAGTCCTCTTTTGGAGGCTCGCTAATAGCTTAATGTTCTCACATTGTGATACACAAGACTGTACCCAGTGCTCAAGATGAGACCGCATAAGCAAAACAACCAAGACAATCTCTTCCCTCTCTCAGGTGGCAGTGGAGATCTGATGCACCCCTGGATATAATTGGCACTTTTGTCTGCCAGGGCATGCTTGACTCAAAAATATAAGAGAACCCCCTGACTGAGTGGACAGGGATACAGGCTTCAGATGGAGTCTTGTAAGGGAGATAAAGTAGAAAGTGTGATTCAGCAGAATATCCAAATGCCTGAGATCTTAAAAAAAATAAAAATAAAAAGAGCATATAGAGCTGCACAAGATAAAGCAGGCTCGGTGCTTCAGCTTTCTGTTTATCAGACACAACCTGCGCGTACATCAGGAGCTGAAAGCCCAGACACACATCTGTTTTGTATTACAAGATGCATAGTGCTTCTATTTCAAAAGTCTTGTAAAAAGAAGAAATAAGGAATTCATCCTGGGGTGAACACAGGAGAAATCTTACATGTTTTCTGATGCTGATTCTTGGGGGTTGAGTATGGGTCCAAAGGCTCCTGGGGCAACTTGAACCTTTGAAAGCTTTCTGGTAGTTGGTAGGATCCTTCAGTCTCCTTTCAGAGATCTCTGCTGAGAATTTTCACATTGAGCCACATTTTCCATTCTTCAAACAATCATAGAATCATTAAATTTGGAAAAGATCTCCAAGATCATCAAGTCCAACCTCAACCCACCAGAACCACAATGTCTCAGAATTTGTTTCTTTGGGACCTTCAGATTTCCTCTTGGACTTTAACCTCCGTAATAAAAATGTTTGGTGCTCACCCAAAATACAGAAAATGGAGTAGCAAGAAGGTTTTATAATGCAAACATTTTGAGGAGAGACAAAGATACTCTGAGAAATAAGTCCTGCCAGAATGTGGTAGCTGTTTCTTTGATTGCTGCAAAGAAATTTAAGGACTGCAACAATGTAAGGACAATCAGGTACATTAGAGACAGAGTTTCTGTGCTATGTACCAAGCTATGAAGGTATGGAAGGTTTTAGAGTGTAGGATGTATGAGGACAGGCTGGAGTCCCTTGGATTGTTCAGACCAGACAAGAGGAAGATGAGGGGAAGCCTCATGGCAGCTTGTAGCTCCTTGTGGTGGTCTGAAGCTCCTCAAAAAGGAATGGATGAGCGCGGTCAGGTGCATGATTAGGAGAAGGTTTTGCCCCAGAGGGCATTGGGCATGGAACAGGCTGCCCAGGGCAGTGGGCACAGCCCCAAGCTACCAGAGCTCAAGGAACACTGGGACATCACCCTCAGACACTGGATTTAAATTGCAGGTGTTGCCATGTGGAGCCAGGGATTGGACTTGACCATCTTTGTGGGTCCCTTCCAACTCCAGACATTCTATTATTCCATAATATACGAGCCTTTTTTAGACCAGAAGTATTGATTCTGTCAGCCATTGCACCACCCATGGAGACTGTATAGTTGTAATACCAGTAACACATGCTTTAGATCAGATGTATCACCTATAATATGTAGGAGTAATACCAACGTGTTCTTTAGATCAGATATCATGCTGCCCAGAAAAACTATGGATGCCCCACCCCAGAGGTATTCAAGGTCATGTTGGATGTGGCCCTGGGCACCCTGAACTGATGGGTTAAACCAGACCATGGCAGGGGGGTTGGGGCTCCGTGATATCTGATGTCCTTTCAACCTATTTTCATGAGATAAATTGCAACTTCCAAGTTACTGAATTTTAATGTCCTTCCCTCATCGCACTTTTCTCATGACTGAGTTCTTAAATTCCTACCTGAGCCTATACACTTTGGTTGTTCATTTCTATAGATTTTCTGCCAACTTTCTGTTTCACTTTTATGGAATATTCATTTGATGAGTTTTCCCGTGTTTTAGCTGTTACCTGCCAGCCAGAAACATCAAAAATCACCTCTATTCTCTGCAATATAACAGGATTTCAAACAGATAGTGATGAGATATCTCCAAGTAAAAGAAAGAGAGAAGGAAAAAAAAAATCCCTTATTTCTTCAGAAGCACTTTCAGACACTCCTTCACTGCCCAGGCAGTTTTAGAAATGCAACTCTCCATCACTAGCGAGGAAAGGCATCTCAAAGCAAATATTAAGCATGTGCTTTGGGTCTCAAAGTGCTGAAATTACACTCAAACACTATCCTGCAGGTGCTCAGAGGATGGTAAAGAAATTTCATTCCTGCGGTCAGAATGCTCAACCCAGGTTTTATGAACAAGCAGTAGGCAGGGTGAGGGGGTCTTCTGAGTGGAAAGCTCGCCTCATCCATCTCCTGTGGATTTCCTTTTCTTCAAAAAGAAAAGCCAGTGAGGGTAGCAGAGAGTCCTTGCATCTCACTGCTTTCCGGATTAGGCCTCACTGGGGTGTACAAATGAGCTCCATGTCTGCTGCTCCTGTACAGGCTGCAGGCAAAGACACCCATGCTCATATCTTTTTCATAACTGTATGTATTTATACAGAGCGCTGTAGCTAAAGATTTTTCTATGCCAAATGGACGTGGAAGAATGCATTAGCACTCAGGGGTGGTGGACAGCTTCCAGAGATTTACTGTCGCTTGTTTTTCTCTACTCAATGAGATTCCTGTACCAGTGGTCTGCCTGCAGCCTCAGATTTTGCATGTTTTTTCCAGGGATGAGGCTTTTTCATCCAGAATTCCCCCTTATCGCCGCTGCTCATTCAGCTGCATAATCCTCTTCTATTTTGCCTTGTACTCAGAACCAGCAACTGACAATCTGCAGCTGGTCTCAGACTAAGCCTTTCACAAGTATTATCAGGATATTTCTTCTGGCAGTTCCCAGGCGTGGGGAAGGGATGCCACATAGCTTTGCAAACTCGGTGTAACACTGCATCTCAGATCCAAACTTGAGGCCAGTGCTGAAGGAGTTCTCTTTGCCCTGCTTGACAGGAGCAGGAACAGAAGTTCTTCGTGGCCACAATAATGAAAATCGTTATTTATTTCTTATTTTTTTTAAAAGACAGATTCACAGGTGTGCAGCAAACTGAAGAAATTAATTTAGGGAGGGAATAGAAGAATACATAGCTGGTAATGGGAGAAAATTCAGGTGCTCTGAGCACTTGGATATCTGGGGACAACTCATGTGGAGTGAAGCTGGAGTCTTCTGAGATTGAAAGGTGCATGTAGTGCATCCAGCCTTGCTCTTAATGAAACGACTCCCAGGGTACTGGCATAGCAACCTTTTTATATATTTTTCTCATCTTCCTTTCACCTACTGAAATAATTCATAAGAGATCACAATGGATTGTTAAACTGATGATGGCTGAGCTGTGGTCAGCTGCTACCTGTGCCTGTCACACAGCAATTTGGTGTCAGAGGGACATTTTTGCCACTTTTATGCTTTTTAACGGTATATTAAAAATAAAATAGGATAGTACTACTCCACAAAGGTTAATACATAAACAGTGTATGTCTGTAAATGTCTCTAGAAGGAGAAATTATATTTAACTGAATTCCAAAGAGATTTTCCACTGCTTAGACAACACATCCCTGATACACGTGCTGACAAAATTTACAGTACATAGCTTACATACTTTAATTTCTAAACAAGCCCAAATATATATTGATAAATAAATCTCTGATACAACCTCTCTTATCACAGGAAAACACAAAGTTGGGAGCAGTGAGGACATTTTTCTTTTGGCTCCTTGGTCAGCCACGTGTGATATCTTGGTTGGATATAAGGAAAAAATGATTCTCAAAAGAGTGGTGAAGTATTGGAATAGGCTGTCCAGGGAAGTGATGGAGTCACCATCCCTAGAGGTTTTCCAGAACTGTGTTGATACTGAACTGCTGTAGTGATGTAGTGGTGATGGGTTAACAATCAGGTTAGATGATCTCAGTGATCTTTTCCAACCTTAATGATTCCATAGCTCTATGATTCTGTGATATTCCCTTCCTCTGGAAGAGTGCAGGAGTAAACACTTGGGAACAGCATTCAAGAAGATGGTATAAGAGAATCTCAGGGGAGGTAACTAAGTATTCCAAGTATTTCTAGCTGTACACTAACCATTGAGGCATGGTGAGGACATCCATTAAATATCACAGAACAAGCCTTCAGATTTGAAAAAGTAGATTGTTTACATTACTAAACATTGTATTGCAAAACTAAAAAGCAAAAGAATAACAAAACCCAGCAACAACAGGACAACAAAGGAGACATTTGAGGCATTTTAACTCCCTGCGCAGAATAAATGCAAATAAAGTAGATGCAAATAGAAGAGGAAAGCTGTTAAAGCTGTTTTTTTTTTTTTTTTTTAAATATGTGAATGCCAATTGCAATCTTAGGAATGACAACATCTGCATGTAGCATCCACTACGAAGCACAGAGCATTTTGGGAGGTGAACACAAACATTTACTTGTAAATTAGCCAGCAGCAGGTGACCACACATCTTCACAAACATGGTGAAATTTCATGCATATTAGAGATGTGGCCAAATAAGTTCATTAGGCATTTTCTTCAAGGATTGTAGAGTTTAAAAAAAAAAAAACAACAAAAAAAAACCACAAACCAAGCCTTAAGTGTACTCAAAAGTTCATGGGAAAATATATTCTAAAGGCTTTACTTCTTCTCTAGACCAAAAAAAAAAAGAAAAAGAAAAAGCCAAAATGTTCAGTTCTTACACAGCTTGTTTATAGGCAATAAAGATAATTGTGTGGTGCAAATGTACTCATCTATATTACAGTGAAAGCAAAACAGGCACACAGAAAGTTTATTATAAAAAATCCTTTAAGGTTTCAACTTACAGCCCCTGAAATGAAAGGCAGACAAATTCTGCTTAAACTCTATGGGGAGTTAGAGCTAGATAATTCAATTGTTAAATTAGCTAAAAGCAGGAAAGGGCTTTTTTTCCCCTCTATGTTTAAAGACATATGGGAGACCAAAACATACTAAGAACAATAAAGAGGAGTCTTATGAAGGTATTTCAGTGACTTTAACTAATATATATATATATATATGTTTTAAAATCAATATCTCTATTATAATAATATCATTATTTTCATCCTTCAATGTCAGTTTTAAATTCTCAGTACATTACCAGAAAAGCAAGTGATCATGCACTCTGTATTTTTTCGTGTTAAAGTTAAATGTTTAAATAATTATCTACATGGTGCTATGGTCAATTACATACATAAGACAGCAGGAGGAACTCATTGCCCTTGTTTCTATCATGAGTTAAACTCATTAAGCCAGGAGGTTCGGTACTTCTCTTTTTCACTAATTTAGCTTGATTTGCTGTGGTGACTCTATTCTGTTATAGAATTTTCATGGAATAATTAACTGTCTGATTTTTAATATGGGAAGATATCCTTCTCCATGTTGGCCTTCTGAAGCATTCAGAGTTAGAAAGTGATTTCTTTTTAAGTAATGTCGGGACTAGGAAACATCATGAGTTCTGAGACATATAGGCTGTTTGCAAAGTGTTATTGTGCTGTCTACCTTACTGCATCTACATCCATGAGTGTAGAAGAGGAAAACTGCTAGCTATTACACACATACCCTGAAAGCATTCTGTTTGAAATCACCTTGTTAACTCACTAAATGAAAACAAATTAAAGCTATTATGGCAACTTGTAAAGAGATTTGCTTCTTTCTGCATTCTTCTAGTAAAATACATAGGAACTTAAAAGATTATGAAAATTCATAAAAAAAAAAAAACAATCTAATCCATATTTCCTGAAAGCTTTCCAGGTAGGTATTTCAGATTTTTAAGGTTCTTGTAAGCTAAAAGAAACTATTTTGATTGCTATATGTTTTCTGGCAACAAATACGTTGCTTTGCTTTGCTAGTTTATTGAACAAGAATGTCAGAGTTTTGTTAGCTTCATTTTATATCAGCAGAGGGAAAACAATTAGGAACAATTTTGCTTAGGAATGTCCCTGAAATGAGTTGCCTTAGTGTTGTATTTTTTATATGTAAACTCAATTGTTATATTTGCATCCATTATTTACCCAATAATTTCAAGAAGACTTAATGCATCACACTTAATTGAACTTCCCTGTGAGTGCCCTGTGAGCATGAATGTCGAATCAGATGAGTTCTCTGCATGAAGAGTCAGAATCACAAGAAAGATAAATCAGGTGAGTTACCCACAACACCAACAATGTGGCATCAAGTTTTGTGACCAATCTTCCTATGGCTCCAAGCCACAGCAATCTTTCCTAAGTATTTCATTTAGAGAGGATTTCTTCCTGACATAGCAAAGCTAGAGAAACCACTGGAGTTCCCAGGCCACATCTTGCAAAGCCTGTGTTTTAATTAACATTGAGCTAAGGGAACTTGTGCAAGTATTTTTACGGGCATAGCTAAAATCCTCCTGCCTGATGAGTGACAATATTACATCTCTCTTCAGCAGATGGATTAAATGAGAGGTATGTTGGGATTCAGATGATGAACTTAGCTTCAGAATGTTAACTATTTGATACCTAATGCAAAGGTCATACTGCTTCACTTTCCCCCTGTCTTTATTATAGGAAATAATGGTTGGGTATGCCCTTTTTAAGGAGGCTTTCAGGAAGGACTTTGAACCCTAGAGTATTAGAAGTAAGAAGAGTTGTAAACAAAAACACTGATTCTGTTGGATCCATCTCCTTCAGTTCATATTTCTGAATGTAGGAACAACGATAGTACCAGAGGGACTGGTTCATATTCAAAATTTAATACCACCTCCATTAAGATTGTTATACTATTGAGGTTAGAGACTAAAAGCTACCTACAAAAGTGGCAGACAACATTTTGTCTTAAATGTGCAGATTCAGATCAGCCGTAACATTTTTATGAGAACCAAACTTACCCAATCTAAAAGTCTCTAAAAGAAGAATCGTGTTCTTTTTCAACATTAAAAGAATATGTCTTGACTTCTCAGTCCAAACAGATCTTTCTTGCTAAAATTCACTTCTATGTTTTAAAGAGAGTTTTAAAGTGAACTTGTGATCCTGAAATGAAATGTCATGTGACTGGTCAAACTAAAGATCTTTCTCTCTGCCTCAGATAATTTTTTTTCCATGTTTCTAGAGCCACCACTCAATCAAATCTACATTTCTCTATGCCCTCATCTACTGTACAAAACATGAAGTCTGTAAATATCAAAGGGTTGTTTCTAGCAAGTAACACAAGGCCTTTAAGAGTCCACTAACTTGAGTGGTGTTTGTCAGCCTTCAGTATCCCACCAGAGAATAGAAAAAGTGAGAACCTGTTAAGGAAGGAATTCATACATGGAAAAGGATTATTTTTTTTAAAGAGACTTGAGAGATAGCTTCATATTCTGGGACATCTCTCATACCGTGATTTTTGACCACAGTATTTAAACTGTGTCTGTGACTCAGCAGTTGCCATACAACGTAATATAGGGATGAATCCTGAAGTAGGCTTTTCTAGTTTTGGTTGCTGAGGTACTATATGCCATACTCAAAATAAATACAGTATTTGCTTCCACACTGTTTCTTTACTTTCACCACAAATTCCAGCAATATCCAGAAAAACAGTGATAAAACTCACACCTTATTTCTGTCTGGGCATTAAACAAAAATTCTGAGATTCATCTCATCTTGGAATTTATGAAACAATGATGTTAAATAACGTCTTTCCTAATACTGACCTCTGAAGAACACCTCTTGTCACTGATCTCTATCTGAATAAGGAACCTTTGACTCCAACTCTTTGAATGAGACCATAACCTATTTATTTTCCATGAAGTAGTCTATCTGTTAAAAGCATGTATTTCTATTTTAGAGACAAGAATATTGTATAGATAATGCTGTAGTAAAGTATAATGGAGAAAGGATATTTGTGCCAACAAAACCTATGTCTGCTTCATCATTTCAGGAACTGAACACCTTATACAACATTCCTTTATACATCTGTTCTGGCAGAAACCTGCAGTTGACTTGCAGAGTAGAAATACTTGATTAAGACTTATGGCTGGCCCAAACAGAAGCCATTTCTGCTTTGGCTAATTCTCATTGCCATCTAATTTGGCCTGCTCACCCCAGGCATTTATGATCCTGGAGAACTGCCCTGGTTTCTCTGCCCTAAACTCATCTCTGTAACACGGCATTAATAAATACAGACCATTCCTCTACAAAGATAGTTACAGTAGTCCCTTTAAATCTACTCAGCTGTAAAATTCTTGTACCTGTGCCAAACTCTGGTGTTTAAGGGGACATAAAGAGACACAATTAGAACAATGTAATTGAATTAGATACAGAAAAGCATTAGGCTGAATACACGAGTAACCTTCCTAGTGGCAAGAAACTGACTTCAGAGGGACTGCATATGGGTATAGAGTTGGACACACTGGAGAACTTGGTCCTCAGGTAAAGAAAAACGGAAGAGGGCAAAACAAAGTCAACTCTAATTAGCTACAAAGTCGCATAGAAAGCAACCATATGGGTTTGTGCAGCAACAGCTCTTTGAAGTGAATTAATTGCTTTGACCTGTTGTTGATTACAGCTTGCAGAGAAGGTGGCATAAGTTTGGCTTTTGGGGAAGCAACTTAAGAAAGAAAGATGCTGAACCTTAGAAAACAATGACTATGTAAGTTTTGGAGCAGAGAGAATTTGAAAAGAGTCGAATCCCAGTTACAATACACCTTTAATACTTCAGCAGTAGACTGGATGGCTACATGCCATAACCCATTCTCCTACCTCAACTACCTTACCTACGTTCCACCATAGCAATGCAATTCAGACTGGTAATGCTGCGTTACTGATGACTTAATTATGTACTCTCCTAAATCTTTGCAAACCTCTCACTCCACTGCTTCCTTCACACACCTTTGCAGCTTCTATTTGCTTAAAGTATGTGATACTTCTTTAGTCAGGAAATCTCCCCTACGTTTGACACAATGAAGTATGGTAATTTTTGCATAAATTTCAGTTCTGTCCAAGATCAGTTTGTCCAAGCTGGTGTCTCTAGGAAATTCTAAATGAGATGCTTATCTTATTTTTCCTAGTGGCAAAATAGATAGGCTTCTCTCAAGTGAGGTTTGGAACAAAATGTCTTGATTGTTTTTGTGAAGTAGTGAAAAACCTGGTGAGCTGGGAGTACTGTACATGCTCTGCTACACAGCAAAGTGTGTTAGTTTCACAAGAAACCCAATACTCCCCAGAGCTTGATGGTTCAGTCACCTGGGGAAATGCAAACACCCTTTTAACCCTGTCATTATATCTCTCTTGTTCTTCAAGCAAAATGGAAATGCCCATTGATTTGATGCTGTTACGTTATGTTGCCCTGAGTCCTTTTCTGTTTCATCCAACCAGTCTGAGACTTAGATTAGTTGGAAACGGAAAAAAATGTAACATATAGAGACAGCTTCCTCACCAAGTTAAATATTGTTTTTCCAGTTCCTGGATTTCTTTAATGGTTGTGTTTAACAAAACAAGTATCGTACATTATTCAAACAATAGTTTTCATTATAAACCACTTGAATTAAAACTTTGGAAATTTTATTACTTCTGAGTATCCAAAACTACCTCAGAGCTTTCCCTTTCAAACTATAGCAAATGCAGTGATTACTATCAGCAGCTGACTGAGATGAAAAATAAAGCATTTGGGCTTCCACAGACATTTTTTGCAAGTGCAAAGCTTTTATTTCCAGTGAATAAACCCCACTATAAATATATGGATTCTGTGAAAACACATCTAATATGGGAAATGTCTACATTTAGAGAGCTTTACATATATATTTTCATGCATCCTTAAGGCTCAAACAAATCCAGAAAACAAATACAGCCTACTATAGATATTCAGTGAATCACAATAAAATTTCTTGAAGG
Organism: Callipepla californica brunnescens; assembly: GCA_023055505.1. Classification (NCBI taxonomy): domain Eukaryota; kingdom Metazoa; phylum Chordata; class Aves; order Galliformes; family Odontophoridae; genus Callipepla; species Callipepla californica. Next base: position 119,930,337 of record JALIRH010000001.1, on the reverse strand, counting down.
GGTTGTATGTGTACCCCAAGTGATAACACTTAGTCTTCTTTTTGTATGACAAAATTGAAAACTGTTTCTCAGATCTGGTTGCACCTGACGTTCAGTTAATTTGGGGATCATAGCCTATGACATTCAGCTCAGGAGAGACTTCTGAATCCAGCTGTCAACTCCAGCTAATGTAAAGTTTAATATATATTTAATTAATAGGTGGTCCTTTAAAGATGTTGCTCCAAACAGGGTGCACTTCCCAGTTTACTTTTTCTAGGGAATCAGTTACTCAGAGTAACATACAAGATAATAAAATAAAATAAAGCAAAATAAAATAAAATAATTACATTAAACTTCCCTCTTAACCATATTTTTGTCTTATCTATTTGTGCTACAGGCTCCTACATTTTGCCACAGACTGGTTGCCACTCTCCAGCTCTGGCAATGCAGCTCCTCATCCAACCTGTCCTCTAGTACATCCAGGGATGGAGCACCCACAACTTCTCCAGGTAACCTGTGCCAGTCCTTTGTCCTTTTGAGGCTACTCTACGCTGTCATATTTGAGTGAATTCCCAGAGTGTACAATTCTATCACATGCTCTAGACATAAAAAAAATCCTGCTTTTTATTTTTCTTTCTTTTTTTATTAATGTGCTACTTACTTCTAAGATTTGAGTTCCAATTCTATAATTCCCATGACTGCTCTTATTTCATTCCCACCAGCTTTTGGCAAATCAGCCAGAGCTCTTTCCACAGACCTCCAAGATATATGGAGGATATATTTTGCAAACTTCATAGTAAGAATATATAACATACTGAAAGCTGTATTTATATTTTAGATAAGAGTGACCAGCACCTAAACCAAGCAAGAGCTTCTCAGACCATGGATGAATACTTCTGGGTTCAGCTGCATCCAGCCTTCAGTGGAGTGAGAACTGATGTAACCAGGAAAGGTGCTAGGAGACAAAGGGCTGTGTAAGATGGAAACCTGGCATTGGAAGTTGGAAACTTGTCTGCAGTGAAGTGAGAACTGATAGAAGGGAGCTGAGTTCTTCAGAGGCTACATTTCCATGGTTGCCATAACCAAATTGTAAAAGAGTTATTAATGCAAATCCATGTGTTTCTCCCTTAGGGTACTCTGTAGCAGCAGACTTTATAGCCTATGTTGGAAGAACTGATCTACTTAGACTAATGTATATTCACGTTCTCATTCTGCTGTTCAGTTACATTTCAACTGTAGCAACATGTGTGAGCTGGGAAGATATTTACATGGTATATACAGCATTACTGCATGGGGTAAAGATAACTGTATAATGCAAAGCAGCCTCACTGAACACATGAAAATGTACAGTGAAAGAAAGGCATTTTGTCATAAATTCATCAGTCAGAGTTAAAGGTTATTAACTGTCCAAGCATAGCACTACCAGAAAAGTTACAATGACAAAACAGATAAGAACAAAACAACTTGATCAATCCTAGTATAAATGGAGGCGGGGGGTTGGGGGTGTGTGGAGAGAGAGATTGTCTAACACACACCACCTAGACATGAATACATCTGTCTTCTCCCTAGGGAAGAAAGGTAATACTCAAATACTTAAGCTTAACATTCTTCTAGTAATTTAATGGATAAGCTTAAAAAGAAAAGAAAAGAAAAAAAAATCCTTTGTGCAATTTAGGGCAAAAAGCCAAGTCTTTATTTAAAAGGAAATAAAGGAAATATATAGCAATTATAATTCACAAGAGGCTGTCTTTATGTACTTGTTCAATATGATGCCTAAAGCAGCACTCAAAAAAAAAAAAAAAAGACAAATAAACAACCTTAACTGCATTTCAAGCTCGTATTTTTATTTCTTCTCTTTCTATGAAAAGAAAATATTTATCATTCTACAGGAGGGACTATACACAGAAATATTTGATGAGTAGAAGCCTTTACACTGACTCTCACTTGGTATAGGGTGGTAAATCTGGTCTCAGATTAGTGAATAAAAAAGCAATATTCACCTCTAGTAGGCATCAAAAAATGAATCCCATTCTACCAGAGAAGAACTTGCATTTGCTCTTCAAGTGAATCGTAATTAACAGGAAATTCATTGCTGGATACTTAGGCATCATTAGGTCCTCTTTTGATCCCAAAACTCACTGCTGATATAGGTCTTTGACTCAACAGTGGCAACAGCTAGTCTAGGTTTAGTTATGCACATTCTTCTTGATTTGGAAGGGCTAACCCATCCATTCCATGAGGAAATAATCCAAAGGTGGAAGTCATTAATATCTCTTCTCCTATTCTAACATCATATAGGCAAGGTAATTGATGACCCAAATCTTCAAACCCATCAGGTTACCCTGAACAAAGAAATGTTTGTACTCATTTCAAAGGCTGCTAACAGCAGTAAACATGGTGCTGATTTCAAAGACTCTCTGTCTCAATGCCACATGCTTTAACCATGGAATTTAAACACATCTGTAAGTAAAGATGCGATTGTTATGACTAGCAAGGAGTGTAGGCAGACACCTTGTGCAGCACTCTTTTATCTCTCAAGAGAATCCCCACTTGCACTACTGAGATCTGACTTATTAGATTGGTGTCGAATAAAAAAAAAGATGATATTCAGGTAATTAAAACTTTGTTCATTGATAGTACTGTGTTAAAAAAGGAAAATTTTCCTAGAACAAACAAAAAAAAAAGTTGTTGTTGAAGGATGAGGAAGAATAAAACCTAAATAGTGAGTTTGTTAGTGAGATTTGGTCATGATTTTGCTGTTTATTATTGCTACACACGACTTCTTTACAAAAGGCACTATCTGCTTGTACAAATGCTTTAAGCTGTATACTTAATGGATGACTGGAGTTTTTTATTTATTGACTTTGTAGTAATTAATAAAACAACTGTTAGCTAATGAGCTTTAGCAGTTGCAGAGAGTTAACACTACATGTCCAACATTATTAAATTTGGAAGTGTACTTTAAGCCTTGAGTTTTGCAGTGAGACAAAAGTGGCTGTAGTTACCACAGTGAAAACATTTAATATATCTTGCTGGCTCTGAGATTTTGGGAATATCAAAAAGGCTTATTTACTCTACTGTTTATGAAGCAAAAAAAAACAACAAATAAAAATAGACAAATAAACAAACAAAAAACAATTGCAGCTCTGATCAGATATAGAATCATAGAAACCTTAGAGTTGCAAGGGATCTTTAAGATCATCTAGTCCAACTCCCCCACAATGAACAGGGATATCCACAGCTAGATCATGTTGCTCAGAGCCCCATCCAGCCTGACCTTGAATGTCTCCAGGGACAGGGCATCCACCACCTCTTTGAACAACCTGTGCCAGTGCTTTATGACCTGTATTGTGAAAAACATCTTCCTTATATCCAATCCAAGTCTCCCCTCTTTAGTGTGAAGCCATTTCCCCTTTTATTGGCCTTTCTCTTTATGCACTCCAGCATGTCCATACCTGTATTTTACTGGACTGGAGGATTCTTCATGTGGACCAGGATGTGGTTTCCTTTCTGGGCTGCAAGACCTGGGTTTTGTTCAACCTGATGAGGTTTAACTGTATCCACTGCTTGAGCCTACCTAGATATCTCTGGATGGCATCCCATCCCTTGAATGTGTTGACTGCCCTACACAGCTTGGTGTGTGCTCCAGGCTCTTGATGCCTGGAACATCTCACCTGTGAAAAAAGTGATCTGAGTCTGTTCAGACGTGAGAAAAGAAGACTCAGAGGTGAACTTATTAATATTTATAAATATATTAAATGCAGGAGTTAAAGAGACATGGCCAACATCTTTTCAGTGGTCTGTGGAGACAGGAGGGGAAATGGTCATAAATTAGAGCATAGGAAGGGAAGTTCTGCATTACTGTGGAAAAAAACTCCTTCATAGTAAGGATTGGTGGAGCACTGGAACAGACTGCTCAGGAAGGTGTATCCTCCTTCCAACCAAATCTTTATCTTTCCCATTTGTAGAGAAGGATGTTATGGGGAACATGTCAAAGGCCTTACTGAATTCCAGATAGACCACATCAATGGCTCTTTCCTTGTCCATAGACTAAGTTACACCATCATAAAAATCCACAAGTCAGGCAGGACTTTCCCTTGGTAAAGCCTTATCACCTCCCTGTCTTCCATATGCTTTAGCATGGCTTCCAGGAGGAATCTTCCCAGCACTGAGGTGAGTCTGGCAGGTTGATAGTTCCCTGGGTCATTCTTTCTACCCTTCTTAAAAATGGGAGCTCTATTTCCTTTTTTCCCAGTCCTTCGTCTTACTGCCATGACTTTTCAAGTATCAAGTGACAACATCAATCAGTTTTCTCAGGTCTCTGGGATGCATCCCTTAGGGACCTATAGACTTATGGATGTTAGGGTTCCTGAAGTGATTCACTTACAACTGGAGGAGCATCGCTCCCCCAGTTCTCACCTTCCACACCATTTGATATATAGAGATTTCAGATTTTTCAGCAGATTGATGTCACTTCAAATGCGCAGATCTGCTATGGGATCTTTGCCCTTCAATTTTTTTCTGAGTATTGTCCCAGTAAGGCACTCAGAAATGATTTTCAGTTTCAAGCTCTAGTCTTCCATTTATCTGACTAAAAGTGAAAACATGCACCAAAATATTCAGTGCTAATATTTGTGCAGCTGGGCAGTCAGAGGAACCAAAGAGAAAGTTAAACCTATATAAATACATATACAGATATAGATTTTTCCTTTCCAGATTAGTGTCAAGGTAGAGATTTGTGCCAGAACAGAAAAAGAGGAAGATGCAAGGGGTATGGAAAGGATGAAATATCTTCTTGTTATGCCAGTGTTGGTTCCTGCTATTATAAAGTGATTATGAATCTATAACACCGCACTGAAATTATGTAGTTGAATGAGTATAGCACCAAGTCACACAAATAGAGCATTCAGCAAAATACATCATTCTTTCAACAAAAGCAGTAGCTTCAAAATGGGAATCTCTTCAGCAGGCTGAAGATGTCACCAAGCAGTTCTCGTTGGTTTTGTAAAATCTGATCAGAATCATTTCTCTCTGCTCCTTCTTACTGCCATTCCTTTGTGTATCCAGACTGAGTATTCAACTTGATTATTTATTTTATCATTTTGTATCATCAGTCCAGCTCCTTTATTTTCTCTTTCATTATTCATATGAATATCTTTGTCAGTTGCTGTGACTGTCTCATGGTACATATTACTGCCTGTTGCAAGGACAGAAAATAACCCTGAAATCTGAATAGATGTCTGAAAGATTCACTCTATTTTTATTGGTAGCATGAAGTAATACTACCGGCCCAAGTATTTATTCTTTCTTATTACATGTGAATCTACTAAAATAAGCAATACAGTGTTCAGGTTATATGGGAGACAGAATGAAGCTTTCAATTAGAAAGCGCTATGTGCAATCAGTCATTTTTTAAAGTTTCTCTTTTTTTTTTTTTTGCTGTTTGAAAGCTGTTTTTCAATGCTGTTCAGCCATGACATAGGAGTTGGTTATATAGTGGATTGCATTCTCTATAGGTTGCAGGAAACATTAAGCCTCAGATGGTTCACATATGTCTTTGACTGCATTTTATGAGTTTTGAGGTTGTCACTGTTGAGTTCCCTAGAGCTGCAGCGATAATTCTACTCTGTTGGATTAGGCATCTCCTCAAACCTGTGGTTATGTTTTAAATTTAGAGCACTGGGCAGTTGGAAGTAGAGTGCAGTCTTAGGTAAATTTCTGAAGGATTGTTTCTATTCCTTTCCACTGAGGCAGTCTGCTGTTTTTCTTTTATATTAAAAATGTCCAAATAATTTTTCTTGCATAATTTTGAACTGTGAATCACCACAACCCAGGACTTACAGAGTTAAACAGCCATCCATGAAGATGATTTCTGGGTATACTAATTTCAGCTGCAAATCACAAGAGATTGTTCCTCTGTACTTAAAACCAATAAATTTTGAGGAAAACAAACAAAGCTTTCTTTGCTTACTGTGTAAGTAAGTAATTATTAGATGATAGAAAATATTTTATGAGGTGAATGGAAGATGCATCATTTGACTTATTTAAGACTGTTTCAGAGAAAAAACTGCATACATACTGTTGGAAAAAAGGCTTTTGTCAGATGTAGACTCTATTTAACAATGCATGCTGTTAACTTCTAAGCCTTTTCATATAGGCACAATGTAATTCTGAAGTTATTATTATTATTATTATTTATTTTGAGCTTCTAGAGACCTCTGTAATGAATAATGATAATTATAATCTTGGTCATGCACTATTGAAGCTAATGGTACTGATCCCATTACTTTTAACAGTAAAAAATAACGCCATCTACTATTTCCTTTGTAAAAAAGTATAAAGAAATGAATAATTGCACAAAAGTGTATATATATATATGTATGTATAATTACTTTTAGTGGAAAGCTGATGTGATATTTCAAAGTCAACATTTGCCTTTTCATAATATCTGTATTATTTATATCCATATTACTAATTTCAGATGAGTTCATGATTTACATATACTTTTGTCCCTAAGTAGAAATATGTTTTCTGTTTTGAAGATTGATCCAATATAAACATACTTGTTTCAAATAAAATAAAATAACAATTTCTATACGGTCTTAGAAGTCTGGCTTTTCTTCTAGCCTCAAAACGTGATCATCAACATTCATTTTATTTGCTCTGAATAAATTATTCAGATCTTATTTACCATATTATTAAATTTTAATTATTCCATTGCATTTTCTCAAATGTAAACAAACCTGTGCAAGAACAAAACACTGCTTAATTATGGCAGCTTCAATTGCTCAACAAAAGAGACATTGCAGAGAGGAATTTTGAGCTGTATAATTCTTCCCCAAAGGCAAATACAGCTTTCTCAAAGATATTGCCAACTAATTTTGTTACGTATCCACAGTAGTACATTTTCTAAAGAAGATCTTACAATAGGGAGCATTTAAAGTCTTGTTGTTTTTTTGTTTTGTTTTCCTTTAAGGTAATTACATATTAGTAGAATTTTCCTTTGTTTAGCACTGCCCAGAAACATATATTAAATGTGATAAGTACTGCATGTGAGTATGAATCTCAAAAAGAAAGAACAACAAAACCCAGCAAACAACTAGAACAGAAAAAAACTGTATTCTGCCTCTTATAACTACTGAAGAAGCTCTGGCTTTCCATGTTGCCTACTATAGAAAACAAGGTCACAGTTCAGTAAGGACATGTTGCAACTGACACCATGTCAAACATACTAAATCTTGGAATCATAGAATCCTTAAGGCTGGAAAGACCAATAAGATCATCTAGTTCAACCATCACCCCATGCCTTTGACTGCTCTAAAGCATGTCCCTCAGTATCACATCTACCTTTTTCTTGAAAACCTCCTTCACCTCTCTAGGCAGCTTGTTCCAGTTCATTACCACTGAGAACATTTTTCCTAATATCCAACCTGAATCCATTCCTGTATTGGAAAAAAGCACTTACCTTGCTGACTTTTCACTCACAGGGCTCACTGGAAGGCAAAACCATACATAGGTGGCCTGAACTCTGCAAACCAAGCCTTCAATTTCCTATAACTCCCATATTGCATAGTGGTGCAATTCTCCAGGAGCTCCATTCAGTCAAGATAGTGCATGCAAGTGAACATGCAGCCCCATGAGATGAAGCAATGTCCATTTATTTCTTTTTACATTACTTCCAGTAGCAAAACTCTAATGAATGAGGAGTGAAATCTGCTCCCAGATACACATCTGTGAAGGAAACCTCTGCCTGCCCACGTGGATTCTATCATGTTAGAGCAGCACTCTCAGGTGGTGGGATGTGAGCCAGCAGAAGTATTGGTTGGGCTTTGGTGTCTAATTACAGACTTATACTTTAGCAAGTGAGTCCTCTGAAACCATTAAAAGCAAGAGTGAGACCACAGTGGGACTCATTAGTGAGTCACAGACCTTAAGACCATGTGCTTGAATGGTTCCTGAGCTGTCTTGGAGCACAGGAAGATCTGTCACATAGTTGTCAGTCTTCAGCTCTTTCTGACATGCCTGTGGAAAACCTACCAAGGACTTAAGGCCCCAGAGTGTTAACAGGTCAGCAGGAATTTTTTTGGTATTAATGTTGAGAAGAGTGTGGAAAATTGTTGGATAGTTGGTAGACAGAGAAGAAGGGCTTTGTGTGAAAGGAATGAACAGCAAAGTACTGCAATTGAGACTACAACTACTACTGCATTGTTTTTAACTTAGTGTATTAGACTCTTATTTCATATGCCTCAAATTATGGACAAAGAAGCACATTTTTTGTTCATATTTAGCCACAATTGTAGAAGGAAAAAAAAAAGTCAATGTTGCTGTCAGCAAAATCCAGCTGTAATGTTGCAATCACAGCTTCTCAGAAATAGTCTCTTGACCTATCAGAAAATACATGTGTGGTCCGATCATAGCCAGAATGTTTGTCTGGAATTTCTCCACTGTTCTCATCTATGGCTAATGTTTATGACCACTTTTGTGCAGCTCTGGGGGTCCTCTGTCCTACCAAATATGTCTTTTTCTCTGTGATAGATTAAAGGACTGTTTGTGACCAAGTGTTCTGCTTTACTATTGCTATGCAGTGTGTCACTGATCCAGAAAATAGGCATGAAATTCAGAGAAAATTTATAGTTCCTACATTTGTTAAAGAAATAGCAGAAGGCCAACAGAGCTGCATATAACTGCCGAACATCCAAACTTCAGTGAGTAGGTGCCTGCAAATTGGTGTCATTCTTATCTCCTGTAACTCACCTCTTTGTGAGGCACCTGACAATAGGTTTGAGGAAAAATACTGTGTTTCAGAACTGGATCTTCAGCTGCAACCTAGCAGACAAGTAGTGGGAAGCTCTGAGAGCTGAATGCTGCAAGGTATTTAACAGAAATTATCTAATAAGAGGCAGTGACAGCGATCAAGAGTCAACACCCAGTAGAGCTGCTGGAGCACAAGGTGAGACCAGAAAGAAATTACTGACAATTTATGATCTGCCCAGGCCGTGTGTGCAAAATGTGAAGAATATCAGTACACGAAAGAAAAATTTGTACCTGTTTAGCCTGGGATCAATCCCTCATCATGCAACAGCAGTTGATTTTATTTTTATTTTTTTTGTATTGCCAAGATGACACAAGAAATGAGACTAAACAGCAGAATTAATATTTCTTACATTAATTTTTTATGGGCTTGTTTAAAATTCGTAATTTTTGTTTGGTCCATGAAAGGCCCAGAGGAAGAAAAATGAGGAACACAGAAAATGTGATCACAGAGTGAGCTATGACCATCAGGAGTGTTACTCCTAAAAGAAGGATTTGGGAGCCACTTTGCTACCCCATGAACACTGTGTGGTGCTCTGCTGATATGCTAAGTGCCAGCTCCATACTGTGTCCATGTAGACATATGAAAGATTTTGTTCAAATGACTACAAATGATTTTGCTGACTACAAAATCTCCTAGTACTAGGCAGCGTAGCAGGGCTAAACAAAAGATCTATCTTGTCAGTTGAACTTTGGAGTTTCCATATGGTCTTGGGCAATACCAATTTTAATGGCAGTGTCACAGCTAATAAATGGCTAACAAGCAGAGCTGCAATGTCAGTTGGACGAAATGAAGACCTCCATGTTCTTTGCAGCTCTAATTATAACATGTGCAGTATGTTCAAAGCTAGATAAGAAATATTCATTTCAGCTCCGCTGCCTGCCTGAAATAACCTGAATAGCTCTTCTCTGTCTGTTGTATTTGCAAATCTAAATATACCACACAAACCCATTCAGTTTGAATTACATCTGAAGAGGAACCCAAACCTGACCTCAGACCTTAGCTACTGCTGCAACTTTATTTTGGAGTTGGGAATCTGTATATGGACAATTTCAAATCCAAATATCTTTTATTGTGAGTCTTTTCCAAGACATCTAAATAAGAGTGGCTCTAAAACTGAAAGTAACAAACAAAGCTGCATGACTTCTGCATTTTTTTTTTTGTGGTTGATCATTAAAAGAAACAGAAAATATGGGAATAGAATCATAGACTCAATAAGGCTGGAAAACATCACAAAGATCATATAGTCCAACCATCAAGAGCTTCAATATTATTCCCATTTTTATTTTTGTTCAAAAATATTCAGCTTTTTTTTGGTTAAGCCTTATGTATTTCATTTCTAGCCCAAGTGGAATGTTTAATTTAATTATAATAATTGTTATCATTTTAAATTTGCATGTAACTTTCTTTTTCAGCACAGATTTATTTCTTTTTTTTTGAAAGGAACATAGGAATATTTCTAACAGCTTATGTAATCAAACTGGAACCAAATTCATGGATGTTTCTCCCTTCCAAATATATATTAAAAAAAAAAAAATCTCATATTTGTGAAAAACATTCCCCAGAGCTACCCACATGTACCTGCCAGACTGACATTTTCATGTGAAAGCACAGAATTTTCATCCCACGTGCTCCATAACATTGACCTCAAGCCATAATTTACGTTGCTAATAATGTGCTCTTTGAAAAAAAAAAAGAAATACAAGGTGAGGCTGAAGGAAAGGTTTGGTTGTCAGATGCCATGGCAGTGAGCAGAGTTTGACAGCAGGGAGCACGAGGTGAAGAGGAAAGAGACGGCTGTTATTATGTGTTATGTTCCTCCATGAAGCGGGGAAGACGGACCCACTCCTGCAGTTTCAGCCGTTCCCTCTTCAGCCCAGGATGCTTATCCTTGAACTCTGACACTGAGCTGAGAATTAATGACATTATTTTGCAGACTGGAAGCTCAACAGGGCAGGGACTATCTCTCTGTTTGCACTCCTTCGGCACTTAGCACAGTGCAGCCTTGGTGGATAAGATGGCCTCGGGACAGTGCAAACAATCATATAAATAACTCCTCATATACAGGAAAGCCTCACTGGAAAGTTTAATTGCTGTGACAATACCAACATCTGCTCCGGTAAAAGCCTACTTGTATTCCTACATCACATTAGCAATTTGGGATGATTCTCCCTGCACGTTGGCATCTAAAGTATATTTTACTTTGCCTACAAAGCTCCCCCGCTGTCAAGTGCTTCAGCTTTCCTCCTATGCAGCATTTTTATTCTAAACACACATTTTTAAGTGCAGCTGGGGCTAAGTGACCAGCAAATCTGATTACTGCGAGTGTACAATGTCTGACATCCTTTATGCACTTGATTCTTGACTCAACACAGTGGGGGCTAATGGGAGCTGTGAGGATAATGCCCTGTGTGGCAGGTTGAGAGCACAGCTCTGAAAATTAACATGGGAGGCTTTCCATCTTCATAAGGCTGTTTTGCTGGCAATGACAGTGATGGGTGGTGTGTAATATCAGGAAAGATCAGACTGTGGCAAAAACAGAAATCTTATGAGGCCAATGAAGGGGCTCTCAAAGACCTTGGACACTGTGGAGAGGACCTAAAGTCTGACTATTACAAATTAGATATCAACTTAAAAAAATCATGCTGATTAAAGAAGTGGTGGCAGAGAATTACCGAAATAAAGTTTTTCTTTTATCCATCACAAAAAAGAATGGCTGTGCTTGTAAAACAGGGAGCCAGAAGATTTATTTCACACAGATTCTAGAAAAACTCTTGGAGACAGTAACATGTCTTCCCTCTCACTCTATGCACGATCAAGTTAAATTAGAAATTCTTCAGAGGAGGGGTGATTCCTTGTTATGTGTCTGCTACAGCGGCACCCTGGCCTGTGAACATATGCTGGTGTTTTTAATAGCTCTGTGATGAGGTTTGTTGTAAGAATGTCTCAGTGAAAATACAATGCTTGCACTGTGTGGGAGGTCAGACTAGATAATTTTAATAGGCCCTCCTGAACATGAAATATATTATCAAACAGCAACAGAGTAATACAGGCAGCAATTATTTTTGTAATGAGAATGGTGATTGTGTGGACAGCATTGAGTGAAAATAAATGAGAGCCAGAGAATAATAGCAGGCTTCTGTAACATGAAAAGGAACAAACATTCCTATAAACAGAATTAGTATTGTTAATGCTTCATATTCACGCATCATTTTCCTGAGCTGTCACCTCCATTTTGGAGAAGGAGCAAACAGAGAGGAGAGGTGAAGTGGATGCCCAAGAGCACACAGTTGTGTGCTGGATGAGAGCTATGAGAGCTGCATCTCCTGGCTCTTAAACCACTTCTGCATGCTTCCTATGAGACTTCTCACTCACCTGGAAGTTCTGAAGTACATGGCACTGGTGAGCTGACCCTCTCTTGACCTTCACTACTCTCACCCTGTTGAACGTATGTGACATCCTGGGGACCTCTGGCAGTCATTGTACCTCACATCAGATCAGTGTGACATCTTCTCAGGACAGCTTGGACAGAGGTAGCCCTGTGCATTTATATTGTCTTCTTTTGTTTGCCTTTCATTGCTAGACACACATTTTCACACTGGATAATCTTCCCTACCCTTACTAGCTACTTGAGACTAATTTATAGATGCTATGCACAGTGGCTATAAGGCCAGAAGCCAAGTTACCAACAGATGTAAATCAGGAGCTGCAGCAATTTGCATCAGCTCATTATCTGATATGGCACTAAATGTGTCCTTCCTTCTGTCCCCAACACAGGATTCTCTGTCTACAGTATGCAATGACAGTAAAATGCTAGTGAAAGCCCTCTCTAGTAACCTTTTGCAGTCTGGTTTATTAATTGGACCATGAGACTCACAAGCACTGTGTTTCTACCTCAGCTACTAATTATCTGGCACTCAAATCCTAAATTAAATACCTTATACAGGTGATTGGAATCTTAGGGGGTTGTGATTCTTTCCTCTTGTTTTAAGGAGACAGACTCTTTCTTACTCTGTATTTACAAAACTGGGAAGAAGATGACAGGAACGATTTTGCTTCCTTGCTAGTAACATTCATGACACCAATGCTATTGAGGGGAAAAAAAGAAAAGGAAAAAAAAAATTATACTACAATAGTGATGTTTTGGCAGTCTGTGAACAACTGCACTTATACAGGGCTATTAATAGATTAAGATCATGTCTACTGTACTCCCAACAGTTATCTAAGGATCCTGAAGTGTACTTGTAATAATAGCAATGCTTAGTACTTAAAGAGTTTTATATATCCAAAGTACTGTACAAACATTAACTAATTGATCATCAGCACCACAGTGATCTGTCAATATTAATCAGAAATACTTTTTGAAGAAAGATCAACCCTGTATTTAATTTGTTCAGGTAGCAGATCTACTCCTAAGAAGGCCTTGCACTCTAGATGCTGAGTGCCTTCCTACTGTAAAATTAAGTGTTGTAAGAAACACCTATCATGGATGCTTTATTTTCTTATTTGACTTCTTGGAAATAAATATTACAAAGTGGAATGATTCCTTGCTATAAGATGTTTTAGTACATCTGTAGGTCTTACACTTTCTAAATATATTCATTTGCATAAATCTGTACTAAAGAAAATACTGACAAAAACTGTTAGTGTGTTATGTGGTAGTTCCTACTTGGTAGATGAACATCCTTCTTCTGTATGTACAGAACAAAGTTCTTTAATATTCAGCACCATTATAGCATAATAGTAGAAAGATTTGTTTTCTTTGACTATGAAAATTAAGTAGATCCAGAAATAGGACATACATTTTTCTTCTTTTTCTATTGTTATGAGTCATGATGTTCTTTCAATGACATTGACATACCAGGGAATGACTCTCAGAGTTTGCCTTGCGTGGTTTCTATTATTTGAGTTGTTGTGGTGGTGTCTTTTTTAGCACATGACCAACGTAAATCATAGAATCATATAATATCCCAAGTTAGAAAGGACCCATAAGGATCCTCGAGTCCATTTCCTGGCCCCACACAGGACCACCCAAAAATCAGAACATATGTCTGAGAGCATTGTCCAGATTCTTGAACTCTGGCAGATCAGTGCTGTGACCACTTCCCCAGTGAGGCTGTTCCAGTGCTTGGTTGCCACCTAGGTGAAGAACCTTTTCCAGATATGCAACCAGAACCTCCCCTTCATGCTTTTTCTGTAGTATTATCATTAGTCACCAGAGAGAGGAGATCAATGCCTGCCTCTCTGCTCCCCCCAAACTCCCACAAACTTATCAATGGTTTGTTTCATCTGTCTCACCATACCAACTCTGATGGAAAGGACTGTCACAGGAGCCCATTACAATTGTAGAAGTAGGTCATAATATCTCCTTCCTTCGAGAAGTTTAAAGGCACCTGGACATGGACTAGCTTGCTCTAGATGTCCCTGTTTGAGCTGAAGGGTTGTACCAAATGACTTTCCTCCCAAACTCAATAATTCATTGACATCCTAATATAGTGACTACTTTTAATACAGAAGTACATGCAGTAACACAGAGACAACTATCCATCCTCTGAATACAATGAAAATGTAATATCATAAAGCAGAAAATCAAGCTCTTCAGAGAATTTTGTTTGTGTCCCCTTAAATCTACATATATACATGGGTCTTTAATAATTAAGCTCTTCTGAACAACCTTGTTTCTCTGAGTACCCTGAAATGCTAAGAAACAGTGTGTTCTTTCCACTTTCTTACTCAGTGTGTGGCCATTTTAAAAAGTTATTTTATTTTCTGATTTTATTTTATTTTTTATTTTCCTACACACTATCTAGCCAAACTTTTCTGTTCTTTTCCATATGGAATTATCTGTCATTCTAAGTGCTTCACAACTATTAATGAATTCCAGCTGTATTCCAGTACAGGGTGGAGGACAAGAGAAGAATAAGACGATTTAAAGTTTCTTGTGCATTTAACTATTGCATGTCTGATTTTATAAAAGCTTCTGTAGTTTTATTAAAGCTATAATAAGATTAGGCAGAGATGTAGTTTGCTAGATATACAAGAAGAAAAATAATAAGGAACAAAATCGTATTTCCTGTCATAGTATTAAAATGTACATGATTCACTGGTAGGTTTGGAAACTATAGTTACGTCACACATACTCCTGCCACTAAAATAGGAGTATCAATAGTACCATAAGTGTTCCTCAGAAGGAGAGGTTAGCATATATTTTGTAAGCCCTGTGAGGCTCTGTGTTGCAAATGTGGTTTGCAGAGGGTTTCCACTGTTGGAGTCTCTGCAGACTGTGAGATGGAATGAGCAAAACATTAGTAAAGCAATTGCTGGTGGGTGTGCAGACTTTCAATGTGGGCTGATAGTACCAAGCACTGACTGATTAAGACAATATCAGTAATGCTGGTGGGTTGGCTGGATGACCAAAAATGTAAGCCTTTCTGAATTGCTGTTCATTTTCCCCTATCTATTACGACTCCACCAACACAAGGACCTTCTTTTTGTTTCTCTCAGACACCTCTGCAAAGCCCCTTCCCTCCCTCTTATTCTTAGCCTTCTGCTACATTTTTTTAATTTTTTCTCAATTCAATTTCAGTTTCACAACTTGAATTCTCTTTTTTTTCCCCCCAATAACTCAATTATCTTCCCACATTTCTTGTCTAATCCTATTCAGACAATTTTATTTCCTCTTTCTATTTTGTTTCATCTTGCTTGTTACTGACCTCAGTTTCCAATTCACCAGCTCATGGTCTCACAGTGTCATTATAGCCTTCATCCTGGTCCCAGTCACATGGGATGCACATGAAGATTCATAGATTCAGAGATACATTAAGTTGGAAAGAACCTACAAGATCATCTAGTCCAACCATCCTCCTACCACCATCCCTACCCACCAAGCTACTAAATCAAATCCCTTAGCCCCTCATCTAAACGCTTCTTGAACAGCGCTAGGGACGGTGCCTCAACCACCTCCCTAGGCAGGCCATTCCAGTGCCGGACCACTCTTTCAGAGAAAAAATTTTTCCTCAGATCTAATCTAAATCTTCCCCGGCACAACTTGTGGCCATTCCCTGTCATCCTGTCATTAGCTTTCTGGGAGAAGAGGCCAACCCCCTCCTCACCACAGCCCCCCTTCAGGAAGTGGTGGAGTGCTATAAGATGTACCTCAACAACCTATATCCACTCTCAATCCACTCTTTCTGGATCCTAGTTCCAAGGCTACAGCTGTGTCTTTGTGCTTTAATTACCTAAATCACCTTCTTTCTAATTTGCATTTAAATCAAATGTATAAACATTCCAGCTTGACTACCAACAGAGAAAGTGCAAAATAAGTTTTTCACTTTCATTTGAGGATCCTGAATCACATGAAGCTAGGAGAAGTCTGCTGTCCTTGAAGAATTACCTGGTCTATTACTCAAGGGCAGAGAAAGTTGAGAGTAAACTTACGCTGTGTTTTGGGCATAACATACAGCTCCACAGGGCAACTCTAGAACTAAAAGTTGTATGATAGCATTAGCAAGGTGCTGATATGTAGGGTTACCACCCTGAACTCTTTCCAAAACACATTTTTCTCTCCACATGAATCAGAAAAGATTAGATCTCCCCAGTATACTGCTGAATTGCTAGATTTGCCTTCATCCTTCACTGAAGGCTGTTACATCATGTAGATGCTCAGGGAGGTGGTGGAATCACTGTCCCTGAAGCTTTTCAAGGAAATTGTAGGTGTTGCTCTGAGGAACATGGTTTAGTGGGCATGGTGGCAATAGGATGATGGTTGGAATAGATGATCTTATTATTTTTTTCCAACCTTAATCATTCCATGATCTTATGATTTTATGTCAGCTCAGGGAACTCTTCAAAGAGTCTTTCAGTGTAACATTTAAGCATGCATGTTGTCAAGTCTCGGTATGTATTTGTATGCTTGTGCCACAAAGAAAGAAAAATAAAAATATTAGAAAGAGAGAGAAATAAATAAATTTAATTCAGGGATTAAATTCAGGAATTTCATTAGGGTCTGTCTTGCTCATCGTTTAGTCAAATAGTCAAATAGGCTTCCAGTGGATGAGTCCCTCAGCTTCTGTGGAACACATCCAAACCTCCCAAGCCTGCAGAAATCTCAGGAGAATGTGAAATTCCTCTCAGTTTTGTGAATCTCAGTTTCCAGTGTACAAGATGAGTTGTTGGGTTTTTTTTTAATCCCAGATGGAGTGTGGAAGGGAAATGAAAAGCAAAGCTTTCTGTCATAGGCTTGGGGTACCTCTAAGTATTAAACACCCTTAGAGAGGCTATTTTTTTATTATTAAATACATATTATTCCAGTCTACAGGGAACATTCTCTGTCACTTGCAAATTCTGCTTTGCTCCTATGAACTCTCTGTGTATTTCTACCTTTGTACTATCTTTTGGTGTGTTTGCTAGATAAAATCACAGCAAGTCTGTTGCTGAAGGGAAAACTGAACAACAGATCTTCTGAAACTCAGGTCAGACCTCTTCCCATTAGACAGCTTCTCCCTACACTACCAGTAAAAGTGGAATTTTTTGCTTGATGTTATGTCAAAACACAGGTCACTTCAGTGAAGCTATACAAAAATTTTATGGGTTTAGCTTTGAAATGTCTCAGTATTCATAAGTGAAATGGATAATGTGAAACAATTTTGTTTGAAATAATGTACCATAGGATAAAAAAAAGCTAAGTGAATTTTCACACACACACACACACACACACACACACACACACACACACAAAATGCAACCCTGTTCTCCTTTGTTTTGACTGAGTGCAAAATGCAACAGAAACATCTTTTATTTAATGTAGTAGCCCTAATTGGCTAACCTCATAGACTGGGATTAAAACAAAAAAAAAGACGATACAAAAAAACTCACCTGAAGAGAGACAAGTATTATCCTACAAAATAGAATTCATACCAGACAGTTCATTCTGTGTGGATGAATTTACTTTTACTGGAAAGAAACTTCAGGACATAAAGAGAAAACTCCATAATGTACCCACAAACACACACAAAAACACTATATGTTTGTATAAAGACATGTCTTAGATACAGATTTTCTGGAAAACATTTTTATCAGTGAGTACTTACTCACTGACTATACTCACTTTTCACTGTCTTCTTCCTCCCTCCCTCCCTCCCTCCCTCCCTCCCTCCCTCCCTCCCTCCCTCCCTCCCTTCCTTCCTTCCTTCCTTCCTTCCTTCCTTCCTTCCTTCCTTCCTTCCTTCCTTCCTTCCTTCCTTCCTTCCTTCCTTCCTTCCTTCCTTCCTTCCTTCCTTCCTTCCTTCCTTCCTTCCTTCCTTCCTTCCTTCCTTCCTTCCTTCCTTCCTTCCTTCCTTCCTTCCCTCCTTCCTTCCCTCCTTCCTTCCCTCCTTCCTTCCCTCCTTCCTTCCCTCCTTCCTTCCCTCCTTCCTTCCCTCCTTCCTTCCCTCCTTCCTTCCCTCCTTCCTTCCCTCCTTCCTTCCCTCCTTCCTTCCCTCCTTCCTTCCCTCCTTCCTTCCCTCCTTCCTTCCCTCCTTCCTTCCCTCCTTCCTTCCCTCCTTCCTTCCTTCCTTCCTTCCTTCCTTCCTTCCTTCCTTCCTTCCTTCCTTCCTTCCTTCCTTCCTTCCTTCCTTCCTTCCTTCCTTCCTTCCTTCCTTCCTTCCTTCCTTCCTTCCTTCCTTCCTTCCTTCCTTCCTTCCTTCCTTCCTTCCTTCCTTCCTTCCTTCCTTCCTTCCTTCCCTCCTTCCTTCCCTCCTTCCTTCCCTCCTTCCTTCCCTCCTTCCTTCCCTCCTTCCTTCCTCCCTCCCTCCCTCCCTCCCTCCCTCCCTCCCTCCCTTCCTTTTCCTATTGAAGGGTGACCATAAGCAGCAGATTAACCATCAGTTTGCCATGGCAGCACAAAATGCATCAGTTATACAAGAAAAGTTTACCTTTAACCTCACAAGTAGAAGCTTTGTAATGCAGAGAAATGCCATTCATAAATTTCTCTTTGATCTCTATAGCCAAGGCATAAAAAGAAGAAAAAGCATTTTAAATGAGGCTACTTCCAAGCTGCTATAATGGACGTTTTATCATAGTTTACACTGCAGAAAGTACTGAGAAGGGAGCAAGAGGATGGGAATAACAGTGTAGAAGCATTGTATGCTTTTATATCCTTTTAAGGATATATGTGAAGTGTCCCATGTACAGGATAGGGAGTAAGGAATCGCAAGATGGCTTTTATGCTTATTTCCTTGAGGGTCTAGGCATGAAACAGATTTTATTTTCTACCTTATTTATCCATATTTGTAAAAGAAGTATGAAAATATTTTTTTTTTTTCTGATTTAAAGTATGGGTGCTAAGATCAATGACAGAAAATTTGAGCTGGAGATATGGAAAAAAATAGATATCATTGTCTTTGCTCAGTTCCACTCTATATATTTGCAAATACCTTTGATCCCTTTCAAGTGTGTACCTCAAAAGCAGTTGTATATCCTATAGTGCAACCCTAAGAAACACTGTGAGTCAAAGTCATGACTCATGGCTGGACTACCAGATGGAGGAAACCCCTGATCTCAGTATCCTACCAGTATTTTTGCCAGTGAACCTAACTCCAAGCTCTTCTTCTAGTGTGCATTTGAAGTACACCACCCCAGTGAATAACAGCTCTGTTAATCTTCTATTAAGGACTTCATTGACTCCAATGTGAAAAACACTGTGCCTCCTGGTAGAACATTTGTTGTGTTTCAGCTAGTATAGTAAGTAAGTAAATCAAACCTCTGTTCTTGGATTCATTCCCTCTTTCTATCCCAAATTACTCTTTCAACTCACTATCCCTCAAGGATGCTATTTCAATGTTAATATTTTATGCATTTAACTATGATAAATAAAGAATGTAAACATGGAACATGAACGCATTCCAGAAGGATAAAATAGCACTGTAAAAACTCAATTTTCCTTTGATTTTCAGAAGTTATTTCTTATGAGAATTAGAGGTGTACAGGAGAAAAGGCTTGCCAGGCAAAAGTTATAATGAAAAACAGAGCGATAAAATAAACAGTGTTTTAAAACTCTAGCCATCGTTTTACAGAAAATACTGTGGGGAAGTGAAAGGAAGACTGATATGAGTCAATTAAAATATGTACGTGTAACCTCTGAATCCTTTTTTTTTTTTAATTTTTAATTTTTTTTTTTTTTTTAGTGGAGAACTTCAGACTGATAAGAAAAACATGGTAAGAAAATGAGATTTCTTCAGGCATATGTGGGCTGGGGGAGACATCTTCAGGACTGTACATTTTTTTGTCCATAACATTTCAAGTGATCTATTAAGCCTGATTCATTAAAAACTCTCAAAATAAAGAACACATGTATTTGAAGATTTTTCTGGATGAGAGAAGAAATTCCAGCAATGTCACATTTTTTTTGATAGACAAATTCTGCAAGTATTAAAAAATAAAAAGAAGAGTGAAAGAGAAAATAAAAATAGAAAAAAAAATACTGCCACTATTGGCTGGAAGGGAAGGAACAGGGAAATGACAGGTGTTCCTACCATAGTTTCTGAGTTTTCATGAATCTCATAAAACACACGGAGACTTGGGATAAATGAAAAAGCAGGGAGATAGTGAACTCGGGAAACATATAATTTATCTGTCTAGACTGGGGAGCTGTGTTATCACAGCATCAAAACAGAAATTTTGTCTAAATAATGCTTGAAATTATGTGAGTGGAAGGTATGGACCCAATGAGTGATGGAGACTGACTATATAAGTAGATTGTGATGGGGTGGAGTTTTACTTCCATTTTTTCAGTTTACTGGCATCAGAAGAAAGCAGGACATCTGGAAAATTTTCAGTGTTTTGAAGGTAAGATAGGGGCAGGACTTCAGTCCAGATTTAGTGCCAGCATGAGGTGCTCATGCATTCTGTTGCTTTAGTCTGCCTTTGCACATCTTTCCTCTGTCATTTTCCACATGTTGAATCATGCTATTTCTGCTCCTTTAGAAGATGAGGAAGCAGAAGTAATAAGCAAGCCCATATTTCCCAGAGTACTACATTATTTCTAACTTGTTGATCCTGAGATATTACCAATTTTGAATAACAAAATCCCACCTCCTACTCCCTAACTACCTCTAGATCTGGATGGATACCTTGCATTTTACATTATAAATTGGCACAAATGATGCCACTTAGAACATTACGGCAGGTTTCAGCAGGAGGCTTACAAATGCCACTCGTAATTAATAAAAACTCCAATCTCAAATACATTTCACAGTTTCTTCCTGGGGAGAAGTACTTCACACTTTTTGAACTTTCAGGCTGATGGGTTGAGCGCACAATTGGTGCAGTTTCTTTTGAAGTGGATAATCCAGCACACGGCTGAGCAAATGACAAACCAGATGTGGAATGAAAGGTACCCCTCAGGGCTCAGAGAACCAGAGAAACAATGGAATCTGCGGGACATTTTTAGTGAATCAGACCCTTGTTCTCCTTCACAAAGGAGGAGAAGAAAAAAAACAACAAAACCACGGTGACACAAAAAACATGCAGCAACAAATTGATGACAACTTCTGCAAATGGGAACATGAACTACATGGCATGTGGATAAAAGAGAAAGCATCTGCAAAACATGTGAGGAAAACTGTGAATATAATTCTAGCAATTATGATTATAGTGTTGTATACGCTACTGCACTTAATTACAATTTTCTGTTCTTTTCATGCTATGGAAATGGACTAAATGGACTACAAAATATATCTCAAAAGACAAGCAATCTGCGGAATGAATAGGATCCTCCTTTATCTTAATACAATGAGGACCACATTTCATAAACATGGCAGCATCTCCCTGATAATTCTTCAGAACAGAACTTTGATTAAAAAATGAACATTGTGAAAAAAATTAGCGGCTATTATTATTTCATCTGAGAACATGAATAGGATTATTAGGAGAATTAGAAAGAGGGTATAAAAAAAAAAGGAACAACAAAAAGGAGTTTACTTTGAGAGTTACATTAAAATGGTAATGTTTTTCTTAAAAATAATCCAATGTTATTTTATTGAAAGTGAAAAGGCAGGGTTTCTAAAAATCTTCTTTTGCATGCTTAGAGCTTTCCACATTTTTCTTTATTGAAATGAGAATGTGTACAACTTTTGTAGTACTCACATACTCTGTTAAAAGTTAAAACAACAGTCATAATCATTCATCTTAAACTGTGAACCAGAACAGTTTTTCTGGGTAGATCTGTAAAATATTTTGCAAATAATGAATTCTGTTTAGGAACATTGGTCCAGAAGGGACCCCTGAGGGAGCTGAGTTAATTTGCAAGGTTTTTTTTTCCTTTTTTTTTCTGTACACATTTAAAAATGTACACTCATGCTTCAAGCGCAGGTTTCAGGCAGTTCAGATTCTCTACTGAATTAAATGAGCCAGTGCAGATTTACAGGACCTGAAGAAGACATCATACCTATTGATATGGGGAGTTATATGAAAGCATGGTGTTGTACAACATAAGGTTTTCAGTGGCACGAATTTGGGACAATGGCATACTTGGGAATAGTAAAGCTGTGAGTTACAAGATTCTTTGTAAAGACACACTGATAAAACTTGACAGTTCATTGCCCCATCATGTATACTGCAAGCCTCATTCATTTTATAGATTTTTTGAGTGTTTAAGAGTGAAATGAGTTGGATAACTTGTCTCTAAATAACTTAGAAAGTCTGACTATGTGTTTGCAGAGAAAGGTTTAGCTGCATGGGAAAGCTGCTGGAGGCAAATAACAAATAAAAAAGCTGAAAATCTATGTGTGGTTGGAGAGGAGCACAAATCTCAAGATACAGAACTATGAAATGAGAAGGAAGACAGCAACAGGAGCTGTCATGTTTTGGACATATCTGAGGAGGAAAGCAAGAAAGAGAGTGGCTGTGAAGCTCGGAGAGTGAGGTGTGAGCAAGGCAGAGAGAAAAGTTTAGATTTCTTTGGGGTAAAAAGTAGATGGATTTAATGCAGAGGTATACCAGCCTTCTGGGCCACACTATCCATCCTGGACATTCCAAACATAGCACCTGGGAATGCTCAAGGGAGTGAAGAAACTGAGTGCAAGAAATACATATAAATGTGCTTATCGTGCAAGTTATTCAGATATATTTCTTTCTCAGAAGCATCTATGAAAGCTGTAGGGAGAGTCATTTACTTTGAAGGGACTTTTTCTTCAGTATTCACAATGAAGACACACACTGAACAATTACAATGTGAATGTTAATAGGACTTCCTTGATCTTTGTAGAAGTCATTATGGCCATGGGTAACTTAGGTCGTGCTCTTTGAAGTGCAGAATATAAGGGTATTATATAGGAAATGAATGGTGATCTAATCCTACTAGGCTCCTGAGCACACATGTCCAGATACATACTGTTCAGTGTCTACTGAGTAGTTTGTGTTTGAGTTCATAAAAACTGGCCTGAAGTTATTTCTTAAATGCTTTTCATTACAAATTCATCTTTGAGATTTTTTGCAGACTTCAATTAGATTTCTCCTGATCTATACCATCAATCAACATATAATCCTGTTTGGCATATAATAGTTTGGCATGGGTTGGAAGGGACCTCAAAGATCATCTAGTTCCAACACCCTATAGTAGGCAGGGTTGGCTATCACTAAGTCAGAAACTAGATCTGGCTGACCAGAGCCCCATCCAATCTATCCTTAAACACCTCTAGGGATTATATGTCATTGATAATGCTAGTACACATTAGGATAAAACTAATCCTTCTCCTGACTGAATCTGGATTAAATTAGATCATCGCAATATCTCCAATATTTACATCAGAGGGTTAATATGCATTCAGATTTTCGGTGTGTCATATTACATGAATTTACTTGTAGTTTCCTTAGTTTTTCTTCTGCAATCATCTCATTTGGAGCAAACAATCCTCTATTGCTACAACTTTTACAAAATCTAACATCCTTGCTTGAGGTCATGTATCTGAGCAATTCCTTCACTACCTACTGCCTTCCACAGAGGCTTTGTCTAGACTTAGAAACAGAAGCTAAGTGAATAGATTTATGACAGTCTGGACAAGCAGTACAGCTCTCAGTCTCAAATTTGATCTTCTTGTTCTGTGTTTTCACAGATTTATACAGCTCAGAGAAGTTTATAACACTCTCTCCATAACTGAGACAGCCATGTTTTGTTATTGGATTGCAGGACTCTATAACTACCATACATCTAATATTGTTTGTTTAAATTTGTGTTTCACCAACAGTATGAAAATGGCCTCTCTCTGAAGGCTATTTCTTGCCATGCATTCTGTACATATATATTTTTTTGTTTGAAGGAAAAGAAAATTCTTGTGTTTTTTCATAAGAAGCAAAAGAATTGACTTTTTTTTTTGTTATGGACAGCTACATGTAGGAAAATGCTGACTCCTAAAAGGTTAATTTGAACATGTATACTGATATTAGAAGAATTTAATTAAAGCCCATTTTAAAATGTAATACTTATTATTAGCTTGTGTACTTTCTAATTATTTTACAGGCTTTTATTTTTTATGGCAAGAATCCAATCATTACAAAGCTGTGAAACTTGATACATACGCAAGCAAAGAAATGCATCTGCAAACTTTGTTTAAAGAGGGAATTGTCAGAAATACCACAGTGCAACATTTCACAGAAATGAAAAAACTTTGCTTTTAATGACATAATCCTTCTCTTCTGTGTTAATATACTAAAGACTACATTAACAATTTTGGAGGGCAAGAGGGGAGAGAGGACTACACTTAGAAAGCGCTGGGCTGTGTAATATCATCACCACCAAAAGATTAAGAAGTAAAATCAATATCTCAGTGTACACCCAATGCTTTGTCTTTTCCAATTTTTCAAGTGTACACCAGAAATAGATTCTGATGTCAGCTTGAGTCCTGATCTTGGAAACATCATCCTTGCCCACAAAGAAAAATAATTTAACAAATTTGAAATAAATAGCAGTATATAAAGTGGGATTTTTGAATACAAATATTTTTCTAAGGACTTTCATAGACTCTCTGTGTACTTAATTAAGTAGTACCCTTACACCTGAATTCATGAGCTACGAAATCAGAATGCTTACAGGTACAGTAGTGTCTGCTAAGATGGAATGAAAGCTGTCAAGAAAAAATTCCAAATCTGTTAGTCTTGTTTTCTGAGCATCTTCTTGTATCTTGTCACCACTCTTGTTCCACCCAAAAATCTTTAATCTGGATTTTTCCACTGTCTTTGACTAGGATAATGTAATAAATAAATGGCTTGTTTATCTTTAAATCAGGCTTTCCTGAAAGACAAAGAGGCACTATGAAAATAATGGTACTGTAGTTATCCAGAGAATTAAACCCAGGGGGAAGAGACTATATCAAAAAGATCATGTTTTTAATCCACCTCCATGGTTGTGACAGATGGTCCAACCAAAGAAACAGCACATTAAGCAGACGGACTTGGTATCTGATTCCCAATTACAAGAGTTGCTCCAGGTGGAAGATTACTTCTACTGATGAGGGAAAGTGATTTGCCCCCAGTTGGAGTCCAAAAAACTGCTCACTCTTTAGCATTAAAGGTTCACACTCACCTTTCAAAGTTGGGATGTAGCATTAAAGATCTAATAATAGGCTCATGGAAGATGGCTATTATGCTTAGTAGGTCACTGATCAACCCTTAAATGTGAATGATATAAAGTTAAGAAGTTAAGATACACAATCCAGGTGACTGGGCTCTGCTCAAAGGTTGAATGTCAGATAATATTAGGTACAGCACAAGAAACTGTGAGACATTCATAGCAAACTACAGTGGGGGAGTGAATGACCAGCTATGTTTACACTCAATGTGTACACTGAGAATACGCATTTAATCTTGCCTACCCTGGACTCCAAAATGGGAAAAGCAGCAGCCCCATATCTAGCAGAGCAAAAGAGGAATCCCCTGCCCTCAAAGACCACCAGATGTATTTTTCCCTTAACAGAAGTGCCAAAAGTATTTAAAATACTCTTTGTATGTAATGTAGAAGAATAGAGCTGAAAACAATAGAACTCTGTGAAAGGCAATAAAGCTCCATTAAACTTTGTTCAGGCTCCTGCAGACAATCGTGCACTAGTTAGCAGCTGTACGTAACTATTTAGTCAAAGCATGTATTTCAGTGATAATTGCCCATCAAGTGGATAAATGGAAGTATTGTTGTGATGGATTCAACAAGTTAGTTCTGTAGATTTCTGTGCATCCAGGGGTTAGAAATATGCTCTGCTCTGAATATTGATCATCCCTCCTCAAAGCTGACACAATCAAACCAGTTTCTCAGATACCATCCACTATCTCATGTGCTTATGGCACTTGCACTAATCTTAAGCAAATGAGAAGTTGTTTGCCTTTCAGAATTAATTAAAAGTATATGAGCATGTAATCTTCGGAGTCAAACCAAAATACAGTTTCTGATCAATTAATATAGGCCTCCATCAATAATACCATTTGTGACAATAGAAAACACTGATTAAACAGAGAATTATACTGTTCATTTTAAATTGCTCACCCATTTCAAACACTGACACTCTTTTCAAACTGTTTCTGAAACAGAATTCTGATTGTAAAGCAAAGAATTCTAAGAGTCATTGTGAACTTCAAATGCTGGAACTTTTCAAGATTTTTCTCAACTTTCGTTTGATTGCAGTTAGTCTCTCAAGCAGTAAATTCTGTGAACAGTTTCAGTATGTTGCATTTTCTCTTTTTCTACTTCAAAATATCCCACTGTGCTCAATAAAAAAACAAAACAACCAAAAAACAAAATCAAAATCAAAACTCAAATTCATTGTTCCATGTCATTATCTGCAACTATCTGCATGGAGCCAAAGATGAAATTTCAATGGGTATTGGAGGGAAGTGTTCATTTGGTATCAGGTGACTCAATGATACATTGGGCAACATGCTTCACTTTATTTTTTTTTCAAGTAAATAGTAATGAAATTGCAATTTGGTACAGTTGTAATTAAATTCAACCTTTTGTTGTTTAAGCAGATCAAGTTTCTTAACTACAGTGTTTTCTTGGGTTGATATTTCTGTTCCATGACTAGGTTTGGAGAGGCAGGGACTGCTGCTTATCTTCTCTTTGCCTTAGGGACTGCTTTAGTTTCATACAAATATAACTTGCAAAAATAAAGGATGAAATAACCTTTTTCTAGTAAAGGCTGGAGTAAGCCAACTCACCTTTGTAAAGAGAAGGTGAAAATCAGCTTATATATTTCCTTTGAGCAAGGGTTTGCATCTGTTTCAGGCACATCTGGCAGTAGAGATAAATTTAAATACAAGCACTCTGCAACATCAACAGTGATATTAGTTCTAAAATGCTGGAGCACACACATAATAATAGATTGGAAAATTTGAAAGGAAATTGCACTGATCAAGAAAAGAAGAAAAATATTCCTTTCTTGCAGATGTGCGTTTTCTTTGGCTAAATATCCTGCTGAAACTGTCTTAGCTCAGTAGCCAAGACCTTTTGATTTGTTCCAAAAGTGAGGCAATAATTTAAACAGTAAAGATTATGTAATTCTTCTCTAAATGCAAACTACTTTGGAGTAGAAATAATTAAGGTTTTTCATACACAAAATAGTTGCAGTGAGGACACACAGGACAGTACTATGGCTGTGCAATGGAGACAGTATCGCCTGACAGATTTACTGCACCACATCATAAGGAGATAGAGCAGAAAAGCAAATAGCCTTTTAGGTGAGCAGGCGAGGCTTGACACTGGCCAGACACTTTAAAGATAGTTTACAAAAAGAGAGAAGTTTGGTATGACCTTCTCCTGACTCTTGTGTTATTTATTGTATAACGACAGGTTAGTGATTCTCTATGGCAACCACCCCAGGTTGGTTCAGGAGCATCTGTTGTTCCCAAGAGATTTGAAACAACCCCTCTTTCTATAATAACTCATTGCATCTCAGACTGTGAGGCTATAGAATAAATATGATTAAAACTTTATTGCTGAGATCTTCACTCACAGGTAGATCTGATTCTTCGGGATATAGGAGAAGCAGTGACAGGAAGGTGAAGGAGACCAAGAGATGACAGGCAAAGCAAGGGGAGGCAAGGAGCAGAAGCAGTGAAGTGGCAAATGGAGATATTTATAGTGATTTTATGGCCTTCTTTTAAGGGGCAAAATTCCCTGTGTGTCTAGAAAGTGATTACGATATGTCCCAGAACTTGGAGCTGGGTCTGTCTGCACCTCCTC
This sequence comes from Callipepla californica brunnescens, assembly GCA_023055505.1. Lineage (NCBI taxonomy): Eukaryota > Metazoa > Chordata > Aves > Galliformes > Odontophoridae > Callipepla > Callipepla californica. The sequence continues at coordinate 119,902,345 of JALIRH010000001.1, read as the reverse complement.
TTTTAATGGAGGGGCCCAAAGCACACTGAAAAAGCTTGACAAATCTAGAGCTAAGTTTTATTAGAGCATAAAGGAGGTCCGTAAACTTTATAAAACAGAGAAAACACAGCATACATTTTGTACAGCATAAAAGGGTTTGAAACAAACTCCTCTTCCGTCTAGTCTTCCTTATAAAAGAGGCCTATTACCTCATAGCTTCCATCTGCAAATTCTGGTTGTGAGCCTTATTCTTCTTCCCAATTGTGCACTTGTCCCACCAGCTCCCACCATTTTGCTCTCTGGTGTTCTGTTGCTGTCATGGATGAAACAGCTTTGCCCTGGTACGGGGACAAAGGAAATCCCAGCCTCTATAGAGCAAGGACTGAATTACAGCTAATACCATTCTTTTGTCTGCCATTAGGTAATGTGAGTATTGCACTTTATTTCCCCACTTTTGGTTGACTGAAGTTAAATAAAATCCATTTCAATCTGTGGATTTGATTTCCTTGGTTTTTTGCATAAGCAGTTTTTCAGCATTTTGAGAAACAACTGTTGCATAGGTTTCCCAGAGATATGATCATGTCTATGTGATTTGTAGAGAAGTTCTATACATAAAAATCAGTACTTTATCTTAGGAGACATTCATTAAAAAAGAAAACGCTACAAAAATATAAGTTCCCAATAATTTTTAATAACTAATGCACATGAAATTAGTGATTTGAAATCTTTTTTCTATATGTTACAACTAATGCTAACAGTGGGGCTGAACAAAATCAGGACTTAATGCTTCATCATTTTTATTTCCATATATATGTTTGGATTTAGTAGACTAAGTCATAATTTCTTCACAAAGTGAAGACACCTTGAGAGAAAAAAGATTAATATTCAGACAAGGTTGGAGCAATTCATTCAATTGTGTTCCTGTGCATTTCAGATGAAGTTGCCACCTTTCTTTTCTTTCAGCTAAGGAAATTTTCCTAGTAAAAGGTGGAATACATGCACTGCCCAAGCATGATATTTCCACTCAGGTACAAATATAAGCCATTAATTGGTGGATTTATGGTTTTTCTATTTAGATTTCTTTTAACTATTGGTAAAAACTGTCATGATTTTATGGTTTTTATTTTTGGTATTCCACATCAAAACATCAAGTAAGGCACAGGGAGTTAAAGAGTTAATGCTCCAGTTCCATGGACTGCCAAATTGTCAGGTACCTGGTTCTCAGAAGAGAGGAAGGACTACATACCCCAGAGGACTTTGCATTCTCATTTTCCACTCAGAGGGAAAGATAAAACTACATGCAAGTCCCAAGTCTTCCCTCTATTTGCTGGTCATCTCAGCAGTGAAGGTTCCCTATCTGTCTCACCTTCAGCTTTAGAGTAAGACCTATGGTTTCATTCACTTTTTCTCTCATTTTATTTGATTTATTTGCTTCAATTCCAATTATATTGTGTTATATTGTGCTGTTTTGGATTATTTTTGGGTCTTATTTAGTAAATTAGTATTCCTCCTCAGATTGTTGCAGCTGTTTCGTTTTTAGTCCCATTTTTCTACCCTTTCCCTTTTTCCCCCTTCCCCTTTTTCCGGGGTGTGGGACTGTGGGTCCCTCGCACCATTAGTCACAGAACTGGGCCGAACCAGCCAATAAACTGTTGATAAAAAGTCTTTATAAAATTTAGCTCTGTGAATAAGCAAATATAAATAAGGTTAAATATTTATAAATTAGCTTCACAATTTGCAGCTCAAATCAATATAATTTAATAAAGAAACTGCAACCAGAGAAGCACCTTTTCACCATTCTCCTCTATACTTGTTTTTGTACTGGTAGGGGAGGAAGTTCAAATTTGTGTTTCTTTCCCTTTCCAGTTCCTTTTCCTGTGTAAATCTAACAAAGTTAGAGCTTTAAAGAAGCTACTAAATATCTCTTAATACTTCAGTGTCATTCCATGTGTACAAAAGCTTCTCAGAACCTGTAACTTACTTTTGGCAGCTGTTACTGAGCACACCTCCCTACTGCTTTTTTCTTAACACCAAAGGAAGACTATTTAACTTCTCACATAATTTGGTACAGAGAGAAAACTTACATTTTAGTCCATGAGGTAGTGTGTTCAGGTTTTCCAAACAGTCCTTTGTTGAATCAAAACTCCACTCAACAAAAAAGTCATTATCTATGAGTCTATCAGTTTGGCTTTCCATTACACGCACAAAATAACTATAGTACCAATGTTACAGCTGAGTTATTGCAGAAAGTTCCATGTTGCCAACCTTAACATGCCATTGCTATCCTGATGCATCAGGTATGTCATTGTCTTATTTTCCCAGACACAAAACACAATCTGTGGTAAGAGTACTATAGTTAAGATGTAGATTTCACAAGTATTGCTTCTCAGAAATCTGTTGCCCACATGATAAAGTGTAAGGTGCAATTACATACAAGCAGTTACATGTTCTTTGCATTAATGGTAAGAGGAGAACTGTGGGACATGAAAGGAAATAAACAATATCAACCACATCAGTTTTAATTCAGGGCCTTAAGAACTGAATAATAACAGTAAAACATTTTGCTTCAGTTGTTAAGTAGTGAGAGCTCACCTGAACAAAGTGAACAGATGATATCAAGACTTTTATTTGTTTATTTTTGACTGTCCTAATGACATACTTGAAAAGAAACAGGAAACAATTACCCGTTCAGATTTTTGTTCTCATTACTAAAGTATTAAATCATGTTGGATATTAGGAAAAAATTATTCTCATAAAGAATAGGAATGCATCAGGATTTGCTGATCATGGAGGTGGTGCAGTCACTGTCACTGGAGGTGTTCAAGAAAAGGGTAGATATGGTGCTGAGGGACATGGTTAGTGGACATGGAGATGGGTTGATGGTTTAACCAGATGTTCCTGATGGGTCTTTCCCAATCATAATGCTTCTAAGACTCCATGATAAGTGTAATGATAAATGTACATCTGTAACTTTTCCACAGTCTAAACTCACTTTATTAATTTTGAATAAGAAATCACTGTCTTTGGAGGTTAATGAAATTTGTCACAGACCACAATTGCAAAACATTCATTTCTGTTAAAAAAGAGAAATAACACGGAAAAAAAAAAATCTTCAAATTACTGAAAAATTCAGTTCAGGTGATTGAAAATGAAAGACTGTAGATGCAACCTGTGTCATCTGTATCCAACCAGACTGCAAGTGTAGACACTTGTGCTGGTAACCAAAGCTCACTATATTTTGTCATTGAAAAGAGACTGTGCTGTTATTCAGGCTCCCTTTTGCTTTGTGTGTAGAGTAGCTCAGCTATGTGGAATGAGATGTGCTTTTTTCAAGCAATTATACAATAACCACAAAAAATAGAAAACTAAATTCATGAAGCCGGAAGGCTGTATAATTTTATTTATATTTTTGTTTGTTTGTTTGTTTTGTTATAGATACTGACACTGATGCTTACACTCTCTCTAATCAATCAGAGCCATAGGCTGACCTAAGAAAGTTCAGTGGAATATGGAGGACAAAGAATTTTGTGCTTTAATCCATTTTATTCCAGAATAGTTGGCTGAAAAATTGTCATCTTTCATTTTAATCGAAAGGTCTCTTGTTATATTAATCCATGACAAGCAAAAATCAACAAAAGAAAAAGGAAAAAAGTGCACTTTATTTTAAGGGGAAAAAATGTGAGGAAAAATATTCCTAAACTTTCTGAAATTTGATTATTTTCTTTTAGCTGAAACCTGGATACTTTTTCCCAAATAGATGTGGGTTTTTTTTGTTGTTCTGTTTTGTATTTTTTTTTATCTTTACATGCACAGGCATTTTTAGTGGAAACATCTCTGATTGGAACTACTAGTATTTCAGGATGAAAATCTTTTTGTGGTACCAAAGAGAACTTTCAATTCTGGAAGGCTCAGAGCTCATCTTTACAATGAAAACCAGGAAAAATCATCCAAATTACATAAGTCTACAAACAAGACATGTTTTAGAAATAAGCTAAATTATATCCACATTGATTTCCTGATAATATGCATTTACATTGCTTCATTAAACCACTAAAAATTAAATTGGAATTAATTTCCCGCAGTCGCTTATGCAAATAAATTCTTACAGAAAGAGGTGATAGCTCATCTTGAGGATGATATATATCTAACTTATTGGCCTAGATATTTACCATGCATTCATTCATAACAGATTAAAAACTTGAAGAAGACGCACAGAAGTGAGGAAGATAGAAGCTTTATCTGCCTTTGCCCAGCAGAGAACAAATCCCGCACAGAGGTAATGTGCTCCGTGTCACCTCTGACAAAAGCTGCAGAGCATGTCAAGGGCAAACAGAACTTGCCCAGGTGAAGTCAATCATTCAAAGTGAATTTTTTGGGTGTTTCTCATTTGTGATGGACAGGCAGTTCTCAAAGGTGGAAGGCAGACCCTATATTTTCCTCTTGCTTTTAATGTCCATGTCCTTTCAGACAGCAGAATGGAGAATGACTGTTAAATGTTTTGATAGGACAAGGGGAAATGATTTCTAAAAGAGGGGAGACTTAGATCGGATACAAAGAAATAGTTTTTTACAGTACGGATGGTGGAGCACTGGCACAAGTTGCCCAGAGAGGTGATGGTGGCCCATATGTGGAGACACTCAAGGTCAGGCTGGATGGGACTCTAAGCACCTGATGGGTGTCCCTTTTCATTGCAGGGGAGTTGGGTTGGATGGCCTTTAAGGATCCCTCCCAGCTCAAATGGTTCTATGCTTCTGTTCTATGATTCTATGATTTTCTGTACTTCCAGATACTGGCGTGGGCACTACATTTGTTTCTACTTGGCCTATTATCCACTTTTAGAATATCTGAAGATTTTGTTTTCCCTTCATTGACTTTCATGATTGCCAAATCTCTCTGTTCTGTTCTTTCTTCATATCTTTTGAAGGATCTTCTTTATGCTGGGTCAGCTCAGCTCAGCTCAACATCCAGTCTTCAGTAGCCCATTTCCAGGCACATAAAGGACAATTTTGGGAAGTCTGCTACACAGCCTCTCTGTCTAACAGAAACCCTCTGAAATCTTCCACAGATCTCTACTTTCTTGCAAATCCTTTATGAAACTCTATCATTGAGTCTGCTGAGAAACACCTTAAGAAACTGACTGTTGACTATCTGAGCAAACAAAAAATACAACATTTCCATGTATTGACCTGTCTCTTTGCATGAAAATGCTTTTTTCTTGCCTTATACTTTATATACAGGGTCTCAGAGACAGTCTATCACTTTAATCTGCATTTTTCAGTGTTTAACACCACAGTTCATGACTAGGTCTCTAGGCATTATAGTAAAATAAACAATGGGAAAAAGATAAATAAGATGGATATTCGTAAGGACTAGGTTGAAAAAACTACCTGATCAGTTCACTTCTCTGGACCTTTATTCATTCAAGGTCAAAGAGATGAAAGAGCAGAGCTTCCTCCATAAAATTTCTCAGCCCTTCCCAGTCCAAGGCACTTCAGCAAGTTCTTTTTATTGTTACTTGTCACATTACAGTTCTGCACAGTTAAAAAACATCATAGAAGCTACAGTTATTATAGTTATTAACATTTTATGGGCTTGTTATTCATACCTTAAACTCCTTAAAATGAAGTGGTGCATTTTAAGGGAGCAGCATGTATTTAATTGATTCCACTGTAAAAAGATTGCCCCACTTCAGCAGTTTCCAGTCTTTTTCCTTGGGTTTTGCTTCTATTAATGATGACAGTATCAATTTTATCTCTTTAAGCAAAATGATACAAAGCAGTTCAAATTTCCTTACTCTGCTGTGTGTCTGTGCTTGGCTTAAACATTTTCCCCTCTTTCATAACTGAGCACTGTGGAAAGGTTTGCTGTGCTACTTGTTCATGTACATTTCTCTTTCACTTCAGAGAGTAGAGTTATGGATTCATTTTTGTTATAAACAATTTTGAATTGTACCACATCTACGATGTTTTAAGTGTATGCCTTGGAGAGATACAAGCAAGTAGCTGATTCTTTTGAGGGGAGTTTGTCTCACCTAACTTTAGATGTCTGTAGAACAGATACCTGTATCCCGAGTGACTTAATTAGAATCCATTTTCAATCACTGTAGAGAAACAGGATTGCTCAGTTCTACAACTTCAGGAATATATTGCACCATATGACTGGTCTCTTCTAGCCAGGTTCCTTTATTTTCCTTGACTGTGTTGGAATCCTAGAGTGAAACAGTTAAGAAGTCACGATCTTGTGTGGCATTTATGTGGTGGCAGCTTCTTTGTGTGTCGAAGTTTTTCTGTATTATGAGTTCCAAACACTTAAATGGAAATATAGATTTTTGCAAACTTTAAGGCTAAAAAAGGCCACTAAGATAATTTAATCTAACCATCAACCCATCATCAACATATTTCTGACCATGTCCCACAAAGCTATCTCTCCACAGTCTGTTCAAGAACACCCCTCCAAGGATGGGGACTCCACCCCTTCCCTGGGCAGCCTGTTCCAGTATCGTATGACTCTTTATGTAAATATTTTTTTCCTAATATCCAACCTAAACCCCAAAACATCATGTGTTGCCCTTTTATTTTGTACATCTGTATCAAGGAACAAGGACAACCTTACACAAAGCACATATATAGATGCAAACAAAGGTGTCATTATTCCCCACAGGAGACTGTATTCATTAGAACATAAAACTCAACAATTCTGGTCACTGCTTAAAAATAGCTTCCTTATCTTTCTCACTGAAAGAATTTTAGCCACTTGTGTTTGAATGAGGTTAGCTTATATTTCTATGAGATCAAGAAGGTCAAAATCAAAAAGAATGAAAAAACATGGACAATTGAATTACAGAACAGAAATAATGTTGAAGTGGTATGTCCTTGCACTATGTTTCCCAGACTACGTAAGTCATTATGATTTTGATAATTCAGTATTGTGACAAAGAGTGATGGAATAGGAAATGGCCGTGCTTAAATCTGTTGTTATCAGGGAGGGTAATGAGAAGAGGAAGCAGTACAAATGTAAGTTATGCTTCTCTACACCATAGAACTTTACAGCCTTACACACTTCTGCTCCATTGGCAGCCTCTGGATTGGAGAGAGCCAGGAGATGGATGTGCTATGACTGTTCCCAAACACACTGAACAGGACAGAGGAATACTGTAACATGGTCTACACAAGGAACATGCCAGAATGGTGTCTGGCAACTCATGAAACATCTGTCTGCATATTTCGGTTAATTCTAACTTCAAAAATATGCTGAAAAAGGGATATTTTTTCTCTTTTTTTTTTAAAGAGTTATAGAAAATTTTAAACATTTCAAAAATCAGTAATTAATTCTGATGGTGCAATAATAAAATAATGTACAAGTCTTTCTCATCCTCTAATCTGAAAAGCTAAATGTACTTTCAAAATGTTCAAAAACTAATTGTGTCTTTGCTAGTCGTTTTTATTTTTTTCCTCATGTTACTCACACACACAAAACAAAGAAAAATTAAATTACTGGACTTCGATTGCATTGTGTTTCAAGATCTGAGCTAGGTAACCTGCTGACCTGACTCACACTGCACGCATCAGAGAAAGATCCTTTTGTACAATGAGAAGAATTCTCTGTAAGTAGTGTTCTCTTGAGCTTCCTAACAAGATGAAGATTCAGAAAATAAAAAATAAAAAAAGACACTAAAAAAACAAGGGAAATTTAAAGTCATTACATTTTGCAGCTATTTTTGAATATCCCTGCTATCGAATGTAACACCTCTACCCTGAATATAGCCTCTCAACTCTATAAATTCTGTGTAACGCTGAGGGGCACAAAAGCAGTGTTCCATATCCTCTGCTGGTTGTTTGTTTTCTGTGATAGCTGCATACAATTTGTTCCCCTTCTAAAGCTGTTCAACACCTATCTTACGTTGTCCTCAGTAGTTCTGACTACATAAGATAGTAGAGAGAAGGCACTGAGAAATGTGAAAGAGTCAGACACATGTCAGCTGCTGTTCTTGGCCCCTCTTGTCACCAACTTCTTGAGTAATGTGTGGCACCCACAATCTTCTCAGGTGTGGGTCTCAGCCCTCTGCCAACGATCACCAGCCATGCCACTTATCCATTCAAATCTAATCAGCCCAGATTCTCAAGAACTTTCAGGCAGGAAGACCTAGCACTCAAACACCATGACAAAATTAATTGGTAGCAAGAAGCTGGAAGTAGAAATATGTTCTACATGCCCACCATGCCACCTCTTCATGATTGCCAAACTGGCCTCCAAAAATATTCCTTTTTCACTGTTCAGAATACACCATGAGCTGTGTTCACCACAGATTGCAGCACTGCAAAATTGGAAATGACTTCAGAAGTGCAAGTTCATCAGACCTGAGTTTAATCATACAAAAACAGGCCTTTATTCCTGCCTTGTCACCTGGTCTTCTCTGCTTGTTCATGCAGATAAAGGTAGCTCTATGTGTTGCAGTATTACCCAACAAGGAGCTGAACACCACACCACCTTTCACTCACTCTTCTACTCCCATTGTGATGGGGGTGAGAACTGAGGAAAAAGAAGGATAGGACTAGTGGGTTGAGATAAAAACTATTTGCCAAGATAGAAAAAGAAGAAAGAAATGACAAATTATATCAATATGTATATATATGTGTGTATATATATATATATATATATACATATTTACAAAACAAGAGATGCACAAAGCAACAGCTCACCACCCACCAACCAATGTTCAGCCAGTCTGTGAGCAAATTTGCCCCCCAGAAAACTTTCCTCAGTTTTATAGCTCTTTGTACGTTGTCCAATCCCTTTGACCATTTAAGTTTGTCCTGATTCTGTCCCCTCCCAGTTCCTTTTGCCCCCTCAGTCTAACTCACTGGCAGAGCAATATGAGAAGCTGAAAACCTGAAATGTCCTTGGTTCTGTATAGCACAGCTCATCAGCACTGAAAACATGGTGTGTTATCAGTCCTGTTTATCTCCTAAAGCCAAAACATATCATCATAACAGACACTAAGAAGAAAAATAACTCTGTCCTGCCTGGAACCAGGACACCATGATGATTCTTTCTTTCTGCCTTGAGCTAGCATGAAAAGTACTGACTCATTATTATCACTGTTAATTAAAAAAAAAAAATGTGGATTAGCTAAGGAATTTCTTGAAAGAGCTAAGGACTGCGGACACCATCCAGTGGGACATGAACACACTTGAAAAGTGGGCACATGAGAAACTACTGAGGTTTAATAAAGCCAAGTGCAAGATGTAGCACTTGAGTCAAGGCAATCCCAGGTACGAGTACAGACTGGGAGAATTCCTTGAGAGCAGCCCTGCACAAAGGACTCAGGGTCCTAGGAAGCAAAAATTGGACAAGAGCTGGCAGTGAGTGTGCACTTGCAGCCTGGAAGGGCAATAGTGCCCTGGGATGCATGAATAGAGATGTAGAAGTGGGCAGGAAGGGGATTGTCTTCTACTCTGCCTTTTTGAGGCCCCGTATGGAGAACTACTTCCAAGTCTGGAGCCCCCAGCACAAGAATGTGGCTGTGGAGTTGTTGAAGCAGGTCCAGAGGGCAGTCGTGAAGATGATTAAAGGACTGGAGAGCCTCTCTTTGGAAGAAAGGTTAAAGGAATTGGGCTTGTATAGCTTGGAGAAGAGAGTGGCCTTCCAATACTTAAAGGTGCCTAAAAGGAGTTCACAAGAGGGACTAATATTTTCATGGTCTGATAGTGCTAAGACAAGGGGAAATGACTTCAGACTAGAAGATGAGAGATTTAGGCTAAATGTTAGGAAGAAAATCTTTATTCAAAAGGATGGCGAGGCGTTAGCACAGGATGCAGGGATGTTGTGGATGCCCCATCCCTGCAGGAGCTCAAAACCAGGTTGGATGAGGCCCACAGCAGCCTGATCTGGCCAATCAGCCCACGGTAGGAGGCATTGGAAGTAGATGATCTTTATGGTCCCCTCCAACCTAAGCTGTTCTATGATTCTATGATTCAACAATTCTACAAAATCAACAAAGGTAAGTGTTGCATTTGTTATTCAGTCTACACTTGTAAACCCCAATAACTGTCATTTCTTTTTTTTAATCTCAGATTTTCCACAATGTTCATTACTGTGTTTAAATTAAATCCCTGCTCATGATCATTAATGTATATATTAATGAAAACACCCTTTTGGAGTAGTTTGTTTGACAATTTCACTACATCCAGTACTTACTGTTATTGATGTCAACAAATGAAATATTTCAGAACATTATCTGATATATCATTTTATTCATGCAGTTGACATTTTTTACAGGAAAAAATAAGCAATTTTAAAATTATTTTACCGCTTTGGCACTTTCCCTCAAAATAAACAAAATGAAATTATTAACTCAAGCTGAAGTATTATTATTCTGTTTTCTTAGTTATTCTGCCAAGGTATTGCATAAGCACATTAGGGTCAAATAAGAGAAATTCTAGGAAGAAAGAAAAGTGTCTGCTGAATATTACTGAGCAATGCATTAACATTATTCAAATTCCATTTAAAGAGCACTCCTTCCCACCACAGTTCCTTTTTGACAGGTGTCAGTTGGTGAAGAGATGAGTGAGGGGGTGGGAGTTCTTATCTAAAAGGATTTAAAATAATGCTACTGACATTATTTGAATCAAAATTACTGCCTAAGTAACGTTATAAGGAATTTTGTCTTTTAAAGGCTATTCAGTTATGTTACATTTCTCAGTAGCCATACCTTTCAAACGCCCTTCTATCCCCTGTGGGACTTGTTTCATTCCATTTTCACAGGGTATAAGATGCCATACTGGTACATGATAGGTTGCTGTTATTAACTGAACATTTGACAAATATTAGTGTAAGGAAATACAAATGAGCTTCAAGGATTTGAAGTGCTGACTTGGTCTGCTGTGAACCTTTGGCACTTCAGCAATTCTGCAGCTGTGGAATGATGGGGATCCTGAGGTATATAGCAGACTGGGTATGCATTATGCTAGAAGAGTGACTGCAGAACAACAAAGATTTTCTAGCAAATAATTTTAAGTAAATTTAAAGCACTATCATTCTGCCCTGAACTCTTTTCTTTCTAATCTGTCCTTTAAAAATAGCATTTCTCAACCTTGTTGAATGGGTGGTCCTCTTTGAAATAAAATTAATATTTTCCCTTAAATAAGATCTAAAAGTAGGAATAATAAATCAACTATGAATTTGTTGAATTTCTTTGTACTTACCTTTTGAGATGTCAGCAGAGAAGCTGGAATAGTTTTAAGGAAGACCATGGTGGAAAAGTTCACATTTTAATATATGTGTTCAAAACCAACTTTTGTCACTTATAAATGTGAAATTTGTGTTCTTCTCAATATATTTTAAGTTGTAATTGAAAAATGAATGGGAGAACTAAGAATAGCTTTTTTTTTTTTCTTCTCTTTTTTTCTTTTCAGAAAGAGTGATGAGATATTGGAACAGGCTGCCCAGAGAAATGATGGAGTGATAATCTCTGAAGGTATTAAAAAAAAAAGGCACATATGACACTGAGGCCATGATTAGTGGCACAATGATGATGGGTTGGGGTTGGACTACATGATCTTATCAGTCTTTTCCAACTTTCATGATTCTATGATCCCGTGATTCTTATTCTGCTGGTAACTCATTAAATCTCTATTTTAAAGTTTTTAATTCTTGTTTACAAAGTGAAACACCTAATTTCCACTTCGTTAAACTTAAGTTTCTTGATCAGTTTGCTATATTTATATGATCTACTGCATGAAGATCTGTGTAGGCATTGGCAGTCTAAGCTCTCTCTTAGGATTTGGGCACACTGTAAAAGAATACACTGCCATGGTCCCATAGTGACATTTTGTTGTGATCAGATGCACGTCCTTATCTCAAGCTGAAATGCTAGCAGAAGAGGTCACTGGTTATATGCTTAATCTTATTGTTTTTGAGGCTAAGAAGACGCAATTGACCAATTACAGCATCCCTTTGTTAGATGTCAAGCCTTGAAATGTAAAATAGATCAGGTCTTGATACCATAACTTCTATGAACTGATGTTTGGAGGGAAGACTGGAGGTAAGTGTATATCTTCCCTAATAAGGGTTTCCGAATTGTGAAATGCTGAGAGATTGTGGCTCCTTTTCAGAAACTTTCCCTTTCATTCATACGTACGGGAAAAGAAACATTAAATAGTCCTTAACTGAAAGAGTATCAACAAAGCACAGAGTTATCAAATGCCAAACAACATGCATATAGCTTTGGAACTGGGTGTAAGGATTCATGTCTGGAAACAGTTGATAGCTGATCATTTAATAAATGTTGGCATAAGTAGATTTAGCTTTTTATAATATAACAAATTATATTTCAAAATAAAAGGTAAAGAAAAGTATTTCTCAATACCAAAAATCCAAAGAAACACCAAGTATCTAATATACTTAGAAAAAAATTTATTCAGAATGATGTCAATCTATCAGTACACTTTTCCTTCCATAAGCTGATTTTTAGTGGGGCTTAAAGATGTTATTTGACTTGATTATGTTAGTTTCTCTATCCCGGATGGTTAAATAAACAGATCTAAAATGATTTCTGCATGTTTTGCATGATTTAGAGATTTTATTTCTAATACATGTGTAAATATTTATCAGCTAGATTTGAAAAAAGAAATGATCCAAGAGCTGCTGTGAATTTCTATTAGAGAAATAACTATCTAGGCAGATAAATATGCTATGGTGTAGTCAGATAAAGCACTGAACAAAACAACAAATAAATTCTGGACTTTGCTATTTGAAAGGAATAAAGCTTCCCCACATCCCCCCAACCCTGTTCCTTGTTTCTCCAAAATGGTCCATAGAGGATAAGTTCTGCTAGATGACTGAGAAAGTCAAGCTGATCACAGCGTACTCTAAAATGTATATTTATTTCAGAGAACTTTATTTCATCTCATCATCCTCATTAATGACTATTTATATGTCGCTCGTGTTTGTGAGGTTCTCTTCAGAAATAACAAAAAGACATAATTTCAGGCTCAAAGAAGAGAAATAGGAATCATAATAAGAGATGAGCTAAAATGGGTGGGAGGAAGAAGGTTTGTAACAAGTAAAGGTAATTGGGTGGTAATTGCATGTAGATTTCAATGTTTAAATTTAGAAATAGGACAGATAGAAAGAGATACAGCTTGAGTTCAGTGTTAAAGAGCTCGGGAGAAGATATTTGAAAGCAGAGTAACCACAAGCACAGTAGAAAAGAAGAAGATGCAAAAATTCATGTGAATAAAAGCAAGGCTTAGGCCGGATTTTCTATACTTCTCTGTTGAGAAGAAAACTATCAGACAAGTTGCCCTGAGGTGATGGATGACCCATCCCTGAAGAAATCCGTGGTCAGTCTGGATGGAACTCTGAGCATCTGACTGAGCTTTGGTTGCAGGGGAGTTAGAACAGACAAGCTTTAAGGTCCCTTTCAAATCACACAATTGTATTATTCCAGATGTCTGAAGTGAAAGAGGGGACTTACTATCTTTAAACCCCTCCCTTATATTATCCTTCACTTTTCCACTACCTATATTAAGTCCTTCTTGGAATCTAGCACCTGGAAATGGAAAACATCACAAGAGAGATGATTTTTTAAGCCAGAGGGCTATGATTTTTGTTTGGTTTTGATCCCTGTGGATCCTAAGGAATGCTAGAAAAGGCAAATGCTCATCCCTGGAGTGTCACACAGAGGACTGCTAACAGATGCATACCAATCTGTCCTCTACAGCATTTGCTTGCAAAGTTTCCATCAAGAAGTGAGCTGAGCTGGTGGGCTTTTATTGTGTGTCAGTTTGTAAGAAAAAATAAGAGTATATAACTGAGAGGATTTTCTTTGGTCACTGCATTCTATCCCCTGTAGATGCTACCACAGGATTCCCATTGTGACTATAAGTTTCTGTGATCCTTTTCTGGAGACAGCCCTAAAATGTATGGTCTGATTTTTGGATGATGTTGTGTGAAGTCAGGAGTTGGACTCAAAGACCCTTAAGGTCCCTTCCACCTCAGGATGGGGTTCTGTGATTCTATCATCTTGAAAACCATGTCTGACTTGGAGATCATTTTACTTCTATTGTTCTGGCTCCAGATTGCTCTAATTCCTAACTGAAATGTATTTACGGCCATGATCCACTGTATCTTGTGGATCATACTCCTCTGATGGTCCCCAACCCAGAATATCTGTATTTATAATCTGGTCCCTTGCTTAATATTTTTTTCTCAGATTTCCAGACTTTCAAAGTAGATCACTTGTGCACCAGAATATGAACTGCCTTCTGCTCAAGTTCATATCTACAAGGAATATCTTTTAAAGACTACTTCTGTAGCACTGTTTCCTACCATTGCAACACATTTCATTATCTAAGTATCATAATGCTCATCCTATCTTCTTTCACTTCCAGCTCCTGAGAAATTTTTCCTCTCTGTTTCCACAGATTAATGTAGTTATGGTGACATGTGCATTTTTCACCTCTGCACTGCACTTCTGTTTTTCATTGTGTATATTGCTGAATGGGAAAAATAATGTACAATCTCAGCTGGTTACTGACCTCCTCCATGTATGAAGATGAGCCATAAAAGTATCTGTTGCTCCCTTGGCTGCTGGTGAGCTCTGCTTATCAAAGCAATTCATAAATAAATCTCTGAATACCTTAGAGATTCTCCTTGTAGGTGTCTCAGCAACTGTGAGAATCCTTTTTAAAAATTTAAGCATAAATCACAGAAAAAAATCCTCATTTGTTTCGGGCTAAACAGGTGGACTAAGTTTCCAGAAAATACTTACACAAAATCTCTTAAAAAGAAAAAGAGATTTTTTTTTTAAATAAGCAGAATTGAATTTATAAGAACAGTCCCCATATAAAAAAGATCTTACCCTGAGCGTGCATTTTCCTGTTACTGTTTGCTAAACACTCAGATATTCTAACGACAGTTAAAAACAAAGACCAAAACAAAGACCATAGAGTTATTACATAGGCTAAATTTGCTGCAAGAAAAACACAGTATTTCTGCTTTTCAGAGCAGTACATTTGATTTTAAAAGCAGTAAGAAAGTCAATACTATCATAGCCCATGACATTTGCAGGGTGTCCAAAATGGATGCCTGTTAAAATGAAAACAAAGCATTTCTGGAGTCCAGTTGGTGTTTACTAAGTTCTTCCGTTAAAAAAAAAAATATCTTGGACCTTTTCTTGTATTTTCAAGATGAAAAAGAATAAGGATATTTAGCCAAGCAGGAAGAAAAGAGAAAAGCAACTCAGAAATTGCAATGTTTTTCGAAAGATTTTCATCCTTTTTTAATAAACTGATTTTTTAATGTAATTGAAGGACTCACATTGTAATATTTGCAGTGAATTTTAGAGAATTTATAAGTGATGTATATCTCTTCTAGATCATATCTATCAAGAAAAGGAAGTAAGCAGCTAATCAGCAGTAAGCATACATAGCTCACTGCCACAGCCATCGAGCACCTGTGGGATTCCCAAGGACATGTGCTGTATTACAACAGCAGTGATGGGAGGGTTGACCAGTGTGCATGTCTGTTTGCAATAATGGAAGACAAAAATACGTTGTGCTGCATAATCTAACAAAATAATCAAGAAAATAATAGGAAGATAAGGTTAGGACAATTCTCTTCTATGCAACTATGCTATTCACATGGCCCAACCTTGGCAGAGTGGCCTGAATAACAGTAACTGAGATGTCTATTAGGAAGGACAAGAGGAAATGGTCATGAACTGGAGCTTCACAGGCATCACTCCTGTGTCATGTGAGTGCCAGAGTGCAAGCACAGGGACCATAGTGGAGCTGAGATCTCCTTGTACATATCCAAAAGCCCCAGGACATGGTGTTTGGCACTCTACTCTGGGCATCTCTGCTGGAGAAGAGTTGGGCCAGAAGGAAGAAGAGGTGCCATCCAACCTATTCCATCTTGGAATTCTGTGAACACTGATTGTGAATTTGCTTGTCATTGATAATGATGAAGAGGAAGAAAACCATCAGCTGGATTAAGTAGTAACTATGCAATAAAAATATACATTTTGAAGAGAAGAGTCAACCTGTTAAGAAATATAAAAGAATCATAGCATGAAAAAATCTGTTTCATTGGGGAAAATGTTTGCAGTGAGGATTCAGTGGTGCTCTATCACACTGATATTTATATAAAGCCCAAAGGTTTTACTTCCACATGAATGGTGGAAGGAGCTTGTAACCAGGTACTGAGCTGGCACTGTGGGTTCAAAAAGGAGAAACTCACACCTGATAGATGTGGATGTCAGTGCATACCAGTGTGGTGTAGTTTGGGTATGACCATCATATCTCCCACAAGGAAAGAAGAAAACCTGGGGATTTTCCTTAGAAAGTGTGTGTGTGCTTCTGTAACACCCACATGCTGGACATCTGTGCTCAACTTTATGTGTTTGTAGGGGTGTATGCGGGTAGGTGAGATCAATTTTATGGGACTAGTTACAAGAAGATGTCTTGAAATGTGTAGGAATTCATTAGCATTTTGTAAGTCTTTAGTGTTGTGGTTTATTTGTTTTACTGCTGAATTGATCCTGAATGTATAGCTTATTGATTGCAGGATAATGATATGCTGTTAATGAATCTACATTCCTCCTTGATACCATTTGATTCAAAACACATGAATTGAACAAGATTTTTTTCTCCCGCAACACCTGAGAATGGAAGCTCTGTTTCTAAGGAACAGCAGTAAGATGAAATCTTGGGTCTGCAAACTATAACTGTTGATTCATTCCTGTTGGTCTCTGCCTCTTAGCTACTTATAAGAAGTAATCAAAGAATTACTGCACAGCACCATCTATGGTTGCTAAAACTCCTCAAAACCACAGCATTAGAGGCATTAGGCTGTGCTCAGCAGAAAATGGGAAGCTATTTAAAAATATATCAAAGAATTGCTGAAGCAGCAGTAATGGGGGGTCTCATGCATATTACTTGGGTTACAAAATTATTCTCTGATTTTACTGGGACCACATTCCAGGAAAGTGATAAAGAACTTCACCAAAATGTATAACCAAGTACAGTTTGTTTAATAACAATAATAATAAGGAGGAGGAAAATATTTCACTGACACAGGGAAAGAGTAAGTTTAACATTAGCATAAGCAGTCTAGTAGCTACCCTATATCATCGAGATTCAAAATATTTTTTCTCTACATTGCTTTAAAAAAGGTTGTTTTCAGCAAGCCTCGTAACCTCTATTTTTAAGCAGAAATCCTTTGTATTTCAGTAGGCATCCTTGAGAACATTAACTTCTTAGAAGAAAGGCTAGCAGGTATAAAATTAGCTACATATAAATTCAAAAGGTAATACTAAAGCATTGCTTTTCCTATCTAAGCAATAAAAATAAAAAACAAATTACTCATAGTTATTATAACTTGTAGATAATATGTAACACCATTTTTTTTCTGCTTTTTCATTTTCTCCTTAACCTTTTCATTCATGTCTCTAAGTTGACAAGACATCCCTGATAGACTTCTTGAAGCAGTTATTCTCTTTAAAAAAAGATTCTGCTCTTGCACAACAAGTCATTTCTTGGTTCACTGAATTACACCTGCTTTGCTTCATGGTTTTTAACTGCTTCTTAAGATACTATAAAGGCAATAAGAAACTCCTGCAATGAGCTGTACATCAGGCAGACAGACAGGGTGTCAATCCAAGGATTCTGGCAGAGAAGGTTGCCATGGAATTACAGATATTTCCTAGATGTGAAAAATGCTATTTTGATTTCTTTTGAATTGGATAAGGAACTGTTTATCAGTAAAGCTGGGATAAGACTCATCAAGGTTTAGCTCTGCAATGTTAGGCATTCTTTTCTGGTCCTGTCTATGATCAACATGGAAAAAAAAAAACATGCTTAGGAGTTATAGTCATGTTAATTATTCTCCATACTCAGATTGGGATAGCTATAAAACCAGTAGCGTATGAACTGAATAGAGAAGGAATCTCAGCTCACTCTAGTTACCTAATTTTTCACATTCAAAAATTTCAGCGAGATTAATTTCACATTTCACCTCATTTTAGAAGGAATTAATTAGTTTTGTAGCTGCTTAACCTCTGAAGGCTCAAGTAAATAAAGCAAATCCTCTGAAGGCTCTTTGGGTTTCAGTTACCCCATATAAGGACAGATTCCACTAATTTTTGAGGGGCAGCAGCGGTAACTCCAGAATAAAATGTAGTGTGTAAGTGAAAAGCAGCAGCATTACAAGATTAAGATGGGATTTTAAAATGCTGAATACTTCCCCAGTTTATAACAGGATTTGGGTAAAACATTCTCTTAAACTATGTTAGCATTTTTTGTTAAAGAGAACTCACTACTATCCTTAAACATAAATCATGATCATATACTAAACAATAGCATGTTAAGATGATATTTTCTTTTTTAAAAATAGTACTGTATTAATAAAATACTGCGACATAAAATCTCTTTTCAGCCAACTGGTTTAAATGCAGCTTGTCTCAGAGAGAACTGAGGTTTAATGTAAAGTATTGCTTCAGTATCACAAGTGGGTGACCCCTGAGCATGACTGCTGTCATTCAACTGTGGGAAAAAAATATTTGACTACTTTGATTAGGCTGAAAATACAAAAAATTCCAGGGAAGGTGACAGCCTTGTTCACAGAGGCTTCATTTCAGTTGACGATGCCTAGTAATGGCATGCAGAAGATCATTTCAGTGACATAGAAAGAAGAGAGAGAATACTTCTATTGTTAATTATAACAATTAATTTATGATGAGTAGAACATTTAATGGAACAAAATAATTATAGGAGGATTGCTTAACTTGGTTATTTGATTATTATTCATAACTTTGAGAGAAAAGTTTTCTGCTTTACACAGTGCATGATTGTGCTCTTCTGGATTTCCATGCTCTGCTAGTGAAGATGAACGAACTGGAGATTTGGCTCCACTGAATGCTTTGAGGGCATCCTGATCCATTTCACCGCATAACCAGATCCTTCCTATTACATACACTGTTGTAGTGTGTATGGATATCTGAGATTTTAAGACAAGAGCACATCCCGCTCTTGTCAGGAAGGGTGTTTCAGAGCTTGACCTCATGTTTAAACTCTTGCTGAATCAGGATTTTAACAAATGCCTGAATTCCTTTGAGAATCAGGGAAGTACTCCTGAAATGGGGCCGTGTGGTATTTCTAGAGCTTCCCTAACTCTACCCAGAGAGAATTACCCAAATCCACAAAGCAACCTGTTATAAAGGGGGTACCCTCTGAGATTTGACAATAAGGAGGGTTGTAGGAGACAGATGCCAATCCGTATTTCCAGTCTGGAGAAAAAAGTTCAACAGGATTGTTCTGTAGACAAGGAGAGAAATCAGAGATAAAAATCATAGAATCATGTGAGTTGGAAGGCTATCTAGTCTTGCTCCGCTGCAACGAACAGGGATACCTACAGCCCAGTCAAGGGCTCTGAGCCCCATCCAGTCTGACTGTGAATGTCTCCAAAGACTGAGCATCCTCTGTCTCTATGGGCAACCTGTGTCACAGCCTAGCTATTCTTATTATAAAAACCTTTTTCTGTATATCCAATCTAAATCTCCTCAATTTTGGTTTGAAACCATTTCTCCTTGACCTATCACCACAGACCCTGCTAAAGAGTCTGTCCACTTCTTTCCTGTAGCTTCCATTTAAATAATGAAAGACCACTCTAAGGACTCCATGGAACCTTCTTTTCTCCAGACTGAACAGCCCCAGTTCTCTCAGCTTGTCCTTGTAGAGGAGGTGTTCCATCTCATGATACGAATAATCACCTCAATGAAAAACACACAAAATCTGGAAAGTGCATTCTGCAAAACTTGTAGTCATGTTGTGTTTACCTAATTCTGAAGCTTTTAGGAGACTAAACTTGGCAAGATTAAGTTAATAAATAAATAATTAAATAAAAGAAAACCAAGTAACCAGAGTTTACATTAGGGAACAGAGTGAAATCTTTCCCAAACTAGTGATTATCAAATTACAGACCTGTCACTACAGTTTCCTGCAGAGGGTCAGCACCTTCTCTTATTTGTGACAGACAAAGAAAGTGTGACAGGTTTGATCAATATTTCAGTTAACAAAGCAGCTGGATAATAACAGGACTTGTGGCTGATAAAGTTCTTTTTTGAGACAGTAAAATAAACACCTACTTGAAGATGTGTTTTAATTTCTGTTTTGTCTTGTTTTCCTTCTCTTGTTTGTTAAACAGCTTGAGCACATCTGAATGTTCCCTCCTCAAGCTCAAGATTTGTGTGTTTAAAATAAAATTTGCAAAGAGGCTTAGATGTGGGAAAAAAGAATTGGAAGACCTCTTACATTAAAATGAGATTTGCACTATAATAATTACTATTACTACTATTATTATCTATTCACCAACTGTAAAAGGACAGCCATTTAGGAAGGGAATGTTAGCACAGTACATTCATTTTCATGTCACACTCTTGTGATGATCCCTGTCCTCTTTTCCCATCTGATTCCAGCCAAAGGTGATACAGGTCAATGCAGGCAGATCTGTCCAACAGCAGAGAAAGAATATCCACTGGAAAAAAAGTAATTTCATTCCATGGGCGCTGCCCAAATTCCAGGTGATTTAACTCTTCAGAAACTTAAGCAATTCTATGAGATTTTCAAATCTTGCAATGCCATTTTTAACCTAGCAGTGCCCTACTTTTGAAACTCAAGCCCTCTCCTCTGGAGTTCCGGGACTCTCTCCTGGGATTGTAGCTTGAGACAAGCATGATAATATCTAACCATGCAACCTCCTCTCTTTGGCAGCAAAATCTGCGCGTTGTGAGAGGGGCCTCTCAAAATGGAAACACATACGCATGTCAACAGTTCACTGTAATAACAAGAACATTGAATACTCTCTCCTATCTGAAGCTCTCATGTTATAAATTCCTTCCTTAGACTGCTCCTCTTACCAACATTTGTTCTTCAGTTGTTCACAGTCAGATTTAGAGGACAGACACAGAAATGTCGTCTATTCTACCATGCACAAAGCATTCTGAAAAGGATTATGTTGCAGATTTCGTCTTCTGTATAGTCAGAACATTTAAAATGCCATTAAACCTTTGCTTCCACTGCACCGTGGGTTCCTGTATCCTACAGCTTACCACATTTCAGAGTCTGCAGGGGTTCATATTGTACTCCAAGCTTTGTGTAATGTTATAATGTTTCTATAAAGCCCTTATGTGGAAGAATGTTGCAAGCTTTGTTTCTTATTTTTCTATGACAGTTTTGTTTATATACCTTCTTGCATATTGTAGTCCCCACTGATCATTTTTCAAAGTGATCTAACTTGCTAGGTATTCTTTCCCTAAAGACCCTAAACAGTGCTTCTGTGTAATCACAAGGCTTTGGAAGTGATCTGTTCTGATACTGTGCTCAGCAGCTAAAGCTCTTAAGTGATCATCTTTGGGAGCAGAGTATCAGCTTCTTCTGGTACTACTCACTGTTTGGTGTTAAAAAAACCACG
The DNA here is from genome assembly GCA_023055505.1 of Callipepla californica brunnescens. Taxonomy (NCBI): domain Eukaryota; kingdom Metazoa; phylum Chordata; class Aves; order Galliformes; family Odontophoridae; genus Callipepla; species Callipepla californica. Next base: position 119,880,895 of record JALIRH010000001.1, on the reverse strand, counting down.
CTTCAGGAAAGAACAACCACCAGATACGCTTTTTGGCAGTGGTAAAGTTGATCTCACCAAACATATCAGGTCAGTTTAGGAGTACATGTCCTTCCCTCCACCTCAGCTACACCTCCCAGGGATGAGCGAGAGACTTTGTTTTATCAGAGAGTGAATCATCTGATTTACGCTAGTGCAGACAAAACTCAGGGGTTCAGATAGGAGGTTAAAAAAAATGTTTACAAGCTGGACAGATGGAGTGTTACCTCAACAAATGCCCACCAAAGATACTTTTTCTCCAAGAAGACCAGTAAAAACACATAGAATTATAGAATAGTTTGGTTTGGAAGAGTTCTTAAAGGTCATCCAGTTCCAACCACATTTCCATGGGCAGGGTTGTCAAATCAGGCATGTGATCATGTTTATACATTCCTTCTTCTTTAAGCTGTACATTAAGACACTAAGCAACTCATCACAGGCTGATACTGGAGAGAAGAGTGGGTAGGAGGAAAGGGAAAGCTAGAGTTTACATTTCAGTGGCTTCTGTTTGTGTTTATGTTCCCACCCCCATGGACTTTACTTAATGCCTCAAGAAACCTTTTATCAAGGCAGAAAACGCCAGCCCCAGCAGGCTACGGTAAGGCTTACGCTGCTTGATTCAGACTCTCATGCTGATTCAAATTATTTTCTATCACACATCAAAGAAACTTCCAAAATTTAGCTTGTTCAAATTGCTGCACTACTTCTGGGTGTTGTTTATTACCATTAAACACTCAAAGCCTCCAGGCTCAATTAACTGTTTCATTTTATAACAGCCTTTATCATCCATGCATTCATGCATGAATCCATCCCTCTCTCCCTGTAGTTCCTGAAGGCTATTTGTTCCTTCACCAAAACTCCCTCTGAAGCTTATAATCCTTCAACAATTCAAATGGACAGGACTTTTTGCAAGGCAAATCACTTAGTGAGTGCTAAGATGTTCTGAGAATCACTGAACCTCACACTGGTGAGCTGGAATCTCAACCTCTCCTTGGAAGCCAGTTCATCTCAATTGCTATTTATTCTCCTTAACTTTGGCCATCCAAAATTCAGGCAGCAAGCCTAACTATGTTGCTTTAATGCCTCATGAGTGTAGTAAGGAGATACAGACATTGGCATTGAGTGATTCAGTACTTTCAAGGGTAGATGTCTGTGATCTGTAGGATGAATTACCCATAGAGGTGTTACATTCTCTGCATTGGCTGTAGATAATTATCTTTGATGACTAACTTTCATATGGATAAAATTAGATGAGATGATGATAGAATGACCTTGCAGATGAATGGCTCCCAGTGCAGGCAATTTTCAAAGGCTATGAACGTTGTGTTAAACAAACAATGAAATAGAAACATGAGATGTCAGTTATCACAACAAGAAGTATCATTTACATACTTCACATTTTTCAGACCACTTGAAAACATCTAACAGTTATCTATCTGTATATATTTTATGTTGAGATCTATTTAAGATATAACAAGAATGAGACAATAAAAGGGAAACTGCACCAGACCCATAATGCCCACACCTGTACAAATTTCCATAAATTATATTCAAGACAAAAGAGTATTAGAACATACTATAGCAAGACTTTGAGTCAGGTGGAGTTCAGAAAAGTATCTGCCTACAAATTTTCTTTAAAATGAGCATTTGAAAAGCACCATGAATGCTTTGATGCTTTGAAGTTACTTTTTATTTGCAAACCAACTAGAACAGTAGGATTTAGAGGCAGATAAATTCAGTCCATGGAACAAAAAATTTGAAAACAAGTTTCCCAAAAGCAGATCCCAGTAACAATATCTAGTAAGAGACATATTTCAGCATTAATTGAGGATTTGTTGGCTTTTGGACAACACAAATACTAATTCCCTGTCTTTAACTACTGGTGTTTGTCTAAAATAACAAAAACAACAAAAACAACAACCATGCAGGCAGAAGTATGCTTGAAATTGTCAGAAATCAGCTTTAGCATGAATCCTGTCCTGAATTTTGAGCTTGTAGAGTTAGAAATTGCGCAAATATTCTATCAGAAAAAAAATTTTGTTCCAGAAATCTGAATTTGTACTTGTAGAATTGGTTATCACATGAATATTCTATCAGAAAAAAAATGTTTTTTTCCAGAAAACTAAACTTAAACTAGACTAACTGTGAGCAAACTTCACAGAAAAACAGGAATAAGTAAAAGAAAAGATGAAATCATTTCAAGAGGACCACTGGTACCAGGACTTTTCCATTATTTAAGCAGTTGGGCTAGTTTTCCTTCAAATGATTTTGTACCCAGTTTCTTATCAAGAACTTGCTTGTTCCTGGGTCACAGAACAACATTAGTGTCAATTACTTCACTAAGTTCTGTTCGGTTTTCTTGGCGCAGCTTTCCATTGCAAAGTAATGTATTTGATCATGCGAACTGGGACAATGTGAACTGCCTGGTTCTTAGGACACAGTATGTAATGGATGCACAGGTATAAAATAAGCTCTGGCAGATGCGAAACAATACTGGCATGGAGAAAAATATGTATTTGATGAAAGAAAGGAATAATGTGCCTTACTTCTCCTTTTCTTTTTCAATATCCCATCTTCTGAATCTCATGTTTCTCATTAGATTTTTGATGTCATATTCAAGTACTAGTAAATGGCAAGAGGAAGAATCTCATTGATGAAGGCAATCTGATCTGAAAGCAGTGTTAGCAGGCAGCAGAGGGGGGTTTGCTCATTATTAAGGTAGCACAGTGAAGACATTTTAAGAATGACTACAGAGAGCTAAATAACCTTCCAGTGAAAAAGGAATCATCTGAAAATTTCCTAATAGAAAATTACAAGAAACCTTTCAGGAATGCAAAATGACAGTGAACCATTAACACCACTACGAATATTCAGCAGCCCAAGCACTGCTCAAAGCATTGAAAGACTATACAAATTAGTGAGGTTTGTTCTTAAAGGTTAATCTTCAGATTTTCCTAAGAATGCATTAAAATGTGCATCTGTTTACTCTCAGAAATAATATAAAGGAATAAATGCAGAGAGGATATTAATATATTTGTGGCTATTTAAGGTGAATAAGTGCTTCGCCATTTTTGGTCTTTTAAAGATAATGTTTTTCTGTATTTACTTCAAGTACAAAGTAATCACATAAATTCAGCGCATGCTGTTTAGAGCCCATGGTGTTAGGTGAGACACAGACAAAAGGCTTGGTAAATTCCTTAGCTATTCCATGCTTTTTTTTTTTTTCCTGACATACAAACTGGAGCAACAGCAATTTCTTATCTTCCTAGTAGGATGCTGTGAGTAATAACTAACAAATGCCGGCAAGATTCTGAGATCTTTAATCTTATTTATTGGAGAGGTCAATCTTTAATCTTATTTATTGGAGAGGTCAAACCCTTGAGCTTCCATTAGGAAACAAAGATTTTATGATGTGAAAAAAAAAAGAGGCTTGTTCCAGTGCATAGATTAGCTCTGAAGAGAGGCATGTACATTCCAAGCTCCTGGGAAAGAGTTGTAATGGCTGGTGGATAACTTGATACATCTTTCTGTGAATTAGGATCATGCAGTTTTTGATTCCAAATAACTTGCTATTTGAAGACACACTATATTGCATGGCTTTACATGGCTATATGTCTTTTCTATAAGACAATTCAAATACAGTAAGCTCAAATCTGAAGATGCTTTTATTCTTGATGGGGCCTGCTTTATTCTCTGGAGAAAGACAACCTGCTTTGTCAAACAACGCCAGTTGGAATTAACACAGAAGTAGATATTGAAAAAGAAAAAAAAGAAAAAGAAAAAAAAGAAAAAGAAAAAAAAGAAAAAGAAAAAGAAAAAGAAAAAGAAAAAGAAAAAGAAAAAGAAAAAGAAAAAGAAAAAGAAAAAGAAAAAGAAAAAGAAAAAGAAAAAGAAAAAGAAAAAAAGAAAAAGAGAAAAAAGAAGAAAGGTAGGAAGGAAGGGAGGAAGGGAGGAAGGGAGGGAGGGAGGGAGGGAGGGAGGCCAGAGGAGTGGAGGGGAGGAGAGGGAATGGGAGGGGAGGGAAGAGAAAGGAAGAGAAGGGAATGAAAATCTGTCCTAGGTTACGTAACTTTTGCCCATGTACTCAAAGTTGAAAATTCAGTAATTTTATTACATAAGTCACACAGACGAAAGTAATATTTAATCTGTGTAGCCTGAAAATACAGGCTGAAACCACAAAGATGGTAGGCAATATTATTTCCTTGATATTTAGAATAGTTATTACATACTGTCATCTCATCACTCTGGGTTATTTTAGGTTGTGTATAGCCCATTGGAAATGAAGGGTGAAAGCTCAGTCTGAAAGCAGTGTATTCTTTTACATTGTTGTCACATTACGTTGTGTCACTTTGTGTGGTATTAAGAGTTGTCACATCATATTATACTGTAGGTCAAGTAAACGCTAATGTGATGGGACACACAAGATATAGATAGCAGGAAGCCAATCAGAATTTATTTGCATGTACTCATCAACTTCATTAGCTGGTTGGTAGCTCAATATGATCATACTAGTTTTCAGAAAAATAGAAATATTTTGTCTAAATGTAAATAATCAAAGAACTACTGAAAAGTTTGGGAGCAAAGCAAGATTTAGGTTACATATGCCAAAAAGGCTAGTTTTATATAATTTTATATATATACATACGAATATATACTTATAAATATCTTACATGCAAGCATTTACTTATAAAACGTTGAATCCAATGGTGTAAACAGAATTCTAGTAGTACAAGACCTAAGATAGTTTTTCATATTCAATAATTAATTATTATTAATATTCCACATCATAACATCATGTGAGGCACTGGGAATTAAAGAGTTAATGATCCAGTTCCCAGTACCTTCAAATTTCCCAGTAGCTGGCTCTCAGAAGAGAACTACATACTCAAGAGGACTTTGTATTCCCAATTTCCACCCAGAGGGAAAGTTAAAACTGCACACAAATCCCAAAGTCTTCCTTTTCTGCTGTTCATCTCAGCAGTGGAGGTTCCCTAACCATCTCGCCTTCAGCTTTCGAGTAAGACCTTTGGATTCAGACACTCTTTCTCTTGTTTTAATTTATTTATTAGCTTCAATTCCAATTATATTGTATTATTTTGCATTCACATATCTTATTTAGCAAATCAGTTTTCCTCCTTAGTTTGTTGTCACTGTTTTGTTTTTCAGCCCATCTTCCTGCCCTCTCCCTTTTCCCCCATCCCCTTTCTTGGGGCATAGGTTTGTGGGTCAACCACCCTATTATTCACAGAACCAGGCCAAAACAGTCAGTAAACCATTGACAAGACATTGAGGTTGTGGAAGGGAGCTATAAATAATACACACAATAAACACAAAGAGAAAACTTGTTAGATAACGGTTTTATTTATAGACATTTTTTAGCTACAACTCCATAATTCCACAAAGAGTGTGGGATTACACAATCAGACTCAGATTTCTTTAAGTATCAGGTATGGAGATCTTACTAAAGTAAAAATTTGATGCTTGGCCAAATTACATCTTCAAATTCTACATTTGATAGTGCAGTCATGGATACTACTTCATGCACATGAAGCATCTGGCATGGTGCAGCTGTAATCTTAGGTCAGTTCTGTAATTTAGAGTTAAATAAACAATAATAGTAATAGGAGAATGCAGCAGTAATTATGAAAACACTGTTTTTCTCTGATTTCTAATGTAATATGAAAGCTAGTTTAACTGCAGGCCTCTTGAAAGGTTACTCCAGATACATAAGGTCATCAGCTGTCTAATTCAGTTGCCAATCATTCCCATATTTATTTATTTTTACAATTCTATTCAGAGATAAAGTGATTTTTTGTTTAATATAAAAATATAAATCCTCTGAGAAGTAGCTTCTCAATCTTTGTTTAGCTACTGCATAACTTAAAATATTAACTTAAACTCGAGTCATTGTGTGCATTGAAGTGTGTCCTTAGGATTTTTTGCTTGTTTGTTTGCTTGTTTGCTTCTGGTTAATAATGTTAAGCTTCTATGGAGCTCTTTAACATGTTTTCTATCCTGAGCAACCTCTTTGCTCTCATGTAAAGTAGCACTGATATGGTATCTCAGCAGGAGAAAAAGGAACCTCTTAGATCCCTCCTTGACTGATAGACATTCTGGCTCTAGAACCTTGCAGTTTTCATTTGGTTTAGACATCTTTTCAGAGAGATTTGGTGTCTTCCTCTCTCAGCTTTATGTTACAAATATATAGCATGGGAGAAAGAAGCAACTGTGTGTAAAACCTACTCCCACTTCTTTTTTTTGTTGTTTTGTTTTGTTTTCATCTTTTTTTTTTTCTTTTCTCCTTGCTGTGTGTATACATATGCCTTCAGGCCCCATTTTGTTGATGAGTTTTGATTTCTGTAAGATTTCACCAGAAATTAAAAGGTTTTCCTACCCATCTGAGTCTCTCATTTTGCAAAATGTCCAAGTAGATGCCAACGTTTCAGCAGAAGATTTGTTCCACTGACGTGGGTGCTTACGCACATTTTTGCATCAAGTCTGAAGTAGATCAGGTGCTACTGCTAAACAAAAACACCCACACCACCCTCAAAGCTGTGCTGAGATGCCCAGAGCAGGATTATTTTACTTGTTGCTACAACTGCTGGCAAAATGATCGACAAAGGGGTTTGTCATCTTTCCTGAGCAAGTTGAACAGTGACTAATGGTCCTCAGGATAATCGCTGAAATACAGTACCAAAACAATTTAGCTGTTAATTTGTCAGATCTGAGTCTTCTTATGAGTCATATGGCAAATTCATTTTATTCGAACATCAATTAATAAAACAAAGAGGACGGAAAAGAGAGTTGGGCTTGATAAAATACCTCATTAGTTTATTTATATAACTGTAAATATTTTTTTCTCCTATTGTTTGTATTTATTATTTATATGATGACTAATAAGTGAGTTTTTATATTGCTTATATATAATCAGAACAACTCTCGCTGTGGAAAAGTTTTCTGTCTTTATTCCTTTATAAACTAATCCTGTAGGATGTACCAGATAGACTAGAAGATCTTATGTGTTCTGGGTACTATACCTGTTTACATCTTTTGTTAGTTACTGTTGGAGATCTTTATTCAGGAAAGTCAGCAGGAGCTGAAGGCGCCCTGCACCCTACAGGCAGTATTAACAGGCAGCTTAAGAATGCTTCATTAAACACATGAGATTCTTTGTAAGCTTTTTATGGATATATATGGCCAGCCCTCAAAATGACCTCAGCACTCTGAGCTCTGCTACTTCTCAGAGCTGTGGATCTACCTCATATTCTGCCAATTCTCTGCCATTGTGTATCCAAAAAGCATCTCCATGTGTGATGTTTGTAAATAAAAATGACCCAAGAGGCTCCTAACTCGTCCTGTAAATATGGAACATCCAATCTGTGCATGTAACTCCTGCTTCTTCAGCTCTAGTGATTAGATTGCCCCTTAAAGGACTGGAAGAGAAGTGGATCCTGCAATAACAGGGAACCATTGTCTGAGCTACATATCTTAGACCCAATTAATGGTGTGGCAAGTGCACCTTGTTTTGTCAGACATGTCTTTTCCTTCCGTCCAAGAACTCTCTGAGATAATTGATTCTGGCACTTCTATTACTACCCAGAAACACAAGGGCATATTTTTTTTCAGCCACTCTGGCAGTAGTTTGAGAATGATTTTCCTTCAGGATATTGCTTACACTACCTATTTGTGCTTTCACAGAGGCTGTGTACAGACTTGGCACTCGTACCCAGAAATAACATAAAATAGATGGATTCTCACTATTTTTTGTTGCAATTTTTTACTTTCTGGATGTCCACCTGTGCTCTGTGTTTGGTCAATTAGGTGAAATTTAAATTAAAGAAAAACTTAATACTTCAAGATGTACAAATAAAAAGATATTTTTTTAATCTCTGATATATATATATATATGCATAACTTTCTTTTTTTTCTTTTGTACTTATAACTAACCATGGAAGAGAACTCACTCTCCAGTCAGATACATTTCACAGAGAAATAAATACCATTACTTATGTGCATTCATGAGTAGTTTCTTTGCAGAATACTTGTGGCATGCAGAGATAAAAAATATACACAGAACCTATACATTCAGTATTATCATTCCTGGTTGCTCAAATTTATGCCCGTACAAAGGAAAAAAATGATTATGCTGTTAGAATTCAAGAAAAGTAGAATTGGATGAAATGTACCTTCAGTGATTATGTATAGTAAGTGTACTGCATGTACTTCAATTTCCTTCCACTTCCTTAAGACACAGAAACTTATGAATATAAATTTTATCACTGGAGTTTTCCATGGAGTAATGCAAAGAAGAAATAACAGCATTATGTTTGTGCAAGGTAAATCTAAATAAAAAAAAATATTTTTAGAAGTAGATAGATCAAATATTCACAGAAGTCTATTAAATCACAACTGAAATTCTGCACTCAGACAGTGAACCACGCATATGTCCACAAAGACTAATTTATACTCAGTTTCCCTATTAACTGTAGGCATAAGCCTATTTGACCATAAATAATTGAATCTGGGTGAAATTTACTGTAGGAAAAACAGAACCTTGCTGATAGATTTAGACCTTGCTCAGAGCTGCCACATAGTGGCTCTACCTAAGTTTAGCACAGACAACTAATTTGATGCTTGTCTTTGCATGGATTGCATTCAAACATCTCTGCATCTCCCACCAGGTATTTATGGACGTGAATGAGGTCACCCTGTGCCTCCTCTTCTCCAGGATAAGCAATAGTATCTTTCTCAGTCTCACCTCTTAGTAAAAGTTGCTTCGGTCCCTTAATTGTTTTGGTGCCCTTCATTGGACTCCTTTGTGTCTATCTATTGCTCCTCGTTTGGTATGACATAATTTTCATCTTTTTTCTATGCTCCAAACTCCATTATTCATGTAAAGGGTATTAGAAATGTCTTAAGTTGGAGTGCATAAGGAACAGGAATGCTATGTGGCCTGGTGCGTCTAGTGTACTTGGTAGATGAGCTCAAACATTGTCATCAACTGTTTTTACATATTCACATCCTCATCTTCTGCAAGCTCTTCTGCAGAAGGAACCTCCATAACATCTTGAGCTGCTGATAAGACAAGAGGGAATGGCCTCATGTGCGCCAGGGAAGATTCTGGTTGCATATTAAGAATAATTTATACTCCAAAAGAGGGGTTGGGTACTGGAACAGGCTTCCCAGGGAGGTGGCTGACTCACTGTCCCTGTAGGCATTCAAGAAATGTGGATATGTGGTACTTAGGAACACGGTTTAATGGATAGTATTGGTAGTAGGTGTGCAGTTGGACTAGATGATCTTAAAGGTTTTTCCAACCTTAATCATTCTGTTATTCCTTGTCTCCTCCAGCAACATCAGTACTGCCAAGGCTGGGAGGGGGGTGAGACCACAAAGGAAGTCATGCACAAGGAAGAGGAGGAACACAGACAACAAGACAAGGCTGTAACAACCTTCCTTATGTTCTGTTTTCCTCCCTCCCACCTTCCCTGAACTCTGATACCCACACAATCTTGTTGTGTAGAGATCAAAGGAATCATATCTCTGCTAAAAAAGATCCAAGAGGAAATTATACATGCACAGCTACAGTTTTTTTTTTTTTTTTTTTTTAATATTGAGGACATTTATGCCTGTTCATAATTAGAGATGTTTATGATATGCATTAGCAATAACTCTCCACACTGCCTTTTTGGAAACATGTGATTTCATGTTAATGGCTTGAGTTTGCTAACAATTTGCAGGCAGACATTTACCATTCTAATACACCACTTACTCATTTGTTCTTCATATTTTTAATTTTATGTATATCCCTGCCTGAGTTCCAGAAATGACTTACTCCATCACCCACGCTGCTTCTCCTACTTAAAGATGTAAATGGGTCCCAATTGTACAAGATATTTAGCATATGCTTAAATTTAAGCATATGAATACTCCCACTGAGGTAAATGGGACTATGTATTTAGAGTAAGGTACACACTCACATTGCTCGTTCAGTACTAAAAAAAATTATGTACTTGAATTTCTGATTGCTGCACAGCTCAGAGTTAGCTTAAGACATTACTTTACTGTGGGGTGACAGAGCACTGGAACAGGCTGCCCAGAGAGGTGATGGGGTCTCCTGTGGAGATATTGAAGACCCATATGGATGCCTATTTGTGTGACGTATTGTTGGGAACCTGCTTTGGTTGGGAGTTGGACTCAATGATCTCTTGAGCTTCCTTTCAACTGCTGCAATTCTGTAATTCTTTGATTCTGTGACATTATTATATTTTATGACCTCGTGACATGTGTTTTTGTAAATCCTCTCTTGAACGATTATCCTGCTGAGATTAACCTTCCCTCTCCATCTTTGCTGATGTATCACGCTTTCTTCTTTGCATAATTTGTGAGAGTTTTCTCTAATGTGCTCAAAGTGGAGATCCATTCCAGGAGAGCACGCATCCGCACCATGCAACTGAAAGAGTGCAGCATTAGCTGGCAGTAAACTGCTGTCCTTGAAGGTGTAATTCATGTTGCAAGGAAGTTTTTATGCAGTGAAATGCAATCTATTCAAATCTGTTCATGTTTTGTGCTGCTTTTCACACTTTTCCCAGCCAGAATATGCTTAGCATGACAATTGTAATAAAAGTGAGATTGGTCTGTGCATGTCTTACATAAATACATTTATACATAAATACACCTGAGGAAAATGTAGTCAGGCAACACAATCCTTATTTCAAGAAACTGATCCCCGAGCTGCTTTGTAATTCCCAAGAGACTTACTGTTTAGGAAACCTGACCCTGCTCAGAAACCAACAGAGAATGAGCTCTCCTATTACCCTTAACATTTATTGTCTGAGGATCAAAGCTTTTATACACCATCTTGTACAGCCCTGAAAATACAGAAAGATTCCCAAAGAAAGCTGGTTATTCATTCACCCAAAACATAATCTGAACATGTGAGAGACTATTTGTCTAACCCCCCTGTCTTTTCCTTTATACTGTTAATTTTTATTCTCTCTACACTTCAAGAGCAGAGAATTTGCTTTCATTGTGTTTTATGTAGAACAGACAATAGGAGCTCTCTGCTCAGTGACATTCTATATACTATCATAATATGTTGTTCTTCACACAAACTGAAAATAATTAGATCTATACATGCTTTTTTATTATTACAGCTTTTTACATGTGCTTCTAGAATATTATTTAGAAATAATCCTTTCTATAATATTCCAAAATATATGGTTCTTAATGTCACTGTCAGTTTTTTTTTACAAAGCAAATGATTCAAAATCTCTAAGGAAAAAGATATGAATTTCACAACGTCCCAATTTATTAAAAATAGATTTTAACAGGGAAAATAAGAAGACAGCTCTGGTGTAATGTTAGCATTTAAGGAGGAAGAGATATCAGGTAACGTATTAATGTCTGAAAGAACCAGATCTTGTTTTATGTCTACGCATTATTTTATACACAAAATAGCATTTTAAACAGTTTTACATAGTCTTTTGAATTGTTTTGCAAAGACATTCAAAAATGTTAAGAAAACAGCTTATTCCACACTGTTCCATTGCTGAGTACACATTGAATTAGTTTTCTATGAGAAAAAGGATCCCCTCTTTACTAAGGGGAAACTAATGACTTGACTAATGAGAGTGGAGAAACACAGCATCACCCTCTACTGCTAAGGCAAATTTTCTGAAGAACCGTCTAATACAGAATAGTAGTTACCCATCTCTCTTTGAGCAGAAAAAGAAACAAACTCTACTTTGATATTAAAGGCAAATCTCACTTTTACTTATGATAGACAATATTTTATTCAATTCTATGCATATTGACAACGTTCAGAAAATTGTCTAATATTAACATGTTTGATATGGATGCAAACCTAGGTAAAAGACTATCTGACATATGGAAACATCACCATGTGTGTTGTCAACAGGATCTAACTTCAACAAAAAAGCTTTAATGCAAGTGCCAATAATATTGCTTTTTGAAGTATATATAGAGAACATTCATTGCAGTAGATGATAGGTGTTATTCCCTCATCATATACATTTTTCTGGAAACATTCTGATTAGCTGGTCAATAATTCGCAGTCTACAATTATTGTTTGATATAGTTGTTTCTTTATGGCAAATGTATTCTGGGAAAATGTCTCCCTAGAATTTAACTTCTAGCTACAGGTTACATTGAGAAATGACACAATGCATCTCCTTCAGTACTTCATCTGCCATAAAAAATCATCAGATCTATAGATAGAAACCATTATCTTGGTACATTTGATTTACAGAGCTATTAAAAGCGTTTCTGTATTCAGCAGAAGGCCTTCTTGCAGCTCAGGATCCTGCTTCACCTGGCTGGAACAGATCAGAGGTAGCGAATAATGATCCTTATGTCCATGTAGTGATTTGAGGATGGTATGGTCAAACTCTGAGGAGCTGATGGATTCATGATCTCTACTCTTCATTCTCGCTTTCTTGTCAGTGAAATTCATCCTTAGTTGTGATGTATCACTTATTTACATAATAGTAGAAATGAATTACAGTGGAATAATGATTAGTAGCCAGCATCTCATCCACATAGCATAGAATTCCTATTCTTTCTCCTTAGAAAAGAGATTTACAGTGTCTGATTTATCTGTGGGTTCAGGCTTACAGCTATGGCAGGCACAGTCTACCCACTGAAACTGGCGTTTCATGTGACTTATGAGGACAAGATCTCCAAACTGTCTCTTATGTGTGCTTCTTAGAACCATAGAATCATAAAGGCTGGGAAGGCCTTCAAAGATCTTCTAGACCGACTGTCCACCTGCCACCAACATTGCCTACTAAACCATGTCCCTAATTGCCACATCTACATAATCACTGAACATCTCCAGGGATGGTGACCCCACCACCTCCCTGAACAGTCTGTTCCTACACCTCACTACTACTTCAGAGAACAAGTTCTACTTAATATGCAACCTGAACCTCTCCAGATGCAATTATAGGCCATTTCCTCTTGTATTATTGATCTTACCTGGGAGAAGAGGCAGACACTCACCTCACCACAACCTCCTTTCAGGGAGTTGTAGAATCATAGCATTCAAAGCGTACCCTTGCCATTGCCAAGTACAGAATGATCACCTCCCTGCTCCTGCTTGCTGTACTATTTCTGTTTCTGTTACTTAGTTGGATTCTCCTTATGCAAGGTTGACCACAGCATTAAAATAAATATCAGTAAAATAAATAATGACATTAAAATAAATAGTTCAGCTCTCAAAATTTATAGAGAAAAACTTTTCTCAATTTTTGGATTCTTATTCCTGTTTTGCATCACTAAATATGTTAGTGACAGACGCATTGGCCCAGCTGAAGGCCACATTGAATAGCTCTGTCATGATAGAAGGATCTGAACTCTAGCACTCATGGGATATGCAATCAAATAAATTCCACACATGTGGGATCTGTACCTCAAAATATTTGTCTCCTCAGCTCCAGAAATGACTTAATACATGATCAAATTTTGGAAAGTAGTGCATATTAAAAAAACAGGATCTAAAAGCTAATGGAAAATGTCAGATTAATTTTCATGAAGGAAGAAAAGATTCTGGGTGTGAAAAAATGTGGTTTTCCAATACGTTGATTCTGTCTGCACATTTATAATTGCACTGCACATAGAGTAAGTGGTCAAATATTTATCAAAAGTGAATGTTAAAATTGCATGTGGAAGTACAGTGATAAACACTCTTTCAAATGTATTTGTGGCTGAATAGAATCTGGATGCAACTGTCAACTAAGAATGCGAAATCCTGTGACTGATTTAATAAATTTCTGCTAGGCAGCTAGATGGAGTTAACACAGTGAACACAGGATATTTGAAGCTTGCCTTTGTATATATAGGAGGGAAAAAAATCTAATTATATGTGAAAAAATACGTGAGTAACTTCATCTACTGAAGGATACTACTATATGACTGGATAAAGAAGCTAAATTTGTAAGATTAAATATTTATTGAGACAATTTTTTTCTGCTTTTATTTTCAACCTGACCAAAGGTGATCATAACTGACTGTATACAGCTGGGACATAATGAAATGGCTTTTGTTAGATATCCAAAACTTATACAAACTTATTTAATATTTTATAGTCCCCATGTGACATTTTGTGAGCTCAGACTGACTGCTTTTGACAGTACTGAGAAAACTGCAAGAACAAACACAAAGCAAACAAAAAATGCACTTAAGAAACCAGAAAAGGCTCTGGAGGTAAAGAAAGTGCAGCTTTCAAAAGGACTGATTTCATTTGAATACGTGAAGAAGAAGACAAATACATTAATAAAGATGTCAACCAAAGTTAATGAGATTTCAGAGCACTCTAACTGGTCTTAGCCCAACTGAATAATTTTACAAATCATGAAAATCTACTCATCCCTCCATAACAGAAGTACGGAAAAATAATTCACACTGTATCCTAACGTAACCCCATAATATATTTTTCAAAATAATATCTGTTCATTATTAGGTTTTTGTTTCTGTAACATGAAACTATAAAGCTCTAGAAAGAGTTTCTTGTACTATCTTACTGGCTAGATATTTTGAAGAATTTCTCAGTGCATACCAATTAGCTCTGATTTAGATGTAATCCAAAGGAGGTGCTTCTGTGAAATGAGGGATTCTTAAGAAGATTTAAAAAATCATTATATCTATATATATATAAATATTTTGTCTGATGAGAAAAGAACAGAAATGATGATGTGTGACTTGTGCATAAGAAGGAAGAACATTAGTATTCTACTAATAGATACAATGTCACCAGAAAGTTCACCTTTCTTCATAATACTGTAATTAGTATTTCATATACTATAATTTTACTCTTGATGAGATAAGCACTTTCTGAGGAAATTTCAGTGTCTATATTGCTAGTGCTAGCAAAAAGCAATTTAAAATGATAAATTTTAATACCTAATGGTTGTACCAACTTTTTGATATAGTGGCATGACTATAAAAATTTTTAGGCACCTTAAAGATTTTAGTGACTTTATAGAACTGCAAACAGGCCATTCTCAGCACTGCTTAATTTTCCTCTATTTTCCTTATTTTCTGTCTGATGAAACCATCGTTATGCCTGACTCGGCTTTACAGAAAAAAAAACTCTTCTATTTTATTTGCCCTACCCCGAAAGTCTGAGTGTCACTTTTTTTTTATCTGATCTAGAGAAATCTAAGAACATCACTCAGAGGTCCCTTTCATCAGCAGGTGCCAATTGAGTAGAAAGGAAATGTTGCAGAAAACCTTTAAAAATCCCTGGTTTATGTTTGTGTAAGAAGTTGCATCCAGAGACAATATATTTCCTCTTATCTTATTGATGTACAGGGACGTGTATCCAGAAATTGCAGACATGCTGATTCTGTTCCTAAACCTGAGATGATTGTGATTCAATCACAGCCTAAAGCATTTTGGAAAGTCTCGATTTACTTGGAAACCTAAATCAGTTGCCGTGAATTAAAAGGAAAAAAATAAAAATTAAAATAATAAAAAAGGGAAATTAAAAAAAAAATTAGCTCACATATCAGAGATTGTATTATTACTTCACATGTGAAAAGTTCTCTCTAGACAGAGAGAAGCCATAAAGACTTCATAGTTTCCATTACAGATCAATTCAAGTGTACCAAAGGAGAAATTATCACACTTCAAATGTTTCCAGTAACTTGGACTTCTGTTTTAGCTTAACCTGGGATAAGCTAATGGTGGATGCATATGCTTTCTGATTGACTATTACAAGGTTTGTCATTGGTTCAAAGCCAAAACCCAAAGTTAACAGGTGTTCACCGGCATGACTCAAAGGCATAATATATTCTTGCTTTGTCACAATGAAGACAAATCCAAAAATATTACAACACTGTGGCAGTGAATTTCAAATTTTCACTCCTGCAAAACACAAAAGCAGAGATAGAAACACAATCTGCATTCCCCTTTTTCTTTTTTCTTTTTATTAACTTTTAATTTATTCTAGTCAAATGAGGGACACTGGTTGACAGTGACCAGCTGTAAAGGGGTTCAGTGAGGACAGTTCTTCTACGCTGTTCTTTGCTCTGAAACAGGACTGTGCTTCCTCAACTGCAGAACAAAATGATTTTTTCCCATGCAATGCTTTGCAGCCAACAGCATGGAGCAATGAGGTGAAGACTTAGAAACTTAGAAAGTGATAACCTAACTAATCAAACAAATGTACGTTGTACAAGTAAGAGGGGTCCTATAGTGCTGATAGACCCTAAAAACTTGCTGTCAAGAATCCTGTTCTTCATGTAACCAAAAGGAAGATTTTCAGCTGGATTTACTGAAATCAACATTTGCTCTTCTCCTCAGTTCACACACAAAATATTATAGGGAAGGTAATGCAGAAATGGAAAATTACTTGAAAAAAAAAACAACAAAAAAAGGTAACTATAAAATTTATAAAAAATTTTAGTGATGAACTGAGACTCGTCACTAAGCCAGCTTGTTTTTCTTCAATTTTATTGATTACATATAGAAAATTAATGAAACATGCATCAAGGAATATGAAAGATGTCCCTGTACAGACCTGACCATATTTTCATGTTAACAGTGTAACAAACAGAAAACAAAACTGAGATAGGCATTTTCTTTTTACGCATCAAGCATCCCTAGAACTGTGTATCCTTCCATTGTTTAGGAAACAGCATCAAGAACAGGAAATTAGTCATCATACTTAGCTAAAACTGGCCCACAGGTTTTGTCAAAAATATTAATTGAAATCTAGTTTCTTGGCTATTTCAGTTCTTCGGCATTTCATGAATTATTTTGTGAATGGATACAGAAAAGACAAATTTTATAGGCATTTATTTTAATTTGAAATTTTAAAAAGCAATATTTAGTTTAAAAAAAAAGTAAATGAATTTTTAAAACTGGTCCAAAATGGCCTCAAAATATCCTCGATGTTTTGGTTAATCAGATATGAAATTACTGAGATTTTCTTGGTTCATCAAAACAAAGAAAGACATAACCATTCCCTAAATCTCAGTGAAGAACACTGCAACAGGATTCTCTGAAATAATAAAAAAATAAAAAATAAAAAGCTTTTACTCAATGCTTCTGTATGATTAACTTTGTCGTGGACTTCTACGGAGGAAAATTCTGCTATTAGGACTTGTCTCTATTAAAATTCTATTGTAGGCAAAACATTTCTATATTTATCTCCCAAGAGAATTAGAATTTTTCCAGAGGCCAGAAAATGTTCACCTGTCCGAATGAAAATCTCCTGTAAGAATGTGTCTATGTCTGCATGAGTACCTTTACTCCCAGTATAATTCCCTTTGCTGCCTAAATGTTCCAGCAACCCTCTGTAAACATCTATTGCATGGTAAACTCAAACGATGTTGGTTGACTTCTTGTTCAAAATGTACCAACTGGATCTCACACTGACAGGAAATGAAATTTAAGAGCTTTCTCCCTGGACTGCCAATTGGAACCATGCTTGGAATGACAGGAGAGTGGGGAGGAACTGCTGTTTAACAACCATGTCACTATGATGACCTGTCTATAGTATATTGGCTCAGTCCAACATCAGAGAGGAGTCTGTGGGTGCTATTTAAAAACGTTATCACTCCCTGCCTGGGAGAAACATAAAAATTGACATGGCAGACCCATCTCTAAAAGGTGGGTGGAGTGAAAGTGTTTTTAAATAGCTCAGTTTCACAGCAATCGAATCCATGCTCTGCATCGACGTTTCAGACTAAATTGTTTATCAGAAAAAGTTGGTGTAAAATGCCCTCTACATTTCTGATCTCTTCTGTATTTTAAAATAATTGGGCAGAATTTGTGTTTGAATTTTACTAAGATAAGTAGAAACATACAGAATCATAGAAACCTTAAGGTTGGAAAGGACCACTAAATTAACTACTACAACCAACAAACCATCACCAACATGCTTAAGTGTCACATCTAAAATGTAGCTATATGAGTGTATGCTTGGGTATAAAATTAAAGATGTAGAAGGAATGGTTAAGTTTAACATGTTTCTTGTTGTTACCTGAACAACGTAATGTATGTCAAAATTCCAGGACTGAACACAGTTTTAAAGAGTTTCACCATGCCTTGAGTACAATCATCTGAAGACACATAGGTGTCTAACTCCCAGTGCTGATGCAATGCTTCCCTGGCCTGAAATGGCAGCACATGGCCCAGGACCTGGGTATGTAGGGGTCATTGTTCCATACAATGACTTAAGTTTTGTGAATGCCTCAACACTTTGGACACCTTCACACTGATTAGTCAGGCCTGGTTTTAAATTATCAGTGCATTCATAGCATCATAGAATCATTCAGGTTGGAAGGGACCCTTACAGGTCATCCAGTATTTATAATTTGTATTTTTTTTTTATTTTTTTTTCCGCTGATGTAAACACACATAATTGTGACCTCCGTATGGATAACTGTATGTAATTACATGCTATGTAGAAACCTAGAGAAACATGCAATATCCCAATTAGACCAAAGTAGCTTTCTATTACCACTGCATAACTCCTGCTTTGTGTGAATATTGTCTGTATATGTGATGTGCATAAACTTGCAGTTACTTTCATTTTAAAAAGCAACAAAAACAATAACAAAAAAGAGAAATAAATTACAAAGACATAATTTTAGCAACTTCTTGACAAGCACTTAATGCTTCCAGTCAAGCAAGAAAAGAAAGTATGTTAGTTGCTTTTTAAACTATTATTCCAATAAAAAGTAATTATAGTGATTAATTGCATAATGATTACAGTAATCACAGTCTATTCTTAGTTGATTAAGAAAGACAGAAGAGACTCACAGAAAACATTCCACTAACACTATCTCTGTTTATTTTATTTGCCCTTTACTAATTTTCTTATCAGAACTCATGAATGGAGACAGACAGTTCAAAAACAACCTTGATAGCTGCCTTGTATTTGATCCAGTGTCCGCTGATAAGAATAGATTCACCAGTGTGTTTTGTGCTATTCTGGAGTTAAGAATTTATTTGACCTTTATTATAACAATTGCATTATTATTGTTGTCATTATAGTACTTTTTTTTTTTTTGTGTTGTATTTAAACTGAGTATTTCCTCAACAGAAATGAAATCCTTGAAGTAGTAGATGGTAGTGGCATGACAAATATAGGATTTTTTTGGAGGGAGTGGAAATTTTGGATGCATCAACTGGGGAAAACATTCATGTGTCTATGAGTTTCATTGAAGCTGTCATAAGTGACACCAAATAAGAATCTGCTTTATCATATTGTCTTTCCTCACATTGGAACCCTGGCTTTTGTTAATCGATTTGGTGCATGATGATATCAAACAGTACTACGACAGGCAGCAACACAAAATCCTAAATAGAAAGGGTATGATGAACATATATCTCAAAATACGAAATACTTTTGACTTTCCTTGCAAAACTGGGTGAAGAAAGCAGATAATAGTTGCTTAGGTAAACTCGTCATCTGAAAGAATGTTCAATTGTATCTAAGTGCTGCCAATGAGCTTGATGTTCTATGATTCTGTGTTGACTGTGAGTGGGATTTTTTAGACATGGATGCACAGAATGAGAATACGTCTCCAGGAAAAATGCATGGGGTGTTAGAAAGCCTATTTGTCATACATCCTAAAAAGTTTGGAGGTGAAAAACAAACAGATAAGAATACATGATGAAAGAAGTCCATCCTGCCTAGATGGAAGTCTGCACATTCCTGAATGTTATTCAGCAATGAAGCGCACATCTAGCCAAATGGAGCTACCTGTCCTGTTCCAGAAACCAAAAGACTGTGACCCTAGATGAAAAATGATCTTTCAAGATTTACCTGGTTAAGTTTGGTTGAGCTGGGAGTGGGCCTTGACCTTATGAAAGCATTACTGATCTGTTCCTTATCCCTCAGATGCAGCATCAGCAACACAGAAAGATTATCTGAGAAATTTTCCCAAGATCTTCAGCTTAAGATTGTGCAAATCCATCACAACCACAAGATAAACGTATCTCTCCTAAGTCTGATCCCAGTCCTTTGACCAGCAATGTCAGATGCATTCTCCACAAGTACACAGTTGAAGTCAGCTTGGTGAAGTCAGTCCTACACTAACTTCTGGTACATTGGTAGAGACAAGAATGCTAAAATCTGTTCAGATAAACATTCAGGCTATTACAAATGGAAAATGTTATTCTGCATAGTTCTTTCACCTGGTGGTCAGGTCAGGAATTTGGCTAGCCCAGATGATGGCGAAGCCAGGCCCACTCCCAGCTCAACCAAACTCATCCTTCCAGCTAGTTTTAAGGTGTTAGGAGTATTTAGCCCGGTCAACCAGGTAAATCTTGAAAGATCATTTTTCATCTAGGGTCACAGTCTTTTGGTCTCTGGAACAGGACAGGTAACTCCACTTGGCTAGATGTGTGCTTCATTGCTGCAGAAATTATTGCTCTATGGAAATACATTTTTTTATTTCCCTCCCCAGTTCAGAAAATAATTATTTTTTTTGGAATGTGAACCTGTTTGCAAAATGAGACTTGTTGGGAAAAATATCACATTTCAGCATTAGAGAAAATATATCACATTTTGCAATTGTCAAAATGCCCTGTTTTGACATTTGAAAATGAAAATAAAAGAAACTTTGAAAGGTCACTATCAAAACAAAATGCGTTTGCTTTCTTTTTTCCTCTTATTTTTATTTTTTTTAAATTAAGTTAATTATTTAACTTGATTTCTGCCAAAGCCTTATTTTTTATATTTTTCTGTCTTTTCTTTCTCCCCTCCTGCTACTAGATTACCAGTACTGGAGCATCTGCAAAGCTGAAGCATATTAAGATGCCACATACTCTTTCTTTTATAAAAGGACCAGGATGCACAGCTGCTGTTCTAACTAATGAGAGCAAGGAGCTTCTTTACACCCTACATCTCCAAAACCTGAAAGTACTTGCAAAACAGAAGACCTGCTTCCCACCTGGCACTCATGCATATATTCCATCACACTGTTTTATGGCCCTCTTCAGTTAAAAGACATGCAATTATAACAACTACTTGTTATTATAAATTCATACATGCATTAGCAGTGCATTTCTCTCTGTCTCACTCTTTTTTTATCAGCTGTAGCCTTTCAGTTTATTCTCTATTACTCACAATTTCTCTAAATATATCCTTTTCAGTGAGGATATATTGAACCTGTCAAGTTTATTTAAAGAAAAGTTAAACTGGGGAAAAAGTAGGAGTATGTTGGCTGGCCAGGGATGCTAAGGTATTCAAGACAAGGCCTTGCTCCACTTAGCAGACTACAAATCCTCCATATGTCGAGGGAAGCACAGAAAAGTAGATGATAAATGGCAAGCGAGAAACTGTACATTGATAAATGAGACTGCAAAGGAAGAATACATCTGCAGCAAATCCTTCATTGTTGCCTGCAACTCTGTTGAATTGCAGAGTGCTATTTATATAATCAAACCTGCCAGTAATCACTCAATTGGAAGCATGGTCTTACATTTGTATGACTTCAGAAAATGCAAGGAAATTGTAGTAGAGAGCAGGAAAAATATTCAGGTTGTACCTGCTCATGTGTTCTTGTCAACTTCAGACTGCATATCTCTTAGGGAAGGGACAAGAGTGATAAACTCTGAAGTGACAATAGACAAGCAGAAACTTACTTTAACTATGCAACCTGGTTTTTACCTGTGCAACCTGGTCTAGGGAGCCTGCTTTGGCAGGCGTTGGACTAGATAGTCCCTTCCAACCCCTACAATTCTGTGATTCTTTGATTCTGTCAATGTAGCTTTGGGTCTCTAGGAAATATTCATATTATAGGTGGGCTGTAAGAATTGAGTGACCTTTCAAGCTAAGTCACCATCTTTCAGTGATCCTTCTTTATTAACTTAGGCTCATAAATGGTGTATGGTGAAAAAGGTAGAATGTAGAGACCAACTTAAGGAAAATGAGTATTGGAATTTTATTTTATTTTATTTGGAGAACATTTATTCTTCAGAGCCAAAATATCAGTAACACCAGATCTTTGGAATTTTGATTGCGAGAGCACCTAAAATGGTCCAAAACGAACACAAACCAGAATCTTAAGATTCTTATACAGAGATAGAAATCTGGTCTCAGGTCCTCACGTCCATTTTCTTAAAAATAGTAGTTTGAAGGAAATAGACATTGATGAGGCTTTTATCTATCTATCTATCTATCTATCTATCTTTCTTTCTATCTATCTATCTATCTATTTGTAGATTAACAGACTGGTGGTGTCCAACATGGGTTAATGAGGGGGAATTTGGATTTCAGGAAAGATTTAAGTACTATTTCTTAAAGTAGTGACCAGTAGCCTGTCACTACTGGGGTTCTGCACAGTTCCATTCCAGGGCCATTTCTCTGATCTCTGTGCTTTGGTGACAGAGAGGACACACGGGAAGGGCATGAAGCTGCATCAGGGAATGGTCCAGATGGGTGTTAGGAAAAGACTCTTCCTAGGTGGCTTTTAACTCCTTGAGAGCAGCCCTGTGGAGAAGGACTTGAGGGTCCTGTTGGACAGGAAGCTGGACATGCACCAACAAAGTATGTTTGCAGTCCAGAAGGCTGACTATATCCTGGGCTGCATTAAAAAACAGGTGGCCAACAGGGAGAGGGAGGTGATTGTCCCCCTCTACTAAACTCTTGTGAGGTCCTATCTAGAGTACTGCATCCAGGACTGGGGCTCCCAGCACAAGAAAGATGCAGAGATCTTGGAATGGGTTCAGAGGAGGGCTAGTAAGATAATCACAGAGCTGGAGCGTCTTTCCTCTGAAAAACGTTGCGGGAACTGGGTTTGTTTACCATGGAGAAGAGAAGGCTCTGGGGAGACCTCACTGTGGCCTTCCAACACTTGAAGGGAGCATATAAACAGGAGAGGGAATGTCTGCTTGCACAGGTTGATAGTGATGGGACAGGGAGGAATGGTTTCAAACTAGGACATTGGAGATTTAGATTAGATACTGGGAGGAAGTTTTTCACTCATAAGGTTGTGATGCACTGGAACAGGTTGTCCGGAAAAACTGCAGATGCCCCATCTCTGAAGGCATTCAAGGCAAGTCTGGATGTTGCACTGGGCAGCCTGCTCTAGTGGCTAGTGACCCAACCCATGGCAGAGGGGTTAAAACTAGATGATCTTTGTGGTCCTTTTCAACCTAGGCCATTCAATAATTCTATTCTCCTTTTGAATTCTGGAAGGCCACAATTAGGTCTCACACAAAACTGTGGAATCACAGCATTGTAGGGGTTTGAAGGGGCCATTAGAGATCATCTACTTCAACCCACAGGCTCCCTAGATCAGTTTGCACAAGTAGGCATCCAGGCAGATTTTGAACCTCTCCAGAGAAGGAGATTCCACAACTTCTCTGGGCAACCTGTTCCAATGCTCCCTCACCCTCATTGTGAAGAAGTTCCCGTGCACAATTGTGCAGAGATTCCTATGATTAAGTTTGTGTCTATTTCCCCTTATCCTATCACCACACAGTGCTGAAAAGAGCCTGGCCTCATCCCTTTGCCTCCCTCACCTAAGATATTTTTAGACTTCTCTAAGCCAAACAAGCACAACTCTCTCAACATTTCTTCATAAGGCAGGTTCTCCAGCCAATGTATGAGACTTGTTTCAACCAAAGATAGCCTGAAGCCTCAAAAATTGAATGATACGGTTCCTTGTTTGTAATGCAGCTGCTGAAAGAACCTCTATTTGCTTCATAAAAGTACAATCTTGCTCGTATAATTCAATTTTAAATACCTTCAGGAAGTTTAAACCCACATATAATATGCAAATTATAGGCGCTCTGAAACATCACATTGATTTACATTGTAATTGTTCCATTACTGGTGATAATAGAACATGTCCACGTGTACTTATTCTTTTAGGTAAGATCACCGTAAAATAAGTTGACATTACTTTGTTTTGTAGCAGTCATTTTAATGTAAATGGAAGAATGATAACATGCCATACACATCATAATGTGTTGAAAACTATCCTAAGGATACTGATATTTCTAAGTGATAGGGAAAAAAATAGGAAAAACTACTCTTGTCTGTTCATCACTACAACTACAAACAAAATAGTAAAAATGAAAATATTATTAATAAGGTCCACATTATGAAAATGTATACCTCATAATAGCAAAACAACAGAAAGTACTGACACAAATAAAAAATACATCTAATCTAGCTCTGAGGATCCTGCCTAGATTAATCTAGGAGCAAGTCATTCATGGAATGGAAATTTTTTGTTTTCACTCTTTTTCTTTACCCTTTTTCCACCATTTTACTTCCGCTGCTTACTTCCAGTGAATTGAAGATGCTGAGATAATTTTAGAAATGAACTAAAGATAGGCAATACATTTTGTACCCAAAGTGGATGTAGAATCCTTGATGAGGAAATGAGTGCAAAATAAGATCAACCTAAGCAGCAAGTATAAGGATTTGACTTATGAAACTGTCAACACAGATCAAGGGGAAGAATTTATCGTCCTAATCTGATAGGTTTGGTTCTAAATTTTGTTTTTAAGATGTGAGACAATGAAATATCACATTCACTTGATAATGCACTAATGCACAATGTTTTTATTTGAGGATTAGGTAGAAATGAATAGAGTCTAGATATCTTAGTTTACATTATCAAAATGCTTTGTATTCAGGTGTAATGTGGCACTGAGTTTGAGCTCTGAATCACTCTGAGTGACTCCAAGAATGAGTCCACTGCAGTCTCAGACAGTTCCTCTGATTTTCTGCTCATAATTACAGTTTGTTCATAAGGTGAACATACCATTTTAAATCAGGCTAGGAACAAACCATTTTAAATTGCTTTTTTTCATGTTAGTATTCTTTGGAAACTTCAGAGCACCTTCACAGCCACAATGTTTTGTGATGGGTATTCTCATATGAATATGAATACAACTAGCTACAAAACTTCACCTCTCTGCAGCTATTTCAGAACTAAAAAGGAGATGTATGTGTAAAAAGTCCTCTCTCTCTTCTATGTCTCCATACTCAAAATGCTACCAGTTAATCTACTGAAAGACATTTTTCTCAAGAGAAACACTATCTCATATCATTAGAACATGAAAAGAAACAACAGCAACAACAAAAGTGACACTAGTATTCCATTCTGGTGTCTTAACATGAAAACATCAGATTTTACAGAAATAAGACCAACTTCATCTATGATGACCAGTATTATTAAAAATATTACTCACATTGCTAATTCAGATACATTTCTGCTTTCCTGTGACATGCAGTGTTTCAGTGATTCATTATATTCAAGTAAGACAAAGTGGTTATTGATGTTGAATTCTTCCTACTCTACTTTAAATGTCTAAAATTAGGCACGATGCCAGAGCCACATGAATATAATCTCCCTTTCTTCAGTGCAGAATTTTACTCATCTTTTCCAAAAGCAGGTAACTAAGGGAAGTTCAATGAATCCTGCTGTGGATCTCAGATTTTGACAACTACTGTTAAGAGTGATAAATTTCCTCTTCTTGTTAATGCCTACCTTTTATGGCAATGATCTTGACCCATTGTGAATAGTTTAGAAACCAATTAACCATGTTTCTATGTAAGGAACATGCTGAAATCCAGAATCTACCCAACCCACTAATTTTTAAAGTACTGTCCTAAAAGCTATAGAAAAACAAGGACGATGTTTTCCAAGTTGAAAAATGAATATGTCCATGTGTATGAGAATATAAGTATGTAAATAAACATGAATTTCTACTCTCTGATTAGGTTTTCTTTTGACTAAAAATATATATGCAATTAGATAATATTAACTAATACATATAATCTAATAATCTAATGATTATTTAATAGTAGATAATCTAATGTTATCTAATATATAATAGATAATATTAAATAATTAGATAAATCCTTATCCAGATAAACTATAATCATATGATAGCAGCACCTACCAGAATTCAATAAGTAAACTTAATTGCTGGATCACTGGACTGAGGACACTGATATGAAATTCAACAAAACCAAGTGCTGAATCCTGTACTGTGGTCAAAACAATCCCAGACAAGTCTACAGTCTGGGGACAGAGTAGCTGGAAGACTTTGTAGAGGAAAAGAACCTGGGAATGCTGGTTGATGCTCAGCTGAACTTGAGCCAGCAGTCTGCCCAGGTGGACCAGAAGTCCAATGGCATCCTGTCTTGTGTCATAAAATAATGCTGACCGCAGGAGCAGGGAGGTGATCATCCCTGTGTACTTAGCACTGGTGAAGCTATACCTGGAGTACTGTGTGAATTTCGGGCCCCTCACTACAAGAATATCATAGAATGGCCTGGGTTGAAAAGGACCACAATGATCATCTAGTTTCAACCCCCCCTGCTATGTGCAGGGTTGTCAGCCACTACACCAGGCAGCCCAGAGCCACATCCTGCCTGGAAGGACATCGAGGACTGGGAACACTGTTAATAATAAAGCTGGTGAGCAGTCTGGAGCACAAGCCTTGTGAGGATTGACTGATGGAGCTGTTTTTTTATTTTATTTTATTCTGGAGAAGAGAAGATTCAGGGGAAACCTTATCACTCTCTACAACCACCAGAAGGCAAGTTGTAGTGAGGTATGGACTATCCTATTCTCCCGTGTAACTAGTTGTAGGACTAGAGGGGATGGCTTTAAGTTGCACCATGTGAGGTTCAAGTTGGACATTAGAAAAAACTACTCCTCCAAAAGAGTGGTTTGGCACTCAAACAGGCTGCCCAGGGAGGTGATCAAATAACCACCCCTGGAGATACTCAACAATTGTGTAAATGTGGTGATTAGGGATGAGGTGGTGTGAACAATGTTGGTGGTAGGTGGACAGTTGGTCTTGACAATCTTGAAGGTCTTTTCCAGCATTGGTGATCCTGTGATTCTGTGATTCTCTAAAAATGACATGATATTCATACTGTTTTTGCTGAATTCTTTTTGAACTACTATCGTATCAGCATGAGAAACCCTTGCTTTTCTGTGGGGACTAGAATAAAACCACAGAAAAGATAAGTAGATTCCCCAGTTTATGATGTAGAAGAGGATTTCCCTGGGATAGTTGTGCTCAGAATACATAACATTATGCAGTTGCATTTCTTTATGAGTTAGTATTGGAATTTCCTGGTAGATTTCTGCTGTACTGTAACATATAGGGATTTTTTAATTAATATTTTATTATTTATAAAGGAGTTACTATAGAATATGATCCTGAACAGTTCACCTGAATAACAGTAAACATAAAGGAAGAGACAATATGCTACAGAACTTTCAAGAAAGCACGATTTCTTTTTTTTTTTCATTTTTATTTTATTATTTTATGTTTAAAATGTGCTTGACATACGCTTCTATTTATTTTTGCCTTAGTTAGTGTGATCATTACAAATATGCATGATGATAAAAGAAACTAGTGTGATTTGAAGTTGCCTCTCAGAGTCACTCCTGCCTCTTGCTGTATTTGTTTGTGTTTATGTAAGCAAAAAAAATGGCATGCATTATCTTTTTATGAGCCTTGCGATTTATTCTGTTTTGTTGTCAGACCTCTGGGAATGCATTCTATAAACTTTATTGAGACAAGATATCTAGAGACGTTTGCATATTTGTGAGCTCAGCACAATATTACTTTTTAATGCACTTTTGACTTTGCATGGAGAAAATGGAGTAAAAATTGTTAAGCAGCACTATTTCAGGTGGCTTTGTATTTATTTCCTGCCTTTATTTTTCCTCGGGTTAAAAACAAATAAAGTCTCAATTACCTAAATGTAGAAAAACACTCTTGACTAGTAGCTTAACTTCTGACAACTTGTGTGACCAAAAGTTCAAAGTACTAGCTGAAGTCTCCAAGCAAAAAGCTGTTAAGAACCCCACTTGTTCAAGCACCTATGTAAATATAAATTGAAATGGGCATATTTCACAAAATCACAGAATTGTAGAGTTTGGAAAGGACCTCTAGAAAACATCAAGTCCAACCACTCTGCTAAAGCAGGTTCCCTACAGAAGGTCACACAGTTAGACATCCAGGAAGGTCTTGAATATCTCCAGAGGAGGAGAATCCATAACTTCTCTGGATAGCCTGTTCCAGTGCTCCATCACTCACAGTAAAAAAAACACTTCCTGTGTTCTGTTTTCTGTCTGTTCTATTTCTTGTTCTATTGTTGAATGTCACTGAAAGAGTCAATTCCCATTGACCTGATTCCCCCACTTTTATACGTAAACATAAACTTTTATACTTAACTTTTTTTTATACATAAACTTTTTTTTATACTTAAAAAACTTTTTTTTATACTTAACTTTTTTTTATACATAAACATAAACTTTTATGTTTATGTTTATAAACAGTTGTGAAATCCCTCCTCAGCCTTCTCTTCTCCAGACTGAAGAGTCCCAGGTCTCCCTGCCTTGAATGTAAATATAATTCTTGAGTCAAAATCTACGACCTATTTTAAAACAATGATCTATATTCAAATAAACAAACCAACAAGAAAATAAAAGTGACATTATTTCTCTATGCTCTACCTGAAATTAGGAGAAATTATCATGAGCATTTTGGCTGTACATTAGCTCAGGTTGCCATGGGTATTCGTGTACTGGAGCAAATACAGCAGAACATTGAAAGAGGTTCAAAGAATTGGTTTTGTTCATTCTTAAGAAGACAAAGGGTAATATTACTGTTGACTTTACCTTAATAATCGCAGAATCATAGAATTGCATAGTTTGGAGAGGAACTTCAAGATCAACTAATTCT
Source organism: Callipepla californica brunnescens (assembly GCA_023055505.1). NCBI lineage: Eukaryota > Metazoa > Chordata > Aves > Galliformes > Odontophoridae > Callipepla > Callipepla californica. The sequence continues at coordinate 119,852,167 of JALIRH010000001.1, read as the reverse complement.
AATCCCTTTGACATGGGCTAAGTTGCCACCCAACAGATGAGGCTTTGGGCACCTCTAGGGATGGGGCATCCACAGCTTCTCTGGACAGCTTCTACCACGGCCTCACCATCTTCTGAGTAAAGAACTTCTAAAATGTAACCTATATCTCCCCTCTTTTTGTTTAAAGCCACTCCCATTTTTCTATCACTATGAGACTTCGCAAAATGTCAGTTAACCTCCTGTTTAGAAACTTTATTCATGTACTGGAAGGCTGCAATACTTTCTCTGTGCATCCTTCTCTTCTCCAGTCTGAACAAGCCCACTTCTCTCAACCTGTCTTCATAACAGAGGTGCTCCAGCCCTTTGATCTTTGTGGTCTTCAGATCTAACCAGTACAATGGGAAGATGCAGTGGTGAAAATCCTGTTATATATAAGGCAAAATCTTTTCCTTAAGAGGGTAGTCAAGATCTGGAAAATGTGTGCAGAAAAACTTCATGGTGATATTCAAAGTTGTCCTGTCAAATTTGGACAATTTATTTGGGTTGATCTTGTTGATCAAATTAATCTTATGTAGTTGACACTAACCGATCAGAAGGTTGGACTACCTGATCTCCAAAATTGAGTTACAACCTGAGTTATTTTATTACTTTATGAATGTATGCATTTTTACAGATTTTCAGTACTGTATTATTTACTTCTGTTCTCAATAGTTTGAAACTGAAAAACTAGTCATAAAATCAAAGTGAATACTGATTTTAGCAAGGTGGGAGTTATTTATCATACTCCCTTTATTGGTGTAATATTAAAAATCTTTCTCAAAGCAGATCTTAAATCATTTATGCATGCTTAAAATATTTTATTTACATGGGTAGTTTTTCTCTGTTAATAAATGAAGAAGTTTTCCTTGAGAACTCTTTTTTTTTTTTTTTAATCAAAGTCCCACTGTGCTTTTTTTTCTTGCTCTTCAACGTGTTTATACATGATGGTTTGATTTGCGTCTCTTTTTTCATGAGCTGTATCCAAATATAAGTTAAAATTATGAGCACTCAAAAAAAAAAGAAAAAAAAAAAAGAAAAAGAGATCAGATTAGAAAATGTTTACTGTAAACATCCTTCCATAGTGAAGAAACTCTTGTGATAGAATCTGGAGAATGAAAAGTTTATAGCTATCATTTCCACTCCTTCTTGGAAAGATTTCTGAGTTGTTACATTTTCCTTCCCTGATAAATCACTTGATGTTGAAATAAGATCTTTACTGACAACTTGTGTAAGTGACACAAAAGATTCTCTGTTCTCTATGGTGCAAAGGTTCTTCTAAGAAAATGCTAAAAAAATTAAGACTTTTTTCTTTGTTTTCTGTTCTCTAAGAGACAAACTATTTTCCTGCTCTCTCCCCAACAAAGAAGGAATATATTTGGCTGCACAGACAACCTTTCCACATTTTACCTGAAAGAGCAACTAAAAAATTGAATGTTCACGTACATGTGGCATTGTACCATGTTGGAAAGTCATTGTTTCCATATATACACCGAGGAACTTAAAAAATAATATGAATCATTGAGTATGTCTGATCACTGAATAATTGCACCATGTAGGCAGTAGTTCAGTAGTGCACTAGATTGTATACATCATAATTATTAAAAAACATACAAAGAATGTGCTGATGGACATGTCTACTTGTAACACTGAATTAGATATTTAATTACAAAAGACAAACAATAGAGCAGAACTGATCATATATGGAAAATCATGTCTCCATGGACTTCAAATGCTAGTGATAGTCATATACTGATGTCATAGGAAAAAAAAGTAAAATATTAGGAAGAAACTACAATATACTTTGTAACTTTTCAAATTATCCTAATCCCTATAAGCATTCGTATTTTGCTTTGAATAAGATATCTGGAATTATTATTATTATTATTGTTATTATTATTAATTATTAATTAATATTATTATTTAGTGAGGTTAAAAACATATGAGAGAAGAAATAACACGCTGGAACTTGTTGCCAGAGGAAATTGTGGAGACGCGGAGTATCAGGAGGTTCAAAAAGGATTAAAGAAATTAAGCAGACAAATTAGATGAGACAAATTAGATATCAAATGAGCAAAGTCAATACTCCATTATTGAGTAACTGTTAAAGCAAATAAATAAGCTTCATTCTAGAGCGATTTTGATGAACTGTAAGACTGAGTGAGCAGAATCTCCTTGTCATACAGTCTGACAAGGAGAGGAGCAAGTTTCATCCAGGTGGGAATCAACTGCAGCAAGAATTCTGCTGAAAAGGATGTGAGTGATGAGTTTAATATAAGCCCAGAACCCTTACACAGTGAATAAGTCATGCTCCATATTTATGTACAGGAGAAGGAACACAGAAGGAGACTGAGATTTTGTACTATTTTCCTCATGAGCACTGGTGGAGTTACACAAGGAACACAGTGTTCATTCTTGGATCCTTCAAATCCAAGAAGCACATGGAGAAACCAGAGTCAGCAAAGAGCAACCAGTGCAATTAACCTAGAGTGCATAACATAGAAAGTTCAAGAGTGTTGAAAGTATTTATTCTGAATGAGTCAAAAAAGGAGTCTCATAACAGCCTGCAATTATTTCAAGAGGAGTTACAGAGATGACGGAGACTAATTCTTTGTGGTGACAGATTGTAAAACAAAGTTCAATGGATGCAAGCTGTTGAGGGTTCAGACTAGACATCGGAAGGCACTTTTTTACTGGAAGAGTTGCACAATACTGAAACAGGAGGAAGGGAGACTGTGGGATCTTCATCCCTGGCAATTTTCCAGATATTTTCAAATAGTCACTGCTGACCTGACCTAGCTTTAGCAACGTTCATGCACCGAGCAAAATGTTGACTAGCTGACTCCTAGAAGTCTCTTGTACCTAATGTTTCTATTTTTCTATGAAGGGAACATTAGGGAAGAGAATAGGGAGGTTTGTACCCTCTTATATTTCTCAAGCAATAACTGCGGACATCGGGAAGTTGAAGGGAGTTGTCCACATACAAGGGTCAGACTTCAATACTGACTCCATGCAGTCCAGTCTTTTACAGCTGCTCTCAGAAACTTAGTCTCAGACCATATTGGTAAGATATTTCTTGTATTTTCTGAAGCAGACTGAAAAATCGTGCCTCCTTCTCCTTATACTTCCTCTCTTCCAATTATGATACATACTAATCTTCAACTATGTATACACACTGTTACTGCAAGAAGAAGGCCATTTTCAACCTATGTGTACATCACTTTCATGATAAAAGAACCTTATTTTTTTTACTTTGTTTTACACCAGTGTAAAAATGAATTTATGCCAAAGAAAAGGTTGTGGTTTTTTTTTGTTTTTTTTTTTTTTAACTACTCACACAAAATACATTTCTTTTTCATTCTGTTTTACCTGATGCACAGAGGCACGGTTAGATATGAATGAATAGGAAGTGGTAGATGGAATGATTCAAGTGCATCAATGTAACTGCTTTTCCCCTAGTTTTCATGGGACCCCAACATATCCAGAAATTAGCGCTGTCTTAAAAGTTATTCTACTAAAGTTCTTTTTATTCTTATAGTATGCATATGGAAATCCATTCTATTGGCCACAGCAATATTTTGCTCAGGTCTAACAGTATCACACAGGAAAAGAAATCATGACATGAGCCTCCTCCTTGCCTACTGATATCTTCCCTAACAGCTTACTGATACAATATATAAAGCAAAATATCATCTTGCCAATGGAAAATACCAGTCTCCTTAGTAAAGCATGAAGAAAAATCAGTTGCAAAGGACCTTGAGCAGGACAGGGTATGGAGTCCTAATGCAACTGCATGTACCACCTATATACACAAATCCATCTAAATATATGAATATATACAAATATACACGTGTCTATATGCATACACAAAAACATCTGTATTATGTAAAACATCAAAATTCAAATGATATTTTGCTCCTTTGTAAAAAGCAGCTTGAAAAATTCAAGTAGGACAAAGTTCGTTTTGTTTTTTGTTTTTTTGTTTTTTGTTTGTTTCGGTTTTAGACAAATAGCTGTAAAGAATTAAACGTGCTCCAACTTATTGTTCTTCAGTCTTCTGAGTATTCAACTCATCAGACTTATGTCCTTTGGTCATCCCAGATTCAACCTTCTAAAGGAACTCGTGAGTCCGAATATTTTTGCTTTGACTTGAAAAATGCTGACAGAAGTCTTGGAAAACTCAGGTGTCCTTGCAAATTATTGCGTTGTTGTATAGGTTTGTATTTTATTAGATATATCTTTCCTGTGTATTATTCTCCTTCCTTTTCCCCTTGATGTATCTTCATGGTCTCTTCTTGCTGATATGGCACTCCATGTAAGAGCAGTATATCAGTGCAAAATGGGATAGAGCTTTATCATTCACGCGACAAAAATAATTATATCCCACAAGTAAATTACAATTACAGTGGAGGTTGAATACTTTTATCAGGCAGTGTTAGCACAGTGCTTAAAGTGTGCAGGTATAACACAATTGACCAGGGAACATAAATATATTTACAGCTAATAGGATTATTGATCTTGTGCCACAGAAATGAAACAATCTTAATCTTGTAATTTTGCTCTAATTGTCATAATTAAGAACTCTTTCCTTCCTTTGTTTTTCTCAAGGAGTATATATATTTATTGAAGAGAAAAATGCACATAGTTATTTCCTAAAGCCAGCTGGGTACCAGTAGAGTAACATCAAGTTGCCAGCTCATATGCATATTGCACTTTTTTCATATAAGATGGCAAGTTCAATAAATTTTCCATCTGCTTCATCTGTTGAATTATATCTACACTGCTTCACTGTCATGTCAGTGTTCACTTCTCTATTCTGTTTCACTAAGGAAAATATCTAATTATCTGCTGATCACTCAAGGGAAAAGGTTTACAAAGGTTTCATGGGTTTATGTTATCAAAAAAAGAAGGAAAAAAAAGTAGAGTATTTTAAAAAATTAGTAAAAAAAGTGAAAATACTTAGGATTTGACATATTATCTCTAAACTATGGAACATTACTTTTTGTTACGCATTAGATCAAACCAGAATACATATTTCTGACGGTACAGTTTAAGGCTAGAACATATATGTAGAGATCTTTATATGCACTACACTCATACACAAATACATATATATATATATATACAAACACTTCTATTTGCTTATTCTGTAACTGCTGAGCAAAAGTTCCTTAGTATTTAACCTTACACAGCAATAAGGACCTACTTCTTAACTGGGTTCTCCCTTGACAATTAAAGGCTGAGTCTTTTCAAAGAAGATGTTAATCATGGGTCATCTTCAAATGTGCTTAATAAGATTTTACTACAGTAAAATTCACAGCTAAGCAGTTATTCAGAATTTACTCCTCTATTATATCACAGACTGGCTTGGGTCTGGAGCTCCCAAAAGGACCAGGGAAAATTGCTGTTTTATGGGCATGTTTTTCAACTACAGTTTTGCATGTTACACTGGAAAGAACTGATACATTTCTTATCTTACTTTTCAATACAAATCTTATTTTTCCATATAAATCTTGAATAAATCAGTGAACATCGTGACCATGAGACTGTAAGGCAGATGTACCTGAATGCTGTCCGCTGCACATTTCTTTGGAAGAAATGAACAAGAGAACCACAGAATCACAGAACCACAAGCGTTGATAGGGATCTCTGGAGATCATCTAAACCAACCATCTTGATAAAGCAGGTTCTCAAGGTTGCATTCTTGCATTCCAGGTAGGTCTTGAATATCTCCATAGATTTTGACTCCATAAACTCTCCACTCATCTATCCCTCACTTTCTAAGCTAGCCCATGAAGATGTTATGGGAGACAATGTCCAAAAACTTGCTTGAAGTGAAGGTACAGAACATTCACTGTTCTCTCCGCATTTACCCAACCAGTCACAACATCATGGAAAGCTATCACATTAGTCAAGAATGATTTCCCCTTAGTGAGCCCATGTTGACTACATCTGATAACCTCTTTCTTGTTCACTTTCTTGGAGACAGCATGCAGAGCAAGTTGTTCCACTGCTTTCCCAGGGATGGAGGTGAGGCTGAATGTCCTGTAGTTTCCTGGGTCCTCCTTCTTGCCCTCATCAAAGACTGGTGTGGCACTGGCTATCCTCCAGCCTTCAGGCACTTCTCATGTTCTCCATGGCCTTTCAAAAATGCTACAGAGGGTAAGAAATCACTTCTGACAGCTTCTTAAGGCCTTGGGGATGTATACCATTGAGGACCATTAATTTGTGAGCATTAAGTTTGCCTAGATGATCTCTGACCACATTCTCCTCAACCAGAGGGACATCTTTCTTTCTCTACATAGCTCCAGCAATAAAGAGGGAAGCAAATAAGGTGTTCAGTAACTCTGTCTTGGTGGCCTTCATTACCAGTGCACTCATCCATTAAGGAATGTGCCTGCCTTTTCCCTTGTCTATTATACTATTGTTATATTTAAAGAAAAGAGAGAATGGGGTGTGGAGAACACTTTTTCTACCATCTTGGAAATGGTACTGTTAGCTTACAGCAATCCTGCCATCAGAACTTTGTTTCATATCTCCTGAGATCTCAGATAGACCATAAGTTTCATTACATAATTAAGATTAACCACTTGCTATTTCCAGTACCCAAAAGAAGTTGAATGCAAAATTGGGCTGTCCACATGCAGAAGAGCATGAATGAAAAGTATAGGCCATATTCTGGAGATAATATGGGCATAAAATCTTGTACAGTTATACTGAAGCAGATCATCTCTTGTGTTCTGCAGAAGATATGTTTGAAGCAGAAGGATGGTTGTGAATGGAAAATTAAATAGGGGAAATCTAAAGACACTGTTTGTGTCTTTTCTGTTTCTTCTTCCCACCTTTATTTTAAAAGGTGTTGTTCATGAGGGTCAGGTTATGCAAAATCTGTCAGGAATCAGCACCCTTACACAGGAGCCCAGTAATGTAGATGAAGCTAAATCTGTAACACAGTTTACCAAATATTAAAGTTGATGCTCAGAGATGATTTATTAGGTCACCCACACTGTTCCCGGCCATGCCAAGGTGAGTTCCAACAGCATTTCTGTGTGCTTAATGGTTTAATACAGTTCACTGAAGTTTATTCATGTAACAGAAAGTGTGCTCAGCACTTTCTCCAAGTGTGCAAAAAACCCTGCATAACAGAATTCAGATTTTAGTTGGCAGCAATGGGACCCAAGAGAACTAATTCACTAACCTTTACAGCACACATTTCCTTTAACACAAGTGACAGAAATGAAATACTTAATGCAGCTCTCACTTGATGTTGGAAAATGGCAAATTTTTTAAGAATGCATAAAGCACCAATTTTGTTCACAACCGTATGTCCCAGAACAATGTCTGTTATGCAATAAATATTCATTTTAAGTGTTAGAAATGTGCAGTTCTTTTTGGGAGAGGAAGAAAATACAGAACCTTAAATTTAAAATAAGTACCTTTTGTGGGTATCTGCTGACACAACAGAGTTTTGTAGTAAAAGTCTGTAGGTTATTGTGTTTTGCTTCTTTTTCTCTGAAGGAACATAGACATGAATACTTATCCTTACAATGGGGGATCTTGATGGAATTAAACTGAAGATTAAAAAGATCTTTTAAAATTGCTTACATTTGAAGGAGTTGGATGAATACTCTTAGAAGCAGAAGAATGCAGTAACAAAATCAAATTAAAAATATTTATAATTTTGTAAAGCTATCCTTTTGTGGTTAGTAATCCATTCCCTCATATATAGACAATAAATTCAGTGATTTCTTTAAGTAGAATCTAAAAATAGAGACTAATTCCTTTTAAGAAAGCCCTGAAAGATGCTTCTGATTTTTTTAAATTCTTGACAGAGTCAAATATTATGGAAGAAACCACAGCATGCAGTGGGAGGGGTGTTTACCAAAATGTGTTAGTTCTTTGTTTTACAAGGCAGTGTGTTTGGGTTATCTCAGCCAATTCAAATGATGTTACTTGCAGTTTGGAATGTTAAATACAAAGAAAATTAAATAACATATTCACTATCAGATACTTGTTTGTAGAATGGAATTATGATTTTTATTCTGCGTGTTGACAGCTATTTGACATATAGAGATTTGAATTGCATATATATATTTGTTATTTAAACAATAGAAGAATCAGTATAAGTAAAATAACTATCTTAAACGTTTTTCTTTGTAATATTTACAAAAGGAATTTTCAGTCTTCAATACATCTTTTTGGTCTTTTGGATTATTAACCTAATTTTCAGGACTAGTAAATCTATAGCAATGTATTTTTTTTTTCTTCTTTTTCATACATGGAAGGAGACAAGAGAAGAAATAGACAACTTTGTTGTTGTTTGTTTTTTTCAGTAATGGAGTTACACTGAGAAAATACAAAGTTTGATGGATATGGATATTAGCATTTCTGTTTTGGGCATTAAGTGTTCTTATCCTGTCAATCTAATGGAAATGAAAAAGGTGTAGGAAAGGTGCTGAAAATTAAAGCCATTTTATATAATTATTAAATGTGCCACTCCACTCCAAAAATGGTGTAACATTAAAGGGCTTTCTTTGATATTAATCAAACTTTCCTGTCTGAAATACCTTCAAAATATAATTATTCTCATCTTCAGTCAAGATCAGCTGTCATTCAAATTCACTGTATGGGTGCGTATGACTTCTTTGTTCGTGTTGTTCTTCCTATATGATTACTATGAGAAGAAATAAAGTTTCACAGAAATGAAATGTAATTACAAAACATGAAAGTTTTGAATAAAGAATAAAGGTATATCATTCAATATCTCATATGTTCTCTGTCATGGAAGTGTCTTCTGCACTTGATGGAAGAATGATGATTTACTAGGAGTTACATTCTCCATTTGCTAAAACAGAGTTGTACTATCACTGTGCATATCCCAAATATGGTTCTCAGAAATGGTGAGTCCAAGAAGGAACAGAAGTCTCACTGATACAAACTCCTCTGTGTTGCTCTAATAGAAAGATACGTAAACTTCTACATGCTAAATATCACTTCACAAAAAGCAAGCACCTAAAAATATAAAAACGTTGCATTCGTTTTTTCAAATTTTGTTAACAGATTACTTATTTATATCACTAGGAATTCTCCCTTCTTTTCTGAGTTCTCTGATCCCAGTAAGATTGAACAGAAATTTGAAGATTTATTTGATTTTCCTGAACCAAAATTAAATGAAAAGGGTAATATCAAATGAAAGCTGTATCAGTTTGAGCTGTGATTTCCTGACGAAAGAGAGAAAAACTCCCTATCTAACCAGTGATCTAAAGCCAGGGTGGAGCAGAAGTGAATGGGTCAACTCATGCCCATATAAATGGATCTGTTTACCCGGATCTGCACTTACCAAAATTAGCTTCTTGCATCAAACTGTGCTTGGTCAGTAAGCTGTTCAGACCCATAGCATCTCCACTAGACATTCTACAGAGTATATGTTCCAGCTCACAGAACACAGAATCACAGAATTGTAGATCAAGATCACCCAGCCCAACTGCCTACTTATCATAATATTTCCCTCTAAATCACGTCCCCCAATAAAATATCAAAATGTTTCTTGAATACTTCAAGGGTCAAGAACTCTACCACCTCCCTGGACATCCCATTCTAGCGACAGATTTATTTTTCTAATGTCCAGCATGAACATCCTGTGGAGTAACTTGAAGCCATTCCCTTAAGTCCTATTGCTAATTCCAGAAGAGAAGACACTGACCCCACCTCCCCCTTCAGGTAGTTGTAGAGACTAATAAGGTTTCCCCTGAATCTCCTCTTCTCCAGAATACCAGAATCCTCACCAGTGCTGAGTACACAGGGATAATCACCACTCTGCTCCTGCTGGCAACACTGCTGATACACTCCTCATGCAAGCCAAGGCATCATTGGCCTTCTAGGCCACCTGGGCATACTATGCTGACTCATGTTCAGTAGAGCAATCACCCCAGGTTCTTTTCCTCTACATAATCTTCCAGCCACTCTGTCCCAAGTCTTTAGACTTGCCTGGGGTTGTTGTGGCCAAAGTGCAGAGCTCAATACTTGGTCTTGCTGATCTTCCTTACACTGGCCTCCACCCAGCTATCCAGATTGTTCAGATCCCTCTATAAAGTCCTGCTGCCCCCTCGCATCTCAACACTTCCTGCCAATTTAGTGTTATTTGCAAACTTATGGAGGGTGCAATCAGTGCCCCCATGTAGTTCATCAAAAAAGATATTGAACAAGATATCAACCCATGGGGAACACCACTCTTGACTGGTCAATGAGCGCCTTCTACCTTATCCAGGATACAGGTCACTTGATCACAGAAAGCAATTAAGAAGTGAAATGCAGAACTGACCAGTCCCAATCCTGCCATATTCACAGCATGGCTTGAATTTTTATATTAAAGATCCATTTATAAAATTCATTCAAGTTATAACTCTAGCACAGGAAATTGAAGACCTTAATAAAATAGCTGTCTAGGAAAATTCCATGCAAGTATTTTTCTAGCATTTAGTGTTATTCAGAGAAAACTGGTCTGCTTTTCCTCATGAAATGATTTCAGTTTGGACAAAATTGCATAATATCAAATTGTACAGGAAATAAAAGTATTTGAAAATGCTATAGCATTATTATTATTTTTAATTTCCTGGAACAAAAGTTTTATATTCCTGAAATCTTTTTGTTCCAAGATGAATTTTACATAACTAATGAATTAATATTAAAATGATAAAATGTTTAAGAAATGGTTCACCCTACCTGTTATGGAAGGATAATTAAATTCATCTGTAAGCTTTTACATATCCCAATATTTCTGTAGTAAACAGAAGTCCATTCTTTGGCCAAGTGTGGTTTCTCATCAAGATACTCAATTTAAATTTTCCAAATTAAATTCAATCTATGAATTTATGGGAAAGGCTGTACATTCTGATTATATAAGACCTGAGAGCTAGTCTGTAATAGAAATTCAGTTTATTCTTTTACTGATCTTTTTTTCATAGTCTCCACAATTCTTTTACCATCTTACTGGATCTTCTTATCCTTCTCTCTCTTCTCTTTTAGTGCCTTCCTGTACTCTGTCTTTTAAACACCATAATTCCTTTTGTGTTTCATTTCGTGAATGTCTCTTCCAAATAATTGTAGAATGAATGCAGTAGGCACCATATATATGCCATGTAATATACCATCTTTTCCATTAATCTATTGTCTGTTTTTCTATTCATATTGAAAGCAATTTAAGGCATGATCATAAATCATTCTGTCTTCCCAGTGTCCAGGATAGCAGAGGTGTATGACTTGCTGCTCCACAAGTACCTTTGTAAACATTATAGCACTTCATAAACATTATAATAAATAATTGCAATGCTCGATACCAATTTATCATTGCGTAGAAAAGGTTCACTACAGTAATTTCATGTAGATTTTTAGAAAAATGGATATATCCACGAGAAATCCATTCTCCCTTTTACAAATATAATTCTCATTCACAACACTAAGGATAACTCTGTAATTTTGGTAAGGAAATTGGTTTGGAGAATTATAAATTAATGATAAGCAATAGGAGAATTTCAAAATAATAAAATTGAAGTTTACATTGGCTTTTTTCTTTTTCTTCCCTTCCTCCTTCATTGTACTGATGTGTTATATCACCTTCAGTTTTCTGCCTTAACGTTCTTACAAATTTTGCAGTGACTTTGCAGATCTGCATGCCCAGAAGACACTGTTATAATAGAACTAAGTGCATTTGCACTCTTCTACACTATTTCAAATACTGATGAGGTCAATTATGGCAGAATGTGCTAAACATTTACTAATATTTTTGGTCTGAAGTAAGTGAGCTAGTGATCTAAAGTTCACTGGGCATACAAATAAAATGGACTTCAGTGCTGACAGTTGGAGAAGAGAGAGCTGTGAATGGTTCAATATGAGAAATAACTTATTCCTTCAGATTCTCAAGCAAGCTCTCCAAGGATGGGACAAGATGTAGAGGGGAGGGAAATTCATGCTTTTGTCAGCCTTTTCTTAACATCCTCAGTGCATAAGCTCAGTTTTCATTCCTACAGATGTGAAAGCATTTTACAAGAAAAAGAGATTTTAAGAAAAATAATGCGTAATCAAATTTGTAAATAATTATTTCACTTTAATGATATGAAAATCCATATCTTTTTGGTATCTTTTTAGACTGTTTAATCATGCTCTTGTACATGGAAATTAGAGACGAGTCCTAGCCAAAAAGTTCAACTGTGGCATTGAAATTTCAGAACTTACTAACAAATGTTGGGATATCTGATTACAGTTTGAGTTTATTCCTAGCAGACATTAATTAAGCTTTGAGGGAGTAAAAAGAGAAAAAAAAAATGTTAAAACAAAAAAACATTTTAACGTGTCAACTTGCTGGCAAGCTAAGCATGGTATAAATGGTTATCTGAGAGGCCTTCTCAAACTAACAACAGGAGATCATGATGAAGAAACAATCCAAAAAAAAATCCTGCTACTCTGTTTGGACAAAAATCTTGGTTTTTCATTCTCATTTGATCAAAATCCAATTTACATGATCAATATATGCCTCTGAACTACAGGCTGTAATGCACAAATTCATTAAGTCTCTCACTAGTTTAGCTGATATAACTGTTACTGATGCACTATCACCATAAAAATATGTTTTCTTATTTAGCTGATTTATGTAGTTCAGTTAGAAAATTTGTTTGGCCCAGGATAAGGTGACAAAAAAGAAAAACAGTCTTCCCAAGACAATGTTCTTCTAGTCTAGTTTGAATTGACTTTTGCAAGATATTTACTCTCATAACAAATGCAATAAAACTAATCCACTAATGTGAAGTACCCAATGTCCATATGGGCTGTTAATGTCAAAGTAGAAAATATGAAGATTATTTAAAAGTTTTTAACGGTATGCAAGAAGTTGGTTGAAGGTAATATAGTACAAAAAAAACCCAGGAAAGTCTGATGAGGATATGAGTCTTACAAAAGCTTTTTTAATGATCTTGAAATAAGGTGGTCATGAAATATATGGATGATGCAAAACTGAGTAGGATTGTAGAAGAAAATCTCAATATCTTGGAGGAACTATTAGATTAAAGGGGGAAAGGAATTGAAATTAAAATTAAAAATAGGTCACTTATTGAGGGATAAGTAACCAAAATCCTGTCTAGAAGCTTTTTGCTTAGAAATCACAAAAGACTTGCACTATCAGTGGATATCTAAAAGAAGTAACTATAAGGTCATCAAGAAAAAGGCTAATAGGAAAATGTGAAATTAATTCCAGTAAGTATTCAGTAACTGTATTTTCAGTACTAATCAGAAAGCAAATTCTGGGAAAGTACAATGGTTTAGGAAAAAGAATGGAGTATTTTTATTATAGGAGAATAAAATATTTGTATCATTTATTCAGACTAAGCAAAAATGGTTTCTATTTCTAAGTGTATCATGACAGGAAATAGTTTTCTCAGTTGAAATGCAGGGTTGGATAAAGAATAAAGGCATTAATTTTCCATAATTTTTTTTTCTTTAATTCATTACTTTTCCATGATGGTTTGCTAATACTTACAGAAACATGCTGCTAAGTTTAAGTTTTAAGAGTAATACTGCAGTAGATATAAATCCTGCTGCTATTTCTGTCTCTGTACTGCATATTCATCACATTTAAAGACTCTTTTTATTTCAGACCTGCTAGGTGTCACTTAATTAAAACACCTAATTTAAAAGAGTCCTAGTTTACTAATATTTTATGCATATTACTATTGGAACATTAAAACTGAGGGGGAAAAAAGAAAGCTCAGAACAATTTGGAATGCTATGATCTCACAAGGGACTAATAGCTTTAGGTGGTCCCATTTTCAGCCACAAAATCTTGAACACATTAAAAAGCTTGTTTGAAATATAATGTACATGGTATCCCATGACTTGTTTTTTTTTTTCAGTTTTATCCTTGTATAAGTCTCCAGTATTTTTGTGGAGTTACTATTATTACCATTATTAAAAAGTTGTTAAGACATAGAGGATATTCTTCCAGTTAATCCATTACTTCTCCTTTTAACCTTTCCAAGGGTTAAGAGGGACATTTCTTTTTTTTTTTCTTTTTTTTTTTTTCCCCTGGAACATTAGCAAAAGCTCCTACAAAATATACAAAACCTACCTTACTGACTCTTTATGAAATAAACAGACATAAATAATATAATTATCCATTCTGTTTATCAAATGTTTTGATTTCAGGAAGAAGTCTCATGGGAGACAATATTTACATTCAGCGGTGACTGATAAATAAATTATCGTTTTGGTTGAAAATAAATTCTGTATTGCATGTGAACACCTGGTAAAAGGCAATAATTGGTGTGGCATAGTTGTCTTGTTCACTGTATCACTGATCTTAAGGAATAAATGTCCCTTAAGATGTAATTGAATAAATAATCATTAATGGAAGTTATGAGAACTAATCAGACTGTCAGTCTGCATTTTTTGGTGTCCAAAAAATGAAAAGCAAGCAAGACACTTACTAGAACAAGTGAGACATGCTTTTTACCATGATAAAGATGCAATCCAATACAAATCTACTGAATGTCATCTTCTCTTGGAGTCAGAATGACATCTCTATTCTCCACACTTTTAATCCTGAGGCACCTCACAGCAGCAACTGTCAAACTAGTGCTAATTCAAAAAAAGCCCTGAAGGTGAAAACGTTTGACAGCATCTCTCAGTTATCCAAATGAAAAATCGGGTTATTTTCCTTCACTATCCATTTTGCCCACATCTGTACACACTTCCTTAAAATTGACTTTCATATTCTTTGTCAATGACCACACATAAATCTAGGGCTGTAAGATTTCTCTCTTTGCTTTTAATGATTTGGCTATGATTATCTGTAGTGGAACACTAAGAAAAAGTGTGAATTGCATTGTACAAAATGTTACAGCACCATGGTTTTAAGCTATAGAGATTATCTGAAAAACAGAAAGCACTTTCAGTTATATTTTTTAGGACTCCTTCCTGTCTTCTGAATATCTTAATTCACCTAATTAACGTTCCAATAAAAACTGGATTAACATTAAATAGAAGCCATTGCTAGTGGTAAGGTGCTGAATAGATTGCCAAAGAAACTGTGGATGCTCCATCCCTAAAAGTGTTCAAACCCAGGCTGGATGGGGCCCTGGGCAACCTGATCTGATGTGTGGCAACCAGACCACAGAAGGGGGTGGAATTATATGATCTTTAAGGTTCCTTCCAACTCATTCTATGATTGAATGTATTTCCTGTAGATGTTAGAAAATCTCATGTATAAAAATTTCCTTGTTGAGCATAATATGAAAGAAGAAAAATGCAGATTTTAAGCTCCCCCTCACTCCTTCCTCCTCCTTTTCTTCCTGACCAAAAATGATTTCTTGATCTTTCATCAATATTTTTGGTTATAGTCAGGTAAGATCGATTAGGGAAGCATTCATTTCAACTCGTTATCACAGCATTCCAGAATAATATTTTAAGAAAATCCCTTAAAAATCTTTCATCATCAATGGCAGAAATACTTTTTGTTGTTAAACTCAGTGAGTTCTGGATCATATTCTATGCAATCTAGTGTTTTCTGTGTTATTTTTTAAATTGCCGAAGCTTGTTTGTAAGGTTGACATTAAGCTGTGAAGAGCAGGACTAAATTCACCATCTTAGAGCCAGTGGGTTATCTCCAAAAGGATGTCAAGGCTCTGATTCATTCATGAAACAAGGTTCACACAATCTGTTATGTATTACAGTTTTCCTGGATAGATTTTCTTGTTTGTATCATGCCAAGACATTTCAGTGTTCCTGTTCCTTTGAGACCCACTGGATAAAATTTGAGTGATTTCCAATGCAGAAAATTAATGCTGTAATTAATGAATTGTGAATCAACTCTGTGTTAATAAGCTCACCACTGAAATCTAAGTTTTGCTCTGAAAGCTTTCATTTACATTTTATTTTCTAAAGTGGTTTTGAATTGTAGGTGAAAAAAAGAAAAAGAAATCGTAAAAAGATGTCAGTGTTAATCTTGCTTCCTTTCCTTTGTTCCTCTGCGGGAAATAAACAGGGAAAAGAAAAGCAGGATAGTGCTTTCCTGTAGTCCCCTTACTCTGGAGAGCCTTGATCAACAGTTAATTCTTGATTTCATATACTTATCATCATGCAGGATGGCATGTCCCAGTTGGGCAGGTCAGTTTACATTTGTTGATATTGTTTTTCACCTTTCATTTGCTGTTTTCTAGAGAACTATGAATTAAGCTTTCCATTCTTTAGCACAGGCTGCTGTGAAGATGTGCCACAGAGTATTGCTACCATTCTAAATTGTTTTTTAAGTAAGTATTCTAATACAATCATCCATCAATGCTGTATATGTACAACACATTTATTGCATTTAGGAGCAGTGTATTAACAGTTACATGGAGTCTTATTCTCTAGTTAATGACCAGAACCATAAACTTGATGGATTCAGCATCACTCTCGTTTTCCAAGGGGTGGTGGTGTCTCTATGGAGACTATTCAGGTTGAAACCTTGAGCAGAGGAATAGAGTTACCACATATCATCCCATAGTTGCAATCCTAATCTTCCCTCACAACTTCCTATTACTGCTTCTGCACAAAAGAAAATCTTTTATGATTTATATTTATCTAGACATGTATGTTTTGACTTCAGAGAGCTAGGTAAAGAAACTTGATTTTTCCAGAATAACTTGATTTGAAGGAAGACCAGGATAAACAGTGCTGATTTTCTCATTTTATTTTATAAATACCTTGGAAATGTCACTTTCCTGATCTGCATGTACTATGCAT
The DNA here is from genome assembly GCA_023055505.1 of Callipepla californica brunnescens. Lineage (NCBI taxonomy): Eukaryota > Metazoa > Chordata > Aves > Galliformes > Odontophoridae > Callipepla > Callipepla californica. Next base: position 119,835,382 of record JALIRH010000001.1, on the reverse strand, counting down.
TTTGAATTTCAAATGTTAGAAGTGCTGGAAGAATAAAAAAAATCTAATACTACTCAATACACAAGACTAACATCACTCCTAGCTACCAGAAGATGATATATTTTTTGTTTTTTCCCACATAACTATTATTCCAATATTTGGGCCAGAGACAGAGGAAGCAAAGCTCTCAATGTTCCATTCTCAGCCCTGGCACCCATTCTGGGACTGGAGCCCAAATGATGTCACGGTACTTACAACCAAGTATATAAATACAGGATGAATTTGATTATAGAAGTAAGGTTATCCACCAGAAGTGCCATTGGGACTGAGAGTAAAATTGAGAAATCACTGTTATTTACAAAAGGAAATCTTAAATTTTGTTCCTTAGAGACTGTGGATATAATGATAGATAACCTGGTAACTCTGTGTTTTCAGTGAATTTAGGACCTCCCAGCAGCTGTATCAACAAGATTTAACTGTTGTTAAAATAATCTTTTAAGAATAACTCAACTCAGACAGAATTTAAAAGATGATTAGTAGATTTGGTCAACTGTCCTCAAGTATAATGAGCAAAAATGAAACTATGCTAGAAATAGGGTGAAAGTTGCCTTTTCCTTGCTTCTGGTCTCAAGGAAGCAACAGACTTGAGATGAAGTCCAGACAAGAAATGTAAGAACTGCTCAAATAATTTCATTGTGATCATCTCCCTCAGCAGGATTTTCTCAATTTATTGATAGATATGAATCTGAGTCCTGACTCATGATATTGCCTACATTACAATGACAATATAGAGTTCTTTATTTTGCTTTGAACCCTCTCCACTCTGCTTAGCTACATCTCCCAGTTATCTACTCCAGTAAATTTGATGTATGATGTGTTTAAAATAAAGATCATCCATTCTAGTGAAGTCTAATCTCAAACCACTTTGTCAAGCACCTTCCTTTCTAAAGTGTATTTGCTGATCAACTGTATAAAATAATTACTGGTTTAGTAACATGCTTTACTTTTCTTTCTGACAGTCCACATATTCACTGCCAGTGAAACTGTTTAAAACTGTAGAATCCTTATGGGGTTTATTCATCACCAAAGACGTATTTTCTGAAGTAAATTAATGATTTGCTATTCATGGAGACTTTACTCTGCTTATCACTGTATTAACTTGTATCAAAAAATCTCACTAAGTCATTTTTCAAACCTTGAGAAAAATAGCCTAGAGACATTCTGGTGAATGAAGGTCTTCAGGGGAAGAAGTGAGTATATTCTGAATAATGGAAATGTACTCAGTTAACATCAGGTAAAGCTGTCAGAGGTTATTGCTAGCATTCAGAATCAGCCCTCCTTTCCACGAACTCTATGTCTGAACTTAGTGAGAGCTGACATTGGGAGCATCTGCATAAAAAAGAGCTGTATTATGCTGTTCAGATTTTGGCTTAGCTGAGAAAATGCTTGGGTGCCAATTCACATTGGCATTGTGTTGCTGACACTTGGAGATGGGTATAAGAAATCCAGGAAATGCTTGCAACAGATGAGACAGTAACATCTCAGAGAGATAGATGTCTATGATAAAGAAAAAAGTGTAAATGAGAGAAAAAGTTTTTGAAAAAGTTACGTATTTAGTTATTGGAAACAGAAATCAGAAAAAGGCAAGATTGTTGAACACTGCTGAACTCTTCTCTGCCCTCTAAATAATAAAATAAAAGGTGTCTTGTTCATAGGAGAGGAATATTGTACCCTCATTTTTCTTCCATAAGGAGGTATTTTAAAGCTGATTTAAAGATCTCAGACAAACTAATATCCCTGGAGTTGTTTTTGGAATAGAAACCAACACTGTGCTACATTAGCAAGGGAGGTAAAGAACTTAATTGGAAGATGAAGATCATTTCTTTAATTTCACAATTCCTAGATAAAATATCATTGCTCAATTGATTTTTGATTTTATATAGTCCTCATCTGTTAACATCCTTTTTCCTACTCGATGACTCAAACACATTTCTGTTTAGTGTAACAGGTTGAGTGGGCAGAGTAATTTTTGCCACAAAAAGATTCTCTAGGGTACTGAAGCTCTGAACTCATTGCTGCTGTTGTTTTGTTTATAGAATTATACAATAGGATCATGGAATCATAGATTAGCTTAGGTTGGAAGACACCTTAAAGATCATTGAGCACCAAACCCAAGCCATAGGCTGGGCTGCTTGCTACCAAACAGATTATGCTGATTAGGGCCCCATCCAACCTGGCCTTGAACAGTTCCAGAACAAAACACCTTACCTGCTGACAGGATCTTATAATCTAAATTACAATAACAAAACACTTAGAGGCCATTGCCACAGTGATGAAGAACAATAAACTATAGGACTAGTACTGAGGGTTTTGAATGAAAATGAATCTAGGATTTCTTGCCAAGCTCTTTCTTCATCACAATATTTTACCTTCCCTCTTGCAATTCATCTAGCAGGCCTACAATGAGAGTTCCTCACAACAAAGACTATGTGCGTGGTGCAACACCCAGTGTCTGGGTTTTATTGTCATCTGAAGACTATTCACACACCCATTTCAAGCCAGAGAAAGTGAAATGTGAAGCAGTTCATATTGATCATTGGTGACATCCAAAATCTAAGAGTTACAAATCCGTTAGCTTAGTATGAAATTAAAAGAGGTGAATTTATACTGGGAACCTACCAGTCACACTTCTGTACAGAATTTGTGAAGCACTCAAGAAACATTTTCTAAAAAGCACCAAAAATGTCGGAGAACTCTTTGAAAATACATAGGAAAAAAGCTAATTTTCCTGTAAATTCTGATTATTTTTTTAAATAAGAAATTTCAAGGAGCAAAATATTAGTAGCTAAATATTAGTACATAGGAAATGGACAATAGAACAAACACTGTCTTCCAGGTCTCATTGTAGTTGTACTATAAGGATATTGTCATGTTGCCTATTTGCCTCTTTGCCTTATTCTCAAAAATTGAGTTAAAATAAGATTTATTTTCTGTTACCAGCTTTATTGAAATATATATCGGGAAGTAAAATTTGCAGGAATTTACTGAATCTGGAAATGGCAAAGTCTTATCAAAGAAGAGAGCTTATTACTCTCTGTGATTATTATGTTTTTATAACTATGTTTTCTTTAATAATGGTGGTCATTGATCTGAGAATATCATCAAAATCTACTGAAATGTAAATAATTAAAATGATTGTAAGAAAACACATTAAATCAAATTTATTTTACTGTATGACTGTTTTTGTTTTTATTTTATTTTTTTTTCGCTTTGCTGAGTTTTACTGGAAATACTCTGATGCCTCAGATTTCAGTAGTGTAGTTTGAATATACTGGAAGAAATGTTTGGAATATTAAATCTATCCTGTCTCTCAAATCAAAGAAAATTCATTCACAAATTAAGACTGAAAAAATTGCAATAACATATTCTGAAAATATATCTGGAACTCTGAAAATGGAAATGATATAATTCATATCTCTTATGGTTTATAGCACTTTGTGTTTCTCTTCTAAATTAGTTAGTGATATTTGGAATAGGATATCAAAAGAAATACAAACTAAAATGCAAAGAATATCCCAAATATGATTGCTTTATGATTCTGAACCTTATCCTCATAATCGCTTGCCTACGATATTTGCCCCTGTGGCTTGATAACTAATTTCTTTGTCACGTTATATATACCTGCCCTGATTAAGAAGGGATTGAGTATTTCCAAAATCAGTTTTGTAATTACTACGAAAGTCACACACCATCTCACTTGTTGATCATTGCCTCTGCATGTTTCTGATAAAATATAATTTTTTAATTCTCTCGATTGATTAGATACAATGTTCAAAGAGAAACCTTCTTATTACTGATCTAAGACATCTTTGCTAATAAAAATTTATTTTAACTTCACTTCAAAGATGAAAGTTTCTTAATTAACAACAAGAGCTTTACTGAACCACATCTATTACAATCTCATAATCATTTATTGGAGCTGCATTATTTTCTTTATTAACAAAATATATTGGAGATAAAGGTACAAAAATCATATTTAGACACAATGAAAACCTCACCACTCTGAATACTGCTAATGCTTTTGAAAATCAAAGTTTTAAGAAGTAGAGCTTTTACATAATGAAGAGCATTTAAAACTTATACTCGGAGAAGAATTCACCACTTAACTTCCATTTGGAATACTTAAATGACACTCAAGTGGTGCACATGACTTCAGATCAGCAGGGGGCAAATTTTTCCTTTAATCAAAGGAGATTTTACTATGCCATTTGAAAAATGATATTAGCTAGTTCTGAAACTCTTGTTCATGTTTTTGTTTAGTCAATAATGTGTTATTTTCAAGGTGACATTTATCAAAGTCTAAAACAATATTTTCCAGGAAGAAACCTGTGCTGTAACCATTTCAGCCATTATTTTTTAGCAGTCAGAAAAACATTTCATACTGTATTCCATAATACTGTGCATAAGTAATCTAAGTGGAAAGATTGACCAGCAGCCCTTCAAATAAAAAGTTTTAAGCTTATTAATATTTATATGGCCATTTGTTGTATCTGAAGACCACATAAGCTTTAATAGTCCATCTTTAACTACTGATATTTTAACACTGTAAATAACCGCTCTTAAAGAGAAGAGAAACAAAACAAAATAAAAGAAATGAGTTTCTCTTTGCTTAACTAATCTCGTGGGAATCTAGATTTATTCTGAGATCTTCTCAGTAATCCCAGGTTAAAAACCCTAGTCATTTTACTGTAGAGAAGACTTTTGACATATTTAACTCTCCAGTCCTCAGTTTCTTATAAAGCAAATCAAGCACTGGTAGAAGAATTAACAGGTATAGCTACAGCTGACAATTCTGCTTATTCTGATGAGTAGAAATGGGGAAAGAAAAAAGAACAGATTAACAAAATAATAAAGTCAGATTCAGTCTGAAACAAACCACTGAAAAAAATGAAGGATTAGAAACCTGAAATAAAACTACATACTGCAATAACTGTTTTTCAGTAAGCAATACTTGCAGATGTACATATTAAAAAAAAAAAAAGCAAGAATTAAGTCAAGAAAAAATCACAAGCTTTTTCATTAGTGTGTTGTGATGGTTGAGGCATTTCAAATTTGAAGACTGAGACTGACCTTAAACCTCATAAAATTCATTTGAATTATGATTTCCCAGTTTAGAAGGCAAACATGAGGGAGAAAAAATTGGAGTTCTTGAGATTGTAGTAATTAAGAGATTAGTCAATTTATTCTGATATAGATAGAAGTGTTGCCAACTGCTTTTTGAAGCTTGGAATATAAAGAAGATACAAATCTGCTTTAAAATGTATTTTTATAAGTTAAAGACTGATGAACTTCCCTGAGAGAACTTTGGATATTCTTTCCCATTGTATAGTTCTATGAAGTCCTACTTTTTAAACATTTATTTTAAGTAAGAAAACATAAAAAAAAAAAAAAAAGCAAAGAAGGAAGAAAGCAAATATTCACTGAAAAGAGCAGTAATCTACCAGTATGACATTTATTATGTCTGTTCTGACTTGGAATGTATGCTTGATATTTATAAAAATCTTGGAGAAAAATAAGACAAGGAAAGTCAGTGAAATCATATAAAGAATAAGAAAAAATGCTACAAAATTCGTCTGTTTATGGAAATGGAAAATTAAAGCTAATAAAGATGCTAATGTATCCATTATGTTTGGTCACTGTATTTGCCTTCTTTTACTTTTTTATTTAAGAGTATATATATTGGCACATAAATCACTTTGTTTTATTTTCTCTTCTTCTTTCAGTATTTTGAGATCTCACTACATATATTTTGCAAGTGCATTTACATTTTGACACCATATGCACAAATAGAAATTGGAAAAGGATTCAGTAGATAGCAGCACACCAAGAAGGAATCGTAGGAATATGATAAATCATAGTATACAATGGTACACTGTTATACATATGTACGCAAAATGAATTCACACCAAATTCATAAACAGTTGTATTATAGTTAAACAATATGAAATAATCTTACAATTTAAGATCTATGTTCCAAAAAATCTAACATATTCAGATAGGATCTGCAAGAGAGAATCAAATATAATTTAAGGAATAGAAATCTTGAACTATAAGGTAAGTAAGTTCACAGAAATCAGCATGACTGAATCTACTTAATGAAAACACACATAGGTGACATCAAAAAGAACTTCAAATTATTTAAAGGATCCACAAGGAAAGATATGACAGAATATTCTATATATTGGAAAGAGTTGTCAGAGTTTTAAGCACAGCAAATGGAGATTTGGGTTAATAGGAAAAAATATTTTCAATGTATCATTAAGAAATGGAATACTTCAGGGTGGCAGTAGAATTCCTATCATTTGGATTTTCAAAGGATGAGATGGAGAACTAACAGATTATAATGGGTTTATATGACTCTGTCCTGGAGCTGTGGAGGCAGAAACTGATTACTGGTGGTCCACTTTGCATTCATCTGAACCTTGGAATTATGTTACTGCTTCTGTGATTACTCAGGCATTGGTCATAATGAAGATGTTCATTAACAAAATCAAAATCTGCTTCTGATGTGTTTTTTCAGAGGCAACTAAACAAGAGTGTTTTCTCTTACAAATCTCTTCAGGCAGAGATAGAAAGATAACGACATTGTAGACAGTAGCAGTACAATAATTTCCTTAGACTTCTGAAAAGACAGAAAGTTGAAATGTATGTTTTTCCTGTCTAGAAACCATTCATCAGACGGTGGCTGTACAAATGATGATCTACTCTCAGACATGAGAAGACATGAGATTGAAAAAAAGAACCAAAAAAAAAAAAAAAAAAAAAGCCTTCTTCCTTCCTCTTTTTATATACTTTTTTTTCTATAGAAACAGCTGGATACTTTGGTGGTTAGTGCAAGAAAAACTGCAGATTTATTTGGTGCATTTGATCAGTTCTGGGGAGAGCATTCAAGGTCTTCATTAGAAAAAGAAATGTCACTGAGATCTAAAGTTAGGATCATCAGCATTGCCTGGTATGAAGTACACAATTTGGAGCTGTTTCTGAGAAAAGTTGGTATTTGGGCTTTTGATCAAGTACTGTATAATGCTTTAATGAAGAAAAATATTGCTGGAATTTAATTTAAAGTTATTTAACAACTAGAGGGTGCTGCTGACCACTCAACAACTATAGGAAATGCAGAACTTAAATAATTCACTGTGCTCAGTTGAACAATATTACATCTGTCTTTGGAAGGCAAAATAGATTTCTAGGTACAAAACACAGAACTAAAAATATAATACTCAAACATTTTGGGGGGGGGGGGGGGGTTAATAAACTATGAATACATTAATAGTATACATTAATAGTATCTCTTAACTTCCAATTGAATGAAATACTTTTTCAGGGAGTTTTAAATACTTCTCTATCTCAATCTCGCTCATGACAGAAAACAATCCCATGTTAAGACTGATCAATATTCCTTCCAGTCCCTTTAGCTCAAGATCATATGTGTCAGAATTTTTCTTTTAGGTTTTGAAGTGGGACTCATCTCACTTTAACTCAAGTGTCTATAAAGCAATTTCCTAATGCCAACAGTTAGATAATCAATAAAATCAATGGAGTACAGAGAGAGATTCAACTGACCTACTAGATGGGGCTTGATTCAGTTGTCTTGTCACAGACAATGGTACCAGTTGAGATGTCTTGGAATGTTCCAGCTGGCCACCCACTGTGAGTCCAGAAAGGCAGAGGCTTTTTGTATCATGTCCCTTACCTACTAAATGTCTACTGCACCTTCAATGGTTTATATATAAGTTACAACATGGAGTATATAGTTTAAGAAGAGAAAAATCTTTAGAGTCCACTGACTGTATCTTCAGTGTCAGCTTAGACATTTATATCCTATGTTCCATGTAGACAACTTTACTGTTGCAATCCAAAAACTCGTGAAATTATTTTTGTGCATTTTATATTAATTCCAGAATCACAATGGGTGCGTGTGTGTTTGGGGAGTTTGGGGGTGGGGCAGAACAATTCTCCTGGAAGTTCTTTCATTTTAGATATTTTTCCTGTAAATGTCAGCAGAGATAAACTTGTTTACTCTCTGGGTAAAATAAAACCCCCTGATGGAATCATTTGCTTTAGGAAAAAGCAGGACTTTGAATGAAGGATGTATTTTTTTGTGCAGTTGAGTCTCTTTCAATTGAATTTTAGATCAGTCAACTGTTGCTCACTGGTCTTTATTTACATGTATCCCAAGAGAGACTGTGAAAAGCATAATTTAAAGGGGGAAAAAAACCCCACAAATTTAGGGTCTAGAGGGGAAGACGTATGAGATGTGGCTGAAGTCCCTTGGGTTATTCAGCCTGGAGAAAAAGGGTATTATCATGGGCTACAGCTTCCTCACAAGGTGCATTGGGGAGGCAGCACTGATCTCTCTCTGATGATCAGTGATAGAATCCAAAGAAATGACATGAAGCTGAAAAAGAGAAGGTTTAGGTTGGATATCAGAATAATACTACTCAACAATAGGGTGTTCAGGCACTTGAATGGTCCCCCCCAAGGAAGTGGCAACAGCACTGAGCTTGCCAGAGTCCAAAATATTTGGACAATACTCTCAGAGATGCGGTCTGATTTGGGGTGGTCCTGAGTTCCATGATTCTCTGATTAAAAAAAAAAAAGATAGAAGTAAATGAATGAGGGTGTCATACTGAAGATCTATTGAGGATGAGGATGATGTATACTATAATGGGAAAATCGGATGCAGTATTCCTATACTGTTGAAAGAAAAGGTTTCTTCCCTAGTGATATAAAATAATCAAAGCATGTAGAAGCATGAACTCCACATGTGGGCTTTTTTTTTTCCTGTTTATACTGAGTAAGAAAATATTTCTCTTGATTATTCAGTAACACGTCACAAGGACTATCACAAGGATTGTCACAAAGATTGTTTGAAACAGTGTTGGTCAAAGCAATTTACAGTACACTGTGTGGAAAAAATGAGAACTGGTGAATCATAGTAAATAATCCCTCATTCACAAGGATCTAAGTATATCTGAGCAATATTAACTTTCAGTGTCTTATTTGCCTTGCTGAGATACAGCGCATATGTAAACAAATAATTGTTTGGAGTTGAAAAATCAGGTGCAAAGCAAAAGTAAAGTAAAAATAGGAAATGAGAGACTCTTAGGTAAGAGACAGGGTTTATATGGTTTGCATCGGTTCATATAAGTAATCATGATTAATTGAAATTATAAATATATTTATCTTCATAAGAACATATTTTTCTTTAAGGAAAAATGAATTTTAATTACTTTTTGTCTGTGTCTGTTCATATTATTAAATCATGATTGTTGCAGATTCAAACTATTTAATTTTCTTTTTGGCTGATTATTATCATACTACTGCTCACCCCATGGACTTTATTAACTATGATCCACAGCTTCACTTGTGAACACTTCTTAACATATTTCTATTACCGTCTTGCTCAGTTTATTTAAACTTTTATTTTTCACACTCTTGCACATGTAAGATGAGAAACTGAAGACAGTAAAAGGAGTATATAAAAATTTCTGTGCCTTAAGTATCAGAGTATATATATATGCAGGTAAAGATATAAAGATAGATACACATATACACACATAGGTACATACGACCATTGTATCAAAATAAAAATACATATATAAGGGGAAGATTTCCTTAAATTAATCTCAGTGTTATATAATATTTTGAAATATTACTTTGGTGATATGGGAAAACTCCACCTCAACAATAAGGGAAGAGTCATCTTCCAATTTCTTGTCTGTCTTCTGGAAATAATTATTTTCAGCATTCACAGGCTCTAAGGGAAGTGAGGTATTCAACTGTATGTCATATTGCACAAGACAGGAAGATAATGTGCATCACCCCACGTATTCTGCTCTTAATTATCAGTATTACACGTTAGAACCATCTCATATAATTTTCTAATGATGGTAGAATTGGGAAGAGCGGAGAACAAACAAACAAACAAAAAACCTACAATATTCTGTAGGTTTCTCATACAACTACCTGTATTTATGCATACTATAAGTGCACTCAGCTAAAAACTTATTTTGAATTTGTCTCAAATTCTGTCTTTGGGGAATAGTGATGTTCAGTTGTTCTATACATTTATAATTCACGTATAATAAAATAGTCAGAAGAGGCACTGAAACCCTCAGGGAATCACCAGTGCAGTAACCATTACGCCTATTTGATACACTTCTTTTTTAAAAAGAATGGTTATATACATCAAGCATCCATTGTTTCACCATGCTTTCATTCCCCAGCTGCCTTGTGTTAGGTGAGATTCTGTGAGGTGAAACTACACCTACAGTTCCTTGAAAATTAAAATGCGTTCACTGTATGTTACAGGTTTTGACAGAGCCCTTTCAAATAAGCTAACTGCTAGAATCATAGCTGAAGACTTATTAAATTTGGGAAATATTTTGTACCATAATACAACAGGAGCGTATGCATGCTTTGTATCACATTTTGACTTCAAGTGACTGGAAGAGTATGTTGATTAGATCTCAAAAATGCAACAACAATTTTCATCAATGTATGTTTTCTAAAGGATCAAATAGAACTGGACAGCCTGTACTTCTGACACTGGATGGAAAGAAAATGTCCTGAAAATACCCCTGCAGCTTGCCCCTAGTGCAGTTGTCTGTGGTATGTGTGGATTATGAGGTAATTATGTTAGGTGAGGTAATGTCTAGAGTACAGCTCTCATTTCTGAGCTAAGCACCTTCCTCACTGAGCTGCTATATGGTACAATGTGTAGTTATCATGCAATAAGCCTCTAAAGCCTCCTCAGGGGACTGGGGGACAGGCAGTTATTGCTCATCCAACACTGTCTTTCAGTGGTTCTCCAACTACACAAGAGAACTTCCAATGAACTCAATGGATAGAGGAAGATCCATGGACTGCATTTAGATACAGTCCTGAAAAGGGGATGAATGGGATTGTTTGTTGATTGTTGGTTCTCTTACATTGTGCTTAAATCCCATTTTAGGCACAAGTAAGATGTTCTGCGTTCTATTAAAATATAGAAGCGAATAGGCGCATTTTAGGTAGTACACGGTTTCAAAATTGAAATAAAACATCCCATTACATCTGCTGCTCTTCTTGATTAGCTGTTTATACCCTGTGAGGTGTCCTGTTCAATTCTGTTCTGGAGAGAAACACATTTATTCACTATATAAGGATGCTGGAGTAAAAGCAGGCCACGTTTCACAACTTCTGCCTAAACAGTCCCCAAATATAAGACACTGTAGTACTCGCCTTGCCTCCTACCTTCTGAGAAGGATAATGACTTATCCAAAAAGCCTCTAGCCTTTTCAAACTATAGGAGAATCATGGGAAAGTCTTTTCAAAGGAGAACTCCCCTTCAGGCAAAGTCATGATACCTTTAGCTCTTTTTTGAGATCTTTACCTAGAGATTAATAGCCTCCACTTACAGGGTTAGACATACCTTTAGCCTTTGCCATCATGCAGAGCAGCTCACCTTTAAACATGAGCACTACTCTTATCTCCTGCCTAACTTAAGTCTAGCAGTGAGACTTGGAGAACCATTAGTTACATTTGGAGCTGAGCAGCTGCATAGACACCACCGTTCTCACTGGTCTTTAAATGTTTATTAAATAGTTAAATGCTACGTCCTGCAGACCAGAAAAGTGGATGAAGGCATGGTGTTAGGTCATTGGCCTGAAGGAAAAAATGTGATGCTGGATTTATTCTGTCCTGGTGAAATGAGGAAATCTTTGGAAAGAAAATGAATATATAGTGCATTAGAGGATCCAGAAACTTTGAATACAAGGAAATACAGGGAATAGAGGGAAACAGACACTTTAAAATCTATGCTATATAAAATCTCACTCACTGAAACTTGAAGCATAATATGAAGCATTATGAGGTATTAACAGCTCTTCACTTTCCAGGAGAAAAATAATGCTGAAACAAACTTTCCTTTTAATTTTTTTCACTTCATCACTCAAGTTCTACTGAAAGACTATTGCCAGTGTTCAGGAATACATTTTTTTTAGTATTTAGTATTTATTATTATTTTATGTTTTATATTTTATTATTTTATGCTTTTTATTTTAAGCATTAATTCAAATGGACATGTAGTTTCATATGTGTGTATTAGTACCTTGGACACTGAATAACACTAGATCTAGAAATAAATTATTGCAAGCAGAATAATTGGCATATTGCTTCTGGAAATAATAATTTGTGATGTCCATCATTCAACATGCCATCATCCAGTACCTCAAAGATTTCTCTGTAATTGTTAGGGAGGCTAAAATAACCCATAATCACAATCTTACCTGTCTCTCTTATATGATCATATAGTATTTCATTCTCCTGCCTTTTCTGTCATGTTGATCTCTCGCAGTCCCCTGCTATTAGGCCTTAAAACACTATCCGTGAGCTCAATCCAATCGATTCTCTAGAGTTACAGTTCTTTTGTGTGTTTCCATGACAGATAAGGGCAAGTCTTCCATTTCAGGACTTCTCTTTGAAACATTCTATAGTTAAGTATCCAACATTGTCTTGTTTTCAGAGGAGGAGGAGGAAGAAAAAAAGAGAAAGATAATAACCCAAGCTCTCACTGTACTGTCATTGTCATTCATTTTTATGCAAATTTCTAATTGTAAAAAGTTAACGAAATGTTAACATGTTGACACCAACACTTCTACATTTTAATTTATTCCACACTGTATATTTTCATCCTGGCTCCCTGAGATTATACAATCCATAGCATGACATGCTTTCATGCTTATCTGTGCTTGTCTGTGTCTGATTGTTTAAGATCAACCTATTAAATAGCAGACTCTACGAGGGAGAGATACCATGGAAACATGCACTACATAATTTCTGCTACCCATATCTAGCACTTCTGTGTTGATGGTCATAATTTTCTGCCTTTTCAATACCAGTTTTCACTTCTTCCTTCCCTTAATTTCTTTGCTCTCATTTTCTTGCTAGAGGTAGATATAAACACATGCCTCTTAAATATAAAGAACATTTGAATATAAAGATTAAATGTATTTAACAAGGATTGCAAAAAAAAAAATCTCTTTTCATTTACCTTTATTCTACTATCATTTTGTTGTAACTTTTTCCAAGAAGGATACATCATTTTTTTCTGATGCTGACAGCTTTTAAGCTGCATGTAGCTCACTTGACGGGGAGGGTACAGCTAAGCACTGCCAATCGCTTTAGTCTTCACTCAGTTTTATGCTTTAGATACTGACAGAAAGCAATAATCTAGCACAGAGGTGATATGTAAGATAATGTCATTTTTGCTGTACTTGGATTGTAGTACTTGATCTCCTCCTAACACACTTGAGATCTATGGATGGAAAAGACATTACAAATTCCAGAAATGTGTTGTCTCCTGTATTCCTTTGAGATATCCGACATTTTCTATCATACTGTAAAATGCTAAGCTCAGCACAATATACTTCTGTACTTTTCCCCTTGAAGGTGCCTTTTAGGGATTTGCTGGCTTCCCCATCCCTCTCTGAATTCCCATGAAGACAAGTGAAATGGCAATAGGTCTGTATGTAGAGATGATATGATGTTGGATGATTCAATTTGTTTCTAACAGCAACATAGTGAGATTCACCAGGTGCGGTCTATGACCAGATACCCAAATCCTCAGTTATTTCATCTACCTCTTGCTAAGTTGTACTGTGTGGGACAATTAGTTTAGAGTGGCTTTAGATAAGGCAAATCTATCTATTGTGCATGGACTACATATTCCTGGATACTTTTCAAAAAGTTCATTCACATGCTGGGGAAAGAGGTGGAAGTCAACCTGTGGCTACCATATGGAATGTAAATCTACAGACTGAAGTGATAGTGACAGAGGTTGCCTATTTCAGAGTTTTTGTAGATTCATGTTAAGTTGTAAATTTGGAGATAAAGCAAGATTGAGCTTTCAAGTTGATATGCCTTTATTTAATTTCAGTGTTATCATTCAATGTACCTGGCCAAAACACAAGACTTAATTCATACAGCAGCTGAGCATTTGGACTGCCCTTATCATCATCACTGTAACTAACACCTTCATGAGAAACTGCTTACCTTTTCTCTTGTAGTTCATCTCTTAAAAGGTATTAAATATTATATTGTAAAGCATAACCAGAAAACTGAGATCATCTGTCTGCTGTGAATCCTTTTTCTGTTGCTGTGAGAAAATTAATGAACGGCTTAAGTCTGACATTGTTCTGCCGGTTCTTGGGCAAAGCTAGAAAGCCCAGAATTAACTACCAGTTAATTATTAAAATACTGTTCTGAAATGTCATTACACTGAATTTTGTAAAATATTTTTCAGAAAAAGGATCTTTCTCAAAACTTTTGGTAGATGTAGTACACACATGAATGACCTAAGCAATAGCAATTGAAAGGGAAAGGATAAAATGCAAGAGATAACCAGTGAAGAAGAAATGTTTTCAGATGTGTTTTGCAAATGGATGGAGAAGCAGAATGCGAAGCAATAAGTGTTCGAGGCAATAAACTGTAGTGAAAAAATTGTGGAAAAACACAATAGGTGCTATAAAATTTAAAAGGGAGGACTCTAAGGAGGTTGTTAGAGTACTGTGGCATCAGTAAAGTGTTATACTGAGGTCTCCTAATTTTTCTTTTTCAGTAGTGCTGGAAATGTGTAAGCAATTTTTTTTGAAATATATCTGCTGTATAAAAGGTGAGAGGTTTTAATACTGACATTACTAATAACATATTTTCATGAATATTTTGCTTTTTGCTTGTACTGAAGCATACATGCAGAAAACTTTCCTTACAAGAACGAAAATGGAAAAGAAAAAAGAGTATTGAAATCCAGGTTTCTGTTAAACATTCTTTTTTTTTTTTTTTTTTTTTGAGTTTACAATAATGTAATAAAAATATTTCCTCACACTGAAAAATTTATGAATGCTGGAATAAATATCTCACCTAACTCAGGCATTTATTTAATGTCAGTAATGCTGATATCTGAGCTCTCCACTCAGGGGTCCTTTTATAGTCATTGAAGAGAAACATACAATTTTGACTCACTGCTCTTCTCTCTCCTGACAGCTACACAGGGTCAGACAACTGATGCTCTACAGTGGTCATTTTCCCCTCTGCAGAGGACTGGTAGTTCTTTCAGGCATCAGTACCTACAATAAAAGCTTCTGTAGGTAGATGAAATGAAACCTATAGACACCACAGGCCCCACAACATTTATAAATTCTTAACTAAGCTGACTCACAGTTGGTCCATGCTATATTCAAATCTTAGCTCATCTTAGGGGATGGCAAAGAAACAGCATGTATTGGATGAGTTTCAGTACAATGTTTTTAACATCATTTTCAGGGGAAAAAAAGCTTCTCTGAGTCTCACACATCAGCTCAATCCAGGACAATAGACCTGCAGTTTTATTTTAATTCAAACAACTTTTCCACAGCAATGTAATATGTGATTGTTGTTGATCTTCGTTTGTTTTTTGTGTAACTCTGACGACAAAATCACAGTTCATGATTTAATGGCAGTATGTGTTAAGAACAGATTCAGTGGCAGAATCTCTAGTTAATAATGAAATATGTACAGGGAGCAGATACTTCAACTTTAGCCTGCTACCTACTGACTTGGTATTGACCCTCTTGGGTTCAATTTTCAATCAATAAGAGTGATTTTTTTATACATTTTGAATGGTTTAAATTGTGCTTGTTTATTTAAAAAAGTAAAGGATGAAATCTACTTAGCTCAAGAGTGACAAATTTCTTAATCTGGAATAAGTTAGTTTTGTTGGTGTTCCATCAAAAAAATGGAAAATCTGTATATATACTTGGTGATAGCTTGCAATCAAATTTAAGATATATATACAAATTTGTTTAGTTTCCTACAACGGCATCTGATTCTTCTTGAAAGCAATACTGAACTTTTCTTGGTATAGGAGTTCTTAATGTAGAAAGGACATAATGCAAAACAATCATCCAAAGTATTGTGGTGCATATTATTGCTTATTAGATGCCATACATGGCCCAGGTAAGACTCCTGTAACACAATAGTAGATGCTCTGGCATCTAATGATGAAATGATAAGCTCCTGCTTTGAAACGTGAAGAGCACATCCATTACCACCATCAGTGAAGACATGACCTATTTCTGGCTCTTCCTGGGAGTGTTTTCCCCCCTCTTTATCTCACCATCAGTGAAGATCAGATTATGAAGATACGCAGAGGATTTAGATAGAAGTTCAGTGTTTATGAACCGTCAGTTTAGCATCTATTGCAGAGAAATGGGTGCTGCATGTAGGTACAACCACCACTAGACTCCCAATTTGGCTTGTCAGAGATAACCGTGGATTTTCTGATTTAAATTTCATTTAACATTTTTTATTAGATATATTTTAAGAGAACAATGAATAGCATAGGAAAAAAAAAAGAAAAGAAGATGTAATGCTATTGACAATTTTGAGATTTTAAAACAAAAAAAAAAGCCACTTTTACATAAAAAAGTAATAATAGATATTAAAATTGATTTATTAAATGCTATTAAGGGAAAAATAAATGAGGTTAAAAAATGCTATTAAGATTGCAAAACTGAATAACTATCAGTGATTGCCCTTGCAAACTGAAGTGCATGTCTCAGTTCACTAAATAAGGAAGAAATCTCCTATCAAGTAAAAATGTCCATCTGACAGTTGATAATGATCTTAGTTATTTTCAGAGGGAAAAAAATGTCAGTGGAATAATTCATAATGAAATGCAGTATGCAATCTAAATGTAGTGATTTCTACCAGCTTCTTCTACAACTGATTATGTTTATGGAATTGTCAGAATGAGGCTTATAATGAGAAACCAGCTCAACCTTGGCAACAGAAGCATGCTTGTTTCTCTTTAGTTAACCTTTAAATGTTGTGAGTTATTATATACAGATATTCATTTGTAATGAATGCAGATCATCTCCTTGCTTCTATTATTTTGTCAGTTGTTCACAGCACATCAATTTCATACCTTTCAGGGATTTTTTTAACTATTGTTTGAGTAATATTCATGCTGTGTCTCCTATAAATCCATGCAAAACAGTGTAACAACAATGTGGTTTCCCATTTGATATGTAATACATATGGTTTCCAAATTTATTGAAAGCAGTATAAATCTGTTCAAACGTCTTAAAGCTTTGCAGCATTTTTGAGTTCTTGCTATTTTCCATAGCAAGTTATTGCGTTTTTTAATGTGACTATGTGTAGCTACTATCCTAATATACAAACTGAACCTTTGCTGTAGAAGTCACTTGAGTATCGAGGAATGAGAGGCAGCTATTTTGTAATTTGAAGATTACTGCATTTCACAAACTATGAGTGTGAAGCTACTGCAAAGCTATATGTGTTTCATGTGTAGATTTATTCCTGGAATCACTGATTTTTTAACCGCCAGGGACTTTTATCTTAAGGCTAAGAAAATCTTTCAAAATAATAAAAAAAATAATAATAATAACATATATATAATATATAATGAAACCTATAAAGAACACCTCAGTATCAAAACTGCCTTTTTTATTGTGTGGCAGTTTATGTGACGTATGTGACATTGTAGGATCAGTCCAGCTATCACATAATGCAAAAGTCTAAAAAGTACTTCTTTATTATACTATCTCCTGGCACCAACATCACAGCACTGTGCAAGGTTATCATTTCAACCAATGACAGGGACCTCAAGAGGACAGCTGAAACAACAGGATTTTTCAGTTCTCATCAAGAAATCTACTGTTGCCATTGTATATCTATTGATTTGCTGAGTTTGATCCAACTCCACAGCATGAATGAAGGAATTTTGAGTCTGAAGACATTACAGCCAGTCAACTTAAAGTCATTATAGTAATCTCCTAATACTGACAATGAAAAAGAAAAAGAAAATGAAAAATTGTGAAGGATCTTCAAATAGTTTTACATTGTCCTAAGAAATTCGAAGTAATTTTACCATTGTCCTCAAAATATTCACTGAATGTGACTTTTTTTTTTTCTGTTTTCAACATTAGTATTAATTTTATGTGAACAAGCTTAATATAAATGTTTGTATGTTCATGTATTCTAAAAATTTTATTCATCTGAATAGGATGAGAAAAATGCATTAGTAACCGTGGTGATTTGCTACAAACAGCAGTTACAATGGTAGCCAAAAAAACCCCATATGCCAGTGAAATGAAAGCCTTGTCATTAGTGAATACATATTTTTTTTTTGTCCTTGTTTTTACTCCTTCTATAGTAGCCTAAAATTTTTGAAGATCCACAGAAATTTATTGAATAAATAATGAATGGCCAACTTGAAAGTTAATGTAAAGTATTGAGATGGGTCAAAAATAACCATCAAAACAAAACGTAATAAAACAAACAATAACAAAAAAGGCTTTATTGAAACAAACCTGAAAAGAGCTTCCTCTCATAATAATGCTAGTGGGTATAATTGTAATATTAATGAGTCTTGGGAATTGATGATTTTAGAATTCCTAGCTTCTCATCTTTGATCCATTAGTGGATATAGATTCAGTGGGGGTGAGCACAATTGGGCAAAGGATGCCTAAGTGGAAAATTGATCCTTGTAAGTGCTAGCTTACTTGCTTGACACATTAATGTTTCCTGTTTTAGTGCTTTGAACTTTTGCTCTGTGATAATGGGAGTTCAAGTCCCAGTTGGGATGCTGAACTTTCAGTAAAGACTTAGAGTGAGCATGGGGGATCTGTCATTCCTTTACAATTTAATTAAAAGGATAAGTTGAAACTAATGGAGAAAATATAATGCAATTACCATCATCATCATCTAATTCTGGAGTTGAGAAATAGACCTTTTCTGTCACTTAGTCAAGGGAATGAGTGACTGGGGAGTTAAACCAGACACTGAAAAGTATTGAAAGGTGCTACATCTGAAGTCTGAGTTTTTTAGTCACTGTCTCTCTTTCTGCCCAGCCTGTGGGAATAAAAATAAATAAATAAGATTAAATGAAAAATTCAGTGACTTTGAACCGAGTTTGCACCTCAAGCACTTATTAATCAGACGTAATATAAATAAAAAGAAATAAATTGATAGTTTTGAGAATGCCTTACAGACTAATTAAATGGTTCACAGAGATCTCTTGAGAGATGGGCAATTAAGTAATTTCCCAAATAGGTAATTTGGAAAAGTTGAGTAGAGAGATAAACTAGGGAAAGGCATCTAGGGAGTCAAAGTTAATGATAATGAAACTTCCCCAGGTTCTCTTCTGTGCTTAGATCAGTTGATTATGACTGAATCTATAAAATATTTACATTCACCTAAGTTATTAAGTAAAGCTTTTACAAGGAGGAAAATAATATTTTTTAGCAAGATTTAGGCATTTCTCCCCTTACGATCTGTTTCTAACCACAGTATAACTAAAACTTTGGTCTTTTAATAGAAGAAAATTACAGATTTCATAAGATCGATTTAAAGTTTAAACTTTCAGATGCTAAGAAAAGCACAAAAAACTCCAGGCTAGAGAACTCTGGGTTATTTTGCAGACTCCTCAGATAAGTCTTTGAATTTTTGATGTTTATCCAAACTGAACATGAGGGTTTTCCTTACCCCATAGACATGCTACTGCATGAAAGAGGACATGAATTTTGAACCTACAGGTCGTTGTTATCTCGCTTATTTTATTCATAAAGTGTTCAGTGCTGAATGATTACAACTTAGTAATGTAAGTACTGGTACTTATATCGATCATCTTCCTGGAAGAATGACTAAAGCAAATGAAAAAAATGTATATGTGATGACCCCTGGCACTTAGATATCAATGCCATAGCTACTGATGTATGGCAACTTCAAAATAAGTCTCCACTGAACAGAATTTAGAGCATCAGAAATCCAGAAAAATAAATAAGATACTCAGTGATGTGAAGATTTATCCTCATTTTTGATGCAACATTTCTTCTGAGATATCTTTTAGCAGAGAGACATAACAGTTCAAATACTGCTCTCAGCAACTACTTTCCTTCCACCGAGTTCAAGGGCTCAGGCATAGGCTTTAAATAGACTTCTTTCATGTTCTTAATGACTTTCCAGAGTTTTTTCATCTGAGATAGTTCATATGACACCCATTGCTATAGAAATTGGTGGATATTTTAAGCAAAATTGACAAACCAGTTTGGTCCCAGGAGAAGAGTGTGGGCAAAATGATCGTGGGAGGAAAACAAATGAAAAACAAACAAACAGATGAACTCCCTTACTTCCTTTCTTTAAAAGGTTAATCCTAAGGCAATATCAGTTCAATTATGCTGCTGATAGTGTGGAAGGACTGTAAGAGTCGCTGTGTATTCTGGGACTAACTTGCAGTTATTGCCTCTTTGGTCAGGATGACAACATGGCATTGCTTGATTTTTTAGCCAGTGCAATGTCCCAACAAATTCAATGAGAAATGGAGCAAAATCAAATGGACTGCTGCCTCTACACTGATGGTGGCTTCCTGCTACAACCCAAGACTTCTTTTTGACACATTGAGACGCCGATACATAAATACGAAGGATTATCACCCTGTTTGGCCAGCTCAACTGTTTATCTGACTTTTATTATCAATGAGTTATTTTTTTCAACTTTTTATTTGTTTCTTGTCTTGGGGATTGGGTGAGGAGATGAATGAAAGTCAGTTGACTCTAATTATTTCAGATAACCTGTTAAATGGGGTCACTAAATGTTTAGTCCATAATTGCTCAGTACAATGATGTGTACGGTGAATGATCCAAAATAAATTGCTATTGAAACTTGCTGCTAAACTTTGTTAAGATTAGCTATAAAACTGGTACTAAGTGTACAGGTATATACGTTTCCAATCAAAATCCTCCCGTGGTCTTTACAGTGATATTTAGGCAAAACCAGATGTTTACTTTGCATCAATTGTTGCACATGTGAAAAATAAGTTTTGTTCCAAAATAGTAGCTTCAGAACATCCCAGAGAAGAACTAAGCCAACAGTGTTATGATCAGACACATCCTTTTATGCTTCCTTTTCAACCAGGGACTGAATACATGCCTTTGCTATAGTCTGGCTATTTAAATGAAACAAAGTAGTTAAATAACAGAAAATAATCTGGTTGCCCTCTGCCTTTCACTCCAAACCAGTGTTTGTTCAAATTATCTTACAGAAGGACCAAATACAGAGAAAATTAATTCTTGGTATCTGATAAGTAAGTAAGATTTATTTACACAAATTTGTTTAATTCTGATCTCCTGCTTGTCTGCTAGTTCATCTGCTCATTTCACTCATTTCATGCAGCAGAGCATTTTTCAATTATATATCCAAGCAGCACAGTATATTTGAGCATTCTGTCAGCTTGATTTGTTTTTATGCCTGTAATGAATTTTAAACTCTCTCCTCAAAAGTCTTCCTGTACAATTTGAAAACAGAACATTTCTGTTGATTTTTTGGTGGGATTACAAACAATTGGATTAATAGGAAAAAATTGGGGATTGCTAAATCAACTTCACAGGATCTTGTGATTAAGAGACTAAGAATGGTATGAAGTTCCTTCTCATGCTCTTTATTTTACTCTATATTCTCTGTAGTCTTCACTTTCTCTTCCTTATTTATTGCACTTTATTTACAATACAACGAAAACGACAATTTTTGTAGAATTTATAGAGTACTGAAAAAGATGAACAACAGTTTTCTTAATTACAGATTATATGAGTTTGATTGCTTCCATTATTGGAAACTGGGAAACCAGGCTACACTTTGGCAGAAAAATCATCCATGGTAAAGAATGGTGAAAAGTGTCCAGAACTTTGAGCAAAGTGCCCTCACACAGGGTGAATGCATGCTAAGCTGAAAAGGTGATAGCATCAAGGATTAGAAATCTTTCATGCAGTGTAACAGGTTTGGGGTCATCTATGGAAACTGAAAGTTTTCCCCATGTCATTTCTCTCACTTGAGGTGCAAAAGAAGGTTCATATGTGCACTTGTGTGATTCTACGCATGTGTATTAAGAATAATACTATATATGTTAATATAATAATAATAATAATAATTCCTTGCTCCTGTGAGGATTACTCAAGACATAATGCTGTATTTACAATATAAATCAAAAAGCTGTCAAAGACCTGAAGCAAAAATCTTCATCAAATAACTGATGCACAGAATGTCCTTGTTTCCTGTGCCTGACAAATAGGGATGTGTTTCCTTGCTAGACCTGTTAAATCTATTGACAACCTTAAGCAGTAGAAAACGAAGTACTGGTTTGAAAGTTGAGACATTCCCAGGACATTCATCAGTAAGTGGTTAGCAAACTGAAAGGCAGGATGACTCGTAAGAAATCAGAGATCATCAAATGGTCAATACATACTAGCTGAAAAATGAATAGGTAAGAGCTCTGAGAAACCAGATAATTAACCTGAAATTCTCTCTTGTCAAAAGCAAGTATTCACATTGACAAGATACCTTGCTACATACTAATGTTGCTACACCTGAGATGTTGCTTAAAAATAAGTAGTTTATTTTTGTTGTGACAGATAACCGTGGTCTGCTTAAACCTGTACTTTTTTGAGTGTGATTTATTAATGAATCCTAAAACTACACACATCTTTTCAACCTGTGTTTTTCTTCAAACTTTTCAGTCTGTTGATCTCTGAAGGCTTTGCTTAACTTCTGAGTCAAGTCTCTATCTTTCAGGGGAGTATAATATTTACTGTAACTATGCAGAATTTGCTGACTCTTTGTTGGACCTAGAATGAACTTTGCTTATGCTATGATTTCCTTTCCTGCAGCCTGCCAGCAGCCCCTTAACTTTCTTGCTTCCTGCTCCACCTAAAGTGGCAGTCATGGGGAAATGATGTTGCATAACAGTCTTTGGTTTGGAAAGGAGAAAGGTAGGAATATGGGACTGATAGACACTGTGATGCCCAGACACCTCCACAAGGAGTAGAAAGATTTCTCCCTCCTCCTAGGGTAAGTTCGGCTGGCAACAGGTTTGTGAAGGCTCTGAAGTATTGTACAGTAGAGTGAGATGACATCCTCCAACTAAGCCAGGAAATAAACCATTGCAAACACGACTGTTGTGGGTACTAGCCACTCTTCATAAAGAGGACAGGAAGATATCTTTCAAATTCTGTAAATCTCTGGGTTGCTAAGAGAGCCAAGATAGCATATTTAATAATAATACCAGATGGCTAACTTTTCGGAAAAGTTGCATGACTGGAATCCTGCTATTACTGGATGAAAAAACTCAGCTCAGCTGAGTATGGCGTGGTTCAAGCCTGTTTCAACAGACTTGTTATCATACAGGACTTTCATTTACCTTGAGAGGACATGAAAGGGATACATTTTAAGGCTGTCAGAGGAAGAAAGAATTTGCGAGCAAATGTACAAATAAAAGCATAATTGCATCCTCATAACAAGTGATAAATGACCATATCACACTTGGGCCTTTTTTCACCAATAAAATACTTTTCAAGTGTATTTAAAATTGTAGTACTTATCCTATGCGAAAAAACAGAAATCTATCCACTATGTATGATGCTGCTGAAATAACCTCTGTAGATGTGATAGCTCACAGATGAAAGGCAGGTGGATCAACCCTTCAAAACCTAAGTTGACAAGGAGTAATTTGCAGGCTTACAGGATAAAATTCAACTAAACCAACAGAGCACAGAGCAAGATGGTGAGATGAGAAAGAATGCACAGCTCAAAACAGGACCAATATCTGCAAAACGTCTGAGGAATCAGTGAGCTGAAAAAGAAATGGCAAATTCACTTCACGTGCTAGAAGAAGCATTCTTCAGTACTGTGGGCTCCAATTTGGATCCACAGATTTTGCTGTCTGTTAGAATTGATCAGATGGGAAAGTCTTTCATTTGGTCCATCTGCAATTTCTTTACCTGCCCAGTTGTATGCATGCTTTGGCACATGCTCTGGCTTTACTCTCAATATATGTTCAAACCACTAATATCGTATTCTCTGGATGACTTGGGGGTATAAGAGTTAATGAACCATCAGATAAAACTTGGCATGTAGTATAAATTCAATACATTTAGTATCTCAGTCTACTGAAGAATGCATTCAGGCAATTCTTTGGGTAAATTTTCAGCTTGAATATTCAAATGAGAAGATGGAATTAAAACGCATTGAAACAGTATTTATTTCTGATGGTAAAATATTACCTGAGTTAGTGAATACAGGTGCTGCATCATCAGTTCTTGACATTATTTCCTTTATTAAATTATTTAACTGAAATTTCACTATAATGTTGGGCTGGAGTTCATGACATATTTTATCTAACAAACTGGAGAGGTTTCCATATAAGGGATTTGATTTAGTAGATTAGTGGGTAGGAATGGTGGTAGGAGGATGGTGGGACTAGATGATCTTGTAGGTCCTTTCCAACCTAACATATCTATGAATCTATGAATCTATAAGTCTGCACAGGAACAAATCATGCTCAACACTTTTTACTATCAAGAGACAAAGACACTTGAAGGATGCCTTGACTCACCTCATTCAAAATGGATGACTATTTCTGTCAATAACTAAATGGATCCTAGCTCATCTGAAGATGTCCACACTGTTGACATAGAATTGCAGAATCAGAGAATATCCTGAGTTCAGAGGGACTCACAGGGATCAAGTCCAACTTTAGGCTACGCACAAGACTACATACATCTTAAACCATATGTCTGAGAGTATCTGACACCAACGAGTATCTGTGAGCAATCCTGCAACTACCATTTAGCAGTCAAATTGTGTCCTAGAGAAAGGACATAAAAATAATTTCTGATTTTCCCAAGTAAAGAAATTAAGATCTAAAATAACAAAAGTCCAGTTTTGAAGTCTTCTATGCGAACATAACTCATTGTATCTTATGCATATTTGATATTTTTAAAGTTAGAGAATTTTTAAAGGTATAATGCTGTTGGAATTTCCACAAGTGAAATGTCATCAATGAATGTAATCAAGAAGACAGATGTTTTATTCTTAATTGGAGAGTATGGATTTGTTTTTCTTACTTCTATTACTGAAAGTGCTATGAGTGGATTTTCCAGAATGGTGCTATAAAAATAAAGGTTGATTGATTAATTGAGGCCCTACAGCTGGGAAATGT
This sequence comes from Callipepla californica brunnescens, assembly GCA_023055505.1. NCBI lineage: Eukaryota > Metazoa > Chordata > Aves > Galliformes > Odontophoridae > Callipepla > Callipepla californica. Next base: position 119,810,310 of record JALIRH010000001.1, on the reverse strand, counting down.
TTTCCAGGAATGCTTAGAGGAAATGCACAGTGGTCTATGAATAGATGCAGTTTACTCTGTGCAAACTGAGGTCCAAATCTAAAGTGGTTAAATATGTTTGGTTGGGATAGGGTATCCAGAGAAGTTGTGGGTGTCCCACCCCTGGAAGTGTTCAAGGCCTCATTGGATGGGGCCTCATTTAGTACCCAAGTGGGGAATTTGTATTAAATGTTGGGAGAAAATTCTTAGGAGGTACTGGAACAGGTTGCGCAAAGAAGCTGTGAATGCCTCATCTCTGTAGGTGTTCAAGGACAGGTTGGATCAAGTGGTTGTCAACCATGACAACTGCAAGGGATTGAAGTCAATTTCAGCTCAAACTAATCTATCATTCTGTGATTGTATGACAATGACAGATATGATAAAACAGTGACAATTTTTCCTAGTTCATCTAGCCCCATTATTCTGAATCAAAAGATGATATCAGCAGACTGTCTCATTGAGATTCACTAATTATGCATTTCAGATGCTTATGTCTGTAGAAAACACCTAAACACGAAAGCAAAATACATAAAAATATTTATTTCAGTCTGCAGCAAATTCACTAAAACTCATCTCTTCTGAAGTGAATGTGTCTGTCTCTCTGCAAGAGCCCCAAGGAGGTCTTTTTTGCCAAATCTTAGTGAAAGCAGTCAAAACTTATCCTTTAATTTTAGAGGTGTTAGAATCACTGTGTGTTTCTAAAACAATTTGTATGTAATAAATAAAAATAAAAGGGGAGTATTAAATAATTGCTGAAATTAAATATAGGCATGAAATAGTAATGAAGTAAGTCACTTAAGGAAATTTTATAGGAATTAAAAAAAAAGAAAAAAAAGAAACTTTCTTTTTGTGATCAGAATATCAGAATTAGGTCACCAGTTATTTTCAAGGAGCATTGCAGGCAGATTCTAATAAAAAAGGTTGTTCTTGCTGACCTAGTTGAGGAATAGAGGAAGACAACTAGCTCACAAATTTTACCATTCCAAAATCAAAAGCAAAACCTGTTGTTAATCTCTTTTAGAAATGTCTCTAACTTAATTTGATTTTGCTTAGTGATGACATTGCCGATCTAGAACTTCACCCCTCTAACAGCTAGACACAATCTTTTAATTACTAGTTTAAATTTATTAATGATAAATTTTTACCGAGATGTACTTTAGGGTCACTTAAATAGCCCTTCTTCCTCTTCACATTAACATAATTTAGATACTTTTAAAAGGCTATGCTACCAATTTAGTTATCTGAATTCAGTTTTACATGTGCATTGTAATGAATATAGTTATTTCAAGTGTTTGAAATGCACACAGGAGTATTCATTCATATTTCCAGTGAACAGAGGAACAAAAATTTTTTATCAGATCTAGCGTGCTTACTACAGAAGAAAAGGTTATATCTATTAAATTCAAACTCTTCAAGAAAAAAGAAGCCATTTTTTTCTTTATTGTCTCTATCTACATGAAAACACTTTTTCAGGTTTATTGATAAGGGTGAATAAGTTTTATAAAACTATCATTCTCTTCTGGTATGACATGATTTCATGGTTAGTCAACTGCATGACGGGCATTGAGAAAACAGTAACATATATAGCCAACTTTAAAAAAAGAAAAGAGTAATAAATCTGTAGCTGTAATATAAATACATAGTACAGTCCTCTTACCAATCTTCATAGAATTCTGGTTTTCTCATTTGTGTTCCTGTTTCTTTTTTTGGTTTCTTTCCTTTTGTAGAAGATGGATGTGAAACACTGGAATTGGGATTTTTATTTCCCTTTTCTGGATGAAATGTGCCAATTTTAAATTAAAATTTGCAATAACGAGGGATAGGAAAACAGGTCCTGTTCCTGCTTTTACTATGTGTGCAATTCTTTGATTTATTATCTGCTCTTGTGGCAAGACATCTTAATCTGGTTATTCGAATTATGTCATTAATTAGGTACAAAAAAACAGACCCATGAAACAAAGGGATGTACACCATTTGTGGTTGTACTTTTTGATTCTCCTGACAGTATGAAGATGATATAAAACTTCTTATTTTCCCTCTTTCACTTTTCTTTTTAAGGGATACAGTGTGGTTCTTCTGAAGGCCAATGCAAAAGAAGATTAAAAAAATCTGATGTCTCAGGCTACATTTAAGAAAAGAAATTCTACAACTGTAAAACACAAATCAGGGCTCTAAAAAAAAATAAGAGACAGAAATTCTGACTTTCATAACGTTAAAGGTAATAAATTCTTAAACTGCTGTATTACTTGTTAACCAGGATTGCTTCACTCCTTCCTCTCCCACGCGTGTTTTCCTTATTATGCTCCTGTAATTTCTGTATTAAGTTAAACATTTTTTAGACAAGGCCTGTACTTTGTTTTATGTGCAGTATTTAGCACATTAGAGCTACAGTAATAACATGCAAAATAATGAATAATTCTTTAAATAAGATACCAGGCTTCAATTTTCCTTGTGAACACAGATTTGAAAAGAGAAAATGCTTCAGAACTCCCTTGGCAGACAAATTTAAACACATCATTCTGAATAAAGAGCAATGCTTCATATTTCACCTGTGCAACCTGGTCTAGGAACCCTGCCATGGAAGTGGGGTTCTAGATGATCTCTAGAGGTCTGTTCCAACCCTTAAAATTCTGTGATTCTGTGATTCTGTGACATTATTGGCAAAGTCAGAAATATTCAAATTCTATTATTGCATCATCAGTGTAAAATCCTATGATACAGACAATATGCACTGATTATTAAAAACAAAACAAAACAAAAAAAACCCAGTTTGTGCTTCTTTCTGACTCTTGAATTATTATACTTGTGTATGGCTCTGGAAAAACCATTGCTGCAATATACATGGTAATGTAAACTTATAAAGTTCCCTCTGCAGAAAATGAAGCCAGTAAATGTACTGCATCCCACTTCAGTTATCTAATATTAGGAAAGATGAAATCAAACATGAGTATTAACTCATATCAAGTCTTGTATACTGCACAGAAATCTTAATTCCAGGGGTAAAAGCTAACCTACTCTTTTATAGCATACTTTATATACATAACTATATATATATATTCTTTTTTTTATGTCTTTCCAGTTAGGTAGTATTTACTAATTAGAAACATATTATTGTGGAATACAGGTACTACATTTAAGGAATTGTCATTTTAAATTATCTAGAGAAATGATGCTGTTCCAGTACTTTAAGTATGAATTTTATACGAAGCAAACTTAAGAGCATAAAAATGACTTAAGAAGGCCATGTGCTTTTTTGTTATTCGAGACAAAACTTAGAAGCTGCAAGGTTAATCACTATAATTTGGAGAAAGACGGTATAAGTTAAATGCAGATGATGTAATATCTATGTAATTAGTTTGTAATTGCAGTATAATTGCACAGTGGTTTTGCTTTGCAGTAGATTGCTAAACTGAATTTATACAAATTTTGACATCATATTTAATTTACTCATATTTTTGTGGCATAGTACTACAAGTTATCAAATAGAGAGTGTACATACACAGATCTGAATTTTCCTCCTCAGAACACAATGTTATTTGTATATTACAAGTAGACTGTATGAAAAATTATAGCAACTTTAACAACAGTCTTAAAATGTCTTTGTTACACATTGTCCATTGTGCATGTCAAAGCTAAAAAAGCTGTGAGCAAAATATGGGAGACAAATCTAAACGTAATGAAATATCATTAAATATACAACAAAAATATTGATCAAGATATTTCAGAGAAATACTAGAACCAGCACAGCCATCCTCTGCCTCATGTGATCTCCTGATATCAAGTTGCAGAGAGTGATGAGCAGCCACATCACTGAAAGGAATCACTAAAAGGAAGAACTCTTCAAAGCATATAACCTTATGCACATACAAGGATAACAGGCTGCCCAGGAGGTGGTGGAGTCACTGCTCCTGGAGTTTTTTAGGAAGAGGGTAGATGTTTCACTGAGGGATATGATCAGTGTACAGGGTGGGGATGGGGTTGGACTTGGGGATGTCAGAGGTCTTTTCCAACCCTAATGATTCTATGGTTCAATGGCAATAGCACCTACAAGAAGACCTCAGAATTTTGTTGAATATTGGAACAACTAAGAAGAATTGTAGTAGTAATTAACATTTAATTTGTGAAATTACTTATTTATTCAGTGTTTTGAAGTAGATGTTGTTTTAAATTCTATGGAAAAATAAAGTTGATTCTGACCACAGCAAGAGCATCTACTGCTTACAGCAAGGAATCCTAAAAGCACACTTCAAAACAACTATCAAAGTATTTTCCAGCATGCTCAAAGGTAATGGGTTGTGCCTCTAACAACAGGTGTGGGCTAATGGTTGGAAAACTATAGCACAAATGTATTGAATCATGCTCTGGTTAGCCCCAGGGGTCTCTAGAACATCTCTGTGTGAGGAGCATAAATGAGAACCAGGATCATGAATACCATGATAGTGCCCAGCACTATCCAACAGTAGATACTACTGCCTTGACATTAAGCCTTGTTATCTTTCTGTATATAAAAAACCTGCTGGGCATCATCTTTTACTATGCTTTTCCACTTGTGCCTGGATGTTATGTGACAGGATTCGAAGACAACTTGAGTTCTTAACTCCTCATCAGCAAGTATTGTTGTATATGATAGTAAGTACACTGTATTTATATTGTAAATGTTTTTACAAGTAAGTAAATTCTATGAGGCACAACAGTGAAAGTGTGATGTGTAATCTTAGTTAACCATAAGGAAACTAGTATGTAACATTTTCATTGATAGATACTGAAAATGCCAAAAGAAAGAAAGAATGGTTAAAGCACATATTTATATAAAATTCACACAACAAATAATATAATGACAGCATCCTAAAAAATCCCTTCACCGGAGTAATAATAATTAAAAAATAAAAAATTAAGCAAATAAAACATTCTCTTAAACAGATTAAGTTATCTGTATAAATCATTAATACTGGTTGCAAGAAGCTCAGGTTTGCAAATTATTGGATCTTTACTTGAATGCTAAGTGCATTTGAAAAAGCAATGATAATCTGGTGGGTGCTAATGAACATGGGGCATGGGTACATGGGAGAACTTCTGACACAGTTGCACCCATCATCTGTGGCTACTTAGGAATTCAAGGAATTAACACCCTGAGTTTTTAATAGCAATACTCCACAAACATTGAAAAGAAATGTGGAACAAGCTCAGTGCTATTTCATGCACATTTTTAATTACTACACCTAGAGTTTCCAGCTAAAACTTTCGTAGTAATTGAGTTAAAGAACAAAATTATAAAAAACAGTTGAGTCCAGTATGAAGCTGAGCTTAACTATCTTGAAAATAGCTTTGAATACTTTGTAGTAAGCAAGGCTTCCTGAAACCTGTCAGCTGGAAGAGTGAAGACTGCACGCAGGAAATGGACCTGGGGGTACTGGTCGATGATCAGCTGAACATGTGCCACCTGTGTGCCCAGGTGGCCAAAAAGGCCAATGACATCATGGCTTGTATCAGAAATAGTGTTGCTGGCAGTAATAGGGAAGTAATTGTCCTGTACTCAGCACTGGTGAGGCCACACCTCAAGCACTGTGTTCAGTTTTGTGCAAGAAAGACTTCAAGGCCCTGAGTGAGACCAGAGAAGGACGATGAAGCTGGTGAGGGGTCTGGAGTATAGGCCTTATGAGGAACAGCTAAGGGAGCTGGGATTGCACAGTCTGGAGAAGAGGAGGCTCAGGGAAGACCTTATTGCTCTCTATGAATACCTGAAGGGAGCTTATAGTGAGCTGGGGATCGGCCTCTTCTCTCTTGTAACTAGTGATAGGACTAGAGGGAATGGCATCAAGTTGAGCCATGGGAGATTCAAACTGGATGTTAGGAAACAATTCTTCTCTGAAAAAGTGGTCAGGCACAGGATTGTGCTTCCCAGGTTTTGGAGTCACCAACCCTGGAGGTATTCAAGGAACATTAGACATTGAGTAGAGTAACATGGCTTAGTGAGAATTATTGGTGATAGATGGATGGCTAGACTGGATGATCTTGTAGATCTTTTCTAACCTTGGTGATTTTATGATTCTATGAACTATGGTCTGTCCTCACTACGATCCTGCAAGTATTTTGAGGAATAAAGAAATATCAAAATCAGTAATTCAGGAAGAATTTTCTTACTGAGGAAAGGGGAAAAAAAAGGCAGATAAGACATAATTGCAAAAGAAATTATGTTTATGAGCTGCACTGTAGCTGCTGGTAGAATTATAAGATGGTCTGGTTTGGAAGGGAGCTTAAAGATCATCTAGTTCCAAATACCTGCTGTGGGCAGTGTTGCCACCCACTACATCAGGGAGTTTCCTTTTAACTGCAGTCATTACCTTTTTCTGTCACATTACAAAGACACACGCACACACACACACACAAATGATCCTTAGAATTCCAATTTTTTTATCAGGAAATAATAATAGTGTTAGCTTTCTCACCTTTTTAGCAGATAACTCAGTACATTGTTATAACTTTTATTTTTTTTGAAAATGAGGGTGACAAAGATGATCAAAGAACTGGAGCACTTCTATGAAGAAAGGAAGCTGGGCTTGTTTAGCTTTGAGAAGACTTTGGGGAGACCTCATTATAGCCTTCCAGTGCTTAAAAAGAACATACAAGCAGGAGGGCGATCAACTTTTTACACTGTCTGACAGTGAAAGAAAATGGGAAATGGTTTTAAATCAAAAGAGAGGAAATTGATGTTAGATATTAGGAGGAAGTTCTTTTCACAGAGAGGGGGTGAGTAACTGGCATAGGCTACCCAGGGAGGTTGTGAGTGTCCCATCCCTGGAGGCATCCAAGGTCAGGTTGGATGGGGCCCTGGGCATACTGATTTAGTGGTTGGTAACAGTGTTGATAGCAAAGAGTGTGGAACTAAATGATCATTATGGACCCTTCCAACAAAAGCCACCCTACGATTCTATGATTCCATGGTTCTATAAATCTTCTTCCAGATATTGATCTGATACTCCCATTCTCTTTACCTAGTTAAGTATAGAAACTTATAACTGAAGCTATAATCAAAACTTAATTAGAGTATGAACAAAGACTGTGAAAAGCAAATGGAACAAAGAATCATTTGGAAAGTACACTAAGAAGGCCGTTGAATTGTACATAGAACAATAGAAAAAATGGGAATACAGCACATCTTGGTATAATATAATCAATTAATGTCCCTCATCTATGCAAAAAGTCATATGAAATGCAAGGACGTTAATGCCATTGTACGTATACTGTGATTTGATACATTAGTTGACATGATAAATATATACAGAACAGACAACAATTATCATAATTAAGTCATTCATTTATCTATTCATAACACTACTGCTTTGTAATGAACAAAGGAAAATAAAAGGGACAAAACTGGTTGCAAAATTCAGTTCTTGATACTGTTAGAAAGCCATGACAGATACCAGTGGAACAAATGATAGACCTGCTACAGTCTGGTGGATTGGTGATCCACAAGTTACTCTGTCATGCTTTCTGATTTTGTCACACCAAGAACAAACAGTGCTGTTTTCCTAAGGGTAGCTTCTTCTAGTTCTGTTTTAAAAGCCCACAAACTTGATTGTTGTCCTGCCATAGCTGATACCATATTTTACTGATTCTAGCCTTAAAATTACACAGGAAAAAACACAAAACAACCATGACCAGCAGCAACGCTAACAACATCATAAACCCTGAAGCCCTTTTCCTACTCTGTCTGGACTTGGCTGCCATCTGCCCCACTGTAGTTCTAGTAGTAGCTCACTAGTTCTTCCTTAATCAGCAAGAAACACGAAGACAAATTTGAATCCTTTACAGTATGCCTGAAAAAATTCTGAATAAGGGATTGACTTGAATGTCTGGTTCAGTACTTTTTGAAAAAATGACTGTCTTACCTAAAGGTTTTAGTACACCAAGGACATAAGCTCTCTCTCCTGTCACTTTGAAAAGAGCCAAGGCAACCAACTTGTGCAAATCTATAAACCAGTTGGGTTAGTCCTGGCTTCCAGTCGTGTGAAAGCTAGTCCTTCAATATTCATCCACTTCATGGGCCTCCCAAAGAGAATGACTTGCAAACAAAATTGGAAAAGGAAATTAAGACAGTATTGGTAAGAAAGTTTTTGAACAGAGACAAATACAGAACAAATTCTGCTCCAGATTTTTTTTTTCTTTTTTTTTTTTTTTTTAGAATATTTAATGAAATTGTTATTGAAAGGGTGCTGAGGTGCTGAGAACACTTTAACTTCAGTCAAAATGTCTTATTTTAACAAAATGTCATTGTTTTAATGTTTTATTTCTTTTTTTTTTTTTTTAATATCTATTTTACTCCATATGTTTTCATTTCATTCAAAGTTCTCTTCCCTTTCTTGAATTTCGGAATGATTCTGAAGCCAAAGTGAACATGATTTTGTGGATCTTCTGGATTTCAAATAAGATATACTTTCTCATGGAGAATGGTTCCATCTAGTTTTTCCTTGCCAAATCACTGTTATATTATCTGTATGCACACTCTCTGCTGTAGACTGGTCTGGGAAGGACCATGACACTGTATGATGTCCATTTCCTTTGGGTCCAAATTAGCCTTTGGAGAACCTTTGACAGAGGAACTGTTTAATTTCAAAGAGCACAGTGTTAAGAAATGTCTTCAGCACTAATTGGAGAACTATGTTTAGGGGAGTCTCCTTGCATCAAGCTAATGACATCCTAAACAATATGAACATGAAAATAACTTTTTCTTGATGAGCAGAATTTTATTAGATAGCATATTGTACAATAAAAAAAGTTGTGTTGGATGTTACTATGCACATTCAGGCAAGTTCCTTTCTTACTTTTTAGCTTAGATAAATAAAACATAGCCATATTCAGAAGACACTGTGATGACAAGGCTTCTGCAGTTACTGGGCTCCACAAATCAATCAGACTGTAGTTTAATTTAATTCAGATGACTACAGGGGATGACCTTTAGAAAAAATTATATTTGAAGTCTTTGTGCATCTGATGGGTTTATTTTCTCTGTCATATTGTCCTATTCTGTCAAAGGACTCATCAGCCTCCTTAAGAACTAAGAATAGATATCTCTGAAGAGTTACATAGTTTGTTTTGTAATAGACCAGATGGCATTCAGTGACAGATATACTCTAACAATACATTCCCAGAAGAAGACACTTCTGTTCCTCTGATAATACCTGAATGACATATACTAACTGTAGCTTTGCTAAAATGGATTTATTACTAGTGGTATTAATATATGCTTACTGGTTCATACAAAGTTACTTGTTTTATACACCAAGAAAACCTGTTGTTCCACACGATTTTAGTTTCATAATTCTGATTCTGTTCCATATTCAGAAGCAATTTATTTCTTAATGAAAATTTAACTTAAGCTCTCACACAGTGCTGAGAAGAGTCCAGCCTCATCCCTTTGCCTCCTGCTCCTTAGATATTTATAGACATGAATCAGATCAGAGACCCAGGTCTTTCAGCCATTCCTCAAAAGAGAGGTGTTCCAAGCCCTTTATCATCTTTGTAGCCCTTCACTGGACGCTTTCAAGGAGATCCCTGTCTTTTTTGTACTAGGGAGCCCAGAAATGGACTCTGTATCCAGATGAGGCCTCCCCAGGGCACAGTAGAGGGGGAGGATCACCTCTCTTGACCTGCTGGCCATGCTATTTTTAATGCACCTCTGGATCTCATTGGCCTTCTTGGACATCAAACCCAACCTAACATCCACCAGGACACCCAGGTCCCTCTTGTCAGATATCCTCTCCAGCAGATCATTCCCCATCCTGTACTGGTACATGCAGTTATTCCTCCCTAGGTGCAAGACTCTACACTTGCTCTTGTTAAATCTCATCTAGTTTATTTCTGCTCAACTCTCCAGCCTGTCCAGGTCTTGCTGAATGGCAGCACAGCCTTCCAGCATGTCAGCCATTCCTCCTAGCTTTGTATCATCAGCAAACTTGCTGAGAGTGAACTCTACTCCCTCATCAAGGTCATCGTTGAAGATATTGAACAGGACTGGACCCAGCACCAATCCCTGAGGAACACCTGTAAGTACAGGCCTCCAGCTGGACACTGTGACAGTCTGATCTCTGCCAGTCAGCCAGTTTTCAACTCACCTCATTGTCCACTCATCTATTCCACACTTCCTCAGCCTTGTTATAAAAATGCTGTGGGAGACAGTGTCAAATGTCTTGCTGAAATCAAGGTAGACTACATCCACTGCTCTCCCCCCATCCACCCAGTCAGTAATGACATCATGGAAGGCCTTCAGGTTGGTGGAGCACAACCACCCCCTGGTGAACCCATGCTGACTACTCCTGATAACTGTCTTCTCTTCCAAATTCCTGGAGATAGCATCCAGAACAAACTGTTTCATCACCTTTCCAGGGATGGAGGTGAGGTTGACTGACCTGTAGTTACCCAGATCCTCCTTCTTGCCCTTTTTGAAGACTGGAGTGACATTGGCTATCCTCCATTCTCCAACACCTCTCAAAGATGATAGAGAGAGGTTCAGCAATCACCTCTGCCAACTCCCTCAGCACACATAGAAGTATCCCAACAGGGACCATGGATTTACGTACATTGATGTTGCCAAGATGCTCTTGGACCATCTCCTCCCTTACCAAAGGGGAGAATTTTATTCCCCAGACCCTCTCACTTAACCCAGGTTCCAGGACTCCCAACGGGGAGTTCCCACAGGGAAGACAGAAACAAAGAAGGCATTCAGTATCTCTGTCTTCTCTGCATCCCCCATTACCATAACACCTCCCTTATTTAGTAGGGAACCCACATTTTCCCTAACCTTCTTTTTATTGTTGACATACTTAAAAAAAAATAATCTTATTATCCTTTATCTCCTTTGCCAGATCCAGTTCCAGGTTGACTTTGTCCTTCCACATCACATCCATGCAGGCCCTGACAACATATCTATGTACTTCCCAAGTGAGCAGACACTTTTTCCACATTTTGTGGATCTTTCTCTTCCCTTTGAGTTTATGCATGGGCTCCTTGCTCATCCACACAGGTCTCCTGCCACCCTTACACACTCTTACTACATTCTGCCAGGTGATATTTCTGGTGGGCAGGCAGGGACTATGCTCAGACCTCCAGAGGTTAAAACTGTTTAACTCAGATTAGTTTCTAACCACTCTGCGAAAGCAATATCTTATACTTCTCTAATGTTTCACTAGCTCATCCTACTAACAGGAAAATTTTTGTTGTTGTTGTTTTAGCAAAAATGAAACAGTTCCAAGACTTATCCATCAACTGAAAACATGGTTTGTTCTATTATTGTTCTTCCAGAAGTCACATTCTAGTTCCAGTTTTTCAGATAGATATAGTTTGCCACTCAAGTTCCTGGCTACAGAGGAAGTCTTTATAGTGACTGTTTATTGATAGAAATAAACTGCTGTATTTTAAAAATGGTGGATTTAAGTCTGTTCTCAGTCTTAGTAATAGAAGTCTGATAAGTTGAAAGTATGTTAGCGTAAAGATTTTATGTTGAATATAAAAAGAAGCAGTGCAATAGTTTGGTTCGTTCTCACTCAAAAACTCCCTTTTCAGTTACACACTGTACATCGTAGTCCTGCTAAGAGCTCATAATTCAGGAGTCACAGATTTAGTTCAAGAAGGAGTAATATTTTGCCCACTAACATAGGAATGTAGAAACATCATCTGATATGTAGGCAGAGGATTTGAAGTACAGAATAAGAAAGAAAATTTCTAAGCATCTTATAGCAGCTCTTGGGATGCTTGGGTTTGATCTCATGTATAATTTGTCAAATTACATCAGTCAAGTCTAGTTACATATAAAGATTTAATGAAATGTGACCAACACAATTAAGCACGTAAGATAATAAAATAAGAGAAATGCATTCTTTAAGATAGTTGCTTTATGTTAAATTCAGAAGACACTGCTTGATATTTGGGAGCATTTTATAAGCTCAAAATGTTCCTTGCCAAAGGCCTTTAACCTCCCTAAAAGAATATTCAAGAGATACGATCAGAACACTTGTATCTATTGCATTACTGAGAATTTAATTTGCAGTTAAATACAGAAAAAGGAACTGTTTATCTACAATTTACTGTGAAAAATTTGTTCTACCATCTTATCAATAAAAATCACCACTTAGATCCTATATATTTAGTGTACTGCTCACATTTCAGGACATTTATATGCATTTAAACTTAGCAACTTGTAAGTGTCATTACAGACTTTTTGATCAAACTTCCACAAAAGCTTTGTTGCTTTATGCTAAAGCCAAAAGCTTAAAGAACTTGTGACTGGACATTAATAAATATAGTAATGATGAGCACGCCAGTGCTACCTCGAGTAAGTGATCTCAGGTAACAGCAGCTAGCAAAACACAGTGCTCATTAATTATGCTGCAGAAAAGATTAAGTCTACGAGGTTTGCTTGAAAACTGACAAGCAATTCCCTGTATCTGTCAAGATTTGGTCAAACCTTTGATATCTCCTCATACACCTTTCATTCAGAAAGCAGTACTGAAGCTTTACTTATGTGTATATACGATTATGCGTAATCCTCCTTCACATTTTTTCTCATACCAATGCTTTGCAAGCTACAGATGTGATGATTTACACAGAAAACCAAGCAGTTAGAATGACTCCATTCTGTACTCACTGGTGATAATCCCACCACACACAACAGAAGAGGTTGGCAAATCCATTTGTTTCCAAGTACTGTACTCCCATCAGCTCTGTGCCTATCTTAGATTTAATCGTTTGATTTGACTCGTTGTTGCTTAGAGCAGGGATTCACAAAAGTCCTTACAAAAGATAGCTAGATCAATTCCTGCTGGGGTTTGTTGGTGTTTGTTCATGACTTTCCTTTAAAATGATGCAACTTGAAGCTTATGATTCTGTGCCTCCAGAAAGAAGTATATAATTTTATCTCAATACGGGAACATTAGCTATTCAAATCCAAGATGTATAAGAAAAGACATCTCAGTGGAAAATAATGCAATCTAGAGATCAATCCTTAAATTATTTTTATTGGGGGTGGAGGGTGTGGGCAGAGGGGAATCAAAAGCTTACAAATCCCTTAAGTCCCTTAAGTCTTATTTTCTGAGAATTGGAGTTAAAGGTCCTATTTTATATAGCTGATTTTCAAATTTTATGCCAAGTGTAGAGTGTTCAAACTCCACAGTTAGATCCTGAGTTGTTACAATTCCTTCAGGGTGAATTTCTTTACAAAAAGAATTGTTTTCTGTAGGAATGCAATCTCTTCCCACAGGCTGCTAAAATTTAAATCTGTGATGGCATCCCTGATAATAAGCCCCCAGAAAAAGCCCACAAGTGCTGTTATATCTAAATAAGCTGCAATAACAACAAAATCCTTATGGCATTAAAAATATAATGAACAAACTTGAGTTTTTGAATGAAAGATAAATAAATAAGCACAGAAAATTAGTCACCTCTTTTCAAGTTGGATAAGGTTGAAAGACTAAGAAATTGTACCAAAATTCAAGTTATTACATTCTTACCTTAATTACAGCTTTTCACCAATATCTCAGGAGCAGAGAACAAACCATTTCTTTAAGCTGAGAAAATATCCAACCTGTAATACATGAAAAGAGAAAAAATGAAGAACGAACCATAATTTCCAAAACCATGCTTCACTTCTGTCACTCTGGAATTAGAAAGCAATACTAAAGTTATGCTCAGTGTTAGAATAAGAAAAGTTAAATTATATATTCTATGAGGGGATTATAATCACATGAATCATTTAGTGAGTTCTACTCCAAGCAGATGATGTAACATGAATGAAAGACTCGTGTCACTGATTCAAACAGTTTTTAGCAAGTAACCTTCTTATATCTTTTGATTTAAACATTGGACCTTCTTATCTGGTTTTCACACAACACTTTATTATATCTTTGTAAAAATATATACTATATTTCACCATAATATGCATGGATATATTTGTAACAGAATAAGGTCTTTGAGTCCCTGTTCTTTGGCCAAAACTTAGAATTACTGTTATATACACTCAAAGGAAATTCCTGGTCCCTCTATATGTGGATGTATTAAAAATTGTATCTTGAAATACGATTGTTCAGTCTTTCTATCTAATTTCCCACCAAGACAGCTCAGATACCCCATCCAGTTGAGCATGGAAATTTAACGCATACCCATGCATTCATGTATATACACATATGCATATATTTATAAATATATACAAGCATATATATATTTAATTTAATTTTGAAATAGTAGATGAACAGTAGAGACAAAAAATTTCTGATGTTATTGCATTTTCATAAACTGTTAAATCACAGAACCATAGAAACACAGAATTGTTTGAGCTGGAATGGACCCCCCACAATGAACAGGGACAAATCTTCACAGGAGACAGTATGTATGAGAAAAAGAAAATCTGACACACTGACACACTATATTCCTTGTTTAATTTGGTAATTTTTATGAATGCAAAGGAGGATGTAACGTGATTAATTATCTGGCCTCTTTCTCTACTGGATAAATACAAGTCACAGAGTAATCACTTGTTGGCTGTAGCCCAGAAGAGATGAGGAGCACCATAAACACATCTGCCCAGGGGCTTAGTTTTAAGATGCACAAGAAGAGAATGTGCATCTGAAAGAAACGTTTTCTTCAATAGGAAAATAAAAAAACATATTTTTATTTTCTTTCTTAAGTAATTTATGAATTTATTTGGTAGCATTTCACTTGTTTCAAGTTCTTGCAATGTGTTTACACCTCTTGTATGAATAGCATCCGCCTTAAAAAAGAAAAAAAAAGAGAGAAATCCTGATGCTGTTATGTGCTAAAATACTGTCAACATAATGGTGTATATCTATACATCCTCATACAAACCCTCTTTCTTGAGGGCATTGGACTTTCTTACAAGCACTTACATGATTACTGACTTGAATTCTTTTATTCATTACTAAAAAGATGAAACGAAGCTTTCAGGAAAATTTGTAAGCATGAAATCCAGTTCCATGAAAATTATTTGTCTTGTCCTAATGCAAATCACAGGTAAGAGCAAGGACAGGAACACGCATGTATGAATGTGATGAAGTTATAATGATTTAATGAGTTGCATCTTATCAGTTGAGTTGTTTTGAATTACTGTTTGCATGATTTTGAGCTCTCATCTCTTTACAGGTTAATGAAAAACTTCAAGTTTAAAAGAAGATAATTTAAATAAAATAACTTTGTATTCAGTATGGCTCCAGTGAAACGTTAGGGAGCTTAGCTAAGAGGAAGATGCATTCTATTAAGCCAAAGTGACTGAGGTCTGTATCTGAAGGAAATTATCACGTTTTCCTTCATCACTGATTTCAGTTAAATTACTCCACTCTGCACTAATCTGAATGAAGGAATAAGATCCAAAAGATCCATGGGTCTAGGGGGGTATTCTTTCTTTATTATCTACCTTTAAATGTTCTCTCTGATTTTTGTTACTGTGATATTTTTTCTTTTGATTTGCTCTTAGTTCCTTCTCACACTGCTCATGCTACATGCCAGTGCCCTAGCTCAATGTTAATGAGTGAAAAGCTCTAAACTCTAACTAGTGAAATGGGTGCTTGCAGCTTGCAAGCACTTGAGAGATTTCTCTAAGTTCTTTAATTCAGTGAAAAATCAATTTCTTGACTTGGGTTTGGAGCTGAAAAAGACGAAAAATTAAGTGAAGATTCCACGGTCACAGATTATATTGGAGTATATGGAGTGATGAACCATTACATATATAAAAGCAAGCATGCCATAATAACCTCATCTTCATACAAAAAAAAAAAAAATGCAACAGTCACTGCTGAATTTAAATACCCAGAAAAAGTATTTAAAAGGAGCTTACAAACAGGAAGAAGAGCTACTTTTTAGACAGTCTGATAGGGCCAGGGGGAATGGTTTTCATCTAAAAGAGGGGAAATCTAGGTCAGATGCTAGGAAAAAAACAACATTTATTTAGAGGATGGTGAAGCCCTGGCACCTGCTGACCAGAAAACTGTGTGTGTCCCATAATTCTATGTTTGGAAATCTTTAACTAAGAAGATTTCAGATTAGTTTGTTTTAGGATACAGAACAAATTGCTTTCAACAATATTTCATGTTCTTTACTCATTAGTAATATATAGCAGGAGTCTAGAAGACACTGTATCTATTATGTGCCATTTTAACATGGTGAAATTGGACAAATGACCAATGCCAGCCCCAGGTATCCATGATGCTTATACAAAGTAGTTTTTCCTAGTCTGCTTTAACTAATTTATTTATTTTTCCTAATTCTCTTGAGGAAGTTGAATGCAGCTTATATCTCTAGAGAGTAGCTTCCTCCTGCTAAGCCATATGTTGAAGTTACAGCTTCTCAATTTCTCTGTTAGCTCTTCTATGATGCTTCCAGATTCATACTTAAAAATAAAGTGAACGACTCTAGACTATCCAACATGTTTTTTCTCATAATGAATATTTAGAATAATAATAGCTTCTTATCTGATTGTTTTGCAAACTGAAATAATCTCTTTATTAAACTTTTTCCATTTAGTTTTCTGTATATTCAGATTAACATTTGCTATTGCAGTTCTCTATCGTATTCTTCTCTTCCTGATCCAGTTTTGTCACAATCATTAGCAGATAAACACTATTACAGATGCTTCTATAATCAACTTAGCAGTGAAGCTGAAAATCTAGGTCAATTTCTTTTCAGTGAAAAGTGAATTAAATTACGTTCTGATGATATTTGAAAGTGTGATATGGAAAAAACCTCTACTTCATACCTTGGTAAACTTTGATAGACTCTTAAATCTTGACCAGCATAAATAACTAGTAGCGTGAAATCACAGATTTCTGCATGCTGCAACTACTAATAAATGTGCATACAGCTTATGCTTTATTACAGGTTGGGGGTTATCAGCTATAAGGACCACAGTTACTGCTGTATACTCCAGCTTCCCTCATCTCTCTGCAAGTGTGACCAGCCAGAAATGTGAGGACAAAAATTAGCCCCATGAGTCTATCTTATGGGGGAATTACACAAGTAAATGAATATCATTGAAAACATGGATTAAAAGAATCCTAAATAAGGTGTTATAAATCCTCTGCTCTCCTGTGCAGTTTCAGAAGGCTCTTTTTTACTCTTACTCTAAATATCTTAGCAAAAAAATACCCCTATGAGGCCACTATGTTTCCAGTCTTGAAATCACTACCTAGGGTTTACAGTGCTTTATGAAGAACATGAGAATAGATTTTGGATTTTGCTAATTTCATTTTTAATGCTATTATCTTGCCAAACAGCTTGGCAAATTGTGCTCTGCCTTACACTTGCAGTCTTTTAATCTTCAGTTAAACCCATAGGAACAGACATATTTGAAACCTTTGCTATTACTCAAAATGAAGACTGATTATAGAATTAGAATTACCAATAAATCTGATGGTGTCCAGCTTTTGGGGTAAGCTTTTGGTCAGGTAGGATGGTTTTAATCCTATTACTACCCTCACTGATGGTGAGGTGTTGGGTAAATAATACAACATCAACTTACTTCAGCTTCTTCCTTCATAAAATCAGTGTAAGGTAATCTCCCATATATTTTGTGCCGTTCTTTGAGGTCCACTGATGAAAGGTGTTAAAATAAGCATTATGCATTATTCATATAATAATTCTCTCTGGCATATTGCTTTCAGTAAACTTCATTTAAGAGCACTGGGAAATTAACATCAAAGAAGAAATGCAGAGTTACACAGAGTGAATACAGTCAGCAGTGGAACAGGCAAGGTCTGAGAGAGCTCTGAGAAACAATTGCAAGCCAAGTTTATTGTAAGTCTGTAGCCTACTTAAGACCAGGAAAAATAAATAAGTAAATAAATAAACGGTCCCATAAAACTTTCTAACTTTTCTGCAGTTGGTATGGCAGTCCATCAAGAATCTGTAGAGAATTAGACCCTGATCATGGACTTCTGTTAGGGAGAAAATAATTAAGAAAGTGATGCTCTGGGACAAACTCATAAATGGTTAAGATACCCTGGGTTTCTTGGGTTTTTGTGTTTTGTTGTTGTTGCTATTGTCTGTTTGTTTGCTTGTTTGGTTTTTAATGAGGAACTCATTCATAGGGAGTTTTGAGATTCTGATATTTCTTTCAGTCAGGGGAGATTTAGACTGGATATAAGGAAACAGGCTATTACAACAAGGGAAGTGATACATCGGCGTAGGTTGCCCAGAAATGTAGTGGCTACTCCACCCCTGGAGACATTCAAGGTCAGGCTGAACAGGGCACTGAGCACCTGATGGAGCTGTGGCTGTCTCTGTTCATTGCAGAGGAGCTGAACTAGATGGCCTTTTAACGATCCCTTCCAAATCAAACAATTATATGATTCTACAATTCTATGAAATATCTTGAGTATGGCACTCAAACACTGACTACTACTAAATCTCTCATGGCTTCTGAGGTTGTGGCTAAAGCTACCAGCCCAAATATTTTTAAATAACTCTTTCTTCTTCATTCCCTAGGACATTTCTTTAGGAGCACTTATTTAATGTTCATCTACAAGTTGAACTTACATGCATATGTAGTAATGTTTGTTTCCTTTTACTCATTTCTCAACTTCTTTTTGAAAGGCTGTTTTCAAATATCCATATAAAATGAAATATGCTTCAGCAATTTACTTTGAACTTTCAGGGTAAAAGGAAGATTGCACCCAGCAGCAGCAGCATGATCTTCCCAAAAAACCTTATAGCATATTTTCCTAAAATGAACCTTGAAGCTTAAACTTGCAATTTGGTAAGCAAAGGCAGTACACGTGAACTAAGGGAAACAATTCATTTTAATTTTGTCAGCAAAATTGTTACAGTAAAAGCCTAAGCAACACTTCATCTACCTGTCACTTGTCTTGAAAGGGCAGATTACTTTTTCCTCAATCTTGGCACATCCAATTAAGGTAGACTTACAAGCCAGGCAGGTGTAAAGTGCAAGCCAGCACTTGTTCACATTAGCAATTATCAATGGAAAAAATACATAAGTGCCGAGGCTTGGCACAACAGTTGCCCTGGCAACTGTTAGCACTCAGAGTCTCAGCAGAAACTAACATGACAGTTTGACATTTTTTCCCATAAAAAGATGATTGCCTTCTCCCTTTCTCTCTCTGTTTTTACCTTCCCCTCTTTTTGTGCTGTTTTTCCAGAGCTCTCAGCTATGACCCTGCCTTGTTTAACTCTAGCTGCTCACCTACAAGGTGCAGGGCTCTGGATTGAGCTCCTCTGTTTTGCCAGCCATTAGCACATCCTCTATGGAACCAAGTGTTTACTGCTTATCTGGCCAAATGTGAAAAGGAGAAGGGAAATGTGGAGAAGCTGCATTTCTGTTACTAATTTAAGGCAGAGATCTGCTTGTTGAGACAAGTTCATAGGTGTTATCTTTGTTTCACGCAGATAGTCTGAAATTGAGTACTGCACACAAGTCATTTACTGCAGCTTGCCTTGAAATACCTCTCCCTCTTGCTTCTTCTTAAATCTATTGTCTTCTCACACAAAACTTGTATTCTATACCAATCCTTGTTCATCCCACCCTTGAAGACAGAAGAAATTGAAGAAAGCTCAGTATAATTTTGTGCTGTGCACTGTTTGTGTACTCAGTTGTTTGAACTTGTTGACTGAGTTAGCTGCCAGTTCTATTATTTCTAATTGGTATTTTGAAATCAATTAAGAATTTTAAGAGTGATACATCCTCATTAACATTTTGTTGATTAGTGACAGTTTCAGTCAAGTCTACCTAGTGTTCCCTTTTCTGTTTCCCAGGAGTCATTTCCTTTTGGCATCCCTTTTATATGCATTCTTTTGACATTCACTGTTTTCATGCAGTTTTATATACTCTTTGATTTTGTAAGTATCTTTCAATTTTAAAAAGTTAAAGGCTTAAAGTTCTGTATCTCATTTAGTTTTATGTGCTTTATTTGCTTCCTTCCTTCTCTCTTAATTTATGTCATTCTTGTCCTTTAGTTCATTGTGTTCTTTTTTCAGCCAGCTCTTAATGAACGAAGAAAAAGGAAGACAAGAGGAAAATTATCATATTTTCTGGGCAGAAGAAAAAAGCATTTGGGAAGCTGGATATACAAGAGAAGTTTTCATAGTGAAACTGAGCTGATGCTCTGATCCTTACTCATAAATTCCAGATAAGTTGAACAGAAAGACATGCAGAAAATCAAAGTAAACAAATCACAATGTTTAGAAAAGAATTCTGTATTTGCTTATTATTGCATATGCTGCACCCTCAGACCTCACAGATTTCAAAAGAGTAGGCTTTAGCTATGATATAACATCGACCTAAAAATTCAAGATGCAGAGCCAAATCTTACTGCCTATATTCCTGTGATCTGTTCCCACGGGCAAACAGAATCCATGGTGTAACTTTAATTCTGTCAGCAGGATGAAGGTATAATAAATAAAAGTAATAAACATTTTACAACATTAAACAAACTTCTACTGCTAGTCAGTGTGACAGTTTTGACTAGCATTACATTTACTAGAATGTTTCTAATCATGAACAAGAAACAAAGTCATACTTCCTCTGGTACAGTTGCATCAATTGGACGAGTGAACCAATAAACATTATTACTACTTTCAGATTTTGGGACTAACAGAAACTTTTTTTTTCCCCCACTATTCTGTGCAATCTCTTCTATGACAACATAATTTAATTTAAAAATCATGATGCTATAAGTACTTGAGAAGCAGTTACAGCTATTCAGTCAGAGAAAGGTCGTGTTAACATAAATATTGAAAAGAATGATAATTAGGCAAGGAAAACAGCAAAACACATTAAGAAGAAATGAGGCAATTTTTAAATGTTAACATCTCAATTCAGAAATGTTTACACTACATTTAATGTTTCCATTTTCAATGAACATTCCAATAAAAATAAAATACTGAGCAAAATTATGGAAGACAATTACAGTAAAAATGACATTGTATACATTTTACCGTTCTGAGAGTAAATGAATTGTCTAAACCTTATTAAACACAACAGAATTCAAATAGTCCCAGCATGACTTTCTGCAGAATTTAGCAAAGTACTCTCTTATCAGGAGTAAGAGCTTTATCTTCTGGTGATGGCTTGAAAATTGAAATTCTGAATGTTTGAAATAGTTGCAAAATATTTACTCATGTCTGTAAATTATCCAGCTTGTATCAATACACATTAATAAACGTACAGATGTCATTGCAATGCTAGTGACTTAGTGATAAGACTACATGAAACACACTGTGAAATGCACTTTCATAGTGATGCTTTCTACACAATTCAGGTTTAATATCAAGAAACATATATTTAATGAGGCTTCTAAAAATCCCCAACATGATGCGTATTGCTGCTTCAGGATAACTTCCAATTTACGTCATATGTGTTTCAAATTCAGTTTGGGGGATGGCTTTAATTTAATCAAAATATTATATAAACCCTTAAAACTTTCATCAAAACATTCCTTGAGTTTACTTATGTACAGCTGACTTCTATTCCCCTCTCTCTTACTGCTGTTGCCAGCTGAACATACTCATTTTAAATTTTTTGAAGTAAAAAGCTAGAGTTCCTACCCAGGACAATGTGAAACACTTTCACTTGTGCAAACTATCTAGACACTACTGTCCAACTTAGACTGTCACAGTAATGCAGTATCGTGGCAGTCATCAAATCATGGTTGTACAACTCAACTAAAGAAGGCTGCAAAAAAGTGAAGGGTAGAAGTGCAGAGCAATAAAAACAATGAATTTTCAACTTTTTTAATTATTGTTTTATCATTTGTTTGCCAGAATATAGCCACACAGTTTAACCTACACATTTATCAAGTCAAAAGAGTGACCCTGATTTTGTTTATTTTCACAGAAGTCTCAAAATGAATTTGTTATTGGTCACATAGTAGTCGATTGAGACATTGAGATTGGGTGCATTTAACCAATAATTGTTTCTTTAATTGCACCCTATTTTAAAATGCAAATGAATGTACTGAAGTGAATTTACTTTAAAAGGTCTGTCATATGAGACCATCCCTATTTTCAGAGACTCGAGACATTGAAATTTAAATGAGAAAAACAGAAGAGATTTCAAGGATAGTGGAGCTTTAAGTGTGTATAAGATATCTTGACAAAAATGAGTGACTGTGGCTTTCATTCCCAGGGGACAGGCTGTACTGTCCTCATCCAACACATTTGACAGTAGCATAATGCCAGAAGACATTAGACTGGGCATTGCAAAAAAAGCATGAGAAAGTTGTTTACCAGTGTTGTAAGCAGCACTGTCATGATTTTAGAAAGGAAAGTCCTGGATATCAGAAAGTCAGGCAACTTCTAACACTTCGTACCACTTTTTTTTTCCCTTACTTCAGAAATATAATCAAAAAAGGGAAAAAAAAAAGGAGCACAAAAATGCATTCAACCTTTGTAATGTGACAGCAACAGCAGCAGCAATAAAAGCCATAGCTATGGTTCATTTTTTCCGTTCTTTCGTACAAAAACATTTACCAAGGATCTGTCATTGTTGAGTAAGATTCTGGAATATGTAAAGGGTCCAGTGCTATGATTTCTGTATGTAGCTTATTAAGTTACAAACAAAAACAAATCTGGGGATTTGATCAAACTATGTTTCACAGCGTAGTACTTTCTTAGAGAAAGTTGGATAAAGTATACTTATAGAATGATTGAATCATAGAATTGTTTGAGCTGGAAGGGACCCTTAAAGGTCACCTAGTCCAATTCTTCTGCAATGAACAGAGACATCTACAGCTCGATCGTGTACTCAGAACCCCATAGTACCTGACCTTGAATATCGCCAAGGATGGGCATTCACCAAATCGCTGGGTAAACAGTTCAACTTCTAATAAAGAAAATCAATCCCAGCTTTTCTCACCAATGCTAATACTGGGGAGTGGGATGTCAGAAAATGATAAAATGGTTATAAGATACTTCTAGAGGTCATCCCATCCAACCACTGTTCTCCAACGGTGGCACTTAAAGAATAGAAGGGAAGGGAATTGAAGAGGGAAGGAAAGGGAGAAGGAAAGAGAAGGATAGTGGGGAATGAAAGGGGGAGGGAAATGAAAAAGGAAATAATTCCTTGATAACATGAAGAAAGAATGCAAAAAAATATATTCTTTATGGTATTTTGGGTCTTTCTTTAAACCTGAAAAGGATACTGCAGCTTACTAAACCAGTCCTGAGTTTTGCTTTTTGATTAGAGAGTTCTTCCAGCAGTTTCACTCAGAATTTTCTGATGTGATATAAGCCTTTGGTTCTTACTCAGTTCCCTTAAGGAAAAAAAAAGAAAATAGTTGCATTCCTTTTGTCTTTGAAAGTCTCTTCTGCATGTTTGGAAATGATTATCCTGTTGGTCTTCCAGAGTTCTTGTCTCTAGACTAAACAGTCTCAACTCTTCCAGAGATTACACTGATTTCACAATGTCTACTTGCCTTCTTTTGAATTTGAGCCAGCTCAATAGATTCATAGTGATACCAGCTCAACTCAACAAAGTCTTTGAAATACAAATGTGCCTTATATACAATTTGTTGATTCATTCACAGGAAATTCCTGTTGACTAACACTATTAAGTATAGCAAGAAACAAGTTGTTGCTTACAACAGTAACAATTGCTGATGGTTTAACATATCTAACGTGTGAGCCATAACTATTTGTTTTACTTATGAGAGGTCAGTCCTTTGTTTACTATCATTTCTTAACCTGAACACCTTTGCTGACCTATATATATGTGGTTTTCAAACAAGAAAACAATTTTCCTTGTTTGTGTTCAGTTATTTGTGGGATCTTGTCAATGGAATACAGATCCCTCTTGAGATCTGGGGCTGGAGTGACGGTAAGGACTGTTAAAACCTTAAATTTTATGCTTATTTTCAAATCAGGATTTGGTGTTTATGCCAACCATCTAATATGAGGAGGCAGCCTTTTTCCAAGGGAATTGACTATGCATACAACTGCTTCAGTCTGTGAAAATGAATCAAGTGAGTCAGCTGCCTATGACTGCAAAAATGTCCTGGATGCCATTTGCTGTTACCTTTTCAAGCAGAAGCTTGAAATTAGGAGAATTATAGCAAAACTGTCATTGAAGAGACATCAACTGCCTGGAATTTGCAATGCAAAACTATTCTTATCCCTTATGCAAGAGAAAGATAAGTAAAAACATAATGAAATTAAAAACACAATGAAATTAACAGCAAAAAGAGTTGTTGTTTTTTTTTTTTTCCCAGTTGCAGCTTCATCGTATTTATTGTTGATATTTATACATGTATATATTTAAAAGCTTAAATGATTTGTTAGCTGTGCATCAAGCTAACCCATGTAAATTCCAATTTTATTGCTCCTGTTATGGCTTTTAATATTATTTATTATTACTCTCCTAACACCTAGAAAGTAGTATGAAACTTTAGGTTCGCACTGTGCATCTCTGTACAAGCAACTGAAACAAAGGTGATTGTTGCTCTAGCATAGGATTTTGTAAGGACAGAGTGGCTAGACAGATATCAAAAGGGACAGATAGGGTGACAAGGTGATTCAAAAGTCAATATGTTTACTTGAAGAAGCAGAGATAGGTGTGTCACTGCAGAATGCTGTACAAGGATAGCTTTGTCTGCTTCTTTGTGCTTTGTGTCACACCTGTTTGTTGCTTTATGGATTCAGATAAAGCTCCATCCTGTGAAAGGCTCATTGTGGGCTTGTCATGATATCTGTAAAGAGCCAGTGGTGGAAGGAAAGCGAATTACTTCCAATAGAGACAAGCTCTGGATTTACCCAGCATCTGAAGGAGGTGACTTTTGCACAGTCAGAAAAAAAAAAAAAAAAACATCTATACAAATAACTTAGATTAAAATTACCATCATCTGTCTTGTGCTGTGAAAATCTATTGCTTAAATGATGAAACAAAATATATATATATATATATAAATCAGCATAGGACTAGAAAACTTCCATAGCCTTGAAAGACGAAAAGAAAAAAATAATGACAAAAAGAGCAAAGCCTATCTTGTTAACAAATGCAACCTGGAAAGTCAAAAACTATAATGTAAACACCCTGTAGAAAATCCTTGTCCTCTGCTCCATGTTTCTTCACACAGTGGAAGATCTATTTTGAATTCCTTTTCTCAATTTGCCATGACATAAGAGGAGATGATTTATCAACTGTCACTAATTTGTCTGAGTTTTTGTAGGTCAAACCTAGAATTATGGTTTCCAGTAAGTTTCAGAGAAATGTGCCTCCATGTTTCATAGTTTGTTATATAAAGTCAAGTTCTATGACAGATCCATTCACTGGCAATTGACATTTTAACCAAAGGGATTCTGTCTATGCCAGAGCACATTTCCAAATGATTTATTTTCTAAATAAGCTATCCCAGGATCTGAGATAAACTGAAGAAGTTTCGGGAGTAGCTGATGGACAAAAAAGTATGTCTGTGGTAAGGTTGTGTTCTCAATGGATGGGTTCTTAACTACACAGTGTAATCTATTTCTTCACCGAAGAGGATTCTCTTTCAGGAAAACAGAAGAACATTTACTATGGTTCTGTTTAATTATAGTCATTGTATGCTAAGTTTTAGGATCCATTATGACAGTTCAATGAGAGAGAAGTCAATCCAAAACAGCACACCAATGAGACTGAACTCAGGAGTGAATAAACTGAAAAACTGTGGCACTGAAGGCCAATCTTGGCAAAATAGCATATACTGTGGATAGAAGCAATACTGTTTATTGATGCTCTCTCTCTTTTTTTTTTTTTAACCCCTGCAGAAAACATTTGGTCAATGTTTGGTGCTACAGAGGATTTTGGGATGTTCTTTCCTACTGACCATGCTCCCTCTAGAAGTCAAATGTACATGCCAAGACATGCATCTTATCTTCATATGGATGCTTAGCATGTTGAAGTACCTACCTGTGTAGTGCTGTGAGAGATAAAGCAGTAGAGAATCGCAGAATATCAGAATCACAAAATGGTTGAGATTGGAAGGGATCCCTGAATCCATCTGTCCCAATCCCTGCTCCAGCGGGAGCACTCTGAACAGGGTTCTTAGCACCATGTCCAGGTGGCTTTTGGAGATCTCCTCAGAGATTCCACAACCTCTCTGGATAATCCGTTCCAGTGCCTCCTGGTGTTTATATAATTTGATTTTGCTTAAATCAAAAGAACCTATGTTACTTTGAAAACTGTACATGAAATTAACCTGCACATGCAGGTACCAAGAATCATATTTTTATATGCAGCATTTATTTGTAGATAGGATATCTAAGATCACATATATATTGGCGATCAAGGAAGCATATTTTAGGAGATGGCATTCATCTCCTTCTAAAACAGAGTCCAAACTGTGCCAGCAGAATCACATCCTGAATATTTCAGTTCTCAATTTGGTTGCTATAAGTCGGCTTGAGGCTCTCCCACCTGACCACAAATAGCCACTCTAGACGAGTACAGATCTCTCATTACACCCTGTGACAGAGAGACAGTTTCAACATCAGAAAAGGTACTTACACCTGCACTTAGAGAACTAAACCATGTATCATCTATGCTATTAACTGTCTCTCCATTGACTAAAATAACTTAAATATCTATACTATAGGTAGACTCTTATCTGCACAAATCTAATAGACACTTGAAAGTAGTTGGCTGAATCTCAATGATTCTTCAAGAGACAAGAAGAAACTGCTTTAGTTTATTATTGGAAAAGAACCTTTACTTGAGGAAATGGGACAGGTGTTTACAAGTTGAACAGCTGAACAACGATTGAAACTTAGTGATAGAACAGAAATTAAAAATATGCCAGTGCAATGCAAAAGGTAGATAGATAATGGTGATACCAGTGACTGACATCACAGCACAGTTGCTAATTTAGTGTCTTGCTATACTTAAAACTAAGCCTCAGCTGCTAGGACAAGAGACAAAAAATTATCCAAATGAAGATCATAATATTGGATGCCATCTAGTGTAAAAGTTACTCGGAATGAGCTTGCTGTGACCATGGCAATAACCGACTTTACATTAGAAGATAGTAGAATAGCTCCTTGTGATGAAGAGAGGATTCAACTCCCTGAACTCTCAAACCATCCAAAGCTTTGATCACATCTGAATGTCTAAGTGTATCTAGAAAGGCACCTTTTCAGAAAACATGCATATCCCATGATTTTTATCCCCTCACTGCACAGCTGAATTACTCTGAACTACAGAGAAATGGTGGCTAACATACCCTGAGTACCTGATATTTTTAGTGTGGCAAGATTACCTTAAATTGGCATCTTGGATGTAGTTTTCTGTCTTTGCTTAGAACACATAACTTAAGGATGGATCTTCTTTTCAAAGAATATTGAGCATGAGAGTATCTTCTAAGATTTATGTGTCTATTCCTTTGTACTTCAGTTCTTTGTCTGTTCACCATGGATAATCTGTCAGATATGAATGTCTCTAAATGTTTTTGTAATGGATAAAGACATTTTAACTGTTTAATGACTAAGGTAAAAGAGACTACCTTGACAAACTAGACAGTCAGTATCACAAATGAATATGAAAATCAAATTTAAAAATAGAGCGTTTTTTAAACCGTTATTTGGTTTTATGGCTCCAGTATGAGACAGAGTTCTGCCATAATTTATTCACCTCATATCGGCTTTTCTTTCTTTTTTTTCTTTGTGCAGTCTGTTCTTCTTCCTCCAAAACTCCAGCAATGTTTTTTAATTTACAGTGTGTTTAAACTACACTACACTGCTAATCCACTAGAACTGCTGTCATTATTACTCTATTTTTCCCCCTTAATTCTGGGTCATCTGCTATTTCTAAGCACCTGAATGGAACTGGAAGGGAAAGAATATTGCATATTCTAAGGTTGTGCTCATAGTGTACTTAGAGATTTATGTTATCTTGTAACTGTAATGGAAAAGTTCCATTACTAGTTCTCATTAGTTCTCCATATCCATAGTGAGCCTAACAGACCTTTGCCAAAGGGCTTTCCTATTTTCTCCTTCCCTTAGAATTACAGTCTAATTCATCTGGGACCTGGTACTTTGTCAGTTTTTTAATTGTTTTAATTAACTTGTCATCTGTACATGGACAATGTGAAATCTTTTTAACATGTTCATGTTACTCCAGAAAAATCTGCTGTTCTCTTAAATGTGTTACCATAATTTCTCTCTGTTTCATGAATATTGATAAATAGTGTAGCACATTAGTGATATCAAGCAAAATTTTAATTGTGCCCTTCAGTGGTGAATAGGGCAGAACCAGATTTTTCAGAGTGTGTTGACAAATGTATAACCTCATAGAGAAGCCATTCTTCCAGTTCCCATCTGAAAATACTAAGACACATATTTTTCTAGTGTTTCTAAATATAAATACAGACACATACACACACAAGGGCTGTTCAAAAGTAATACCTCCTATTTTATTAAGTCGACCCATGAAATCTGAGGTGGATGTTTATAGTACAACAGTGGAGGTTGAATGTTCACACCAATATCTCATTACATTTTGTTGAAATGTGTCAGGTGGCAGAAGAGCAGAAGACTGTCAAAATTGCATCTGGCATGGAAATGCAGATGAAGCAAAGGTGTGGGACTGAATTCCTCCATGAGAAAAATAAATAAATAAACCATTGACATTCTTAAATACTAGCTGAAGATTTAGGGAGACCAAAGAGTGGATGCGACCACAGTGAGGTGCTGGGTGGTGAGTTTCAGTAGTGGTGACATTGGGGCACATCTGCTGGTGCAGATTTTTATGAGTATGGAATGCTGGCTCTTGTTCATTGCTGGCAAAATAGCATAGCTAATGGTGGTGAATATGTAACAAAACACTGTTTTGTAGCTGAGAGTTTACTCTATCACATAGTGTTATCGTACTCTTTGTATCAGTTTCAGTTTCAATAGAAATAAATAGGAGACATTACTTTTGGAGCTACCTATGTAAATACAAAAATATGTCTAATATGAATAATACTTATTCACCTAAATTAGACAAAGGGATAAATGAGCCACACAAATAACAAATACAGAGATCTGAACTCTCTCATGTATCATTATTACATAGTTGGAAATCTGTGATCATAGATATCTCCAAATCTGGCACACAAGATGGACTAGATGACATTTAAAGGTCCTTTCCAAATCAAACAATTCCACAATTATGATTCTAAATCCACACATTGTTTGACCATCCCATCATACCCCTATGACACAAAATCCCTGAAAGTATTCAGCCTCTAAAAATGTTAAATTTTCTCTATCTGCCAATCAGTGGTGGAAATTGGAAGCACACTGTCACAAAATACCATCAGTTGTGTATTTTTTTGAATTGTATTTCTGGGAATGATTTCAACAAAAAGAGAGTTAGTCTGTGTATGGCTAGAAAAGTATAGAGAAAAAAAAAAGAAAAAAAAAAGGAAAATATTGCAGTTGTCCAATTACATTTGGTATCAAAAATACATTTACTGTTTCACTGGAGTTGATAGTCAGCTCAGTTCCCTCCATTCTTTATTTGCTGTTATTCTGCTTGATGGGGTCTTAGAATCTTCCTTTTCTTGTTGTGGGAAGGAACCACAATAAAACTTTCCTTTCAGAAATTTAGAAATATACTGGAGAGTGATAAAGGCAGAGCTGTGATAAGCCAAAAGAAATGGAGCCACCACTTCCTGAGGAAGACAAGCATGTACTTTTGAAATATTTTTCTTTTTTCTTTTTCCTTTATTTTTTTCTCTTATTATCATCATTTTCTTTTTTTTTTTTCTTTTTAATGTAGATATTATTTTATTTTATTTTATTTTATTTTATTTCCACATTTTGTTGGGCATTTAAATCTCTGGGAAGTTTGAAGTCTAACAATTTTCATGTTGTACTTTCACCTGGTGCTCACAAATCTCAGTCTCTTGGGGATTGCACACTGAGATTGTACTGTTTTTCAACAAAGTTGTCATGCTGATTCCGTGTAAGCTTGGCTTACTGTTCCCCAGGGAATCCACATGGAAGGGAGATTTCCCTAACGTCTTGCCAGTAGGGAAATTTTAATTTGATGTTCATGGCTTATTAGATAGGAGAAAATTCACTCTGAAATCAGAAAGGTGCATGTGTTCTGCGACCTACTGGAGTGTGGATTGAGGCTGATTGTCTTCCTGTGATTACAGCATTTGTGATGACCTCTGTGTGAATCCTGTGGTGACCAGTAAGGATTGTAGCACATGATATTGCCTAGGATCACAGTCTAATTTGTTAGTTCAGTTGCTACCGTTAAAAAAACAAACGAACAACAGAAGTGTAGATTTAAAATATATGTATACACTTCAGGTTGGATACAAAAGCAACTAACTTCAAAAGAGGTGATAACTAATTAATTAATGATTAGCAACAGTGATTATAATCCATTGAATACTTGGAAGTATTCTTCTGTGGGAAGAACTGAGAGGAGGAAAAAGTATAGCGCGGACTACCAAGAAAAGTCAATAATATCAGGAACCAAATGGGAAAGGGTTAGTGGCTTTTTATTATCTTCAATAGGAGAAAGTAGAGTGTGACCAGAGAAATGAAGAGAAATCTAATCTGAAAAAAATTGAAAGGAAATATTTATTCATGCAACATATAGTTATGCTTTGAAACTCATTATGGCTGGGAAAAAAGTGTAACCAAGTCAAGACAGACCAGAGAAATTCATATAGCTCTCTGACATCAAGGTGATATCTGGTTTGGGTAGTTTTAAGGTGATGAAAGTATGAAGTTCAGAAGACAACTATCCTCTGCATGTGCGTTTTTCTCATACTTATCTTTAAGTGACTCTTACTGCCTACAGGATTATGGCTTGGTGAGATCTGTGGTTTAACTCACATATTCTCCATTTCAGTTAAAAAAGTAGCATGTATATTGAAGATTTCCAGCTCCAAAGTGTTCTTATGTGTGAAATGTTGTAATTTAATGTGTGCTCTGATTTTTGATGTGCCAAGCAACATGATCTCTCACAGCTGGGGGCAATTTGAATATCTAGAAAAGTCAATTGGTATCGTTATCATTTTTCTTTTGTCTTCTTCAGTTTCTAATGTCTACTTCCATCAGTTTGAATAAATGGGCATTTAATAGACATGTCTTTAGTTAGCCTGAGAAGGTGCATGACCCTTCTGAAAGAGAAATTCTCTGTTGGTGGTCTGCCATGTTGCAAAATGCAATTAGCTGAACAGCTCTGCTGTGTGAAATCAGCATATCCCCAGCCGCAGAGACATGTCAACTGCTGAGCAGTGGAGAAATTGTGTCTCTTCCCAGGGGACAGCCAAGGTAGAAAAGCAATAGAAAGATGAGGATGTCATGCCAACAAGGAAAAGAAAAATAATAATTTGAATTTTCCTGACTACAAAAGATAAAAACTTTACTGATAGTAAGGAGAAATAGCATTTTGCATAAAACAATGCACACAGCTACAATAAAGTAGCCAGACACTTCTTTCTGCCTCCTCTTTGAACTCTTTCTACTAGTAGGCAGATGCTCTTCATAAATGAAGTTTGCAGATGTATTTAGCTACCAGCTAAAGCCATATCCTTTCTTACATTTTAGTGAAACCACTCTCTTACTTTATAATTTGTAATTCTCCAAAACATTAAGCATTTGTGCCTATTGGACATCAATAATTATATTTTCCAGCTTTCAATATGCTATTTATTTAGAAGAGAAGCAGGAATTAAAGTTAGTATGACCTAAAAGATATTTGCCAGTGCCAAAAAATGAAAAAAGAAAAAAAAAAGAAATAAAAAGGAAAACAATATTTTCAGATCCTTGACAAATCTGTTTAAATTTCTTTTTGTTAGAACTTTTTAATCTAGAAATTTCGCATAATACTTTATAAGATACTTGTGGTAAGGAGTCAGTGAATAACAACAGTTTATTTCCCTAATCAGAATTAATTAGTAAAACATACAATTTTCCTTGTAAATCAATAGATTCATAGAACATTTTCTTCTTGGCAGTGATAAAAGGAGTGTGACGTAATTCAATGTTAATTCTTAAAAATTAATACTAAACCCCAACTCTATTGTAATCACTTGTAATAATAGTGCATATACAACAGAGAACTGGGTGCTGGAAGCCACTCCCAGACTCCCTATTGGAAAGCAATTGCTGTCTAAGTAATGCAGACTTACTTTTGCTTTTTAGAGAATGTCTAAGAAATCTACAAAAGAGTTAAATAGACTTGGTAACATCTATTGGTAGTAATGGCAAATTCAAAACAGGTAAACTTATGCTCACCATGGTTCATGTAATGGAAAGAGAAGATGAGGCAAAGATAAATAGTCAAGCAGTATGTATTTGGAGGACTGGAAGCTCTAAGTTCATTTGCTGGTGGTCTAGGTAGGTGAGGTGTATGACAGGGGTGATGCAAGAAAAGAAGCCAGGGTACGGAAAACACCAAATGAGGATAGAAGAAAGAGAACAGAATCAGATTCAGTAAACAGAGGAAGAGAGGATTTGAAATGAGAGATGTGTTTGCTTGGAAAACCTGCCGCCATAGTGTTGAGAAGTATAAAAGGACACAAGGGAGAGAATAAAATTTCTCCGTTCAGAATTGGAATCTCAAAACAATAACTTGAAGCACACATGTTCAGCAGACAATTAGAAGATGGGAGTAAAGATGGATTAAAATTGTTTACAAGCCGTAACGTCTGAAAAACAAGATTACAAAAAGGAGCATGAGGAAAAAGGAAACAATGGTGCCTAGAAGAAAGAAAAATATTAAATAGCAGAAAACACAGCAATTATTAGTAGAAGCATGTTGAGCTATTTGTACTGCGCTATTTTTTCCCCTTTTGAAATACACTGTATGCAGTGAGAATGGTTCTCATGCTAAAAAATATCCCTGGGCAAAGTAACTTAGAGCCTAGTCTAAATTAACTATCAAAACTTAAAGAAGGGAGAGAGACCATGCAGGCAGGTCAAGAAGATGCTACAATCAGTATGCAGCTGAGCTATAAAGGCTGGCACACTGATAGGAGGTGAAGGGAGGATGAAGAAGATTTCTATTTGATGTGAACGTAAAAGGGAAGTGCAAAGCAAGAAGTCAGCAATTTGGATTTTTGTTTTTGTAAATGTTTACAGGAACCTCTTGAATTCTGGTATGGGAATACTGACAATAAAATAAAATAAAAAAATCAGATATCCAGTGGGTAAAAATATTTCATTAAGTTAAACAAAAAGACAATGACATATTTTTATTTCATCCCGTTTTCAAAGCTTTTAAAGTAGAACGTAAAATTGAGGATGCGAAAGAAAACAAGCAAGCAAGCAGCAACAAAAAACAACAAAACAACACACACGTAGTAGTGGAAAAATCTAAGCAGTTCTCTGCAATCAAAATGAAACCTTACCCACTTGCCAGTGTACCTTGCCCTCACCCCCTGCCCCTAACCTCCCAGGGCTTATTTCAGAGTAAAACATGAAAGGCAATGGGATTTCCTCGCCAATAGCCCGAGGCAGCTCCCTGCTCACTTGTCCATTTCTTCAACCCCACTCGGAGGCAGCCAGCTCTCTTTGTTAATGCCATCAGGAATCCACATAGGTAATCAAAGCTTTTCAGCTCTGCTGCTGTTACCACATATCTTTGAGCCTTATTCTTGAATAGCTTTGAGTTTCGCTTTACCTTCCCATGAAACTGATGGTTCATAGCTTACAAGTAAAATGTTTGTGGAAGGAGGTCTGCTGCTGCAGCCTAAGACATGTCGCACTAGTATAGCAGTCACAGCATGCGCATCTTCTGACACATCCATGCATACGTTATATTGATCATGCACCATCACAAAATGATAGAAGCACCAATTAAATAACAATGAAGAAGGAATATCACTAAAGATTCCTTTTTGCAGGTGTGTGACCATGCTAGGTTTTATTATCTATCAGTGTTGCATAATTAAAACTTCTGGATGTCAAATGTATCTTCCACATTAGAAAAGAATGTTATAATTGAATGTGGAATGATATGAACAGCAACCAAGGAACCAAGATTATTTTACTGTCTACCCTACCTAAATCTTCAACAATTACATTATTCAATTACATTAGAAACTCATGTATTGTATTCAGTAGTTATTAAAAGTTAAAAAGATATAGACAGGAACATTCTATGAAGTGGAACTTGCTTATATAACTGACCAGATGGAAGATTTAGAAATTATTGCAAATAAATCTCTGAAGCATCAACTCAATGAAAACTTCAGGGAAAAAGGCAAACAGACTGCAGGTTGTAGCTAGTATCCACAGCAGAAATCACAGAGGATAGTGGTTCTGCCATAATAATTCAACAACAGTTTCCTGATAAACCTCAGCTTTATCCCTAATCAGTTGCCTCAACAAACACCAAATGATGGGAAGCATTTCTAAAAAGAGATGGAGTGGAGCAGGCACAATTTCAGTCAAAATATTATGTTGCAGAGAATCCAGACTATAGTGAAATATGCACAAGCTTTCTCTCCATCTTGTTCCAGCTGAATAAATGAAGGAAAAAAAAATGTGCAGAGTGCTGATGGAGATTGATAAGCACACATTTGTAAGGAAAATATGCAAATAGAATTACCAGGAAGCTGAAATCAACCCAAAATTGAGGCTTTGCAACTGGGTGCCACACTCAGTAGTAGATGTTTTGCCACCACACACACCCCATGCAACTCACACGTGGCCTGCAGATTTCAGGACCCTTATCACTGGAAGATGGCTGGGAATGGGCATGAAGGAGGGGGCAGAAACTGGTGTCAATTTTTCCACAAAAAATAAAGAGCAGAAGGATGCACAAAATATGGTCTAGGTCAAAGGTAGTTACTGTAGAGGTTGTAATTTATCATAGAATCATGGAATCTTCTGAGTTTAAATGGACCTTTTAAGGCCATCTAGTTCAACTCCCCTGCAATGTACAGAGGCATGCACAGCTCCAACAGATGCCCAGAGCCCCATCCAGGCTGAGTTTGAGTGTCTCCAGAAATGGGCTTCTATATCTATGGGCAACATGTTCCAGTGCCTCACCACTCTTACTGTAAAAATCTTTTTCCTTATATTTAATCTAAATCTTCCCACTTACAGTTTGTAATGATTTTTGCTTGTCTTAACACAGCACATGCCAGCAATGTAAGGTAAGACAGAGGCTATCGTCTGAAAAGAGAAATACGTATACATACATTTTCATCCAGGTAACACAAGCTCTACTGCTTTATTATTCATTTCCTTCCTCATACGCTTTGTAGAAAGCGAGCCACAGCCCTGCAGGACTGAAATGGCTCAGTCTGCACGATGGCACAACAGATATGAATGCATTCATAAATGGTCAGATATAGTTCTTACAGCCTGTGGAGCTGCTGTTTGCAGCGATATCACTTGTTTGGAAGATAATTAAGAAATGCTACTTCAAACACTGAAATTATTTCATGATCAGAAGTGGATAATGTATATTGTATGTAGACTGCTCTCTCTTACCTGCTGTAGTGCAGTAGAAATATTAGTTTTAATAGTTTGATCCATAGATCTTAAAGCAATTTATAGCTATTAATGAAGCCATGGCATACCCTAACAGATTTGTACTTCAATAGAATTAAAAATGGGACAACTCAAATATTGTCCTTACCACAGTGTTTTCCTACATGATTAAAAGAGAACAAAGGATAAAATTCACAACAAGGATTACTGACGTGGTGTAATATCTTACCAGCTTAATGCACTGGACTTCTTTTAACCTTTGTGTTTCAATTTCAGGAACAAAATTCAGACCAGCTTAAGTCTACATCTAGCTTTAAGCATGTCCTACTGTTTGATTATCCCTCCCAGATAATGTCAAACTTTGAATAGTCTGAAAAGAAAAAAGAAAATGCTCGTTTTCTTTATATCTTTCCATTTCATTTACACACTGTCATTTGTCTCTATGATGATGCAGCAAAAAATAAAGGTTTGCTTGACTAGTTTGCATTGCATCTCTCCACACTGCTCTGTGTCCTCCTCCTGATTTACAGTACCCCTGCTTATCCCACTGCATCAATCACTGCTCTTCTCATTGCAGAAGTAAGGAGGAACATGTAAGTGTACGCGGGGGAGGAGGGGAACCCAGCACTCAAAGTGCCACGTAAATAATAGCTAGTGTTAAATTTCTGTCTGCAGAGACAGGGAGATAAAATCTGGTGTGTGAGGCATCTTAGCCGAGAATGACTGTTCTAACTTCATTAAACAGCGATTACTGGATTCAGGAGGGAAATGATGCCTCCTTTAAGGGAACATATAATCACTAACACAGCTTTTTCCCTAAAGGCAAATCAGTATGACAAATAGCTTGTGAGATAAGCGTGGTATTTCTATGTTGTCCTCAACAGTCCAAAGGCAAATGTAGGTAACTATAAGGTTCATGAAACAGAATCCTGAAATTTCATCATGTTAACTACTGTAAGCAGAATATGCAGAATATTCCCAAAATACAGACAGTTCCATCTTCTATGGTTAAGCACATTAACAGTTCTCATTTCCTTTTTGAAAATCAGATTCAGTGTTGCTTCTTGAGCAGTCCTTTACATTTTATTACAATTTCCTTCTCCCACTCTGGTACCATCATTTCCAGCTAAAGGTGTTTTATGTTCAAATATAAATGTTCAGTTTCTGTTCTCTGCTGATCTTATTTTTTTCCCACAACAGTAAACATCTGTTTTATTTCCGTGTTCCTTTTTAAAAAAGGGCTATTCATGGAATTGGACCAGTGCTGATATTCTTTCCCATTAGAAATGTAGGGGAAATGTGACCGTGGCTCAGAATTTTTGAGTTCAGATTGCTCTATTATGATAGGATATGTCAGAAGTCCAGGCATAAACATGCCTGAACTTCAGGTGTGTTTTGTTTTCCCAGTGTTGTTCTGGCCTTTCAGGATTTAACTCTGCAATAAATAAAAGATGCCCAGAGTTCTTAATACAGGCTTTCCACCAAATGAAATCTACAAGGAAAACAAAATCAGCAAGGGAAACAATCTTTTTCTAAACTTCTTGTTTTTCCCATCCCTTAGTTTATTTGAAATTGAACTTTTCAGTATTTTTCAGAGAAATTAAAAGTTAAAAAAAAAAAATTGTTAAGTCTTTACGATTTCCTTCTCTTCCCTTTCTTTCAAGTCCTTATACAGACACGTATGACATCTCAGACATGGAAGGAGACAGGGCAATTAACAAAATGAAATAAACATAATATACAAAATGAATGTTAAAATTCTAAGATAGTTTTTCTGAATATTTATTTGTAATTGCTGCTTGTCTTTAATGTGATACCAGAAGGACAGAAACAACACTAAGGTTCTGGGCCAATGTTGTGCCCCGACCTCTCACAATTTTATCATATTTAGACAATTACCTATGAGAATTTTGTTCATCTGTGAGAAGGAATTGCCATAGAGTCCATTCATACTAAGCAATGGGAACTTAATACTTTTTCTTGGTAATAACACTATGAGTGAGTTCTGACTGACATCTCAGTGTAGAAAAATGAGTTGTTTCTTACCATAAACTCAACTTTTCTGAGCTCGGGTGGTGAGATCGTAACACTAAATGAGACTTAACAGGCTGTTTTTACTAATGCAAAACACTGGCTTACCCTGAATTTTTTGATCAAATTTGTATTGCTGAAATCTAAGGACCCTGGAACTGAGCAGATATGACTGGCTTGTGCCTGCAGTACTTAGGATTAGTCACCTCCACAGTAGATTTTTCTTGGCTAGAAGGAATTGAAACAGTGCAAAAGGCCTGGGAGAAAGCTAACGTTTTTTCACTGGGCAAAGCAAGGGTCCAGTACCCACATTTGTTCTGCATGGACGTTCAGAAATAGCTAAATGGTACCTTCCAAGAGGCACATTACACTGATTTCACTAATGAACATGTTGCATCTGGCAATATTGTAGGCCCCAAAATGATCTGGTCAAAGTGTTGCCAGACAAGGAACAGGAAAGAAAAGTTGACTCAGTAACAGAGAATGTGTGATTTATATGCAGTCTTATCCAATATTAACAATAATAAGAGCTCAATGGCTTGAAATCTGGAGAAAAAATAAAACAATAAAATATAAAAAGAAACAGTTGGCATGTGTCAATGAAAAACAAAGGAGTGAGCTATTAGGGCAGATTTTGTGTTAGATGGGAGCCTGTGATTGGACAAAGAGGAATTGGCTTTGCATCAAAACTCAGGATCTGTAGAAGATAAGAAGTTAATACTTTCACAGAGTCATAGAATCATTCAGGTTGGACAAATCCACTAAGATCGTCTAGTCCAAGCATCAGCCCACTTCCACCATGACCACTGGCCGTGTACCTAAGTCCTACATCTACATGTTTCTTGAACACCTCCAGGAATGGTGGCTCCACCAAGTGGGAGGGAAAAACGGGGAGAAAAACAAACTATCCATTACATCAGAAATATACTGTGTCCATACTAGATATGTGAATGAAACAGGGCTTCAGGCTGTCATTTTGTAGCACTTCTCTCTATCACTAAACTCACAGTGCTGACATCTGCATTTTGTGATATTTATGACTCGAAGCAGGCAGAAAGGTTTGGATTGCATGCATGAGCTAAAATGAGATTCCCCTTCTTAAAACTTCTGTTTAATTCTTAACTGGAGCTGTTTGACATTCAGTCATTTTCTGTGAATTTTCTCCTCTGAGGCTTTGTCTTCTCTCTCAGGATAGTTCTGTTAAGCAACTGACTTGAGGAGACTTAGGAATTCTGATGCAGAAGGTGGGACTCGGACATCCATAACTCAAATAGCAGCTTTGAATTTGAAATTTTTTGAATTTGAAAGCAAATCCATGAAACTCAGTTCTCCATGAATCCACATTTTATGCTTAACCCACCACTATGTCCTTCCCCTTCTACACGAACATAACCTTAATGACATCACTGAGGGGCTACTGATGGAAAAAAGGATTCATGCAGTCTTTCTGCAGACTATTAACATTATGATGCGTGCCAGAATCATTATGAGAATGATGAATTGTGACTGATCATTAGAAAACTTTAATATTCATAGTCCTCTAGCCACATATTTCCTCGTATAATCTGTTAGAATTGCAGGTGTTCTCCCGGTAAGTAGAAGACATTAATGTCTGCCTGTAATTTCTCTAGGTTACGCAATCTATTATCTTTGTACGTGGGTGGAGTAGTGTGTGTCAAATGAAGTAATACCTGGCTGCTATTGATTATGTAAAGGTGCTTTGATGTGTGTAATGGTGTGAAAAAAAGGACATTGTTCTCTCAGACGTGCAGTCAGTTTGAAAGTTTGCTACTTGAAATACCAAAAGCCAACTGGGTAGCCTTTACGTGACAGAAGGTGCTTGTTTATTTTTATAAAATAAATTATTTCATATGTGCTTTCTGGATTGCAGTGTGATTAATAGATAATTTGACAGCACCTCATCAGGCTACTTGTATCTTTCATACCAACTTATTTCTTAATGAGAGATGGCCTACCCATGTCATGAAGCGTAGCCAGCTTCATTCTAGACACTAAATCTGGATGTTTCAATGTGCTTACAAGAGAGCTAGATTTCCAATTTTGCATAATACTCAGTGGTGATCAGCACATACACACACACACGCAAAAAGAGTTTAGAAAATTGCTCACTCTAATGCAGACACATTCAGCTAGGGTCCACTGACTGCATTAACTAGCCCCCAATTATCTTCAAAAGTGAATTAGGTGTCTAATTCTACACCAGCTCTTAGTTGTCTACCATCCAGAGCTAAATCCCAGGCCAATGATGTGATGCTGCAATTAAAGTGACATAAATGCACTGATGTTTAATCAGTGGGATAATATTGTTCTCTCAAGTCAAGGAGGTTATGGGCATGGAAAGGAAATAAAATTACTAGCAATGGTTTCTTTTTCAAAAATGCTTTTCTAACACTGACAGTAAAGAATGGTAATTATCTTTTCTAGATTTCTGCCAAAGTCAGCCTAGGACTTATTATAAGGACTATAATGGAACTAGTCAGCATTTAACCTAGTAGAAGTAACAAGTGCTAAATTAGGACTTGAGCAAATCTGATTGGCAGAAATGGAATACTGAAGGAAAAATAAGATTATGGAATATAATGCACATAGCTGTGCTTGAATGTCTGGTTATTCCCTAAGTGCTATGGTGATAATGTCTATTAAGCCAGTTACTATCATAATAAAGCCATTAGTATTGCAGTACATCTCAGTGTGCCATGGGGATACATGATACACTACTTACTTCCTATTTATTCTCTGAGTAAACCAAACAAAAAATAGTTTTATCTAATCTCATATTATGTCTACAAACTCAGATATGAACAAGGGAAGCTCTAAAGAGAACTTTCCTTGTTTTGAAATTACCAATCTTTGTAGTTAAGACTGAAGAAAAGAAAACATACAGTATATTCACCTTTTCACCATTTCCTGTACACACACAGGTATGCAATATTGCAGATATGTTATAATGCAACAGAGAAAAGAAAGTATAAAAAATATTTTTGACTCAACCATAACTAATTACATTAATTTACTGACAGTTTTTGTCTTCATTTAAATTTTCTAGGAGTTCTTCTATAGTTCTAGTGAGAATTTAAAGTCTTTCTTTGCCTACATCCCTGTTTTCATATTTTTATTTTCTCTTCTTCAAGTCAAGAGAACATTTAGTGTTCATGATCTTTGTTTAAGCAGATAGTATATCTTTCTTCTGAAAGAAGAGAGAGGAGGAATT
Source organism: Callipepla californica brunnescens (assembly GCA_023055505.1). Lineage (NCBI taxonomy): Eukaryota > Metazoa > Chordata > Aves > Galliformes > Odontophoridae > Callipepla > Callipepla californica. The sequence continues at coordinate 119,769,593 of JALIRH010000001.1, read as the reverse complement.
AGGAAATATCCCACAATCATTTCTGCATATTTTGGGACAAATATCACTGTGACAGGAAAAGCCTGGGATTGTTCATTTTCTCATGAAGGACAGATACATCTCTACAGCTTTGAGTTTGTCTTTTGTGTTCTCAGCGGCAGAAAACTCTCTCAGACATTGAAACTAAAAAATGGAAAATAAAACTGAGGAATTTGAAATAGAAAAATAAGGAGATTAAACTACAATTTGTGAAATAGCAGAACACTCTAGTTCATATTTCTATGATAATTTAAGATCCAGTGACAACAAGAAGCTTGCACAAACCTGGATAAACTATCAAGACAGAAATATATCCATTAGAAAATGTCAGGAGATCACTTAAAGGATGAAAGATTTTAATTGTAATTTTAAAGTTTTGATTAAAATCACAGAAATGTCTCAGAATATTTCATCTTATAGTCATGGTTAGTGTGCTCTTATAAAAGCTGATTATTTTCGAGGGAGCTGATAATGTAAATAATATAAAAATGCAAAGGGGATCTCACAGAGAATCAGTTACATTTTCCGTGCAAATTTTGTTTTATTTGTTTATTTATTTATTTATTTTATTGCATGTGTTATGCTTTGCAAATAAATAAAAATGGAAAAATAAAATTGTCACAGGCTTCATAATTAGGCACTGAGCTGGTAGTGAGGTTCAAAGAATCCCATCTTGTTCATTTGTAACAAAGATATCAGCTATGGCCATCTCAGGAAGATGCCTGAGGTGGTCTGTATTGAGAAAATTTGAACCACTTCCAGTCAGTTTAAGCATCTTGAATACTTACAATTCTAAACATATGTATATATATACATAAAAGAAAATTCTGTTTTTTAAACCTCTTCACTAATGAAGATGTTCATCACTATGAATCTCCCTGGGACTTGATAAAGATGAAAAAGCATCAATAGCAATGGGTCATCCAAGTCTGAACTTGACACAGTTTGAGCCAGGCTGGTAAACAACCAGATCCTCTTCCTGTCAGTTTAAACATCTTGCATACACATAACTCTAAAAATAATAAAATGAAATGAAATGAAATGAAATGAAATGAAATGAAATAAAATAAAATAAAATAAAATAAAATAAAATAAAATAAAATCCTGGTTTTTAAGCTTCTTTACTAATTAAGTCATTCATCACTGTGAATCTCCCTGGCACTTGATGAATGACAAACATCAATAGCAATGGGTCATCCTAATCCAAACGTGACACAGTTTGAGCCAGGCTGGTGAACAACCCTTCTTACAGACAGGAAAATCCAAATAGTTTGGTTGATATTATAGATCATACATTGTCAAAATGGAAAACAAGTTACTGTTGGTTTCATTTTTGACTGAACCAACAAAGGGAGAAAAAAAAATAAAAAAATCTGAACACTGTTATGTCAGTGCCACTTTGCTAAGAGTAGTTTCAAGGTAGATGTGATGCTGAGGGACATGTGGGGGTGGTGGGAATGGGTTGATAGATGATCTTGGTCCTTTCCAACGTAATAATTCTATGATTCTATAATTTGAGAATTTACAACAATTCCAGTTATCGTACTGGATCCAACTCCTTCTTTCTGCTCTATTAGGGTATATTTCTGTGCTTTACAGCTGTCTAAAATCTGCTTTTTCTTTAAAGACAGTTGCAAACAGCTGCTTAATGAATCTGTCATTTCCTCATCTTCATTTATGCAATCTGATTATTTCTAAGTGCTGCACTGTCTTTCAGAGACATTTCTTGTAGGAAGAACAAGTCACATATTCCTCTGTACTTCTAATATTTATGTCAACTTGGGAAAAATATCTCCTCAACATTAAATCTTCAGAATTTAAAAAAACAAAGTTGATACATTAGACATTAAATCTGATGTGATGTTTTACTAGTTTGATCTTGCAAGGAGCATGTTGTCAAAGGAAATTCTTCAGCTTGTTCACATGCTTGTGAGCTGATTGCCATTTGGATGGCAGTAATTTAGAATAATATATTAAAATGCCATACATAGGCAAGCAGTTTTTTTCTGAGACTTGGTGCACACAGTCTAGACTGATTTTTTAAAACACTGTCAGTTACTACTATAGTCTAATACTCCTCAATTTGACATATTCTGAATGTCATGTTGAGGATAAGAGTGAAATTCATTTAAACGTAAAGGAAAAGAGGAAAAAAGAATGAAATTGAACAGAGATTTGGGGAATATCTAAAAAGCATACAGGTCTGCAAATTGCAATCAGGATAAAAACCATAAGCAGCCTACTCAAGCATGGCCTGGCAAGTTTTATGTAAAAACTTTATGTGAGTCATATGCACATGCCACCTTCTTTCAAGCAGGCATAGTCAAATGATTTCAAGAAAGTAAGGTATACAAGAAAGTGATAGAACTTGGCTTTCAATTTAGGATTAAGGTTGATTTTTTTTGCATGTAGACAAAATGTGAGCCTAAAACGTGAAATTAATTTCTACTGCAACTTGGACTCATGGTATGTTCTTAACTCTGTGATTGAATTATGGAGCAGAAATGTGCCAGGGAAAATGTGCATGGAAAACTGATTCCCTTCTTACTACAGAATGATTGTTCTTTGGGTGACCACAATCATTTTGTCAATGCGTGCTGTCAATTAGTAAGATGAATTTAATGAACCAGCAATGATTTTCCCTCTGAATACTCCCACAAATGTAGATACACCTTCCAGCCTCCAGCATGTTCTAGCTCATTCATATATTTTAGGACACTTAAATTAATTCAAACACACTATCTTCTCAGCTTTTCTATCCACATTGATCCATACATCAATGTTTGAGAGAATCATAGAATCATTTGAGTTGGAAGGGACATTTAAAGATCATCTAGTCCCACATCCTAGAAAGAACAGGGGCACATAAAGCTCCATCAGGATCCCAGAACCCTGTCCAGCCTAACCTGCCTCCAGGGATGGGACATACACTGTTTCTCTTGTCAATCTATTCCACAGTTTCACCATCCTTATAAAAAAAAAAACTTTTTCCGAATATCCAATCTAAATATCCCCTCTTCAAATTTGAATCTGTCTCCCCTTCTGCTTTTACAACAGAAGTTGTTAAAGACTGTCCCCTTCCTTATTATAGCTCCCCTTTAGTTATCGATAATCCTGACTGTACAGACAGCCTGCAGTGAAAAAAATTCTCTCCTTCCAGCTCCTTCCTCACTGTTGCCAAATCCCTACCCTCCCTTCACCAGTGGGCTCTATTCTGATTTATCTGGGATTTGCATGCTCCTGAATACAGGCTTTATTTGTAAAATCACTAATTCTTATTATTCTTCTGCTTAACATTCTAATGAATATTCAAATTCTGCAATACTAACTAGTAATGCCAGTGATGGTGCTGAGATTACTCACAGGGGACTGGCTACAAGAGAGTTTTATTTTTCTTTTCTTCTTTATGTGCAAACATGATGACAATCTAATTTGCAGATAATCCTTACTTGTTGGAACCATTGGAAAACTTGAATGACAAAACCAACCCATTAAATGTTACAAAAATATCTGAAAGAGGTGTTTACATATACACACTGGCATACAGTTTTGTAAAGCATATAAAGCAACCAGTAACCTAAATAAATTTCCTTTTTGTTTATTAATTTATGCTGTTTTGATGAAACCAGGGAGGATATTTGAGGAGATATAAACTTAATGGCAGGCACAACAGATTTTACCTCCCCACAAGAGGAGTTAAATCTTTTTCTGGCTAATGCATGGTTAACAGTTAATTTATATATGGTTAACAGCTTTTACACAACAGGACTGGAGTTTTTTCACTGTCTAGGAAGTAGGTACCTAAATCCAAAGCAATTCTCCCTGGGTCTCCCTTATAATCAGTGGAGATAAGTAATTACCTGCAGGACATTTTCAATAAAAATAAAATGTCACATGAAATCCCAAAAAACTCTACAGAAAGCCATGAAGACTGTATTTTATCACCAGGTCATAGTGAAGAGCTTGTTTTGAAGCAAGAAACCTCTAAGTAGATCGTCATAGCAAGCTCCTTGAACACTTTTCCATTATTAAACTTTTACCAGATTTTGCTTAACAGTTTTCTGCTGACTGTGATGAATAAAGCATTCTTTGCTATATGACTTATCTGTAAATCATTTTCTGTATGTTTCGTAAGATTTAAGAAACTTTTTTAGAAAGTTATGGTTAAGAGAAAAGGAGGATTTGTGGCTAGGCACTTTATTTGATTGCTTAAATGAATGTTGATGGTCAGTAACCTGTAATAAGTCTATCCTAAATTCTCAGTAATTTTGTCTTTGTCAGTACCACATGATTCTTGGAAGATGTTCAGCACGATGTTTTCAGGCTTTGATTTACGTTTCCGATGGTGCTTTTAGGCACAACTCACAGGAATTTCTGATGAATTTGGTTGCCAAAGTAACAGAAATTTCAGAAATGGATAAAGTGAGCTATCTAGGAAAAGGTGTGCATTCTTGTCTTTATGTTATTTTATCATTTGTAGCCCTACTTGTCTCCCAGCAGACTCATTTGAGCTGCAAGCTCCTTTCAAATGACTAAAGAGACCATAATAATGATAATAAAAGACTGTATTGAAAGACAGTATTTAAATTATTCTTCATTCCTCTTTCATCGATCAGAAGGAGTCTCTTACTAGAAATATTCCTACTGGGAAACAAATGCAGTTAAGTTATTTATTCATAAATATCCTGCTATAAAAGTAATAAAATGATATTTTTATGTTCTTTGAAGATGCTGACATATCTGAAGAGAGAGAATTCTTTGGCTGTGGGAGCCTGGGGAATGAGAGTCCCCAACAATACATACCACATCTTCCAGTGAAGCACTACTTTTACTATCATGGTTCTCATGTGCCAGCTATTTGTAGCACTTTAATTATCAGTTAAGAATTCAAAATTTGCATTGCGTAAATCTTTGTCAACTACTTCGACAGTTTTTGTAGTTGTTGCAGGGTTAAGGTGTAGTTTATAGCTGGAACACTTAAATGTTTCAGTATAAAAGTAAACTCCTTTTATAAACTATATTAAATCTGCATGAAAACATCAGTTTAACTGTAGTTATTGAGAAAACCCATGAAACTTTGACTGAAAAGTTTGTTCTAATTCAATTAAAATCTCTGAAAGAGTAAAATACTTAATTTTGAGATGGTTAGATTCATATCAGCTTAAATATTTGGTTTCCTTAGTAAGAGTGCTGAAATGGATATCAGTTCTATTCCAGCTTATGAGAAATAAAAGAGAAACCCACATAACTGTCAAGTTGATAAAACTAAGTGGCAAACATTAAGTGAAAAAGTTCTCCTGCATGGTCTCAGGCTGCCATCTCTGGGTAGTCTCTCTCAATTTCTTCTTTAGACTGGTAAACCAGCATTCAGGAAAACTGTTGAAAACAGGCCCAGTATCAGGAAAAAAAAACCCACTGTATTGCACAACACTGAAAAAATAGACACTGGTAGCTAAGATCTCTCAACTGCTTACTCCAGCATGGAAAGTGCACTCGTTTTGCCTTCAGTATATTTGCGCACAAATCTTACTGAGGGCCGAACAAAACTGTGAGTCTCACAGTTCTAGAAAGAAAACTGTTTACCTTATTACTTCTAGTGACCATAATGCAAGGCTGTATTATAGATGAAATTAAAAGGCAGATTTTACAAGTTTCACAAATGGGCATCTCTTTCCTGGGTGCAGTCACAACTGGAGGTTTCACAAGTAAGTCCTGAGGCTTCTTCTGCATTTGTTCAAAGACCAGCTTATCTGTGTCAATGGCTTGTGTCATCATTTCCCATCTGGTATATATTTTCTTGGCTAGTTGAGACAGCATGTGGTTTACTTTTGCACATGTTCCTTGTTCTTTTTATATCAGTAATGACACAGTGTCATAATAATAGGAATAAAAAAATAACTGCAATTCTCCCAAAGTGGAAGCACTGATCTCTTAACTAATAGATAGGCTTTGTTTAATTTATCTAAGACACTCTGTGGTTTGGTCTTGCTGAGAATGCTGGGGTTTTCCAGATGCAGACGATTATGAAGTCTTGGACGGTACTGCCATTTCCTGCAGTTTTAACTAGAAATCTTAGATAGTTGGCATTGCTAAACATGCCTGGTTCTCAGAGCTATGTGAAAATCTAATCTCAGAAAATAGTTTCAGCTGTGGAGTTATACAAGTAGTACCACTTCAGGGCATTATCACTGTGGTAATTGCAAAGAGCTACTACACACATTAATGAGTGCCATACCCTTTCTTTTTTCCTCTCTTTTATTTACTATGGAAATAATAATTAAAAAAAAAAAATTTGTGTAAAACAATATTGTTACTACTTTCTCTTTCACCTGGCAAGTTCACTACCATAACCACTATGAGACACATTGGCTCAGACTCCTCCTTATACTACATTAGTGTCCCAAGTAGAGTGATAGCCAGTGTTACATTTTACTGGGTTATGATTTGGTTTCCACTAGCCATTAAAAGCCAACCAACCAACACAAGCACAGGAAAAAAAACAACAACAAAAAAAAACCAACACAAGTAAACAGGAACAAGAAGAACAAACTAGCATAAAACTGTTATCTTTACAAAAATCAAACTTGATCAAAATATTTTGTTGACTTGTCAGTTGTCTGGTTGTTTTGGTTTTTTTTCCTAGCTTTCTGAAAATCATGAGTCTGTATGTCCCCAAGGGGAAAACAATAATAAATCTGATGAAAAACGTGCATGGTATAGGGAACGAATACCGTACAAATATCTATTTTGCTAAGGAAGTTCTGCATAGTTTGTAAGCTATTATTTCTCACTCCAGGGTGTTTTGGTTTTGTCTGAAGTAGAGTTAATTTTCTTCATAGTGACTAGTATGATGATGCATTTTGGATGTAGCAGAAAAACAGTATTTACAACACAAAAATGTTTTTGTTTTTCCAGATCACTGTTTGCTCTAAGTTGAGGAATTTTTAGCTTTTCAGAATGCCCTGCAAATGAGGAGCTGGCAGAAACAGGACAACTGGCAAAAAATGACCAAAGGGATATTTAATATCATATGACATCATGTTCAACAGTAAAACTGGGAAAAGTTGGCCAGGGGGTGGCAATATTCAGGGACTGAATGAACATCAGTCAGTGGATGGTGAGTATGTGAGTGTGGATGGTGTTGAGTATCACTAGTTTTGTGTATTCTGTTAACTTTATCAGTGACCTATACAGTGGGACCTGAGTGTACCCTCATCAAGTTTTCTAATGACAATACTCTGTGAGGTGCAGTTATTATGACCGAAGGGTCTGCTATCCAAAGAGACTTGGAAAAACTTGAGGAGTGGTCCCACATGAACCTAATGGAGTTCTACAAGGCCAAGTACAAGATATTACTCTTGTGTTGGAGCAATCCCAGATAGATGTACAGACTGGAAGAAGAACTCATTGAATGAGGCCCTACTGAGAAGGATGTGGGGGTCCTGATAGAAGAAAAGCTGAACAGTCAGCAGTCAGCAGTGTGCACTCGTGCCCTTGAAGTATCTTGGTTATCAAAAAAGGGAGGGAGAGGTGACTGTCCCTTCCTACTCTGCCCTCATGAGGCCCCGTCTGGAGTATGAGGTCTTGTGGCCTCATAGGCCTGTGGCCCACAGCTCAAGAAATATTTAAAACTGTTGGAGCTGATCCAGAGGAGGACCACAATGATTATCAAAGAGCTGAATTTTTCTTCAAAGCACTTCGTCTCCTATGAAGAAAGGTTAGGGAAACTGAGTTTGTTTAGCTTGTAGAAGAGAAAGTTCTGGGTAGACTTCATTTTGAGTACCCATTCCAGTACTTGAAGGGAACTTAATAAGCAGCAGGTGAAGTGACTTTTTACATAGTCTGATAGTGACAGGACGAGGAGGAATGGCTTTAAACTAAAAAAAGGGAGATTTACATTGGAGGTTAGAAAGAAATTATTTAATCAGAGAGTGATGAGGCACTGCCACAGGCAGCTCAGGGAGTCTGTGGATTACCCGCCTCTGGAAGTGGTCAAGGCCAGGTTGGATGAGACTCTGGCAGACTGATCTGGTGGGAGGCAAAGAACCCATGCCTGGATGATCTATGAGGCCATTTCCAACCCAATTCATTCAATGATTCTGTTATTATTATTTATTATCTTCCCTTCTTTAACTCAGACCACGACCTCTGTATTTTTTCCATTTCTGTCTCCCATCCCACAGTAGTCACAGTGAGTGAATGGTTTTGTGGTACACAGCTGCTTGCCAGATTAAACCACAACATCAGAGGAGGGTTCAGGGAATCCAGGAGTCATTATATGCAGGTTTCAAGAAGCAGCGTAGCAAGTTTGGGCTCTATTATCACTTAAAATGTAATGGCTTATACTTACAGCAAGTTCTGAAGATGAAATTGCAGCTGGTCAACATTTGTTCTCTGCAGTCTTTGGAAATATAAATAAAAAATAACAGCTTGGCTGAAACCTCAAATGCCAAGAGAGGATGGCAGACGCTACAAAGTAGTATTTACAATAATAATGAGGCAGCAATGACAGTTGCTGAAGGAAGCTTATACAAGAATCAGTTCACAGCTGATACTGAAATTATATAACAAAAGCAGGTGATAAAAATTATGAACAACAAAATACTAGAAAATTTTAAAATTTTCAAAACATGTCAAGAAATACACTGTATGCAACTTTTTTTCCTGAAATGAGTACCATTTTTCTTTTTTCTTTGTTTCTTGGGCATCCAGACTCGCACAAATTAAAACTCAAGTATTAATATGTTGCTGAAGATGGGTATCATATCATGCAGTGATACTTCTGAGAACTGAACTATTACAGAAGAATCACAGATTTTACTTCTGACTTTGATATACATTTTTAAATGCTGAAGTTGGTCTCATTAAGAAACATTCTGTATAGGCTGCTCACTGTAAGTTCATAGAATCATGGAATTGTTTGAGTTGGAAGAGGCCTTTAAACATCATCTTGACCAACTCTCCTCCAATAAACACAGACACCTACTACTTAACCAGTGGTTGTTCAAAGCCCCGTCCAGCCTGACCTTGGATATCTCCAAGGGTGGAGTTTCCACCACATTCTGGGCAACCTATTCCAATGCCTCAGTGTCCTTGTTGTAAGAAAAATTTGCAAACAATCAGAATCTCCCCTCTTTTAATTTGAAATCATTTCCCATTTTCTTATCACAATTGACTCTGCTATCCCCTTCTTTCTTCTTTCTTCTTTCCTATAGCCCCCTTCAGATACTGAAAGGCTGCTCGTAGTTCCCCCCTGTGCCTTCTTCAGGCTAAACCACCCCAGCTCTCTCTGGCTCTTCTCATAGGGGAGGTGTTCTATTCCTTGGGTCATTTTTGCGGAACTTCACTGGACACACTCCAACAGGTCCACCTCTCTCCTATACTGAGGACTCCACATCTGGATGGAGTACTCTGGGTGAGGCCTCACCACTGCAGAGTAGAGGGGCAGGATCACCTCTCCCTGCTGGTCACATTTCTTTAAATGCAGCCAAGAATACATTTGGCTTTCTGGGCTGTGAGGGCACATTGCTGGCTCAAGTCTAGCTGCCATCCACCAGGACCCCCAAGGACTTTTCATCAGAGCTATGCTCTATCTGGCTTGTATTGATAGTGTGGTTAGACACAACTAACACACAGGCCTTGCACTTTGATTTATTGAACTTCATGAGGTTCACCTGGGCCCACTGCTCAAGCCAGTATAGGTCCCTCTGGGTGGCATCCTGTCCCTCAGGTGTGTCTATTACACTGCACAGCACAACTTTTTTTACACAAACTTTCTGTGGATACACTCAATCCTAGAGCTGATATCATTGATGAAGATGTGAAAGAGCACTGGTCCCTGTACTGAACCCTAGGGAACACCACCTATTACTGATCTACATCCAAATATTGAGGCATTGACCAACACCCTCTGGGCACAGTCTCACAAACAGTCCTTCGTTCGTTGAAAAGTTAACACATCAAATCCAATTCTTTCCAATTTGGAGACAAAGATGTTATGGAAAACCATGAAAAAGTTCTTGCTAAAGGCCAGGGAGACTACATCAGTTGTTCTTCCCTAGTCCACTGACACAGGTATGCCATCATAAAAAATGGCATGGTTGGTCATTGGGGACCTGCCCTTGGTGAAGTCATGATGATTACACCCTAACACCTCTCTCTTTTCCACGTGACTTAGAATAGCTTCTAGGATCCAGGATGTTGCATGGAACAGAGGTGAGGCTGACAGATCAACAGTTCCCTGGATCATCTTTTCTACGCTTCTCACACATTAGTGCAATATTACCGTTTTTCCAATCACTGGGGACTACATTTGACTGCCTTGACTTTCTCAGCTATAGTTGAGAATGGCTTGTTGACCATGTAAGACAATTCCTTCAAGACTCTGGGATGCATTTCATTGGAACCCATAGACATGAATGTTCAGGGTTCTCTGGTGATCACAAACATCGTCTTTGCTTATAGTAACAAAGACATTGATGCTTCACTTTGTATTTGTAATTTATTTTCTAATCATATTCAGTAAATAACAGATAAAATGAAGCAGATAACAAGAATGATGAAGTTCTCGTCTCCCAATAGCTAAACTAAGAATGTTATTAGTCAAGGATGTTTAAGAAAGCTGATAGGAGATAAACCTGAGACAAAGTATCCTTTTCAGTAAACTTCTCCACATTCACTTAGAAATCTTTCAATACTTGAGTTATTCTCCTATTTTTCATTCTACTGACTATTTTATTAGTATTTGTGCAAAATAATATTTGACATGTGGGAACACAAATGAAATAAATTATTTTCTTTCAAGCTTGAGAATAAAGTCAGATGAACATCCATGGAAACTAATACCTTACTTATCCACATAACAGATGAAGGCAGGCTGAGATGGGAAACTTACATCAGTTTCTTCTTGTAACTTGGGAAGAAATCAAGACTAAATAATGAAAAATCAAACTCAACTAAATATACTCATATTAATTATATAGACAATTATATTTGTTAATATTTAGGAGATTTTATGAAGTTTTGGCTTTTTTTTTTTCAAAACTTTTTGCCTGACATGACAATAAACCTAAGCAGAATTCTGCAAAGCAACTAGATTTAGATGATATTCTCCTTCAGACACACTAAAAAACACTGTAATTCTACTGTCTAAGGAGTCAAGCTGTGAGCAATATAATTATCAAAATGGGAAAGAAAGGTATACATTGGTTATGGGCAATCTGTTCTTGTAAATTCTGTAATCAGCCAAGATGATGAGCTAAGGCCTTCCTCATTATAACAGAAAATCAGATTTACCTCTGCCAAATTAATAGCAACATTTAGCATTTATATAGCTTTTATCTCTTAAAGCATTTAAGAAATATTAACTAATTACAAGCAGAGACTAGAAGATTCCTGATATATATATATATATATATATACGTACCACAACCTAAAATACTACAAAGGGAAATAAAATTCCAACAGAGAAAAGGGTTCTGGAAATGCATCTCTCTTACACTTAACAAAGTACTTGTGAAGGAAGGAAAATTCAAAAGGAACATCAGTGCTGATACAGCAATGAATTTAATGTTTGCAATTGGTCTATATAAGTTTCTATAAAAGTCATTACAGAAATGTCTTGAATTTATCAAAAGGAGAATTTGAGATGGTGCCTTCACTATAGCAAATTTGATTTCACCACTAAAGATGTTTTGGTTCTCCAAATATGTATCTGAAGCAATATTTGCCTGTGTGAGCCATTCACTCTACTGAAGAACTGCAGTTTAACCGGCTAAGCCCTGTAGTTGCTCTTATAAATCTTTTAGAAAACACAAATATTTCAAAGAAGTGAATTCAAGGCAAAAGCCTTGTTAGAGTAATAATATGTGATAAATTTTGTAAGAGGTCATTGAGAAATGTTGGTTTTCCAAATGATTATAGGAAATAATTATTAAAACAAATATCCGCACTTGGAAATGAATTTGAAGTGATGTCTGTTTCTTTTACACGTATTTCTTATTATTGCCTATTAATGAGTAATGCGAGCTACACATTTTGCTAAGATGCTACGATATTCTGTAATGAAAAAGCTGTCATTTCTTTAATTGTTTCTATGTGGGCATACTGGCTTTGTGGTTTTGTTTTGTTACTTATTTTTAAATTTACTTATGTCCTGCTTCCAATTCATATAATTGAAAGTAGGCCGAAGAAACAGTATCATTGTTCATGGTTTTCATTCCAGTGCTTTAGATGTTTAGGAAGTCTATTTTGTGATAGACATGGGTTCTTTATTTCCTCATGCTTAAATCCAGCATTGCTGTAATTCATGTGAATAGACATGTCAGAATCTGTGGCTTAGGTCAGGCTAGCTTCTAGCTAGAATGAAGTTGCTTTCTAACCGAACAAGTATCTAAATTCTATATATCGCTTTATGAAATAACACTAACTTTATCCACAGACATTTCTCATACATTAATTAATTTTTAGCCTGTGCATTTAGTCAAAATAAGCAATTAATTTGCTAAAATTTCCTTTTAGAACACCTCTTATTTGTCTATGAATGAATCTTATTCAAGTTTTTCTTTGCATTGTCTATGATTGATATGATTTAATCTGTGAAATGACTGGGAAGCATTTTACCATATATTATCTTACTGTATGGCAGTGCTATTCTTTCAGATCACATGAACCTTCTTCACCAGATTATTCCAGCTACCCATCTACAGAGAGTCCAGTAGTTTTTGTTCTCCCAAAAAAGTTAAATCCCAAATCATGGTCAAATTTGCTCATAGCTTTATCTACACCAAAGAAACACAATATAAGGACTCCAAGCCAACAGCATTGGGCTTTATTTGTTCTTGATTTTGTCATTGCAGTGGCCAAAAAAGAGCCCTGAGTTGGACTGTGAGCTGCAGGAATTAGCCCAGCATGAGCCTTGGCAGACGCTTCATCTCTTGGTCAGAAATAGATCTATAGTATTCAGTCTGAGAACACTATGTTTTCACATCATGTAAGTGCTATTCCTGAAATTTCAATAGTGAATTACCCCAGTGGAGAGCTGCAGTGAGCTGCTTACTGGAGTTTCCATCTCAGGAAAAAAGAAGAAAATGACCTCTAAAACCTGCTGGAAAAGTGAGTGAACTCATGTCTGCCAGTTTGTCTCAAGGTATCAGAATGTATGAAAACTGGCTGTACTGACGCCTGGGGAGACAGAAGTATTTTCAATGCATGAGAAGAGTTCTAGTGAACAGACTGACCAGTGCATTTCTACATATTTGTTCTTTTCTTACAAAATGCCTGTGTGATTACCATTCTAGCCACTAACAAGGTAGGATGTTGCATAAGTAATGTCCCCTATTTTATCATGTTCATCCACGATGTCAGAGTCAAATGTTGGTGGGATGGCAGTAGAGGTCGAACCCTCCTACCTGTATTCTGTTTTTTGTTGTTCTGTGTTGGATGGCAGCAGAGGGGCAACATGACAAAATGGTGTCTGACAAATTGCTATCTGACATGGAAGTGCATGGGAAGCAAAGCTGTGTCACTGAATTCTTCCATGCAGAAAAAAGATGGCACTCACTGACATTCATTGATGCTTGCTGAAGAAAAAGAAGAAACAAAACCAAAACCAAAATACATGCAATATGAATCAGGAAAAAAAAAATGCATTAGTTCTGCATGGTACAACTTTATGGCCATAAGTAGTTTTTAACAAGTGGTTTTGAGCTTCCAGTTAATTTCAAAGCCATTTCTCTTTATTTGATCTTTACTTGTGATATGCAGAAAAAAGTAAGTCTTGGTAGAATCTTTATTAAAAAGGTAAGACATGCTGTGGCACTGGTTTTCTCCATATAACTTAAAAACTGTTACTAGTCCTCACTAATGCCATTGCAGATGTTTGTCTTGGTACTTCTATGCACAGAATTCTGCTCCTTTTGCAATTTACTATTTGCACAGCCTTACTTGGACTTTGCTGAACACAGGGAAAATTAGGTAAATCACCTCATCCACTGCTGAATGCTAAACATTTGTAAAATACTTTAAATTTAGTATTACATAACTAACATTGGCTCTAAAAAGACACAGAGCTACTTTCACTGAAGATGTGAGTACTCAGAGCTGGAATCACAGAGGACTATCCACATGACCCCATAGGTTTCAATTCAATGGGACTTTCAACAATTATGTAAATGAGTTGGAATGCGTGAAATCGAGTTATACAAGTTAAACCAAGTGAAACAGGCTGCCCAGGGAGATGCTGGAGTCACTGCCCCTGGAAGTGTTCAAGAAAAGCGGATATGTGGAACTGAGGGACATGGCTTAGTGGACATGATGGGGATCGGCTGATGGCTGAACTAGTAGATCTTGGTATTTTCCAACCTTAATGATTCTATGATTCTATGAGTCACATAAGTATGAATTTAATCTATTTCTGGTTAGGAAAAGCTGCAATTAAGCACTGCTTTTTCATACTTGAGTGTAGCCCTGCTGATTCAGGTTCTATCTGTCTATTGCAATAATGCCATAATAGCCATAAAATTCATTCAAGTTGCCCTGTATTGAGTGCTATATAAACACGAAAAAGAAAACAAACCCAACCCCCCACCCCTAAAAAAAACACCCCCCAAAAAACTATCTAATTACCTTTCCTAGGAGTTTTACTGCATTTCCCCTTACAGTCACTCTATAATGTCTCCAGCACATTACTGATGTTGGAGATTGAGGGTATATGCCACTATGAGAATTCTCAACCTACAAATACCTGCATTTCATTTTCTTTTTTTCACTGGTGCCAAGAGCAAAGCTTATCACGATTTGAACAATGAAAACCTACAGAGAAAGTTACAAGAAAAATCAATTTAAGTCCCAGAAGTCAGAACAAACTATAACACATAGAAAAAGAAAGAAAAAAAAGAGGAGGATAAATAGATCCTAGCCTTGTGTACACCATCTGTTTAAAATTCCAGCTTACCAGGTATCACACCCTTATGCTGCATCAAAAACTCACTGATTATTGGGGAGACTGGCAATTTTAGAAATAAAACAGACCAATCCTCCCACACTGTGCTGCTGCAATTAGCAGCATCTGAATAATACAGTTCAAAGAACAACTTCTGCAAAGATGAAACGACCCTTCCTGTTCCCACCCATTTTTTTCTTCTTTTTCCTTATGTTCAGTTCTGCTATGCTATGTTCAGTTATGTTCTGTCACTTTCTTATGTTACATTATTTTCCATGTTTGTAGCCCTTTGGGGATGTGTAATGTGAATAGCACCACAAATGAGAAAGCAGAAAATACAAAGCAAAGAGTGTAGGTTTAGGTAAAGTGACAGCTGCCATTAGAGATAAGGTAATTCTACTAAAAGGCTCCAGCAGAGATTAAAAACTAGCCCACACTGCCAAGCTGACAAAGAAAGAAAAGTGCTTATTTCTAGGTATTTTCTCCATTGTGTCTTTTTTTTCTCTCTCTCTCTCTTTTTTTTTTCTTGGAAATGGGAATTTTGGTAAAATTTGTAAATAATTTATCCTTACTTTATCATTTATATCCTCCCACAAATATCTGGAGAAAAAAAAAGTCTATTCTCCTTTAAAGAATGTTGTTTCCTTTTCTCTTACAGATGATAGACTCTAAAATCCAGCCAGCTCTTGTCTTTTTCTGTCAAGCTACGCAGAGAAGGAAAGGCAGCAAGAAAGAAAGAAAGAAATGTGGTACAAAAATATTACCCATTTTAAAATGCACATTCTTCCTCCTGTTTGTTTGAAAATAAATCCATGAAAAAAATTCACATTTCCTTTATCTGCCTGATAAAATACTAATATTTTATTCAACCACAAATTACAGCTTTAAGACAGTACAGTTTTATATTTCTTTCCAAACTCACTCCTCTTACAAAACAACTTGTTCAAACCACCTGTCTTGATGCTGGGTAGTTAAGGCTGTAATATTGGTTGAGAAAAGAAGTGTCCAAGGACAAGATTTGAGAACATAGCAGTTCTTTTGAGATTCTGGACAAATGTGCTATCTACCTCTACCTCCATCTTTCCATTTGTAAAATGAAGACAAAGTATCACTGCCTGCTCTGTTCTCTGCTGTGTAGATTGATTTTTAGAAGACAAAAAAATAAAGGTGACTCGTAAAACATACTGATGACAAACTTTCTACTTGCTGAATATATATTTACAGCTCCTGCAGATGGGCTCAAATGTCAGCCACCTTCAGGCTCTGTGCAATACTCCCACTGTTGCAGATAATGTAGCCATTACACCTCTGCCACCAACTGATGCATGCTTTCCTGAAGAGATTAATAGTCTAGAAGTACAATTGGTAGAAGATGAATAAAAGTAAAATATCCCTGGAGGCATTCAGTCAAGGCTGGATGTGGGTCTGGGCAGCCTCGTCTAGTGGTTGGTGTCCCTACCCATGACAAGGGGATTGAAACTAGATGATCTTTGAGGTCCTTTTTAACCCAGGTCATTCTATGACTCTATGACTCTATGACTCTATGACTCTATGACTCTATGATTCTATGATTCTATGAATTGGATCCAATCTTCTCAGTGGATCCCAATTGGCTAGAATTTTCACTTTAAGAGGGAAACTTTAAGTAGTTGCCTTAAAAGACCAAATTCCCTTAGAATAATAATTACCTTGGAATTATGATAATAATAATAATTAAATATTGAGAATAATTAAAGCACAGTAAAATCCAGATTTTATCTGATGTAAGTACTGTGAAGTTTGCCACTGTTAGAAAGGAGAAATTGATACACATTCTAAGGGCAAAATAGAATCAATGAAGATGACTGCTTGCTGGAATGCTCTTATCTTGAAATCCTGATATATAGACAAGTTTTTTCCTATGCTTTCCTATTACTCAGATATTTCATTACTTTCTGGGTATGCTCTAGCACTGTTCTAGCAAAGGAGTTCATGGACTTCACTTATCCACTGCAATGAATGCTGTAACTGTCAATCTAATCATTAGTCACCAACACTTGGAGTTGCTCAAAAGTGGAAATGCTGGATTGAGTAACATGGGTTTGTTGGTATGGTGGAGGAGGGTTGATGGTTGGACTAGATGTTCTTAACAGTGTTTCCAACATATATGACTCTATGGTTCTATGACTCTTCCATCTGGGAGAGTAGGGAAAAGGTTTTCTAGACCATACATAGATGGTAACATTTTATTTCAGGAAATGTGTAAGAATATGACCAGGAGGTACTTCATCTATAGGGAAAATGAACCTACAGTTATCAGCTGGGTGCTGACACACTAGTCAAATGACTCTTGGCATTATTAAGCAGTGTGTCCATATAAACTGTGAGGGCTAATTTACTGAAATGCATTTGTAAAAATTCATTTTTCCATAACATAAACAAAAAACAAAATTCAAGGAAATAACACTCTTAACTGAAGAGACCAATTTAGTACTCTTATACTGTAGCAAATTAGCCACTCTATTGAAGTCACTGGAGTTGTTTTCAAGTGGGCAAACACCTGGCTGGCACATTTAGAAGGGAAATTTAACCATATTTAGTTGTTATATTTCTAAAGGCAAGTATTTTCCTTCTTTAAAATAACTGAATATATTACTGAAATTCATCTAATTGTTAGTCACAACATTACAGAACAAACGTGAATTTAAAATTGAAATATATATATGTGTGTATTTGAGCTAATCTGATTCTTAAAATCACAGATCTAAATCATTTGTTTGGGGATGGGACAATTCTTTCTTTTCAAACTTCAGGGAAAAGTAGAAGATGGACAAAGGCTGCTATGGGCAATATCTACAGTTGACACATGATTAGACATCTGACAGATTTGAACTGGAATACCGTCCTCAGGCAACTAAACCTATTAACCTTTTTCCAGCAGCTGGCTAAATCTAAAAAGCTCAGCAGTATCAATTTTTACATTTGTTCAGTCCTCAATGAAATGGAAGTGGAGTGATTCAAAAGGAAAATCGTATGCTGATCTACAATGTAATATTAATAGCTAAGCCTGTGACAAAATTGTACAGAAATATCAGCATCACTACCCTGAATTAAACATTTGGAGACAATTAAGTCAAAAATAGGATTTACAGATTGCTGGACATTCTCTCTGATGATCTGAATGTGTATAAATGTTGGAACTATGATCAAGAAAGAAGAATGTAACCAGATGTTTTAGAACTGGAAACGTGAACTGAATAGGTAAGAAACAAAGCTAACGAGACTATATATAGAAAATATGTAGTTCAGAAGTTTTAGACCATTACATTTAATGACAAACAAATAAGCATTTTAAAAAGGGCTTTATGACCATTAGTCTTATCTTTTTTAATAAAATTCAGTATCTAGATAAAACTAAATGCCCCAGAGACTGTCGTCTGTAATGAGAAAGTTGGACAATATTACATTCAATGCAGAAGTAAGCAACAGCATGATGAAATTCGATTTGATTGATAAGAAGGCTCATCTTTTTGTAGAGTTGGCCAGCCAGTTCATCCACTCTCTTCATTTTTTCAGGTCATTACTGCCACTGAGATGGCATATAACAATGTTATGCTCTGTATAAACTTCTGCCACATAGGTTGAATATACTTGATGTTATCTGGATTTTCGGGTAACTGATCATTTACCAGGTCACTGTAAACTACCTTTGGCACAGGTACTTCCCTCAAGTACTGGATTACTTCTCTCCATTCTGATCCATCTGTCAGAGTGACAGAAAACATCTTCCTTGAATAGATACCTTTCTTCACAGCTGACAAGAGTCTTGTTCAGAGGATGAGTGCTTGTGAATCTTTTGTAATTACTTTGTCAGTGCTCACTTCCCTAGAGATGGTTCCCAACTGCCTGGATTCCACGTCCTCTAATAAGAAGCTACTGGCCCTGTTATCCGTGAACCAGAGCAGCCAGATAACAGTGTTCTCATCTTGATGACCTTGCAGCTCCCCCAGGAGCAGACACTGTGGGGGATTCTTCCACTTTTATGATATCTGAATCCCTAGCCTCCTTGTAAACAGGGCATTATGTACTCACTGTTCAGCATCTTAAACATCATAATGTTATCAAGGTTATTATCATCCTAAATACAGAAAACAGTACCGCATCATCTAGTAGGAATAAAATTAACTTTATATCAGATGAAAAAGGAACATGGGTGATGTGCCAAAAGACAAAATCTGGCTCGAATTTTTTACTTCATCATCATGTAATATCAAACACAAAAAAAGTGAAATGTCAGTTAATTTAATGGAAGATCATAAGAGTTCAAAATTGAGGAGAGGATTAATATTATTTTTTTTCTATAAAATTAAATGCTGGTAAGAGAGAAATACATATAAGCTTTTGTTTTTCTTCCTTTTTTCCAAGCTTTACCTTTCCCTTCTTGTATTCGTGCCTTACTTACATCCCTGAAAATAAATCATATATCTTAATAAATCCAGCAAAGAGCAAACAATAGTCTCACCCACTCCACATCAGTTAAACTACTCATACTCCTGGCATTTTTGATCAAAATGGTTTTGGTTTTTTTTTTTTTTAGGGGATTTCTTTTTCTTCCTCCTTTTTTTTTTTTCTTTTTTAATTTTATGACAACTGATTATCATCTTTGATTATCATTTGTATTATTTGAAGTTAACAGCTGTCAGGCTTCTTTTTCTCGATACTCATGATATCAAATAGCTAGAAAAGGCTTCTTTTTCTCGATACTCATGATATCAAATAGCTAGAAAAGGCCTATCAAATCAGTGTTTGAAATCTGAGGAGTAAAAGACCTGCATGTGACACATTTGCAGATGTCTGAACACAAAAAAATTTTAAGAATGCAAGCATGCTGGTAGGCAAAGCTGAGCAATGACCATGCCTACAGCTGTGTGAGCTCTTTCTGTCTTCCCACACTGCTTACAGGACACTGACTCAGCTCCCTTGGACACTTTTGGACACACAGCCACGAGAACTGCAGTAAGTATGTTCTTATCTAACTGGTTATCCACAGACTACATAAAGTAGCAAATTGCAAAGAGTCAGTGTGGGGCACGTTTCCTTAAAAAATGAGGACCTGGGAAAACTGTCCAGAAGAAATGATGATTTGGGGAAAAATAAATTCCCTTCCTGGTATCTTATTGTTCACAAGGGAAAATAATCCTCTAATGATTTATGCAGAGTTACAACTCCTGTAATATCAATTCAGGTGTGCATCAACAGATGTGGTATAACAAAGTACTACAGAGACCACAGAGCTGCTATATGTCTGGCCAATGAACTCACACAATCACAGAATTGTGGGGGTTGGAAGGGACCTCTAGAGATCATTTAGTCCAACCCCCCTGCCAAAGCAGGCTACACTGTGTACTGCCATGAAAGTTTTACATTAGCACTGAACATAACTGAAGGTGTTTCACATTTCTATTCACTGAAGACAGACCTACTTATAACTGCTTGTTAAAGCATGATACAAACAGACTCCAGTCAGATCAGACAGCACCAGCTCTCCATGTGTCAAAGCAACATTAACTTAATAGCTGGGCCTAGTATTCATAGAATGACAGGTTGGAAAAGACCTCTGAGATCACCTAGTCCAACTGTCAAAGATTCACCACCATGCCCACTAAACCATGTCCTTCAGTGCCTCATTTATGCGGTTCTTCAACATCTCCAGGGACAGTGACTCCACCACCTCCGTGGGCAGCCTGTTCCAATACCTCACCACTCTTTCTGAGAAGAAATTTCTTCTAATATCTAAACTGAACTTCCCTTGGCACAACTTAAGGCAGTTACCTCTCATTTTATTTCTGTTGCCTGGGAGAAGAGGCTACAACAACGTTGCTACAATCTCCTTTTGGACATCTGTAGAGAGCAATAACATCTCCTCTAAGCCTCTTCTCCAGGTGAAACAAGCCTATTTCCCTCAACCACTCTGCACAAGGCTTGTGTTCCAGATCCTTTACCAGCTCCATAGCCCTTTTCTGGATATACTGCAAGACACTGATGTCTTTCTTGTAGTGACAAGCCCAGAACTGAACACAGTACTCAAGGTTCAGACTTACCATAGCCAAGCACAGAGGCACAATCTCTTCCCTGCTCCTCCTGTCTGCGCTGTTTTTGATAAAAGCTGATATATCATTGACCTTCTTGGCAACCTGGACACACTGCTGGCTCATGCTAAGCCAGCCATCAAATTACACACCCATATCCTTTTCCAGTCACTCTGCATCAGTTCCGAAGCCTGGCACAGGGTTATTGTGAAGAACTTTGTCTTAACCTCAAAAGGGAAGATTAGAGATACAATCACCTCACTTATTACTGCCCTATGGATGTAGCCCAGGATACTGTTGGTCTTCTGGATTGCAAGAGCAAACTGTTTGCTGATGTCCATCTTTTCATCCATCAGAATCCCCAAGGCTCTCTCGGCAGAGCTGCTCTCAAAGAGTTCTTCTCCCAGTCCATAATTGTATGAGATTTCCTTGACAAAAATGCAACATCTTGCACTTGGTTTTGTTGAACCTCATTAGTCTCTTGTGTGCTCACTTTTTGAGCATGTACAGATCTCTATGGATGGTGTCTTTCCCTTGTATTGTGCCACCTGCCCCACTCAGCTTCATGTCATCATCAAACTTGAAGAGGATACACGCAGTCCCCCTGTCTATGTCACTGATAAAGATGTTGAAGAACACTGCACCCAAGACAGATCCCTGGGAGACATTACTCCTGACTATCATCCACTTGGGCATAGAGTTACAACAATCCTCTGTCTATGAACATCCAATCAATTCTTTATCCACCTAGTAGTCCTACCTTCAATTCCACATCTCTCCAATTTAGAGATAAGAATATGGTGAGGGACCATGTCAAGTGCTTTGTACAAGTCCAGGCAGATGAGGGCATCAGTTGCCCTTCTACAGTCTACTGAAGCCAACAGTCTGCCTTTGGTGAAGCTGTTCTGGCTGTCTTGAATCACCTCTTCATTTCTCACGTGCCTTGACATCTATTCCATGTTTTTCCTTTTCTATATAGTGTCAGCTTTGAGTATAAGAAGTAAAATATGAATTTCAGACATGTATGTTCTCATCTAAAGTAATTATACACAAGCAGTTTATGTGAAATTCTACAGAAAATCAAAATCAGTGTCAGATTTCAGATGTTCACTGTTGTCACTGTTCCCATATCTAAGTCAGTACATCACTGTGACCTCAGAAAAGTTATTGAATTTCTTTGTTCTATTTCATGTTCACACATTAATAGACCTGAATGAAACTGCAGTGAAATAGAAAATAGTTTGCTATTATACTGAAATATTCCTGCATTAAAAACACTTAACATAATGATGCAATAAAAGAACTGATGTAGGGCTGTTGAGAAGCTGGAATGCAGACTTTTGTGATCACACTGCCTATATTACTTAGATGATACCTTGAGGGTTCTTCCTGTTTATGAGGTGATAACCATTTCATAAGCTATATAACTTCCAGGTTTATTATGCAAGGACACGAATACACCAGCATAACAGCAAAAACTCTTTAGGCATTATACAAAAAATTGGTCTTTCTTTTCATAATCAATCACACTGTGTTTGATTTCCACATCATGTCTCTATTGTTCAGAATAGCTAAACAGCACAGAAGGAATTAGTCAAATTTTGTTTTGTGTTTCATGTGAGAGCTCCATGGAAATAATGAATAATGTTGATGCATATAAAAGATTTTCGGGCAGATTTAAACTGTGAATTTTGTTAATATTCTTGAAAACAGACATCTACAATTTTCTAGAACAGTAGGACTCAATCATTTAGCAATGTGAAGGATATTTTCAAAATGTCTTTCATGCAACCTAAGCAGGTAGGACTGATTACAACTTTCCTCTTCACATTTAAGTGTCTGCATGACGAGTCAAAGTTCAGCTTATTATCTATAAAATAATTGCATCTGATGGAGACAGTGATGATTTTGTCATGGAGAAAAAGCTATCTTTAGGAGAGCAGCTGATTTATCTTTGTAACTTGACTACTTACACTTAAACATTCAGTTGATTTCTACCATCTTTTTTCTATAAAATCCAAGGGAGAAAAGTATTTTTATTATGATAAAAGAAGAGACAGAATCCCAAAACTGTGAGATAGAATTTTTCATTTATGTGCACTTTTCAATAGACAGTTTATACACTAACTCAATAAATAAATAAATAAATAACCCAAAGTTTCAACAGTTTTGTGAATAAGAGGATTTTAATCATTCTGTTCTTATTAGTTCTTTACCTTTAAATGTATATCAGTATTCCAGGAAGCATGATTTCTTTATGCAACCAAAAAAAACGGTAAAATGCAACTCCATTTTTACTGTACTTCATACTGTTTTGTTTTTTTTAAATCCTGTGGGTTGAGGATTCACAAGGCTACATCATCCTCTGTCCTCTTTTGTATAACTTTCTGCCTAAGGCTCTGAATAGGAATCTTCTTAATGTTTTATTTGTAAAACAATCAGGATCAAAATGTCATTCTTGTACTGCAGATCAGATCCTTCATCAGCTCCATAGACAAGCATAGCACAGAATGTAGAGCTCAGCTTCAGACTTCCTCTTCATCTTACCACTCAATGTCAAGAACTTAGGGTTTTTCATGTCTAGTACCATGTATAATTATTCAACTTTTCATTGCATCTACGTTACAGAAGAAAAGAAATAAATCTCTCTCCTTCTCCATGGTGTGTATTATAGCCTTTTAAGTTGTGTGAGTCCAGGATTACAATCTTTTTTTCACTCTCTCTTTGAAACAAATTTTGCAACTCCCACTTTTTTTCCATTGAAGGACAAGACACTTTAGTGCAGATATTTGTTGTCATGGTAGACTTCCTTTCCAGCATGCAATAACATGAAACCAAACACTCATTTGATTATAAATTTAGAGAGACTGCAAAAAGAATTCCCCATAGACCATGTCTTGAAACCTCAAGTCAGCTTATATTAAAACCTAAATCTTTTTCTGTTAACAATAACTTTCCCATGAGAAATATACCTGTTGAGTTAACTTGAACATGTGGATTGAGTCCAATTGTATGAGCTTAACAAGACCAAGGGGTGAGTGCTGTGTTTCAGTTACAAAAATCCCATGTAAATTTTACAGATCTGGATCAGTGTGGCTGTCAATCTGAGTGAAGGAAAGGGTTCTGGGTGTGTTTATAGATACTCAGGTGAGCATGAGACAGCAGTGTGCCCACATGGCCAAGAAAGCTAAGGGCATCTTGACTTGTATCAGCAATAGTGCAGTCAACGGGAGAAAGGAGATTGTCCCCCTGTACTCAACTCTGAGGGTACACCTCAATTACTGTGTTCAGTTCTGTGCTTATCACTACAAGAAAGACATCAGTACACTGCAGTATATCCAGAGAAGGGCTATGGAGCTGATGAAGGATCTAATCTGGAGTACAAGTACTATGGTGAGTGGCTGAGGGAACTGGGATTGCTCAGTCTGGAGAACAGGCTCAGGGGAAACCTTATAACTCTCTACAACTGCCTGAAAGGAGGTTATGTCAAGGTGAGAGTTGGCCTCTTCTCCTAGATAAAAGCAACGAGTGCTAATGGTCTTAATTTGCATGAGGGATGGCTCAGTTTGAATTTTTGGAAAAAAGTATTCTCAGAAAGAGTGGTAGTGCATTGGAAGAGGTAATGGAGTCACTGTACCTTGCAGTGTTCAAGAAATTACTGAGGGACATGGTTAGTGAACACAGTGGGAATGAGTTGACCATTGGACTTGGTAATCTTAGTGATATTTTCTATGATTTGATGATGAAATCTGAAGACCAACAACAATAAAGTATTTATAGCACTCCTTCATTTCATCAGTAGACTGCCAGGACATTTCAGCATCAGACACAAGATCTTTATCCAAGGTACGAGAGTAAAATTTCAATTCCAGCTGTCAGAGATGACAAAAGCAAAAATGCCAAAACCAAATCAAACGAGAAACAGTAAAAAGTATAAAATATTTTTCACTGAAAGAGGAATCTGTCTTGTTAGAATATGAACACATTTCAGACCCCATCTCTTTCAGGCAAACCTGAAAAAAACAGTAGTTTCCAAATCTCCTACTGTGAACTTTGATATTATATGCTAACCTACAGTAAGAAAGAATGGTTTTAAATCTAGAAGGCACTTTTGCCTCAGGACAGCATAAGTTCTGTGTCATTACCTCTGAGTGCTATTACTTTAAAATGAACAAAGATAAAGTTGCATTTAAACCTACCATTCAGTCTGGGTTTAGAGAAGTGATGTTCAGACCATGCCTATCATACCAATGCCTGTTTCTTGACTTTTCCATAACCGCAAATCAATGTTTCAAGAGGAAATAAAATCAGTAAAAAAAAAAAAAAAAAAAAAAGGAATTCTTTATAAATTCATATGAAATGGTGCCTTTCAAAAGTCAAGTCAACAAAGAAAAATTGAAAGAAATAAAAGAAGTTTTGTATAGAAGAGTATGATCAATGTGTTTACATTTCCAGATATAGAATAATCTAGACATGACTATAAGAAAAGATAGATTTAACAAATCTACAGAAGTAGAGTGAGATCATCTCTATGGTCTACCATGCTTACAGACTGAAGCAGAAACTTTTAAAGTGTATTTCATTTTTCTAGTCAGTTTTATTAATTATATTAGTAAAATAGATTACATAATCGGCAAAGTGGGGCTGAAAGGCAACCTTTAAGCCTATGAATATAGAATTTGGAAGTACTGATGGAATGGGAGCATGATGGGAGAAACTTCACATTTTTTATAGGAAATCAGTGTGTTTCTCTGAAGCTTCTGTTCACTAAGACATGTAGTGTGGGGAAAAAAAAAAACAAAAACAAAAACAAAAGCAAAAACAAAAACAGGAGGACTGAGAGGTCTGTGTGTGATTACTGGGCTCATTGACGTGATGGAGGTGTGAAAGAGCAGCTCACATTAAGAATGTTGTGATGGATGGTAACACACTCTTTAGGTGGAACAGGAGGGGGTGCTATACTGACTTTTTCCAGTCACCAGGGGCTACACCTGAGTGCCATGTCACTTCAGATATCATTGATAATGGCTTGGTGACTACATCAGCCAAATCCCTCAGTATTCTAGAATGTATCTCAACAAGACTCATAGACTTACAAATGTTTTGGTTCCTCAGGCGATCATGAGCCTAATTTTCACTTACAGTGGGAGATTGTGAGTAACCGGATTGAGCTGTAGATACCTCTGTTCACTGTAAGAGTGCTGGACAACATGACCTTTAAAGGTCCCTTTCAACTCAAAAGATTTTATGATTCTAATAGGAGAGGCCAGTGAAGAGAAGTTACCCTTTACGTTACAAAATAATTGGGATGCATTTGCTCTTCTTGGGAATGAATGATAAACAATCAGAGAGTTTATGAGTCAGGATTAGAGGGCAGTTCAGTGTAGGTGATGTGGCTCATGTCTACTGTAGATTGCCTCATCAGGAAGATGAAGTAGAGGAGGCCTTGGTCATCATGGGGGTACTATTCCCACACTAGTATCTAGAGCAGCAGGTTACAAACCCTACAAAAGATATGTAAAGTTCATTGATGACAACTTGCTCACACAGATGATCAAAGAACTGATGAAGTAATGTGTTTCTGCTGGACCTGAAACCTCCAAACTAGGAAGAACCGTTAAGGGATCTGAAGAACAGGGCTCATGAGATGCAGAAAGCGCAGGGGATTTGTGAGTTGAGAACCATAAATTCAGGCTCCTCAGGGAAGGAAAGGGGGCAGATAGTAGGATTTTGTACCTGGACATGAAGAGATCAGAGCTGCTCCTGTATCTGCCTTGAAAAGCCTCTTGAGATATGGACCTAAGGTGAAGATGTGTACAGATGATCCTGTTGATTTTCAATTAACCTTTCCCACATGTATAAGAAGAATCCACCCCAAAGAACAGAAAGTCCAGCAAAGTTATAGGAGGCTTTCATAGATGAATAAGGAGATCCTGAATACATTAAAATATAGAAAGGAATAATTCAATAGGTAGAAACGGGGTCAACTTTCCCAGAAGAAATACACTGCTCAAGCATGAGGGGGATGGGGATTGAAGAATGAAAGTTTACCTGGAGTTTAACCTGGTAAGAGATTTGAAGGTCAGCAGAAAAGCTTTTTACAGGTATTTCAGCAGCAAAGGGAAATTGAAGGAGAATATGTGTCCACTGCTGAATAGAACAGAGTACTAGGTGGCAAGAGACAAGGGAAAAAACAATGCATTCACTGCCTTGTTATCCTTGATAAGTTTTGCGTAAGTAATTAAAGGTCTGAGACAAGTGGAATAATGTGGAGCAAAGAGTTCTCCTCAAGTTAGGGAACATTAGGCAAAGTAGACATGTATAAGTTCATGAGATCTGAGGATATACTAAGTGATCTGGTGTATGTCATTGCAAGATCACTCTCAATTATCTTTGTAGATGGGAAAGATTCCTGAGGTAAGGAAGAAGCAAATATATTTGGGTTACAGTTAGAAAGAGAACAATAATTTTTGACATCGAATCTGAGTCTATTCCATAGTATCAGTTGCATATGCATGCAGAAAAACCTGAGCAGGCTTTTAAAATACTTTGAGCAGCTTTTTTGACATGACTCAGTATATCCCATTGAAACATGCTTTACTCCTTTTAAAATCTTTGTTTAGAAAGAAATGGATGACCAAAGCACACTCTCACATGAATTATAATCAAGCTGCTTTTTCTACTGTGATTCATAACCAGAAGTAAGGGCAAATTTAACATGTGACATGCACAAAATAAATGTTACTCAACTTTGCCCATAAGTGACAAAAGTGATTATGATCAACAAGTATTTTCACAGTCCAAAAGCTGCAATAGGCTGGAAACACCTTTACTGAGAAATTTAGTCATCTTTATGAGATTTCTCACATAACTAAATAACTAAGTTGGTGATGTTTTTACAGCTTTTTGACATGGAATGTTAAATAAATCATTAATATTTGCTCTCAGCAATCATACTTCTGTATTTATTTATGGAGTTTTGATCGCTTATTTTATTTTCTTTGTTTAAAGAAAAACAAAACGTGTTTTGTTCTTTTTTTTAAACAAAATAAATTAAATATAAATCTCCAAAAGGAGTGCTGGTTCCTACCTTATATTTGTTCAGACTTATTGAAAAAATTGTTGCCAGTTTTAGCCGTTTGTTTTTCTTGTGTATAGTCTGTTTTGTATTCTATGATGCATGGAACTAAACCAGCAAGTTTATTTCCAATTTAAATTACAAATCAGAAAATATATTGAAACATAACACAATATCCTTGAAAAAGGAACTAGAAATACTACTTGTGCTTCCATCTTATCAAAATAAAACAAAGCAGCATGGTAGAAGTGAATAATTAGGAATCTAACCCAGATATTACGTCTAATGAAAAGAATTAATCTCATATATAACTGAATCTCATCTGCTTTAACTAGTTACCTAAAAAAAAACGTTGAAAATTCACTGGATACAAAGCATCTTTACTGCAAATTTGACATTGACTGATTTCTTCTTTTCTTTACCTCTACCTTTGATTTAAAAACAGAGATGAATGAATAAGGCAAAGAAGATTCTGATCTTTCCACTTGTAGCTATTATTCAGAGAGTAACCCTGCTAATTTATAGGAGAATGCTTAGAGTATAAGTATTGAAGATAATACTTTACAGATAATAACCAAATATAGTGCCAGTTTATTTTCTTCTGCATAAAGTCATCTGCTCTTAAGCCTTATATAAAGCACATATCATAGCCCATTTCCTGGCATGTAGCTTATGTTGATAATTTTTTTTTGCTTCAGGGTCACTCTATTATCGCTAACTACAAGGGCTGTCCTGAAAGTAATGCATCCTATTTTATTATATTGGCCCTAGATGTCAGAGGCGAATAGTGGCGATATGTCAGTAGAGGTCGAACCTTCTCAACAATATTCCATTAAATTCTGGTGCCATGCAACATGTGGCTGCAGAGGAGCAGTTTGATGAAATGTCATCTGACATGGAAGTGTGTATGAAACAAAAGTGTGCCGTGAAATTCCTATATGAGGAAAAAATTGCATCCAGTGACATTCATAAATTCTGCTGAATGTTTATGGGGACCAAAGAGTGGACGTTAGCATAGTGAGGCAGTGACTGGTGTGATTCAGCATTGTCAACAGCAGCACTGGTCAAATTTTTATGACTGCATCGTACAGGCTCTTGTTCATTGCTGGCAGAAATGCACAGCTAATAGTGGTGACTGTTAAAAAAAATTGTGTGTTGTAGCTGAGAATTTATTCTATCAAATAGTGTTGTACTCATTGTAGTTTCCGCAGAAATAAACAGGAGGAACTGCTTTCAGAGCAACCTCTGTATATCATTTTCTGTACTGAAAATATATTCTTGCACATAACTTAACCCCACCGTAACCAACATTTCCTAGAAAATCTCAGGTTCTCAAAGATGTTTTAGTTTAATGATAGTTGAAAATGTTGCTTGTTCATTCTCTAAATGAGGAACACTTAATGGGTATTTAGATATTTAGAAACAGATATTTATAGCCAGGGATCTTGAAACATAAACCATCCTCAACTCAACAATCAGCTTTGGAATATGAAGTACAGATTTAAACGTACTTCCAAAGAATAGCACAATTCTCTGTTCTTCTGATTAAGTTGCATACCAGTGAAGTTACAGGGTAAAAAGATGTTGCAATATTGAAGAAGTTATATCTTTCATCAAGTTGGCAGTTTTAGTTTATAACATGCATTTTCTAAAATGTATAAGATTATTGACATTGATCCTGCATATCTGCTGTTATTTTATCATCCAGCTGTAAAAACTTTAGTTCCCTTAAGACTTTTCTGGACTATGTTTCATTTTATATATCAGGTATTTTTCTTGAGGCTATTTAAATTAGAGTTCTATTCATCTTGTTCGGAAAATATTTTCTGTCTCAATTGCTTTAAGATGATATTTCTTTCAGACTACGTTGTCTTAGTTGATTTTTTTTTAATATAAACTGGTGTGTGATGGCACTAACAAGAGCAATGGGGTATGCAAATACTG
The DNA here is from genome assembly GCA_023055505.1 of Callipepla californica brunnescens. Classification (NCBI taxonomy): domain Eukaryota; kingdom Metazoa; phylum Chordata; class Aves; order Galliformes; family Odontophoridae; genus Callipepla; species Callipepla californica. The sequence continues at coordinate 119,739,544 of JALIRH010000001.1, read as the reverse complement.
ACAGCTTATGAACTGAATGGAAGTGCCATTGAGTATAATACCTGGTACTGAACAAAAATAAAGGAAATTAGAATTTCATTAATAGCTAGCGATTTTGATCAGATTAGACAAATCCAGACAATTAATTAATTCATTTATTTTTAGCAGATCTCACAATTCACACTAATTCTGAATATTTTTGTCTCAAAAGAGACATTTAAGTCTCCAGTATAATGTATTGCAATCTGAATTTCATGTGACATTTATATTCCAAATATTCCTTCTTATTTCAGTATGCTTCCTATTAAATTATTTTATCACTTAGAACAGTAGCAGTCTCATTTGTGTGTTAGTAGCAGCTGGGGAGTTGCAAGGCAAAAAAAAAACTGACTTCTCTTCTGAAGTCAATAGAAGTCTAGGGAAAAGAAATAAATGAGTCTAAAGGGTAGGATTTAAGCTGTTGCTCAATTGTGACCCATTATCACTGATTTGTAACTTTCCCAGTACCTTATTAACCTATTCAGGTCTTGGTAAAAAATCATGATTAACTGATATCAAGGTTTAAAAGGATCTCCAAGATTCTTCAGTTTACTGTCTTGAAGAACACTGATTAAAAAAAAAGTCATACATTAAACTGAGACTTGTGATATTGCTCTATTCTCTCCTTTTATTCTTCTCTATTTTCATGTCTTTCTGGTTCTATTTCCCAAAAGTGATAGGCACTTCAATAATAAATGCGGATCTCTGAGTGCAAACAGCAAACACAATTTTCACATGAAGGAGCATACAGGTTCAAGAAGAAACATGGTTACTGAAGCCAGGGCTCTTGACTGTTGGTAGACCTAGAATGACAACACTGTAATGGCTAGATTCATTTTTCTTTGAAATCATCATATTTGGAAGTATTTCAATTTAATCTGTGTTCTGTTTATTTATTTGGTTTGTCAGTTGTTCTTTGTTTTGTTTTGTTTCTTTGTTTTTGTTTTTATGTTCCACTTTATTTTGTTCTGTTTTGTTTTATATAATAGGGTTTATTTGTCACTAAGGTCACTGGAAAATCTCATGAAGTCAATGTCTGTCCTACCTGATACTCAGTGTTCAGTTAGAGCAGTTGAGTCCATCTCACTTAAATTTCTGACACTGCTCATGAAATCACACCCATCAAAACTGTGCAATTCTAAATTGCACGTTACTTAAACTTGTATACAGAGGAAGCCCGGCAAAAGTGCCACAAGGCCTGCATGAATCAACACAGGCAAACTCAGACTCAAAAATGAAGACTACAGAGAATATAAGCAAGGACAGGCGACCTGAAAGGAATGCAGAGACATTGTCTGAGCAGGCAAACATCAAATTAGGAAAGTTAAAGCCCAGATGGAATTTAATCTGGTCAAGGACATCAAGGGCAACATAAAGGACTTCTCCAAGGAAAAGTCTTGAAGGAAAAAAGGGAAGTGATTACACAGGACAGTGAAAAGTCTGAGGTGCTGAATATCTTCTTTACCTCAGTTTTAACCAGCAAGCATAACCTTCAGCAATCACAGGTCTCAGAGGTCAGGCTGAATGTGTGGAGCAAGGAAGATGTATATTCAGTGGAAGAGAATCAGGTCAGGGAATACGTGAGCAAACTGGAAATTTGATCCATAGGTTTTGGTTGGATGCACTTTCCAGTGCTGAGGGAAATAGCAGATGTGATTACTGGGTCACTGTCTAAATCTTTTCCCATGCCAACTGGGAGAAGTATCCAAAGACTGGAGAAAAGTAAACATCACTCCTATCTTCAAGAAGAGCAAGATGGAGGACCCAGGAAACTACAAGCCAGTCAGCCTCACCTCAATCTCTGGGAAGGTGATAGAACATCAAATCTTGGAAACCAGTTCCAGGCATAGGAAGGTGAAGAAAAATATCAGTAGTAGTCAGCATGGATTCACTAGGAAGAAATTATGCCTGATAAATCTGGTAAATTTCCCTAATGAAATCATCAGCCTAATAAATGAAGGCCCAGCAATATGTCCTTCTGGAGCCCCTAAGTGGGGTGCTGGGGCATCTTTCATATGAGAGAAAGCTGAGTCTGCTCAGTGTGGAGGAGAGGAGGCTCAGGAGAATCTTATCAGTGTCTACATATATCTGCAGAAAGGTTAAAAGAGGATGAAGCCAGACTCATTGCACTTCTTTCCAGTACCAGGACAAGAAGTAATGGAAACACCGGAAAAGAAGAATTTCAAACTAAATATCAGGAAGCATTTTTTACTTTTAACTACTTGAGCAGGTAGTTTCAAACAGAAGATTTTATTGGTACATTAACCATTTTGTCATTTGGTGATACTCTGCTGGAAACAATAAAATTTTCTCTAAGTACTCACAAGTAAAGAAACAAGATTGTCTTCTTTGCTTTCTCCTCTTTGTTTCTTGACCATCGTTCATTCTAACAAGTTTAAGGGTATCTTGTCAATATGAAGAGAGTGCTGATCTCATCCTCTGCTTATTTGAAAGAGCATTACTGTACTGGTATGTCTGGCTCTTACAAGGGAATTGCAATACTATTCTGCTGAGAATATGAACCATATTAGAAACAATTATTATTATTAGTTTTAATTAGATGACAGTATCTCAGGAAATACAAATGCATTCTGAAGAAGAAAACAAACACATTCTGCAGAGGTAAACAAACACATGAAGAAAAAAAAAGCAACACAACCATCAGCATTAACAACAAATCTACACAAATACAATTCGTCAGCAGAAACATAATGCTTAGAAAACTTCATAATCCTTCAAACAGCCACTACCACCTTCAGTATTTGCCTGCCCAAAGTAACATCTCAACATAAATGGTTTTACTGTTTGCATTCAGAATAGAGGACACTATTAAAATAATACTTCCAGTGATATTTTCATCTGCCCAGAGTCCAGAAATGTTTTCACAGAGGAACAGAAGCAGGTCTGATGTTTCTGTAAGACAAGTTTCCTTCTTCCAGTCAGTACCTTCATCATCATTCTATTTAAAAAAATCATGCACCTTTCAAATGCTAACGTCACCTTTTCATCCTTGCCTTGCCTTGCCTTGCCTTGCCTTGCCTTGCCTTGCCTTGCCTTGCCTTGCCTTGCCTTGCCTTGCCTTCCCTTCCCTTCCCTTCCCTTCCCTTCCCTTCCCTTCCCTTCCCTTCCCTTCCCTTCCCTTCCCTTCCCTTCCCTTCCCTTCCCTTCCCTTCCCTTCCCTTCCCTTCCCTTCCCTTCCCTTCCCTTCCCTTCCCTTCCCTTCCCTTCCCTTCCCTTCCCTTCCCTTATTCCTTCCCTTTCTTTTCCACATTCCTTCTTTCATCACTGATATTGATGCATTTTGCAGAGGGATATATATATTGTTTTCAAGGGTTATATATATATATATATATATAAAAAGCGATAAAAAATGTAATGTTTAATGAAGAATATATTTCAAATCTGCAAAATGACTTGAGTGGTTATGGATAAAATCACTTTTTACAACAGACTTGCTCAGAAAGCCCTTAAAGTTTACAGACATGTAACACAGATACTCTCCTTACGTTGGCTCTAAGACAGAACAGATCTGTATATATGGTAATGATTTGCTGGAGGACTTCATATGCAGTTCAAAACTAACTAAGCTGGAACACCAGATAGCTGCCATAAAACATTTTTTTTGGATTCATGCCAGGAAATTCAATTAATCAAAAGTTGCTATGGATTTGTTGGTTTCACTTAGTTCAGAGTACAATGTAAACGTGTTCATAAGTTCCAAAACTTTTTACAGCAACACTGTTTGTGCTTCTGTATAGCTTCAGATGATTTTGAAAATGACTCTGAAAACTCAGTTTGACTGTTCCATTGTTAGACTCTTCCCTATAAGATTCTGAACTGTGTGAACTCCTGACCTCAACAGCTAGAACAGGCTAGGAACAATTCCAAAGAAGCAAAATGATTATTATTTTGGAAGACAAAGGTACATTAAATGTTTAAATCTAAATGTAGTCTATCTTACCTTAGTAAAATTTCTTGACTTTTGCAAAGTGGAATAATGGGATTCCTCCAAAATGTATAAATGCATCCCCAAATAGTTGTGTGGTACATAGTTAGGAGGATGGAAATGAGAAATAGGAGTGATTTGTACTATTAAACATGTATTTTTTTGAATTAAATGCTTGAAACCCTACACTGGAATGGAGAGAAGATCTAAGAATTTCTGAAGATGGCATCCTAATTCATGTGTGTTAGTCTTCTAATATCACAAGGACACAGAGGTGCCAACGTTTCTCTCTCTATCAGCTACTTTCACTAACAGAAAGGATGAACCAGTAACTCAGAGAAGCTGTGGGTGGTTCAGAAAGCAATGATAAATTCCAAACTTTGCAATGAAAAATAAATAAATATTCACATATTTTGTCTCCTGTCTTTATCTTAGGTATGTGTATCACATTTCCTTAAATTTAATGAGAAGGATGACTTGTTTAGAAAATAAACTTGCCCCACATGATGGGTTCTGATCAAGCAGGGGTAAAGATTAACTGTCTAGAGGAAAGAAGCACCATTAATTGTGTCTTCTACATTTTTGTCCCCACAGAGGTGCCTCTTTGTATGCTATTAACTCCAGAATCATGAGCAAAAACAGATGTACTTCTCGGCATCCCATACAGTAGATTGAAAAGGTCACTCAGCAGTTCTGGAGATATCTAGGTTGGCTTGTATTACTACTCGTTATAACATAAATATTTAATGCAAGTTGCATTTTATGTTCATTCACTGTCCACCTGAGAGAAGCTGGTGGAAGAGAGAATACTGCTCACTTCAAAGGGATCCCAGGACTCCTCTCATTATTTTTGGTACTGCCTTAATGCCTAGTGGCTAATAAAAGCAAGCTAACACCCTTCAACCCACTGAGCATGAAGCAGTGTCCACTGGTCCTAGCAACCTTTTTCAAATTTATATTGTACATGTTATCCACGCTTCTTGGTTATTACAAGCTCTCAGCTCCCATCAACAACAGTAATTGCAACCTTTTTCTGTAAAGTCCATTGCACTGGCACATTTCAGCCCTGCTCCAGAAAGAAGGCCACTCCAAATACTGTATGTATTCCTGTGGTTTATGAATCAACTTTATGATTTTAATTTTGAAACTGTTATTAAAGAGACAGATTGCATTTAATAACAATTTTAGTATTGCCTGCTGCTCTAACCAGCAAGCAATAAAGCAAACTAAAATTAAAACAGGAATCTGCTGCTAGGAGGCAAGCACATACAGAAAGTGGTGGATTGTTTTTCTAACCTCAATAAAATATCAGCAAGCATAGTATTTCTGTCACTGTGCTGCTTATTCTTATGGCTGCAAAACAAGCTGCATGTCCTGGGAGCCATTTTTCCAATTAAAAACAAAACCCCCTTTCTCTGACTGTGTCCAACACTTAGCCTTATCATACAGACTGACTGTAAAAATGTTGTATCCCGAGTTCCGTGCTTTGCCAAATTTTTCTTTGTACTTTTTACATGTGAGTTTTTTTTCCTCAGTCCTCAGCAGAAATACAGAATTTACCACAGTGGAACGAATTTCTTAGTGATTATGGCTATACATGGTGACTCCCTGTCAGTCACGTAGCTTCTGAATTAGTAATTCTGAACTGGTCATAACTCTGCACTTAACAATTTAACAAAAAAGATTTTTCCAAGAACATTTTATTGTCAAAAATCATTCCACTACTCAAGTCTTATGCAAGTACTAATTTCCTGGTACATTAGAGTGAAACTCATAATAATATTTACCTTTATGAGGCAAAATATTTAATAATCATCAGGAGACAAGGTTCATATGGAATTTACTGAAAGTTAGTAGTTCTCCTGTATCAGAAGGCTGAGAAGAAATCTCTTACGGGATCAGACTCTCCGAGGTCTGAGGAGATAGAGGAGTCACTGTCCCTAGAGATATTCAAAAGGGTAGATGTGACACAGAGACATATGGGTTAATAGTACAGTGGTGATGGGCTAATGGTTGGATTAAGTGATGTTAGTGGTCTTTCCAACCTTAATGATTCTATGTTACTACAAAATTTCTATCAGGCCAGTAGTAAGAGCTATGGGATCCTATTCAATATGATCTCATATTTGTTTTCACACTGAAGTGGTCAATGGACAAGCAACAGTTTGTTTCTGGCCTAGGTTCATAATCCCTCAAGTAGTTCCCAGAAAGAATCATTCCCCAGATCAGTTGGCATGTTAACATATCATATGGAGTGAGAAAGTGCTTGGCAGCATAGATATAGACCATTCTATATTTATTAGTTGCTGTACCGGATAATGATCCTACTGTATTTAAATGGTTAAAAGATAATTTTTTCAGCACATAATATTTCACATGGTACTATCCTATTAAAGTCTCATTTCACACATTTTAGGAGTAGTGGAAATAATTTGTAATTACTGGAAAAAAAGAAATAAGTCTAAGTGCTTCATTAAGTAGCATCTAAAAGGTTTATTAAAGAAATGGGGTGCTTTGTTATTCTTAAATCCTTGTAGAAGAACACTGATCATCATTGCACTGTGGACAATGGTACTGAGCAATTAATGCGCTGCAAAAAGCAGTGGATTTTGCTCTGATTGCAGTCTTGGGTTTAAATGTTTCCTAGTGTTCAGTGCCACTTACAGCCATAGGAAATTTAAAATCTGTTGGGTGATGCTCGACCAGATTGTTGTAAATAGGACCAGAATTTTTAGGGTGAGACCTTGTCTTCACTTTTAAGCAGCTCTGAGGGTATTGTGAATTCTGCAACTTCAAAAGGATTTGGAGTAAGGGAAAACCAGTACATAAATGGTACACCTAAAATTCAGTAGAGAAAATGCACCTTTGTTAGTCAGACACATCAGCAAGACATGTCAGAATTTTGTAGTTTAGGCTAACTAGAATCTCCTCTATCCATTTGTAAACTCGCTGCCATACTTTATTTTGAAAGTAGATGATGTTTACTAACTGTTGCCAGAATAGACAATTCCTAAATTTGGGTTGCAGTATTACAGAACTATTCACGTAAAAAAGGGATGCTCTCTTAAAGCAAGATGTTAGTCTTCAATGCTCCTGTACTTGCATATATATTACTTGAAATTTCCCATTTTCTGCTTGCATATAATAAAATTTCAATTAGGAAAAAAAAAGAAAATGTTTCTGTTTGCATGCATACTTGAGTAATTAGTGGCAGTAGGAAGGGTATACGAGATAGTTTAATAGGGGTTTTAGCAAAATATTATTTTATCTCATCTTGTTTCTTTAAGTAAAAGCGAGTTATTACATGTGAATCTGTTGTGTACAATTTTCTTTATGAGTCAGGATTAAAATATGTAAATATTCTAGAGGGTTCTAGTCAAAAGTGAGTTAGTTAAATCCACTGAAATCCTCTCTACAATATGGCATAATAACACAGATTTGCTGTGCTGCTGTAGCTTGAAATAGAAATGCAGAAATGAAAGATATGTAAAATCTGGAAAGACAGTGTTTTCCTTGTTTAGCTATGGTTTTTGATAACAAGACATTTTTCCTGTTAATGTGGGAAAAGCTAGGGTGACTCCCATTTGCCCCCTTTGACATCCCTTTGTTCGGGGGCAGCATCTATGTGATTGTTCAATTCTCAGGGCAGAGGCAATTCCAAAAATTAACCACTAAAATCAATGAGAGTTATTTCAATTGACATTTGTGTCACTGTGTCAAATCCGATTTTAATGAGTGGCTGAGGCATTGCTGGGCCAGTGCTAAAATCAGTAGATTGTGGTGTGAGGCTGGCTTTGGCAATCTCTTGAAGAGTTAAGTCAAGTGGGGTCAGGAAGGCCTTTATCCACATGCTAAATTCAGCAGTTAGAGTCAGCATGTGAGCATTGAAATGTCTAGCAGAATAATATAGGTACAAATTAGATTTTCTGAAGATCCTTGAAATTAATTTTTTTATAATTTTTGCTTGTGTTTTCCAGCACATAATGAGTTTCTTACAAAAATAAATAAATAAATAAATAAATCCAAGGGAGGAGGAGAAAGCTATAATACGTAAATACCATGTCATCAAAACATCTTCAATAAAAAGTGTTTAATAAAGTTATGTTACTCTTAAACATAGCATCCAAGTAGTAGAGAAATTATCAGTGATACTATCTGTGCTAATCCTGATTGCTTAGTCACCCTTTCTTCCCTTTTCGTTCATCGCCAAGGTAGCTTTCAATGGAATCAACTATATGGCTATGGTATAACTGATATCTGACCGTGGGAGCTGAATAAGCGATACAGGGAATACTACAATTCTCAGCTACTCTCTGAGATTAATACGGTACTGAGCACTAATCTGCTCAGGTTGACAACAAGGGCTACATGATGACAATTTAGAAGAAACTGTTCTTTAGTCAGCACATTACAGTGACTTCTTGAGCCATGTGTGCACATAATCCTGCACAGTTTACAGGTTCCATTTGATATTTTCTTGTTTTATTTCCCTTCCCTTCCCTTCCCTTCCCTTCCCTTCCCTTCCCTTCCCTTCCCTTCCCTTCCCTTCCCTTCCCTTCCCTTCCCTTCCCTTCCCTTCCCTTCCCTTCCCTTCCCTTCCCTTCCCTTCCCTTCCCTTCCCTTCCCTTCCCTTCCCTTCCCTTCCCTTCCCTTCCCTTCCCTTCCCTTCCCTTCCCTTCCCTTCCCTTCCCTTCCCTTCCCTTCCCTTCCCTTCCCTTCCCTTTCTTTTCCATATTCCTTCTTCTTTCATCATTGATCATATCTACCTACGCCTATCTACCCTTTCCCCTTTCCCCTTTCCCCTTTCCCCTTTCCTTTTCTCTCAGTCTTCTGCAGACTGAACAGCCATAATTTCCACAGCTGCTTTTCTTACACTTCATTTTCGAATGCGTTCATCAGCTTTTTATTCGTACTCTTGAGAAACTTCTGGGAGTGAGGAGTCCCAAATTTAACACAGAATCATAGTGAATGGAAGGGACCCTGGAATTCATCAAGTCCAACCCCTGATAAAGCAGGTTCCCTACAGTGAGTTACATAAGAAAAGAGTCTAGGTGGGTTTTGGGAATCTACTACGTCTCCGGGCAGTCTGTTCCAGTGCTTTGTCACCTTCAAAGTAGGTAAGTTCTTTCTAAAGTTCTGATGTAACTTCCCGTGTTCCAGTTTGTGCCCAATGTTCCTTGTTCTGTCACCTCACACCATTAAAAAGAGCCTGGTCATTTGACTCCCACTCATTAGATGTTTATCAGCATTAATAAGATCTCCATTCAGTCTTTGCTAAACTGAACAGCCAAAGGCCTCTCAGCTTTTTCTCATAAGAAAGATGCTCTGTGCCCTCAGATATTTTTAAGTTTCTCCTCTGGACCCTCTCCTGCATATTCTTTCTTGAACTGTGGAGGCCAGAACTGGAGACAGAGTCCCAGATGTGGACACAGTACTCAAGAGCAGTCTCACCAGTGCCACATATGAGGCAAAAATCCCTTTTCTAGTCTTACTGACCACTGAATACCATTGACTTTCTTGGCTATCTGGACACACTGCTGGCTCATTTTCATTTAGCTGTCAGTCAGTGTCCCCATGTCATTTTCTGCCAGAAAGATCTCCAGCTGCTCTTCCCAAGCCTGCATAGCTATGGGGGGCTCTTGAGACCCAAGTACAAGACCTAATACTTCCCTTTGTTGAATGTCAGGTGTCTGAACTTGATCCATCAGTCTAGCCTATCCAGGTGCCTCTGCAAAGCCTTCCTACAATCGAGCAGTTTGACAGAGAAAGGAGGCATGCAACTTCTGAGAGTGATGGTTCTCTTTGGTTTCAAAGAACCCTAAGAAAAACTTTTTTTTTTGTTTTGTTTTTGTTTTGTACCTTAGAGTCTTAAAATTCTGTCACATTTCCTGGGTAGAACTCAAAAATAAATAATTAAATTAATTACTTAGAAAAATCCCCTGTTGGTCATCTGTTAAGGTACTGGATTGAACAAACCAAAAGAAGTTATACAAGAAGACAACATATCCTGTATGAAAAAATACTACACTACAAAAAAAAATCTGTAAAGCACTGATGTGAAGAGATTATAAAAAGTGACAAATAGAGTGTATCAGGGAGAGGACCAAAGGAATAATGACACCTGCTAGGAGAAATGCTGGATACCAACCTGAGATGATAACACAAATCATATTGCTCTGTTTGGAGCTATTTTTAGTCCTAATGTTAGATACATTACCGGTAACTATGAGTTGGAAGATTCTTAGTGATAAAAACAGCACACTGTCATTGCTACCATAAGGTTGCTAAGGCACCAGTTTCACTTAGCTCTGAGGAACCTGAGTGATCTTTGTCACCATGGCTTCCAAATCTCAAATAGATTATTCAAGGTTCCAAAGTCACTTTGAAGATACCACAATACTTTCAATTCTGGAGCATTCTGAATACGTATTTTTCACTGAGTATCTTCTTGACTGATGCAAACACTGCAGTAAACTGTCCCTCCGGCCCCTCCAACTGCTGGAAAATTTTCAGAACTATAAGAAGATGAGGAGCCTGTGAGAGCTGGTCAGTATTTAAACAACGCTTCTTCCAAGCTCAGGATTGGTGCACCCTTGTGAGTAAGAAATTGGGCAAGGGTTTCAGGAGACCCATGTGGATGAGCAAGGAGTTAATGCATAAAAAGTCCATGAAATCTGGAATAAAGGTCTGATGACTTGGGAAGTCAGGGACCCTCAGAGCCTGCAGGAATGTGATGAGGAAGATAAAAGTCAACCTAGAATTGGATCTAGCAAAGGAGATAAAATATATATATATATATTTTTAATTATGTCAACAGTAAAAGAAAAACTAAGGAAAATGTGGGTCCCTACTAAATGAGGGGGGTATTCTGGTGACAGGGGATGCTGAGAAGGTGAAGATGCTGAATGCCTTCTTTACTTTTGTCTTCACTGTGGGAACTCCCCCTTGGGACTCCTGGTCCAAGGGGATAAGTGAGAGGGTCTGGGGAATAGAAGGCTCCCCTTTGGTGAGAGAGGAGACGGTTCAAGAGCATCTAGCCATCATCAGTGTATGTAAATCCATGCTTCCCAATAGGATGCATCCATGTGTGCTGAGGGAGCTGGCAGAAATGATTGCTGAACCTCTCTCTCTATCAGCTTTGGGAAGTCCTGGAGAACAGGAGAGGCTCCTGAAGACTGGAGGATAACCAATGTCACTCCAATCTTACAAAAATGGAAATAAGAAGGATCTGGGTAGCTACATGCCAGTCAGCCTCACCTCCATCCCTGGAAAGGTGATGAAACAGTTTGTTCTGGATGCTATCTCCAGGAAGTTGGAAGAGAAGACAGTTATCAGGAGTAGTCAGCATGGGTTCACCAGGGGGAGATCGTGCTTGACCAACCCAGTAGCCTTCTATGATGTCATTGCTGGCTGGGTGGATGTGGGGAGAGCAGTGGATGTAGTCTACCTTGATTTCAGCAAAGCATTTGATGCTGTCTCCCACAGCATACTTACAACAAAGTTTAGAAAGTGTGGAGCAGGTGAGTGGACAGTGAGGTGGGTTGAAAACTGGCTGACTGGCAAAGATCAGATTGTCACAGTGTCCAGTTGGAGGCCTGTACTAGCACACTGTATCACATATTTTGTAAGAAGAATGTCACCCTTCATCAGGAAGAACTTGCTTTTCATTCAGAACAGGAATGTCTTGTAACAGTCATTTAGGTAGAAAGTCACCTCTATCTTGGCGCTTATTAAAACTCCACCTATCACATCTATCTATTCCCAATATATTTTTATATTAAAAAAGACCAAACACTTCAGACTAAACTTCATGGGTGTTCATCCTTAACGCAGTGAAGTCAAAGCTAGAGAGTCCTCAATACAAAGACTAGAATTAAAAAAACTTGCTATGCAAAAAATCTACTAAAAGCAAGCTAGTTTCATTTAATCAGGGCTCAGGTGTCTAACAAAGTTGTTAGGCCTTGTAATAAATAAGCCTATTAATTAAGAGATTATTCAATCTTGATGTTTAAAGGGAATCCATTAGTTCTTATGAATAATTACTTTGAAAGCAGGTTGTTTAGCAATGACATGAGGTCTTTGCCTATCTTTTTTCCCAACATCTCTTTAACAGTTGTTTCTCTCTACCTTGTTCCTCATAGACTTTATATTTTGGTGGAGATAAGACACTCTAGCTCAGTGACGAAGACTAGGGCACGGAGGAGTACAATGCTACACCAAACAGGAATGGGTTAGTTTATACAGCTTGAAGGGCCGTAGAGATAGGTAAGAAATTCCATCTCTCCATTCGTTAGTGGAAGGAGAAAACTAAAACACTTTCTGGAGCATAAGAATTATCCTGAATCTGCATCACTGCTGCTATGAGCTCTAGAGAAGACTCCGGGGTGCCCATGCTCTTATACTGACACCTGGTGGCAGTAGGAAGGAATTTAATAAAGATGGTTGACGTTTGGATTGTAAAATCAACCAGCTTCTGAATTAATTTGTATGTCCACACTGAAAATAATGTTTTATCAAATGCATTCTACCATCTACTCTTTCTGAAGGTTGTGTCAAATTCGTCTTAAAGCCATTTGGAGCAGAGCCCTGAGAATGGTGTCCCTGTTACACAACCAAACGTTGTAGGCTGGATTGCAGTTCTCACTGTACTTTGTATTGATCTGATCAAGGTGTGATGAATTGCAGTAGTACTTATCATAGACAGAATATCCCCAACATTGCATTTTTATGCTGCTGGTGTGCTTAGAAGTTTACAATGTCATGTTCATAGAACATCACTGGAATATTTTCTTTGCTTTCTGATGGTTCAGTTTCAAATCTTGGTTGTGGATTATATGTTGGAATATCTATTCTGTTTTTCCAACTTCTCTGCAATTAAATTTAAAACTAAGTCAGACTTCTGGGACTGATGGGTTTCTTTGCACTGGGAAAGCAGCAATATTCTACAGATAGTTTAAGTCACATACTTACACTGGATCTGGAAGAAATCTAACTGTTACCTAATTGTAACTAATTGTTACCTAATCCAGAGCAGAGAAGTTTTGAACTACAGGATCATCTGAAGACTAAGACTGTTCAGATTTGGAGTTTGATATATAGACAATTTCTTCTATTCTATGTGAAAATACAAATAGAAAGTCAAAATACCACATATTGCAAATGTTGGCCACACACACAGACCTCTCCTGCAACCTTGTTGCTAGTCTTCATCAGTAACAGTTTAAACTACTCATAACTGCATAAAGCCAGCAATCTGAGTCACTGCTCCATCTGGACCATCCTTGTGGAAATGTCAGTGGCAGATGCTGCTAGTTAAATAGGATTCAAGTGAAAAGAGTCAGAACAAGATATCAAAATACTCAAAAGAGAATTCATCTGGCTCCTACTCTCCTTAGAATGCTATACTTTGGAGTTAACCCACAATATAGTTTTACTTATCTGTCCCATGGGAAACACAAATCTTTTATCAATCATGATAGGAAAAAATGTTTGATGTTTATAGGCCTTTGGATCCTTACTGGTTCATACTCAGGGTTCAAATCATTGTAAAGCAAATATAAAACACAACTGGCAGGAATGACATAACCACCTACAGCATTTGGAAAGGGACTCCTAAATAGCTCTTTATTTGGATAGAGTCACTGCAAAACACTGACTTGTGAACAAAGCTGTTAGAGAATGTAGCCTCTGGGGATATGGCACTGGATGGTCATTAGACGTCCCCCATATCTGTTTGGTACTGAACTCTCTATGAAGCAACTCCTATGAGTTTCCTTTAACAGTGCTGGGAAATTGTATGTTTTTCTTCTGTGCCTGGGAAGATGTATATAATTTTTTTCTTTTTAAGTCTGGTCTGAGACAAGACGAGCTTGACTTGAAATCCTTAAATATCTTAATTTGAATTAATATTGAATGGAAAAAAGAGTAAAATATTCTGATACAGTTAATTCTCTTTCTCATTTCCAACACAAGAACATATTCTCTTTGCATGGAATTTGTTTTAGAGTAGGATTTAGGCACCATTCAGAGGAAAGAACGTGATAACCCTGTCCTTTCTTGTGAATCCAGCAGGAACGAACATCCTCCTGGAAGAAAGAAAATAATTTGAACTTGCAAACCAGGCAAATATGGTAATACTGACTTAGAAGGAAAAAGAGGATATGTGCCTCATTACTGATTGTCCTTCAGTCTCCTTATGAGTCTAACTTGATGACATAGTGATCCTGAAAATCTACTTCCATGTTTGTTTATTTTTAATTATACTTTTCCATAACATTTTAAACAGCTTTTTCAATGCATCCCAGCAAGAAATATTTCATATCTGGGACTCACATTCAGAATATAAGTCAGGAAATACACAAAATAGAAGATTTTAAATTCATTTATACATCCTCTGGCTTAGGACTTCAGCTGGAGGCTAGGAAGCACAAAATCTACTGAGATTCTTCTAATTTGTCAGAACAAGGCCTTTATCTGCAGGGGAACAGCAAGTGGAATCCAGATACCTTACCCCAGTAGGCTTGCCATACACCAGTGCAAAAAAATCTCACTCTTTCCTTCCCACACATTAAATACTGAACTAGTCTAGCTCTATATTCTCTTTTATCTAAACCTATATTTGTTCAGAGATGCAGACATGAACTAGGATGCTTCTGAGAAAAATGTTAAGGACCTTCACATTTCCACCAGCAAGAAGAAATGTATATATTTAATCAGACTTGTAAATGTTACTGTCAGCCACCTTCTGAATGCACAGTACTAGTTGTAACATTCAAGTCTATAGGCAGAGGTACACACTGCTGTTAAACAATTTTAATTGGCTTCCCCATTGCTGACAGTGGTAGCTGGATCACCAGGTTCTCTCTCTTCACACATATGCCTGAAGAGATTGAAATTTCTTTGAAGTACAGAGGCTTTTTGTAGAATACGTCTAACAACCACACAGATTCTGGAGTTATATTGTTATGGATCTTCAAGCAAACTACAAGCACTCGGATGAGATATGCTCTATACACAGGAAGTGTGAATCACTGTAAAACTGGGAGTCAAGCACTACATGATCCTGAAGAGGTTATTTAAAATCTCTATGTTGCTTTCCTCCCCAGAATTGTCTTTCTGCTTATGAAGATATTTCTTTTAAAAGTGTTAGCAACTTATCTAGAAAATACTTTACATTCCTCAAATTCAATGAAATTTCTTTCACCTCTACATACCTAAAGGCTCTGTATATCTATTTTTTCATCTTCTGTGCTAACTGTGGCTTTTGTTAAAGCTGTGCACTTAACACTATAGACACTCTTCAGAAAAAAATATTTAAAGAAAGTGGAATTAATAAGACACTTGTAGGAATTCGTTACTTTTTCAACTGTACAGGACTTGTGATGCAGAGCAATAGGATGTGATATTCCCTTGATATGATTCTATGCTTTTATCTACTTACAGTGCTTCAAGTTCAAGCCCTCCGGAAAACACATACTTCTCTGGTTATTTATATTATGATGAATGTAACAAGGGTCTTTTCTCTCCTAAATGGAGTTACACTTTCCTCTCACTAGTAGGAATTGCATATGCACATTAAGGAGCAAAAATCATGCTTGTAACATTAATACGGTCTCCTATAAATAGATTTTACTTGTAAAAAATCCCCAAAGTTTTGTACAGTCCCCATATTATTTAGCCAATAGTCATTACTGATAGAGCAGGCAGGAAACGTGGGCAAGTTTTAGTTATTTCTAATAGGATTTGACAAGGAGATTAGAGCTAATAATTTTACTCTTTCTTATGAAGTGCTCATTTTGAAGGAAGTACATGTAAACTCATTCCAGTAGGGCTGTAATTACTGTCCCTTTGCTTCTAGATGTGAAGAAAAATACTGTCCTGTAAATGATTGCATACTATAAAATGGCATTTACAAGTGCCAGTATGAAAGTACTGGAAAATATCATAAAAACTATGTTGTATGCCACAGCTTTTCAGAGCTTCCTGATCCAGACAAAGGAATTTCTTGCTTTCTTCTAAGTTATTTGTCAAACCTTTTCCTTAAGGAGGGTTAGAAATTCAGTAAGCTAGTATCTGGGAAGTGGGAAAGATTTATATTTTGAGTAGAAGAGAAATCCACAGATTCTAGTTAAATGCTATGTATTGAGGTGTGGGGAAGACCTTTATATCTATCTCCCTGCATGTCAAAACAAGTTTATTTTTTATCATTTAACAGAATGATCAAAGTAATGAGTTGTACCAGAATTCTAGGTTTCCCCTCTGTTCTGGAGGAAGAAGCAAGAAAATCACACTTGCAAACATACGTTTATGAGTGACACTTCTTTTCATTCATCAAAATACAACAGATAAGGGAGAAAAGATTTAGGATTCTGCCAGCTTTCCAGACTGCTGGATGAGAAGGATGCTTAGTAGAAAGGCAGAACTTTGAGTGAAGGAAAGTTCAGAAGAGTCCAAAGACTACAGTTTGGCCCATGACCACATGTGTCCTTAACACAACCTCATTGTACAGAAATTGAAGTCATGTTACAATCATCTCCCGTTCACTCACAGAATCACAGAATGCAACTCTGGATCAACCCTGCTCCAACAGGGACATCTGGAACAGGATGCCCAGCATCACAGCCAGGTGTTTTTGGAGATCTCCAAGGTGGGAAACTACACAACTTCTCTGGGCAACCAAATCCTCTGTTAATCAAACTCCAACCACACATACCTCACTATATTCCCTCAGCTGAAATATGTTTGTTTGTTAATTCTAAGTTTTAGTCATAAGGTATGAGATACTTGATAGCATGAAGCAGAATACATGAGGCAGAAAGGTAAGCTTCACAGACTCTTGAATTAAGGGTAACTGAGGACTTACAGCACAAAAATGAAAGTTAGGTAAAATTTATTTATGAAGATAATTTTGTGGATCCAACAACTACTGCTCAAAGTGGGACTTGCACCTCTAAGGGATGGGAAATAGAGGTCATGGAGGTGAACATAAATAAATACTTATCCAATTTTGTTTGATATGACCTTACAGAAAGGTTGAGAGAGTAGATATTTTCAAAGCCAGTACAAATTCCTTTATTGCCTTGACTGTGGTCCAGAGAGTTCTGCTTCAGTAACTGAAGACCAATCAGCTGTTAACTGAAAATTAATTCAAACAACCAGAGCCCTGACTGTTTACTGAAAGAGGTCAGAAGAAGTTTGAGCAGGACTGAGATGTTTTTTAGAGGCTTTTACTATCCATTTGACATACACTACACATAAGCTTAGATTCATCTTGGAAAATAGCAGGAGCCATGTCTCTCAACTCAAAGAAAGAACATTTTCCCAATAAAGCCTTGTGTATAAATATATATAAATATATATAAACATATATATATATTGTGTATAAATATATACATATATATATGTGTTGTATACATTTATAAACAAATATAAAATATAAAAATTACAAAAAGTCTGAAGAAAACCACCAATTCTTTTAGATTTTATCCATTTTCATTCATAACTGTGAGTGGCTTTTCAAATGCCATTTATAAAAAGACAGGATATTTGCAATGCTTTTTGAGTGAATTAAAATTTTGTTTTAATTGTTCTTACTCTGCAAATCTACAATTGTAGTTGACATTTCCAAATTTATGGCTGTTCATATGGTGACTTACTTATAGAATAGCCCTGTCATTTATGTGATATTTTGCTATAGTCTAGTTTGCTTAAGAGAGATTTGGCACCTGAAAGCTCATCAGATTTCATTTTATTTTTTTAATGAAATATTCCTATCAGTTTAAGAAAATATTCAATTTTTTTGAGTAATTGAGATTGAAGGGGAGTCTGGAGTTCATCTAGTCCAAGTACCTTCACAAAGCAGAGTCAGGTGGAGCAGGTTGCTCAAGGTTGAGTCCAGTTTAGAGCATCTCCAAGAATAGAATCTCCATAATTCTTCTAGGACACTGATTTCAGTGTTTGACCACCCCAAGAGTATAAAAGGTAGGTTTTCTTATGTTTCAAAGAAATGCCGTTTCTCAGCTTGTGCCTAATTGCACAAACTAATTGCCACTGCACACCATTGAGAAAGGTCTGGCTCTGTCTTTTTTACTATCCCCCATTAGATGTTTATACATGTGGATAAATTCCACTTGGACCTTTTCTTCCCCAGCTTAACCATCCCATATCTCTCAGCTTCTGAAGCTTCTCCTGCTCTATTTGAAGAACGACAAACAATGCCTACACAAAAGGAAAAACAAAGAACTCTTAAGTTTGACAGATCCTGTATGGAGTATTGTAACAGCTCTTGAAAGTACAAAGGTTGTTCTGAAAGTAATGCCTCCTATGTTATTATGTTGGCCGACTACATCAGAGGTGGGTGTTGGTGGCATAAAAATGGAGGTTGATCCTTCCCACCAAGATTCTGTTGCATTTTGTTGCTGTGTGACAGATGGCAGCAGAAGGGCAGTCTGACAAAATGACACTGGGCTTAGAAGTGTATATAAAGAAAAGGTGTATCGGTGAATTCCCCCATGAAAAAAAATGGCACCCATTGGGATTCATCAGTGCTTACTAAATATTTATGCCAACAAAACATTGGATATCAGCACACTGAGACAGTGGGTGTGTTTTAACATTGTCAAGAGCAACATGATAGACATGCACAATTCAGAGAGCTACATAGATTTTTATAAGCATGGCATAGAGTCTCATGTACATTACTGACAAAAAATTCATAGCTAGTGGTGGTGACAATGTTGAAAAGTAATCTTTTTTAGCTGAAAATTTTCTCCATATAATAGTTTTATTTTGCTGTTTATAGCTGTTGTTTTCATGGAAGCAAATAGGAGACATTATTTTTAGAGTGACCTAATGAAAGACAGAGATAAAGGAAAGTGGGTAAATATCACACAGTTTTATCAAAGATGTCAGGCTAACTTAATAACTGTGTATTTGAAGCATCGATATCTTAGAAAAGGAGATAGAATGGATTCTATACATATAACGAAAACAACAGCAAGACAAGTCAAATATTTAGTATGCTTTCACCACAGGAAATTACTGCTCAAGAAAAAGATGATGCAAATTAATAGAAGAGAAAGTCAACAAAGAACTGAAAAAGAAAAGAAAAAAGAAAAAGAATAATCTTTTAACAGCTTATATTAAATGAATGAACTACAATGGAGGAAGACTGCTACTTGTATTCTTGAGTGGTCAGACTGAGATTGGCTCAACTTAATTTACCAGTGTCTAAGAGATATGAGGATGGAAGAAAATTCATCAGAACTTTTGAATGGCAGAATTAGGAGGCACTATTTGTGTTAGGAAGAACTGAATCACGTAAAGAAAATTGGAGAAGATCATTGAAAAGTGGAATAATATTTCAGAACATGGGTGAAAAGGTCGTGAAATTTTGTGTAAAGAGAGGAGACACTTCTTGAGGGAAAAAAATTAAAAAAAAGTACTTGCAGTTAAACATTCGGGCCTGTCTCTGGCCTGGTTGCACCATAGAATTACAGAATGGCCTGGGTTGAAAAGGATCAAAAGGATTATCTCATTTCAAGCCTTCTGCCATGTTCAGGATCACCGACCACTAGACCAGGCTACCCAGAGCCACATCCAGCCTTGACTTGAGTGCCTCCATAGATGGGGCATCCGCAACTCTCAGAGAAACCTGTTCCAGTGCTTTACCACCCTCTGAGTGAAAAACTTCCTCCTAACACGTAACTTAAGTTTCCTCTGTCCTAGTTTAAAACCATTCCTCCTTGTCCCATCACTATCAACCCTTGTAAGCAGTCATTCCCCCTCCTGTTTATAGGCTCCCTTCAAGTATTGGAAGGCCACAATGAAGTCTTCCAGAGTCTTCTCCAAACTAAATACACCCAGTTCCCTCAACCTTTCCTCATAGGAGAGGTGCCCTCTGATTATTTTAGTGGCCCTCCTCTGGACCTGTTCCAAGAGTTCTGCATCTTTCTTGTGCTGGGGTCCCCAGGCCTAGATGCAGTACTCCAGATGGGGCCTCATAAGAGATGAGTAGAGGGGGACAATTGCCTCCTTCTCTCTCCTGGCCTCCCCATTTTTGATTCAGTCCAGGATATAGTTGTCCTTCACTGCTGCAAGTGTGCACTGATGGCTCATGTTCTGCTTTTCATATACCAAAACCCCCAAGTCCTTCTCCACAGGGCTGCTCTCCAGGTATTCTTCCCTTCATAGCCTGCAGGAAGGCACCAGCACTCATGGCACACTGATGCTGACTTGGATTATTGCCCTTAATTTTGTCCATTCTTAAGTTTACATCAGCTTAGTCAGTAAGTAGTATATTTTCATCTTTTTTCAAGTATCGATAGAAGTTAAGCATTCAAAAGTGTAAGAAACATTGTACCCTTGGTTTCCAAATGTTAACATCATAATTAAGATGCATCTGAAATAATAGTTAGTTTTATCCCCTTTCAACTCCTTTTCTGAAATTACAAAGGTTAAAGATTCATTTGAAAATTAATCTTGAGTTGATCGATGCCCACAGCTTAACAGTTGTGACTAGAATTAAAAGTAGAATATCACAAAACTCAGAAAAAGAATGGCAAGAATCTGTCACATAACATGTTTTACCTGTTTAATCTACCGCTCACATCCAGTGGGGATCAGACTTACAACTGAAGTGTGAATAGACAACAAGGCATGAGACTAAACCCATGTCTGTTAACATCAGGATCTTGTTTGAATCGTATAATCATAGAATGATTAGAGCTGGAAGCAACCTTTAAGACCACCTAGTTTCAACCCTCCTTCTATCAACCTCCCACTAGACCAGGTTGCTCACAGCCCCATCCAGCCTGGGTTTAAACACCTCCAGAGAGGGAACATTCACAGCCTCTCTGGAGAACAAGAGTTTTCCTGTAAGAACACTTCAGGTATTGGAAGGCCACTATGTGGTCTCCTTGGCGTCTTATCTTCTACAGGCTGAAGAGCCCTAGCTCTCTCAGCCTGTACCCAGCTCTCTGATGGTCTTCATGGCCCTCCTCTGGATATGCTCCAACAACTCCTTGACCTTCTTGTGCTGGGGGCTCCAGAACTGGACATAATATTCCAGGGAGGTCTCACATGAACAGAGTAGAGGGGCAGAATTGCCTTCCTTGACTTGCTGGTCACACTTGTCTTGATGCAAACCAGGATACAGTTGGCCTTCTGGGCTGCAGGTGCAAGCTGCCAGCTCATGTTGAATCTTTCATCAAATGGCACTCCAAAATCCTTCTCCTTAGGGCTGTTCTCAAGCCATTCTCCACCCAATCTATATCCATGCTTGGGATTGCCCTGACCCAAGTGCAGAACCTTGCACTTGGCCTCGTGGAACTTCATGAGGTTGGCATGGGCCCAGCTCCCAAGCTCGTCCAGGTTTGAGATCTATACTTTTGGATATGCAACTAAACTCACTCTCTGAATAAAAATGTGATAAAAATTTTAATTACTATTCAGGTAGACCAAATACTAGACAAGCTAGCATTTTTAACTTCTGAAGGCAGCATAAGAAAAAATTTGCAAAATTTTCTGTTTTTCATTCCAGACAAAAATGAGAGAGGTCAAATATAAAAGATTTAAATCACTCTGAGACTTCAGCCAGTTTTCAGCAACATCTCAGCCAATTTTTATACTCAAGGTATTTTAATAAGATTTTTCAGAGATACACATCTCACAGAAACTTTTGAGGTGTATCTTGCTTTTCCTTGGTTAAAAATTCATTCCTGTTTTCACTGGGGATCTGAATACATGCTGATTATAAAGTTTGCTAAGACTACAAGCAAAGGTGTGCATCAGTGAAAATTATATACAAGTTTGAATACACATCCTTTAAAACCTGCTTTGCATATGCCAAACTCATTTCACCTCTGAAGAATCACTGGATTTTAATCAAACTTTACTCATCCTCAATCCTCAGCTGGATTTGAGCCATAAAACTAAGCTGCAAGGCTGTATATCTTGCATCAAACCCCAAGGCAAATTCAGTCCAAAGCATTCTCTCTTGTCAAAGTACGCAATTTTTTAATGGGATCAGGAAATAGCATGACAATCTTTATCACAAACCAAATGCTGCCCAACAGAAGACTGTATAATGCAACCCCATGCTGTACTCGCTAATTTAACCTTTGTATTACTCTGTGTGAGGATCCTTTTTTTTTTTCTTATTCTCCTCTCCCTCTCCCTCTCCTCTCCCTCTCCTCTCCCTCTCCCTCTCCTCTCCCTCTCCTCTCCCTCTCCTCTCCCTCTCCTCTCCCTCTCCTCTCCTCTCCCTCTCCTCTCCTCTCCCTCTCCTCTCACTCTCCTCTCCTCTCCTCTCCTCTCCTCTCCTCTCCTCTCCTCTCCTCTCCTCTCCTCTCCTCTCCTCTCCTCTCCTCTCCTCTCCTCTCCTCTCCTCTCCTCTCCTCTCCTCTCCTCTCCTCTCCTCTCCTCTCCTCTCCTCTCCTCTCCTCTCCTCTCCTCTCCTCTCCTCTCCTCTCCTCTCCTCTCCTCTCCTCTCCTCTCCTCTCCTCTCCTCTCCTCTCCTCTCCTCTCCTCTCCTCTCCTCTCCTCTTTATCCTTCATTTGTACCTCTCTATCAGGTCAAGAGCCAGAGAAGACAAATAAATCAACTTAGTCCTGAAAAGGTCAACTTTATATATATTTTCTTTACCTTATGCTGAACATTCAAGATATTTAAACAGCAGCACCTAATTCTGCTGGAGATTTTAGTGCAAGGAAATGAACAATATGAATTTGTTCTCATGACAAGGATATCAATGAGAACAGAACATAGTACAAGTACACTGAAGAGCCATTAGAATTTTAATTCTCTATTTTCATGGTCTACTTAAAGTTTCTAGTTGTGGGTGCAGTATTTTATATCACAAAATCTTTTTAATTAGCTTTAGAATATAAATCCTCAATTTTAGATTTTATTCAAATTCTGAAAGAATTCCTGCCTCTTGGTTATAATTTCAATTACCTGCATTTCCACCAGTTGATTTGTACTTATTGCTATCAAGTTCTTTGCTTTTCTGTTCATTACATGTAATTGCTACATTCATTTCTTCTCTTACCATTATGTTTTATAGTCTGATTTTCTAAGGTAAAAGAGCTTTTGTGAACATTCTGCAATTGTGTTCTTGAAAAGACTGTTTTGTGAAAAAAAAAAAAATAATAAAGTTAAAATTAAACCCATTGGTCAGTGTGAAATTAATTTGACAAAGGCATAAAGATTTCAGTGTTTCTAGATTTCCTTAATTGTTATGAAAAATGAAACCATATTGAAGTGATCTTATTCGGACATAATTACGAGAAAAGAAAACCTGCTTTTCAAGTTCATTTCAAGTTCATCTTCTTAGACACTAGAAATCTCCTTTAGCAAATATCTATTCTGAATGTCCTGGTTGAAAATTTCAATCAGAAATCACACTGTATTTGATTAAATAAGGCATTGCAACAGGCTGTGCAGTGATGCCCCGTCCCTAAAGACTTTCAAGGCAAGGCTGAATCGGGTCCTGGGCAACCTGACCCAGCTGTAGTGTCCCTGTTCATTACAGGGGAGTTGGAATAAATGACCTTCAGTGGTCCCTTCCAATTCTAAGGATTCTGTGATTCTATGATTCTATGAAACTCCTCTTAATTAGGCCAACAGCTTTTAGATGAAAAAATCTTCCTTTAGAGATGAACAAACTTACATGTTTACAAGTAGTGTACAAAAAGGATATTTCAATAACTCTTCCTCTTTTTAGGGAAAAATGTTTTATTCTGTCTAACTCTATCCCATATTATACCATGACAACTACCTCTGTAGAATTGGATTTACTGTTCATCTTCTAATACACTCTACCAGAAACTTTACTGTCACTGTATATAAATATATTAAAATGGAATGGACTATATATCTTTCTTTTTATTGTGTAACTGTACCTTACAAATACTAAACTTCAAAGCACTCCTTTCTCTATCATGATTAACCAGACAGGAATTCTGTTTTTTGGAGGTGTTTGTACACATTAAAAATTACAAAGGCTAAAACCCGGCAGGCAACCTTAATTCAGTCTGATATATACCCTCTCCATCATTGGTCACAAGCATGGGTTGGGCTAGACAATCTCAGTGGTCTTTCCAACCTTAATGATTCTATGATTCTAACCTTCCATCTTCTGCAGATCTTAATGGTATGCATCTCTTCAATATAGTTCCATTTAATTCCATTCAGTTTATGTAGTAGATACAGAAAGAAATACAATGAAATTGCTAGACTCTTCAATTCTAATAAACAAAGTAAAAGAATTAAGCTAAGTTGTTCTGTAGACTTTTCTGCAAATGCTCATCTGAACCTAAATTAATTGTTACTGTCAACTTAATGTATTCTGCATTGAGGGATTTAATACATTCACATAGTGGAACAAGAGAAAGTGGATCTCGAAGACAGGAAATTCATTCTGTTAAGCAAAGATACATCACTGTTTTACCTTATGTTGATCAAGTCTGCCATTTGAAAACAAGAAAAAACTTCCTGAACCACCATATTCAGTTTATCTACTCTTAACTTGGAAAACTGCATCACGTGTACCTGACATCAGTGATAGTTAAACCACTGATCTCAGTGGATTAATTCTAGATTCAGAAAGACAGGGAGAAATGAAGTGGGAAAAACTGTTATTTATTACTGCAAAATCATTTGAAAAATATAACCAAGAAATGTAAATGGGAACTTTATGAACGCATAAGAAAATGAAGAGGTGAATCGGTAAGAAATGTTGAATTTATTTTTATATTACTGTTCCTAGTAATACAAAAAGATGGAAGTGAAATAGTGAAAAATGAGACACGAATTCTTCCTCAATCATTATTAAAATTAAAGTAGACTCAAAGTAAGCTTTAGAATTATCATAGTGAAAATTACTTCTTTTGATAAGTATAATTATGAACCTATCCCTGTACTCAAAAAATAAACAAATGCACCATGAAGAGAATATATAACAAGAGAGTTGGTAAACAGAAAATAAGATTTTGTTGAAGAATTTCATCAGAATAGTTTACTTGACCATATAAACAAAATGCAGGTACTGCCTTACTTGGAATCTGATAGTGGTCTTTGCTCAGTAGGATTTGAACATAGGTTGTTCAAACTGCTTTACTCTCATCCTTTACAAAGATGACTATCTGTAGGATGCTTATCTGTTAGCAACTTGTCTCCATGGATAAAATGATTTTTCTTTATGGTACTCCTTGTCACAGAAAGTCATGTTCTATCTCTGAAACAAGAGACTGCAGCTCCTAACATTATCTGGATTTATACCTATTAGCTGAATAGTATGCTTGAAATATCTTTCAGAAACTTTCATTGTTTTCAGTTGTTGATTTGTCATTATTTAAGAGGCTACATACTTATAAACTTAGATAGACCATTAATGTGATCTGAGTAGACACCCTTAGATATGCAAGTTCCTTGTTCTGTCAACATTCACAGAATCACACTGATTTGTAGGGGTTGGAAGGGCCCTCTAGAGATCATCTAGTCCAATCGCCCTGCCAAAACAGGTTCCCTAGACCAGGTTGCACAGGTAGGCATCCAGGCTAGTCTTGAATGTCTCCAGAGAAGGAGACTCCTCCACCTTTCCTATGATACATGCAAATAAAAGTACTCTTTTTTAGGGATAAGGAATTGATACAGAGAAAACTGTACTGAAAGATCTGGATGCATAAAGTTGATGAACCCTGATGGACTTGGGCACTGAGGATTCCTAGCAACTCCTGCAGTATGATACAGAAAGGAAGCAGTAAGGGAGATATACAGAGAGTACAAAGAATGCTTTGAGATGAGTATCTTGATCTTTCATCTGCAAAACCTCACTAATTTTCATTATTTAGACTGAACTACAAATTACTTAAGTACGTTTTCTCAAAACGAACATGCTGGATTGAAATAACGTCTTCCAACTTTTGTAAATAATCTACCAGATCAGAAAACAACCTACTAAGGTATAAACACAGATCCTTCATTCCTTTCTACAGTGTGTTCTATTGTTAGGAGGAGCTAAGGAGTCACAATATGATATCATTGTGGCAAAACATGTTTTGGTAACTCTTGACTTTTGCAAGAAAGTTCAATTTCTGTGTGTCTGGAGGTTGTGAAAAAGGAAGAGCCTTAGCCATCCCACCTTGAAGGGACATGCATAAGTGTCTTTAAACTGTTCTCCTTGTATCTGCCTCACTGAAATCTTTTCCCAAGCCTACACTCAACTTCCTCTTCTTCTTACTTGTACCCGCCAGCCTCAAGCAAAATATGTAATTGAATGTAATCAGACCCATTGTGAGCTGTGTAGCTTCCCCAAAACCTGAGTTAAGCACAATTCATTGCAAAACTAGGCCTTTTATGATTGCAGGACAATTTTTTTAAATTTCAAGACCCTGACTCCCTACTGCATTACTCAGCAATACGGCTGTCAAATGGCAAGAATACATCTGAGAGTAATTCCCAAGTTGTTGTATTACCTCCATAAAACATGTCTTAACAGCTAAGTCCCTAATGGTTCCATGCACTATGTGCTAGAAAGTGGAATCATTGAGAGTCAGCAGGTCAGCATTAATCATTTCCTTACCGACAACATTATGAAGTGATACCACTGATATTAGTTAAATGGCTAACAGAAATAACTGATGTAACTGAGAAAGCACCCCAGAATTACACTGGGTACTTTAATAGAACTGTCGAACTTTTTATCTGATTCTTTGCTGCCTGGTACCTTCATGAGACATTTACATATGAGCATAGGGGTTGTAAACACTCATAAAATCTGATCTCTCCATTCATAGAGGGGTAGTATTTTACATCAGTAGCTGCAGTAGAAAAAGCTGCAGATTCAGATATTATAAGCTTACACAATCCTTTGCTTTTACCTACATGATAATTGGAAGTACAGAGCAGAACAATTCATGTTTAATCATATCAGAGCCACCGTAGCTCTCTAGTGATTTAACTCCTCTTTTATAAGCAACGAGTGTTGAACATATGCTAAAACTGCAACATCACTGATGCCATTCTTGTCTCCTCTGTTATTAAAAAGTCTCTTTATGAGCACTGCTCTACAATATAAAGACTCAGACTCTCAAGACCCATGCTGGGCTATTCTACTACCTGTTTATTACATGTAATTAGAGAATGCAAGACTTATTTGAAAGTCCTGAAATACCTTGAAAAGCACAAATACATTACTTCTCTGCTTCTAAGCACATAGGCAGTGAGCTCTGTAATTTTCGTGATTGTCTTAGATATTTTTGATGTTGTTTCTCTTTTTTTCTACATTAAATGAACATGATTCTTGGAATGAATTAAGAAATGTTGTCTTTCTACTTAAGCTTTTAATTCTTTTATGCGGTAGAAATCTAGCAGGAAACAAACAAACAAACAAAACAATTTGTGGGAATAAGTGTATAAAAGCAGGAATAAAATTGAATATTTTATTTTGTTCAGGGCAAACACAATGACAAGTGAACAAGTACGGAAGAGAACATGGTGATTTAGGAAAGCAGGCAGGGATTCAAAGAAAGTTCTTTTATTATTATTTTAGAGCATTTAGAAGTAAGATTAAACATTTGCAAGGGCTCTGGAAAGATTTTAATGAAACAGGTTTATATATTCTGATATGACAGTGTGGATTGAAAGCTGGATACAGTTATAATTCCAACAAAGTTATAACATGTTTATGTTTTCATAATACTGTAAAGGATGAATGAAAGTCAGTCTTTTGTTTCACAGCCTGATGAGAAAGTGAATACTTTCATTGGAATCCTATGGAGATATGTGATACATCTAATGGAAGGATACATCCAATGAGGCTTAGTCTGTAGGAGCAGTACCTATATAATGATACATCATGTAGACAGTAAAATGCAGTAAAACAAGGAGGGTTGAATGTCATAGGAGAAAATCTAGTAGCTGCTTACTTGTAAAACGATACATTATTTTAGGCACTGAAAAATCAGATAAGGAATTTAATCAATGTCATTCTTAAATGAGGCCAGTTCACAACATTATTGTTTCTAATGAGTGTGGAGAATTCATACACAGACATGAGTTTTTGGTACAGTTCCTTACTTTCCTGTGTAAGCACTCACATACTAAATGAAGATCTCTGTTCTCAGTCATCAGTTGTTTTTGATTTCTTTCTGGTTGGTAGCAATCAGTGACTCATAGTGCCATGAGATAGATATCAGAGATGGTCTTTTCAGAAACTAGCAGTGCAACAACATGCCCAAAGCTATACATCAGGACAGCAGGACTGTCAGAAAACCAAGATAGCAGGAACATATGAGATTCAAAGAAACTTTAATAAGGACATAGACCCTTTACCCAAGTGATACACAAGACATTACTCCAAGAGCAGGACATGTACAAATGCTGTACTTCATTAACACTCTTTTAGATACAGAAAATAAAGGCCATCACCACTACCAGAGCTAAAGGCCATCACCACTACCAGAGCTTTGCAGTAGATACAAACTCTTCTGTTGTTTTAATCTCCAGAACGTCTAGCTCACATATGAATATACGAGCCATACGTGACAAATATGGAAGGTGAATTCCCACTTGGAGGTCAGTATTAAATGATACCTTTACTATAAAGTGATACTTCTATTATCAAATTTCTGATGCCCAGATCAGATTATTGCTTGGGTGTAATTGGTTAAAAAAAAAAAAGTAACATAATTAATTTTCTGTTCTCCTCTTTCCAAGCCTTTGGAGGAAGGATGAGTTAGGATTAGGGTTAGGATTAGGGTCATGGTTAAGATTAGAAGGAGGAATTTCAACTTCAAAGATCATAATATATGAAGGTCATATTATATACCATCAGAACATAAACCCAAGCTTATTTCTTGCCAACCTCCATCCAGATATGGTTCTGTTTTCTGCTCATTACCACATTATCCAAGGACTGAGTGAGTAAATCATCTCATCTAAAAAGTTTTCTTATGTCCAAAAGCTTTCTTATTTTCTCAGTTCTCATTGCTTGCTACCTATAACTCTGATTTTTTATCATGAGTGAGGATCATGCTTCAGATTAATGCAAGCACCCTCTGACACTGAGTATTTTTCTAGGGTTATAGCTAATGGTGTATAAAAAGCAAAATGGAATGACCACAACATGCATGACCCCCTCATGACAGTAAGATTATATTATTTCCAGGAGATTCATTTTCTATATTATGAACTTGCTAGCTGGGGATTCTATTAAAATAGAAGAAGAGAGAAAATACTGTAAAGCTGAACAAAAACACAAAACACAGATTATAAATTCTTGTTCCATTTAGTGAAAATGTGTTTGGAGACTACCAAAAACTTAGTTGAGGAAGTCAGCCTTCGTAGACTTCTTATTCCTCACCAAAAAACCTTTTCATGTTGCTCTCAAGACTGACAATGTGTCTCTTTTTCTGGTCTTAGTTCTTAGAAAATGTTTTAAATTATGAAGGTATTTAATTTGGGGCCTGATTCTGCGCCCTGATCACTCTTGGGATGTGATGTTTAAATATTAGCTGTATTTAATTTTCAAACTGGTAATAAATAAATAAATAAATAAATAAATAAATGAAATCAGAACCCAGAAAAATATTAGCTAGATATGGTACTCATTTAAGTCTAAAAGAACCCATATTTCACATTCAGAGTAAGCCAAGTTTTTGAGAGTATAGAACCAATTTAATATCAAACTTGAATCTAAACTAAAGGGCTAGTTTTTCTGGACTTCTTGAAAAGCAAAGAAAAACTTGTCAGTTTTTATTCATTTAAGTTTGAGCTCTTTAGAGTTCACATCACACAGATGAATAAGTGGCGGAAGGTTGATTTGCAATCTTTGCAGCTGCCAATTGTTTGCCTCAAGTGGTTTTTTCTTTCTCTTTCTTTCCTTATTTCTTTTTTCTTTTTTTATTTTCCTGCCAGATTGTACAAATCAATGCTTTATCCAAACATGAAAAGCATTGTTTTGAAAACCAGTTAAGGTTGCCAAGGAAACTACAGTTTTGTCACTCTCACATCATTTACAAAACCTATGCACTTCATGGCAAGGAAATGAATAGTTAAAGGCATTATAAATATTGCACTGACAAAACAATGAGCACATGCATTATTTTCCTTAGGAATATAGAAATGGAAAGACAAGACCTCTGATCCTAAGAATCCAAGAATATGGTTTTCTCCCTCGCAGAATAAGAGTAAATTCATTTTAGCTACGAGCTATGAATAGATGTTTTTTTCTACGTTTCAGCCAGCCAGAAATATGTTCAGAAGAACTTACAAATGGTGTTTTTAAAAAATGACCACCCAGCTAGAAAGAGCCATCTTTGCTTTGTTTAGGAATACTGTGAATATGCTTTGATTATGAAAATTAAGCCCATGACATCTCAAGCTGAGCAACCAAACTGGGCTGTCCATGTTTGGCTTAAATCAGAGCCCACATTTGACAGTATTGATAACTGTGACTGATCTCATTCTCACTTGAGCAAATGGTGATAGATGAATCCAACTGTATTCCAAGAGGTAAATATTATGCCCACTGTTTCCACCAAAGCAGAAAGATTAATTCAGAATGCAGTAGTATGTTCTGTTTCTCTAGGGCTGTAGTTAAAGCACTGTGATTATCTAGGTAAATGTTACAGGGCAGGAAGAAAATTGTACTTTTGGAATGACTAAAGATTTTCCATGGTAGCCCAGAAGAGTATGTACAATTCTCTCAGTCTGGAAATATTTCTTGTGTTTTTCAAACAAGTACTGAATGAAAAAAAGTATTCATGTGACCTTCTTCCTGACACTTATCTGCATGTTCCTGCTTATAGCAATCTTTGCTGAAGTTGTAAAATCCCTTTCAATATCAGCTCGTCTGTACAATGTAAGAGTTAATGCCATACAGTCTCAGCTGTTGACCCCTTCTGCTTATGTCCTCATTCCTTTTATATTTTCCCCCACATTTAGTTTTGTTTCTTAACCCCAGATGCAAAGAACTGAACTTCTATGCAAAGTTCAACTTCCAGCATTAATCTCCTTCAGAGGCTTGTTGAAAAACACATTCCTACCACTTTGCACCAACTTGTTATATATTTTCACTGTCAATTTATAACACAAAATAACAGTGTATTATTTATTATGTGTTACTGGTAACATAAAGAACATATTGACATTATAACAAAATGACAACATATAGATCCTCTTTACAAGGAAGGCAAAGAGAATTGATGCTTATGCCGAACCTAAATATCAGATACATTTTTGTTTTATGCCCCTTAAAGATTTACTTAGGTTTGCTCTTTTGTCTGACTTTTGTATGACTTCTAGGGAGTCTTCAAATCAGTATATGTCTATCCAGAGGTAGGATGATCTATTTCTTCTGAAGAAGGAAATGTAACGTTTACCAATATTTTTCTTCAACAAAAGTATGCAGTAGCTTCTTGAGATTTAAAATTTCTGTTATAATGGAAGTCTGTGTCAGAACATTCTATTGAAATTCTGAAAGCCCTTTTATTATAATTTGTTTATGGCTCTGCTCCATTCTTCTTGTTACAAAACTTCTCTGGAATTTTCTATTCCAGAGGGTTACTAAAAGGTGAAAGTCTGGAGAAAGATATCATGGAGTTAGAAGTGCTGAAGACACTGTTGTTACAACTTATGTTTTCGACAGTTGAAGTGGAACAGCCATTCTGTATTGTAACCCTAACACAAGGTAACACTGAGTATTAAATTTTTCTGCTTGTTTTGTTAATTTACACCACTTGTAGGCATCTGCAAAGGTCCAAAAGGCTTTTGTTAAAGAACATACATTTCTAAGCCAAAACAAGATCTGAGACTAATGAGTTACTCTTCAGAAGCTCTATGAACTTTTGGCTTACTAATTAGAATCACAGAAAACATTCCTGCTCACCAGACAAGGCAAATAAACTTTGTGTTGGACAAAACCTGCCATGCATTAAGAGCATTATGATATTTTGCTATTTCAGCTGTGTCTTCATCAATAATGCTCTTGTTGTGCTTAATTGTCACCTCAAACAGACAAATGTAAATCAAACCAAGGTTTGGCATTTGTTCACATCTTCAGTAGCCTGGAAATAGATCAGCTCATATCTTCAGGAGGATGTTTTAATGAAGCTTTCTACCTTGTGCTGATGTACAAAATAGATCAGAAATAGAAAAGTAAAATAAGCTATAAGTAATGGATTTATATATGATATGAATCAGAGAGGATTATACATCACAGTAACTGATTTCTGGGGAATTGGTAGAGTGAGAATATAAAACAGAATTATATAAAAACCAAAATCAGAACTGAAAAACGAAAACAAATTGTCTAAATGCACAGCATAGATGGCAAGAAACTAACTAGAACTATATAGTTCTTTTGAACGTTAAACAAAGAACCACTACTGAAAAGTTTAGTTACAGCTGACATATCCTGATTCATGAGAACAAAAATATGCCTACTGGCCTTGGAAAGAATTTTTTCATATATCTCAAGTGTACTTCATTTTTTGTTTATAAAATGCTGTCACCTGTTCCAGGACAGATTGTTCCTCAAGCTGCATGAAGAAAACAATCAAGAGTGTAGATTGGAACATATTTTTAAGAGACACTTAAAAAATTTCTGAGTTTCTCCAAAAGTACATCTGCTCAGATGAAGCCTTGACACATGGAGATATTGAATGAATTATCTATAACACTTTACCTTCATTCACCCTAGATTTGTTTGATCAATGCAGATGAAGTGCAACATTGTGTAAAAGGCAATGCAGCTGTCGAATAGTGATGTATTTAGTAGGGGAAAGTCGATAGGCGTATGTGAAATGCTACTGACATATATTTTGCCAGAATCCTGACGCGTTCAACGAGTTCTTTACACACAGGCACTATATATATCAAAAATGTGGTCATGTGGCCACGACATTGATCTAAAACTGAAAAAGATCTAACTTCAGCTGTTTGTTTCACTGCAGTTTGCGTGCATGTACATATCTTCGTTTTGGTCATTCAGACCTAGATTCATAAAGCTATGTTTTATGTATCAGGCTTCCAGAAGTGTAAACATAATGCTAGAACATAGATTTTGGAAGTCATAAACCAGAAAAGGTATGCAGTTTACAGAATCATAAAATGATAGAATTGTTTGAACTGGGAGGGACCTTTAAAGGTCATCTAGTCCAACTCCCCTGCAACAAACAGAGACACCTACAGTCCCACAGGACTGTGTCTCCAGGGATAGGTTACCACCACCTCTCTGGGTAACTTGTGCAAGTACCTCACTGCCCTTATTGTAAAAAAAACATTTTTTTCCACTTCATTTTTTTCACTTTTTTTCTTTACTGAATAGGACGTCATGCATTTCATATACCTGGGGCACAATTTTCAAACTGTTTTATTGTTCAGTGTTTGCTTTTAAGAGTAGTTTAAACAGCTTTTTGTTGAATTTTGCATAGACAGAGTCAACAGCAATAAATTGCACGAGGTTGCTCCTGAATTAAATATCTAACATTTATCCATAGCTAAAGGCATTGAAAGATAGTTATGATCATATCATCAACACGTAGTGCTGTGTTGACTTAAAGAGGAAACTTTATTCTTAGAATAAGGAAAGCATAATTATATTAAAAGTGCAAATAGAGGAACATGCCCTAGATTAACTTATGCAATTCTTTGCAGTTGTATTTAACAAAAATAGATTACAATCACATAACCCTGCATTCTGTGTGTCCTGCTGAGTTCTTGCAATGTTTCTGAAGAAATAGGATAACGTGTCAGGTTCTGCACATGAGACAGAGTAATGCCAGACAGAGGTACTAACTGGGAGACAAGTGGCTGGAAAACAACTCAATAGGAAGGAATATGGGGGTATTGGTGACAGCAGGCTCATCATGAGACAGCCATGTGCCCAGTGGACAAGAGGGGAAAGCTTGCTTCAGACTCTGTTGAGCACAGCACCTACAGCTGATCAAAGGAGGTGATTCTCCCACTGTATTTAGTATTACTACGGACTCACACTGAATACTGCATGTAGTATTAGGTTCTACAATGTAAAAACTATCCTTGACTGCTTATAGAGAGAGGTAAAAAGGCTGGTAGAAGGGCTGGAAGGCACTAAATGGTCTGAGAAGCCAAGAGGATTATCTGCTCTAGAAACAGATGCACATTTTCTGAAGGAATTTATGGTGAAAAGTCTTTTACGTTACCCTACTGGTAAGAGTATTGTGGTATTCACTCTCACATCAAGTGGCACAACAGAGGCAGCATGGTAGTGTTGCTTGCCACATGACTCTGACACTGTGGTCTTCTGCAGACCACATAGTGCCCACCATCAAGATAAATTATTTGTATAGTTTACTTGCTTGTAATCATACCAAAACTAATAGAAACCCATTGGTAGTGTAAACATTTGTCTACTATGCTTTGACCATCTAATTAACAGCCATGAAGCATTGAAGAATTCAGAAAATACACCTACTACGTGTCAGAGAATTTGATCTAATTCTGGTTTTAACAAAATGCCAAATATTTCTGCTATATTTGGGCTCCTCTTTGCAATCCTATTAAATATACATTTGACGTGTTACCCATTAATCTTACAAGTCACAGTCCTGAGTTACTTAATCTTGTGACATAATGGATTCCTTTCCTACACCTTAGATGAGCAATCAAATGGAGATTGACTTTCTCCGTTTAGTCAAATAGATTTATCTAAGCTATGTTTCAAATGACTAGATTAAGTAGGGCAATGTGGGAGTTTTTATGTCTGAAGGAAAATCCATTAGTAGAACTGTTCCTTTGATTTTAGAATGAGAATTACTATCAAAACACTGGACTCCTTCCTCTGTAGTTTTTTGTTATAATGATCTGGAGAGTCTTATCTGCCTGTACTGCAATTGAAGGTATTAATACTCTTGTGACCCGTCAGCAATAAAGTATGTTCTTGGACAGGAGAGACAAAGAGACTCCCCACATGAGACCATTTACATACTACGGTATGCGCAATGATGAGGAGAGTGAACAAATGTCCTTTTGTTATTATGTCATGGAAATGATTTTCATGAAGGATTAATTCATTAAAAACAACAAAAGCACATTTTCTTTTCTTGCTCGTAATTAATTATGGGAGGACAAAGTTTCTGTGCAATAGAGAAGTATAATTAGATTGCCACAGGGAATTTAACCACTCCACTGCATTGTAGAGGTGATAAAGACAGAAAGCCGCCAGACTGTGTGCATTCTGGAGCCCTCTGCTGAACTACAGGAAAATCTCTCAATTCTTTGTCAAGACTCTATTGCAGTAACAGATAAGTCAATGGCATTTCATCACGAGACAAATCTCAAGGACAAAAAAAAAAAAAAAGAACATTGCTTGAGATATTCCCCGAGACTTTTTTTGAGGAAGAGGGAAATCTATTTGGTAATTCAAGATTATCCTAATCTGCCTCATCTGAAGCAAATTTATATTTGGAATACGATCACAGGAGATATTATGCCTCATATGGAAAGAATCTATTATGATATTATCCAAAATAACTTGAACAATGACAGTGGTTAGTTTTCCTAAGATTATAACTTTTGTTTGAATTCAGCAAAACAGAGGATTGTAAAACTGCTTTGAATAAGTTTTTTTTCATAGTGAAGAAAAAAAAAAAAGAAAAAAATAATCCCTT
Organism: Callipepla californica brunnescens; assembly: GCA_023055505.1. Taxonomy (NCBI): domain Eukaryota; kingdom Metazoa; phylum Chordata; class Aves; order Galliformes; family Odontophoridae; genus Callipepla; species Callipepla californica. Next base: position 119,703,927 of record JALIRH010000001.1, on the reverse strand, counting down.
GCTCACAAAATAGTAGAGAAGGATCTCAGGGCAGTAAAGAAAGTTCAGTTGTGAGTTAGAATTTTCCTCAGCTTTGATCCCCCTAACGTTTTTGAAAACTTGGTTTCTGTGAAAAGCAGATTCACAAACAAAATCTCATTTTTGTGTTATCTCAACTATCTGCTTGTGTGGCATGGGAGCAATCACATTGCCTGACTTGTAGTAAACACAAGAATAATAAAAGTGCTGTTCATTCAAATGTTGGAACTTAGTGCTGTATAGCACATAAGAAAACAAGAAGTGTTCAATATATATACACCCTATTTCTTATGATTTTCTTTTGCCCTGTTACATCTTTCTGTGGCATCTCTAAGAACAAGGTAGTTAGTAGTTTATCATCTTTAGACTGGCTAGAGACGCAGCTGAGAGAAAGTTAACCCACAGCCATTGACAGTAATGGTTTAGGAGTCAAGAGACCTCAATTACTTACTCTGACATAAAATGTGACTCCAAATTAATTCATAACATCTGAGTGTTAGCACATTAATCACAAATACAAATATCTGCAACTTAGTGGATTCACTGCTCCCCCCGACTGGAGTTTCTACAACTTCCAGAGTGTTATACACATCTATAGGAAAGATAAAGTCTACATCAAGGATGGGACTACTGAAATGTCTCGATTTCAAGTAGAAAATCATCTGAAATTCTAGAGAACTACAAAAGCAGATTAAAGGAACTGTTTCTGAAATGGATAGTTTTTGTTTCTTGATCTGAAGAATTGTAATAATACTTTGGTGCAGAGTATGTCAGGTTTTAGGAGTCAAATGTCTCATTCGATGTCTCTAGAATGAAAGCTACTACCAAAATGCCATGTTTTGTAACAGTACAAATATTTTACTCATTATTAGCAGAATGTTATCTACTACTTGGATGCAAAGTGATATCCAGTGATATTACCATAAATCTAGAAACACACTAGGAAATCATCTTGCATCAAGCATACATCTACATGAATGTCAGGTTTTCTTTTCAAGCCTTTCTTTAAATACTGACAAGATCTAAACCTATTCTGCTGATAAAATCTGATATGATTAAATTTTCTGGAAATGAGTCTTTTTGTTTGTTTGTTTGTTTGTTTTTAAAATTCTTCTGTTTATTCAGTTTTGCAAACAAATGAAATAGCTGTTGTAGCTAGGAAGGCTTAATAAATAACATTTTAAGCACATATGAAGAACTTAATCTAAAAACAGTTTTTAAACTTATCTAGAAGTCTCTCCAAACAACCCTAAAAATATAACTTCTCTAGGATCACAGATATAACAGGGTTACATCACAATCTAAACCTATTTACAACAGTTTCCTATCAATGGAATTTAACAAAGACTTCATTTTGCAGGTCCCTAGCTGTGCAGAGCATTGTGAAACATTAGCATGTCAGTAGAAATACAGTAGTTTATACCCAGTGATCATATGATCCACGTAATCAAATGAAATTGTAAAATTGGCAATCAAAATATAACAACTAAGCTGAAGATCAAAAAATCTTAAAACCTTTAATTTCAATTTTGACCTTGCCTTGGCAATTATCAAGATAATATAGATAGCGTGCTCTTTATTTTTTTTTTAAGTAGAAGAAAAAGAATAAGCTCATGTGATCTGTGATGAACAATAATTAGGTTTTTTAGATGGCAGCTGAGGCATATTATCTCAGTTAATTACACTTGTGATCTGAATGAACAAATAAACTTTGAACATGACTGTCCATCAGGATCTGTTCACAGCTGCGATGTTTGGTCAAGGAAGGAAGTTTTGTCTTCACTTATTTCCTTTCTGGTGGTTCTTTTTTGTTGTTGTTTTGTTTTTGTTTTTGTCTTACTATACAACTGAAATCTAATTAAAAAATTAGAAAAAAAAAATGACAGAGATTACTTCTGAAATAACTACAAAGTTTTGGAAGAGACATTGTAGTAGTTATATAAGCTTTCCCCTCCCAGATCAGCAAAACAATGGCAAGTCAAGGAGTTTCACTAGCATAACATCATTCACTAGCATATCATTGTCTTTTGTCAAGTCCCATACCACTATTTCACAGGACCCTGATTGAGTAATTAGATACATAAATAAATAAAAATCTATATCTGTAGATATATGTAGCTTGATAACATCCTTTATGATGTTGACTCCAATAATATGAGATAATTTTTCTTTCCTGTAAAGGATGCGTATCAGCCTGTGAGGTTTATTGTTCAGCACTATCCTGTCCTAACCTGAAATTTAAAATACCACCAGAATGAGGTATTAAATGATGTGCCTCTGGGGCTCATCTGATGTGAATTGCCTTTTTCAATAGCAATGAGGAACAAAAAAAGGAGATCATAAAAGGCAAAAAGTAAAATTGGATGACACATCCCACTGCAGAATGTCACCCATTTGTATTTCTACAGACAACTCCTACAGTGTTACTTTTTTTACTTTACATGAAGTATAATTCACGAAAAAGCATTCAATTATAAAATAAAGAACATAAAGATGCTGAGTGCTGGTTTGATATGTTTTTCTGTTCCATTACACACAGAATGATAATTTTGAGACTGGATCCATCCTTCCTCGAGTCAGACACTTAACAGACTACAGGCTGGAGGGACATTTCTAAAGGGTAAATCAGACTTTCAGGAAAAGAGTTAATCCCCTGGAAGCTTCGCCCTTCCACCACTGATTAAACAGACTGTAAAATCTTTTCTAGGATATACTCAGAACTCATCTGGTCAAGGCAGTCATCAACAAAATCTAATTGCAAAGCGAGATTCAGCTTTCAGACTGGTGTTGATCTGAATGGGGCACTGATTTTCTACAGGTCCCTTCTAATATAAGTTAGGACTCTAATTATTTTCCTTTTCACAGCATGTCTGTAAACACAATGACAGACAGGCTGAATTTGAGGCTCTGCAACATATAACTTCAACTTGCATAACGTATATAACTTAAACTTGTAGAAAGAGGATGAATTATTATTTTTTCCTTAATAAGCAATACTTTATTGCTGTCACATAATGGTAGTTAGGGTGAATGTCTTTCAATCATACAGTAAAGTGCTCTTAGCATCACAATAGGGTATGTGGTCACAAAGATCATATACTACCTTTCTTTTGCAATGGTAATGAGAACTCTTTTCATAGAATGCTATTGTCCATATAAATTATTCACCAGCAGAATTGACTGTGTATAAATTTTTTAAAAGGAATATTTCATTAATATGACAAATTACATCTCTAGCCATGAAATGCTTAGTTACCTTCATGAATTTAGTTGGGAAAGGCATACCATCTCATATTTCACACTGTGACAGAATATTCAGTAGAACTATTTTAAAATCTCTGAATCTAAGCATTCTGTTGTCCAAACATATATAGTCAAAGCATAGATTGATTCAGTTTTAGGTTCCTATTTGATTTGAAGTTATATAATCAGAAACAGAAATACTTGTTGACTTATTTTATTTCATTCTTTGTCAAAATGAATTTACTCCAATAATTTAATCAGGGTTTTTAGGAGTCATTGATTCTACTTACCGCATTGTTACCCACTGATAAAAACAAAACAAAAAACTGAAATTCAGATCAGAATTCTAAAACTAATACTATATGTGGCTAGTATTTCACAGCTGACTTTATACACAAGGGCTTGTGTCAGCACTGATTTTCTCAGTGATCTGCTTGTAGTACCTAACTTACATTCTTCAGAAATAAAATATTCCATTATTTTAATTTTTCTTGATTAGCATATTTCAAACTCAGTGTAACTCAAGTATTCATATACTAGTGTGGCTTTGGCAATTTACCATATGTGTATTCTAATTTTCTCCAAGGAAACTCCATTAACTGAAACAATCTTCTTTTGAGGTTTTAGCTAATGCATTTCATGAGGGCTGAGATGATGCATACAGTCAGTTTCAATGATTTAATTAACAAATGATAACTGTGCACACTTCCATAGTCAGCCTGCATGTTGTTCTATGCTTATCTCCTGAATTCATACCAGTACAACAGCATACTGATAGTTTTCCAAAGTTTAATCAGCCAACACTTCCCAGGCATCTGCAGATGTCAAATGAAATGTAGAGCATTAATGGAAAGAGTTTTACTGCCACTGCTAAATTAAGTTTCATTTGCTTTTTTAAAGGCTTTTTAAGAGTTATGTATATTCTAATTTAAGGAGCACTCAGCACTCAAGCTTTTCTGCCATGTAGTTTTTGTGAAAATGTTCGCTGCTGCTTCTGATTTAGTACATCACTGTTCACTTTCATCTGACACATTACTAATTTAAATATTTCAGCCACGAGGGGCAGGTCAAGGTGTACTGCTAATTACAAAAATCCCATTGTTGTTCCCTTTGAAAATGCTCTATAATAGAAACAAGATGAAAGGCAGTGCAGCTGGCAGAGAAATAGCATGAAAGAACCGGTTCCCTCCTTCAAAGGCCTTGTTTACAAAATGTAAGGTCACTTTGGTTGGAATTGAAAATACAAGCACAACAAGGTAGCTACAAAGAATCATTCTGAAGGCAAACTAAACTTCAATTATATGCTATTTACCATTATCCATTTCTCTCTCTCTCTCTCTTTTTTTTTTCTTTCTGGACAGAGAGCAGTTGGAAAACTTACTTCATAGAACTATCCTTCACAAGGTGTTTTATGTAGATACATACACAATGAATAAACTATCAGTAAGAAAAACAATGGTGACTACTTTTTAGCATGTGTTTGGTTTCATATACCTGCTGTAAATCTGATGGCACAGTAATCTGAAAGCCTTCAGGATTGTTTGCCCATATGGGCTAAACTCTGAAAGAATATCAGTATTCTGCTTATATAGCAAGTTAAATTATCCATTTGAACTAAACATTCACCAAACAATAAGCCAGCATTTGTTTTGATTGGCCATACCATCAGATTAAGCTGCTAATATAGAAAAAGACAGATGTCAATCACTGCATCATTTTAGCAATCTGCTAATGACTTAGCTTATGTGCTTTAATAATCCTGCTTATTTTAATGGTAAGGGGTGGATAAGTTGAAAGAAAAACTGATTAGAGCAATGAATTGCTTTTTTATTAAGATGTGATCTTAGCATATATCTATTTTTTAAACCATCTTCTGCTTGATTGCATGTAATTTTTTTTAGCAGAGCACTATTAGTAGTAATTTTACTTAAATAAAACCGCAAAAGTAACAAGAAAAAAAAAAGTAACTTTATCTAAAATGTAATAGACTCTTTTCAAATGTTTGGAACCATAGTTCTATAATCTCTACTTGTTTGTGGATCAGAAAAATGCAAATAACTGAAGTCCACCAGCATCAGACATCAATAAAAAACAACAAACAATGAAAGCAGAAGTAACTGCGTGAAATTCAGGTTTCTTCTGACCTAAACCGTTCTATTATTCTGTGAGATGAAAAGCTTTGTTGGCTGGCCCAGAAGTAGCTCATTTACTCTGGAAGGGGCAAGAGTCTGTCTCAATTTTTAACAAAATAATTGTGTCTGTGAAATAACTTGCAAGAAAACACTATTAATTACCCTAAGACTGTGGATCTGAGCATTGGATTTCTACTCACAGCTGTGGGGTGTAGTCATTGCATAATATATCCTCTTCTGCTTTAACAGAAATTCAGAAACTTGGTGACATATTATTTTAAGTCATTGGTCTAAATTCCACTCAATGTTAGTAATCTCTGTAGACTTCTACATGTAGGTGATTTAAATATTTATGTGGCTCCATCTAATTGTGCTCAGAAAGAGGAAGGCAAAAACAAACTGGAATAAATTGTGCACTTGTAAATGTGAACTTTCCTCTGCTCAAAGGATCTGAAGTTCTGATTAAGTGTCCACAATGACTCTAAAAATGCTAGTGTTCCAGCTCTCCTCCCTCATGCAAGAATCTACATCAAATTGGTGAATTAGAAGTGTGCTATATAAGACCTACACAAGCATTGCTGGCACAATTTTTCCCCTCGCTGCTTAACTTTTGCAATTAAGAAAGGAGAAAACCACAGAGATATCACTTAAGTCCAGTGGGATGCATTAACCCATCTCCTCAGCTTTTTCTTTAGACAGAGTGGCATATTTTCTCCCTTGGACCAGATGTTAGTTAAGAAGAGTCTGCATTTTTATAGGTCTCTAACTTACTTTCACACCATCTTCAGCCTTATTCTTATTCTACAGGTTCATCTAACAAGGGTAGGCCTCTGAGGGTATTGACAGATTATAAACATTGTCTGATCATCTCACAAGCAGTAACTTATGTACTGACATAAAATACAAATAAATTAAATATAAATCTATAAACTTATATATATATATATACACACACATATGTGCACATACATACATTTATGTGTATGCACATTCTCCTTCTATAAAGAAAGCCAAAACTCAAAGTATTTTCAAGATTTACCAAGACTCATAAAATGTGCTGGATGTAGGGACAAAATAAGGATTTTTTTTTCCTTTTTATTTTCTGTGCTCCATTTCAAAAGGATAAACACCTTTCTTCTTTATTTATTTTTTATTTTATGTGGAAATAAGGAATGCAGCATTCACTGCTTGCCTCAGAGTGTCACAGAAAATGAGCCAATTCCTTGACATGACTGCGAATAACAAAGCCTGGGGGAGAATTTAGGACACAGGAAGGCATGAATTTGTCTAGAAACTCCTTTTACAAAGAAAGACAGGGTTGTAGGAAAGTCAAAATAACAACATATTATCAGAAGGTGGGAAGAGCTAAGTTTGAACAGAAAGATCTGACAAACATAAGATTAAACTAGCAACACATTTTCCAAGATAACAGAGTCATCAAACCTGAAAAGGCAATTTCAAGGCATTAGAGATTTTCTGGTTAGTGTTTTCTTCCTTTTTTTTTTTTTTTACCTTAGGTGAAACATAACAGCTAGGAGGTTGGAAGCAGGAATGCCAGTCACTTTAAATTTCTTCAAGGCAACAATAGCAACAAATCACTCCTTTCCTTCTGTGCATTTTCCTGACTTTCCACATAGTACCACAAATGTGTAGGTATTCATCAATTACCAAATTCCATGTGAGTATTTAGACATATTTTTATTGGTATAGAATCTCCCTGATGTTGCCTGCAGTCCTATTTGCCACCAGATCCCTCCACAGCTTGAATCCAGACACTATGATCTGTAGAATTTCTGGTAAATGAATTAACATAAGAAGAGCATTGCTAATAAAAACAAAAGAACATGCATAAAAGAAAGCTGGCTTAAAGATAGGAGTTGACAAAAATATCACAGAGGAGCTCCAAGGATGTCCAGTTTATCTTATGACAATACTTTCACTATGAAATTCAGCATAGGTGAAAAACTTGAGTTAATCAGCTACTGACAACTGCATAGCTTGGTTTGCACCTGTGTTATCTTCCTCATACCTCAGAGGAAGTCAGTGATGTTCGCAGCTACAAAAAATGAAGGGAGAATCGGAGAGCCCTCTGACCTTTTAGGTTGTATTATCCTGCTCAGTCTCTTAAATACTAGTTAAGCAGTAGCTGATTAACACTACAGAATCCGCAGCTTGATAGAGATAAGATAAATGTTACATATAAAGTAAAAAAAAAAAAAAGTGAAAAGCTCAGAAATACATTGAACTGTCATTGCTACCAATAAGTAACCTCAACCTGTATGGGATCATTAAGTGTCCCTAAAGATTTCAGCACTAATTTGTTTGACTTTTAGTTAAAAGTAGGCAATCAATTTCTTCCCCTAGGTAGTTGCTTAAGGACACTTTTGTTATCCATCCAATTTGCTCAACTTCTATGAGGAGAACTTCAGCATATTAACATGGGTTAGAATCCAGCATTCTGGATTTCGAAAATACAGTTCTCATTCTTTCTTTATTTACTCAAAATTTAACTCTTTCAGATGAGAATATTAATGCTTCATGTCTACATATAGTTACCTATTCTTTACAACATGAAGTAAGAGTTACTGAGCATTAAAACAGGAGTATATAATCTGTATTATTTGTCTTTCCACATACAGGAAATCAGATAGGGGATGGTAATATTTATCTTTTAAAGTAATTAATATTTAGAAGCTATGAAGGCCATTCAGCTGGAAGAAGATTTGCAGAAAAGGACCTGGTACCCTGCTGGACATGAGATAGCAATCTTCCTTTGTCATTTTCTGAATTTGGGAAAGTATGACCAGTAGGTTAAAGGAGATGATTCTTATCCTCAGACCTGGAGTCCGGTGTTCCTCAGTACGAGAAAGACTTAGACATACCAGAAAGAGTCCAAAAAATGCCATCAGGATGCTGAAGGGCCTGGAGCAGCTCTGCTGTGAAGAGAGGCTGAGATACCTGGGGATGCTAAGCCTGAGGGAGATAATGCTGATGGGGATTTTATCAGTGTGTAAACTGCTGAAAGGAGGGTGCAAAGAACATAGGCTCTTTCACTGGCGCTTAGTACAAGAGCAAGAGGCAGCAGGCACATACTGGAACACAGAAGGTCCTCTCTGAGCATCAGATTACACTTCTGTGCGGTGCAAGCAGGAGAGCACTGGCACAGATTGCCCAGGGTGCTTATGGAGTCTCCTCTTTGGAGATCCATGTGTCTTGGAAGCTGGAATTTTTCTAATCCCAAGTATTTCTGCCCTTTTGTATGTTCTCACAATAACTTTGTGGGAGAGAACAGAAATATATGTAGTCAGAATAGATGCCTAACTTTTATTCCTTGCATACTAATCATACTAATTCAAACTAATTTCCAGGAACAGTTTTACTGACCACAGCTAAAATATTGACTGTGTCAAGAATTCAGGGTCAAACTCTAATCCTGTTTATCTGACATTCATTTCCCTTATTTCTAAGCTCACATTAAGTAATTAACTGCTTAAATAATTGCTTGATTCGAGTACTTAGATTTAAATATTAATCAATGCAGTCGTTTTTAAAGAAATACAGTACTCAAAATGAGATTCAATCATGACACCAAAGCAATTTATTAAGTAATTAAAATTATTTCTAGATGTGGCAAATTAAACACTTAAAATAATTCAATTAAAATGTGATTACTGCCTCAATCTAAACTTTTAGAATCATAAAATCATGGAATGGTTTGGGTTGGCAGGGACCTCTAAGATCACACAGTTCGAATTCCCAGCTACAGGTAAGGACAACTCCCACAAGACCAGGCTGCTCACAAACCCATCCAGTCTGGCTTTGAATGCTTCCAGAGGGTGGGGGTGATTGATTCTTTTTAATTTTATTGGCTCTAAGACTTTGAGGATTTACACTGTCAACAACTTTTTAGCTTGTAGGAAGTCACTAGATTTTCTACTATCTAGCAATGTGCAAATTATTATTTCAAATAGAAAATTTTAACATCATGGAATCAGAGAATACTTAGCACGGCTTGGAATGTAAACAACTTTGAAGACTATCCATTATTATGGTTCCAGCCATTTGTCCTGGGCAGGGTCACCTCCCACTAGATCAGGTTGCTCAAAGACCCAACCAAATTTGGCTTCAACATTTCCAGGGATGGTACATCTACAACTTCTCTGGGTATCCTGTGCCTCACTGCTCTCTGAGTAAAAAAGTTCCTCCTACTTTCTAATCTAAATCTCCCTTATTTTAGTTTAAAACTGTTTCTTCTTGTCCTATCACTGTCTACACTTGTAAGAAGTCAATCCCCATCATTTTTGTACATCCCCTTTATGTTCTGAAAGGCTGCAATGAGGTCTCCCCAGAGCCTTCTCTTTTCGAGGTTGAGCAAGCCCAGATCAATCAGCCTTAAATCAAAGGAGAGGTGCTTCTCTCTAGATTCAAATTCCTATGTTTTAAATCCATGTTTTTCACATTTAGACATAAGCGTGTTGTGTAGGACCATATCAAAGGCCTTACAGAAGTCCAGGTGGGTGAAATCAGCCAGTCTTCCTTTGCTGACTCATGCACTCTTTCCATCATAGGAAGGCACCAGATTGGTCAGGCATGATTTCCCTTTCCTTCAATCTGTTGCTTCTCTAACGGAACTTGTTGTAGATGACAAAATGGACAGGAACCCAAATCAATAATTCCACACTCTGGAGCCTCAGAATAATGAGGAAAACCAAAAGACCACAGGAGATATGGATAGAACTTCAAATATCTTTATTTATCACTAACCACTACTGAAATGAGTTACACACAGTTTGTATGATTCACAGATGTGAGAAATATTTGTGGGACTACTTGCAGCAGAAAGACAAGCTTCAGAGTAAGCACTTTCTGCAGCATCTCCATGCCAGAATATACCGCTGAGGGTTTAATGATCTGGAGTCTGAACTGCTTCCTCAGCTGCTAGCTGAACTGATTAGAGCTGAGATGACAAACAGGTACATTTAACTGTACAGAAATTTTTACAATAGCTGCTATGCACGAGAGTACATAGGATAGGTAGGATTTGGCTCACTGAAAGTTAGCCAATGTGAAGTACTTTATTTAAAACTACTGTATGAGTTTTCTCTATCTTCGAAGACAATCTTAAGGACTAGCTTATGGAATTAGGGTATGTCTTGTCCCATCTTGGAAGTGAATACATACATGGTTACATCCATGCAGTCAAAAAAAGCAAATCCCTAATTTAATCCCTAATTGAACTCTCAATATGTGATACTGTATTCCCAGGTGTTTTTATTATAATTTTTTGGCTACAAGAATCCTACATGTGGTTCTACAGAAAGTTTCCTGTAAATCTTACATGCTAGATGACATATGGAAGGGGCTAAGCCAGGTTTGCTTTGTATACTTAAGAGTCCCCTCAACACTCATCCTGCAGCCTCTGCACATCCATGTCAGGGTCCTCTCCAAGGAACGTGACACTAGCCTGAGTGGCAGGTTGCAAGAATAATGCTTTCTACAGTAAAGGAGAGATATGGAGCTGTTAGAGCATGTCCAGATGAGAGCTGCAAAAATGATCCAAGGGTCTGAACATCTTCCTACAGGCTGAGAGATTGGGCTGTTCAGCCTGGAGAAGAGGAGGCTTCAGGGAGATATGAGCAGCCTTTCAGTATCTGAAGGGGAGCTATGTAAAATAAGGGGACAAAATCTTCATCAGGACCTGCTGTGATAGAAAATATTTTCAAACTAAAAGAGGGAAGATTTGGATCAGATATAGCAAAGAAGTTTTTTTTTGTAATAAGGGCTGTGAGGCACTGGAACAGGTTGCCCAGAGAGGTGGTAGGTGTCCCATCCCTGACGTCACTGTTAGGCTGATCAGGGCTCTGAGCACTTGATGGAGCTGTGGGTAACTGTTCATTGAAGAGTAGTTGGACTAAATGACTTTATGGGTCCCTTCCGACTCAAATGACTCTATGATTCTATGAAAGTCTGAGAAATACCCCTACTTCTCTTTCAGGCACTTGCCCCTCTTCCCCCCCCAAAAGCCCCACCTCATAAACATTGCTTGAATGCAGTTAAGTGCATTTAGCACTTAAGCATCTGTAAATAGTCTACTGCATTTGTTACCTGAGCAGAACTGTACAAAACATAGCACAATAAAAAAAACTTTTTCAATTTTATCTGCAGTACTACAGGAAAAACAGCTGTTTCTTTTTTTCTTCTTTTTTTTTTAGATTTTTAGATAGAAAATATGAACATTTTTCAAGTATATGGATGCATATATAAATACATACTCTGAACTCTGCATGTGCTGTACACAAACGTATACTCTTGCATACGGATATATAAATAAATATGTGCTTGTAAGTTTGTATGCATACATTATATTTGGTAATTTTTTTCTTGTGGTCCAGAGGAATACCAGTATCCTAGATTACTCTCCAGCAAGCGGAAATTCCCATCTTCTCTCTACCTTGAATTAGAATTAAAGAAAACAATATTGCTTTTATCCTAGGAGAAAATTCTACAAGAAATTACAGGAAACATTCAAATTCATTGAAATCTCTGGATTTCATAATATTATTTCTGTCATCAAAAGCTCCACAGTCACACAGCCTGTTCCAGTTTTAGTATGAATTTCACTGATGAAAATGACCTCAGAGTTCTCTTCCATCCATGATCATTTTCGTAAGCAAAATAATGCTTGTAATAGTACCTAGTTTCACAAAGGAAAATCCTCTTGCTTTGAGGCAGCAGCTAATCTATCCACTTCAGAAATGAGAAGAAAAAGCAAATGTGGAATGTCTTGTCAAATGAAACAATGAAACAACAATGAAACCTTTTTTTCTCATTACATGGGTATCACTGAAAGATGCTGTTGCTCTCCTTACAGCTTGATAAGAAAATTATTTCTCTAAAAGCTATTTATATTATCTTCCTGGGGAAAATAACTATTGAAAAGACTGAGGGCTGCTGCTTTAAAAGAAGTCCTGTATTCAAGTAATTACTGTTTACATCGAGACCAAGCTTGTGGCTGTTCTTTTGCTTGACAGCCTTCCATTGTGCATGACTGTGTGTCAACACCTTTAAGAGTTTATAAATATCATTACTTTTCCTTAATAACACAAAACATTTCCTAGGCTTTGCTTCTTTTCTCAACATACATCAGCTTTTCTCCATTGAATTGCTGAGTTTAGTCCTAGTCTGAACTATGTAAGTAAAGGAGAAATTGGCTGCAACACAATTACATAGATGCAGCTGTAGAAGTTTTGATTTACAGTAGCACACGTAATAGAATGAGACCAGTATAACAGACACAATATACTGAGCTATTGCTGCCTATACCTTCATAGGAAAATAAAGCACTTCAATAGAGATCTCTGAGATAACTCTGAGTATGATAAAATAGTCTGCACTGAAAAAGCAAAATACTAAGATACTGTGATACAGAGATGACTGATATAATAACCTCTACCTCTCAGAAGAGATAATGTTTTAAGATGCAACTGTACAATCAAAAATACTCTTAATTTCAAATTCAGTTCTCTTAAGGAAAATTTCTAACACATTTAGGGTGATGTGTTGATTCTATTTGAACGATTACAAAGCATTCACTTGTGTTTGAACTCAAACTTTCTCCTGAAGATCCAGTATTCTCTATACATCTGAATTTTATTACATTTGGAGAGGTATCAATAAATAAATAAAATTCTGGAGTATGTATTAGGGGTACTGTTCCATTGAACTTCTGTTTGCTTAAAATAAATAATTCTGAGTTCAGTTCAACCTTTATATCCAACTTCTTTCTGAAAGATGAATGATGTATCCAAAGTATGATGTTGCAGTAGTTACATCAGTGTAATTGTGGCATCAGTGAAGTATGAATACTGCCTATTTAACATAACTGAAGCTCTTGCAATTATACTCTCATATAATATATATATTAGTATGTTTGGTTGATGCATGAAGCTAGCTAGATTTTATGTTAAATCAAGACTTACTTTTCTGCATTTGCTTTGATAAACCATACATTTTGACATATAATTGAGATTTAATTGTCATTAGTGAGTGTTCTGCGCAGACGAAAAACATGAAAGATGTTAACAGCATTTCTAATTCTAGCCAAATCCCTATTCTCTTAAATATAACAGTAAATCTGGAAGATGCATTCCCATCCCTCTGGTTTATCCGGATTATCACTAAATACTTTTGCCCACACATCTCAGAAATACAAAATCATATGAAGATTGTTTATAAAAAACCTTATTATAAATTTCTAGTTTACTACCACGGAATGCATGGCACATATTAAACAGAATGCTAGTTAAGTACTGTTCTATGAAAAAGCACCTACCCAGAAAGCATTAACTTGATGTTTATTTCATCACTTATAGACAAGTGATTTTGTGTCTTATGAGGCAACCATAGTTACTGTGTTCAGCCTGCGTAGTGATGCTAAAACACTACTTTTTGAAAAATATTTCTAGTTTTTTATATCACAGCATTGGTGCTGTGATGCTTTCTGGCATGTCTATAAAATGCAGGTTTGCTAATACCTGTCACTCCACTGTTATTTTTCTCATTATTTTGTTCTCAGCCGTCCCGTGATTTCTTTTTTCACACTAGAGTTCTTACTCAGTGTGACCATGAAATACTTTGGCAACTGAAAGCATTAATGATTTCAATATGCTCTGTATCATGATCAAAATAGACTTTTGTATCTTTGGAAAGTAGCTTATCACAAGGACATAGCGATTGCTGCGTGCAATAATTTCCCAAGTAAAGCATAATGCGCTTAAGAAGTTACTGGTGATCAGGAGATATCTACTAATTATATTAACAATGTATTCTTGAGCTCTTACTACAGATAAATTGAAGCTTTCTTCATTAAAACAGCATTTTTCAGGATTATGAAATTTATTATTTTTTATTTTTTGTGATCTTTAAATCATTGCTGGAAATATAGAGCAAGCAGGCATAACCTTTCCATGGGGAGGAACGAGACTTGCACAGAGAAGTATACATTTCTGCAAATTCAGACTTCTCAAAATCCCGATCTAAACTTAGAAATCCTTAATAAAGTAAGGGTTGTGTTCAGTTCTGGGCTACTCAGTACAAAAAAGACAGAGATCTACTGGAAAGAGTCCAGAGCAGGGCTACACAGATGATAAAGGGCATGGAACACCTCCCTTATGAGGAAAGGCTGAGAGACCTGGGTCCGTTCAGCCTTGAGAAAAGAAGGCTCAGAGGGGATCTGATCTACGTCTATAAATATCGAGGGAGCAGGAGGCAAAGGAATGAGGTTGGAATGTTCTCAGCAGTGTGTGGTGACAGGACAAGGCGAAATGGCCACAAATTGATGCATAGGAAGATCTGTACAAATGTGAGTGTGAACTTCTACACAGTAAGGGTGATGGAGCACTGGAACAGGCTGCCCAGAGAGGGCATCTTCTGTGGAGATGTTTAAGACCTGCCTGGATGTCTACCTGTGCAACCTGGTATAAGGAGCCTGCTTTGGCAGAGGGGTTGGACTCGATGATCTCTAGAGGTCTCTTCCAACCCCTACAGTTCTGTGAAAGAGAACTTAAACAAACAAACAAAAAACAACTATTTTAAAAAATAATTGCAGAAAATAGTCTCAAACAGTATTCCATTCTCAGTGTGTAAGTGATTTCTAGGAAACTGAGTCTTCATTAGATGCATTTACTTAAGGTCAGTGATGTGAAGATGAACCCGGTCAAAATCCTCTGACTAGGAAGCCATTGTCTTAGCCACACTACACTCATTTCAGTTTCTATACAACTAAAAGAGTAGTTTGATTTTTTTTTAATATGTAACCAATATCAGGACAGGATTCATCCTCACAGGGGAAATGTCTACAGTACACTTGTAATTCTAAATCAGATTATTTCAAATAAGCCAAACCAGACAAGAATTTAGTAGTGTCTACTCACTCCATTGATTGGGTGAGATAATTGAAAGTAAGATGAGATAAAAGCTAGCCAATATATTTCTAGAAAAATAAGGAAAATGCAAAATTCCTGTTGTCATTACTGGATTTGATTTAAAGCAAGAATCCAAAAAATATGAATAACAGCTTTAAAAATATCATTTCTAAGGAAAGAAGAATGTATCTGTGAGATGCTTTAATATTATAAAAAGCTGATTTTGCCCAGGAATAGAAAATATAGGATGACTGAACTAATAACTGACCAAAAATCTGGAAGGGTAAAAAGGAAGAATTGTCACACAACTGATGTTTATCACAGATTTGACAGTCTGTTGCAGATGTTTTACTTGCAGTGTGTATCCAAATTGTTGAGTCAGGTTTAGCACAAGGATACATTTTCCCATTTGTTTTATAGTTAGGAGGTGATTTTGCCTCAAGACATTAACATCACTGAAGTTTCAGAACAGCAACTGTCTGAAAAATAAATATTAAAAGCAGCTATCTTTTTAAGCGTAGAGTTTAAGACCAAATAGATAGAAAAAAATGAAAAATCCTATGGATGTCTTAGATAGAAAATAAGTACCTGTGTTTTATACAGCCAGAAACTGGGTCTGATTTTACAGTCCAAGAAAAGGTCTTTAGTTAAATACAGGCTCCTGAAGTCACATGAAAGTAATGCATATATTCTGATGCTTTATTTGGGTACAGTGAAGAAGGGTAATCTCTTGGAAATTTCAGATTTCTATAAATATTGTTTTCTTTTCTCTTTGTACTCCCATCTCTAGGAACAGTAACTGTAGTGTTATTTAAAATTTGTCAGATTTTCCTGTTTTTGAGAGATTTTTGAATGCTCATAAAGCATTATTACATTTGTCTTTATGAGAATTTATGAAATACATGTATACAAACCAAACCAAACAAACATCAGGATAGTTTTGTGCTTCACATTATGGTGTTCTAAATCTGGAAAGCCCAATCATAGGCAGAAGCTATACTATATCACCAAGCTATATGCATTGCTGAAGCAGTAGGCATCTTCCAGTGGCATGTTAATGAACGGATTTTTGGCATTCAGTGCTTAGTGTGTCTAAAAATCAAGACTCCACCAGATTGTGGTATATCAGTGGCATATCTAAGACATGACCAGTGAATTATGTGATTCTTGCTGCCAGAATCTTTCTCCATGGCAGAGTGAGCCGTAATGGACTGAATCAGAAGCATTCATCTCATATGTGTGAGAAAGCCCCTTTTGTGGACCCATATCTTCAAAGGACTCTTTATATCCCCTCTTCCCAAATAGAACTTCTTCCAACTGAACTTTTTTCCTGAACTTTTCCCCACATAACAGATTGTCCAGAAAACTGTTCCTCACTGGCATCTGGAAATCTGACAGAAACAGTGTGACCTCAGCCATAGCTACTAGGAAAGATCCAAAGCACTTAAGCAAGAGGAGTTTTCATCAAAGTCTGTCTCCCTTCCTCAGTAAGGTCATAGATGAATGCTTAAATATCACTGTTCTTGCAGGTTACAGTGCTTGAAGAGGGTCAAAGAATGACATATAAACTACTAATTAATGAGACAGTAAAAGTTGAAGACATAATGCTATGTAACAGAAAGCCTTTTCACCTTAGAATTAAAAGAACCAGATCTTGTCCTCATGCCAGCAGAAGACCACAGAACTCCTCTACTTTCTGTTACCCTGCATTTAAGGATAGACCTGAAAATGTTTATTGTGCTTCTAGCTGTCTTAAGTATGAAGTTGATCTTTCATTAACAACTGTTGCCTAGCAATGATACTTCCCCTGTAATTTGCTGAATATGTAGGTTCTTAATTACAGAAAAAATATATTGAATTCTTGCACTGTTTCTTTTTGTCATTACATCTTCATTGTCAGAAAAAAGAATCAGGATTAAAGATGAATTACTACCTTCCTTTTTACTTTTGGAATAAAAATTAGAACGCAAATATCTACAACAGCTACACAGCTATTTAGTGAAAATTCTCATATATCTTGATCAGGTAGCACTCAGTTTTACACCAAGGGGTCATAGGGCCATCACAGCTGTCTTTGTTTCCCCAAACATGGGGCATACTGGACACACAATATCAAAGGATTTTCCACTTTTGGGGGGAAGAATTGGTGTACTACTGCACAAAGGCAAGCTTACTGGATCAATAAGGTCTAGATGTTAAGATACACAGGTACAGAAAGACAATAAAATCAAATTTAACTTGACTAGAACCTTGACCAAAGTTGTCATATTGGATGACAGTATTTAGTGTGTGATGAGCAGTACATGACAACTAAAGAGTGCCTGAAGAGTCTTACCTAAGCTGCTGTACAGAGGAACTAAGTCAGGAAATGCTGTGAAAACTGTCCTTTCTCAACTGCCTATGGAAAGGGTGGCAACTTCCCACGCACAGACTATGAATTTGAATTTCAAAATTTATTCAGAGAAAGTATTTCTGATTGTATTTAATTTAAAGTGATACTGAGATTCTGGGCCAAAACAGATAATTATCAGGAGGATAAACATGCAGTAGTTGTTGAGAATCATATTTTTGGTGTACTTTTTATTTTTAAATTGCGTTTTTGAATGTACTTTAATTTGCCATGGAGTTCCCCCACCTTTTGATACATAATCTCAAATGAAGACACCTCATCACAAAACTTTCACTGCTTTGGTGTTGTTACCCTTCCTGGAAATTTCCATTTGGGTTCTACTCTGGACTTCAGCCTGCATTATTTATTTATTTTTTTTAATGTGATCTGGAATTTTAAAGGAACTGTAAGCATATTATTTATTGCTGGAACAGTCTAAATAAAAGAGGAACATAAATGTATGGAGCATATATTTGATTTTTACTCAAATAGATCACGCTGTGAAAGAAAAACAATTTGGTAGGAGACAGAAAGAATCTGTGGCATTCACACAACTTAAAAGTTAGAACAATATTTAGGAACTGTTCTAACGTATGGAACTCAGTATCTCAGCAGCAATATCAGCTCTGAGTAAGAGAAAGAAAAATTAACACAAACACTGTTGCTCCATCTTTGTGAGGTGCGTCACACAATGTACATAAAAATAAAAGAATAAAACTACAGTCTTTCATTGTGCTCTTTTGAATGCTTGCCAGGGTAGTAACCATCACCTGACTGTAGTGAAGTGTTCAGAATTGTGTAGCAAGTGTACACATTAAGTCCAACAATGTCCCAGTCGCATTAACTGTTATTATGGCATTATATAAATAGATGATACATCCTGCCTTGACTCTTGCATTCAATTTTGGTCATGCTGTCTCAAGAAAAGGATAAGAGAAATAGAGAAGGTCTGTGGAAGGGCAATGAATATTATGAAAGGCATGAAAAGACTGCTGCATGAGGAGAAGTGAAGAAGATTAAGGCTGTTTAACCTTGGAGTTAGGTAAGAGTTGATGTTATGGTCTCTTATTAAATAAAGTGGTCATGCAAATCAATTGGGCATTGTTATATACATAGAAAACTGAAGAGAAATATGAAGGAAAATCAAGTATTTTTTAAATCATCTGAAAGGAAAGAGAAATTTTTTACAACATGTTTCAGACAAAGAACTCACTAAAGCAAGCTATCACTTTATCAAATGTCTCAGCAATAGACTCTCCATTTATCTGATAAATTAATGCAATGTCTTTAACCACATTGTACAGAATGTAAAACTAGAAAGAATAAGGAAAAACAATATTGTAAATAGGTTGCTTCTTGTTGCTTACTCTTCACATATTTAAATACAGTTAGAGGGTGCATCTGGTGAAGGTAAACTGCAGATGTTTAGCTCTGTTATTTTTCCTCTTAAGTCATTGTCACCATATGAATATGTTTGTTGCAGTACTTTCCCTAAACAGGTCTTCTCAGAGAGTGATAATCACCTCCATATCATATGTTGTGCTGTATTTGCCATCGAAATCTCTTTAAGATACAAAAATTCTTTCAAACAAGAAGTCTGACTCAGGAAACAAACGAAAAAATAAACACAAAGAAGAACCCAAAATCGACTCCAACCAATCAACCAACTCAAAAATGAACAATTTAACCTAAGCTTTCCCTAGTTGGGTTTTTGGTTTTTTTTTTTTTTTTTGAAAATCATGATACTTGCATTCTAGGTCTCATGCACTATACTGAAAAAAGAACAGTTTCAAGGCTGCTAACACATGACAGAGATTCAATGAAAATATTATTTTCTAAGTATGTTCATACCATTCTCCTGGAATAAGGGGAGATTTATCTATAACAAAAGAGATTCACAATAGATTAACTCAATATTGTAACATAATCTCAGCTGAGCAGAATAAGAAGAATGAGACAAGAGGGACTTGAATGTTAATGTATTGTCTATAATCATAAAAAGGAGATGAATGCCAGGGATGCAGCTTGTCAGTACTTATCCAAATTCTATAGATGAATTCACACAATCTATTCTATTCATTGTAGTTACTTTCATCTTTAAAATGTCGTGCTGTTTAAGACTCAGGTTCAGCCTTGAGGAATCTCTGCATCGTGTATTATACAGGGGAAGAAATTTAGACAGAACCCTAATGAGAACAACTCCAGACAGAATATTATTATTCCAGATGTGTTTCTGTAAATGAAAAGTGCATGCTCTGTCTTTTAACTTGTTCTTTTATATTATTTTTCCCTGAATAAATAATTCCACTAATTTAGTACCTTTAGAAAATAGGTATATAAATATGCATTTCCATGTTTAATATGAAACATTTAATGCAGTGTAACAAGTGGAACTTGATGATCCTTGGAGTTCCTTCCAACCCAAGCCATTCTATAATTCTGATTCTATGATGTCATAAAGCACAAGGCTAGGTTAGACAGAAGTCAAAAGGGCTACTAAAGAGAAGATCTAATCTACAATATTACTGACTTAATTTAATGATACTATAATTTGCAATAGCAGTAGCTTTTGAATATCTGTGAATTTTAGAACTAGAAAAAGACCTATGTTCTCATTGATAAATTTTGCTCTCATCCAGTAGAAAATTCTTATATTCTTATCAGTAAATAAAATACTGTATAGGATTTGAAATTTTCCATGTGTAAGTTGCTAATGCTTTTAAAAACCCTGAGCCAAAAAAGTATTTCAGATAATTCTGTGACAACAAAGTAATACCCATAGAAAATTAATGAAATAAATTAGTATCACTTCTGATTTACAGTCACATTCTGAGGTTCAATTTCTGGTAAAGGTTTTCCACAAAGAAATACATAAAAGAAATATAAAAGAAAATGCAGATCATAAAACCATTTTTGGCCAGGCTTCCTTTGGAGGAAGTCTATTAATGAAGGTTTTTATCTATTCAGATGTTCATTTAGCTTAGATACATGTTAAACCCTGTTTATCACTTTCAAATGAGGATGATTAAACAGATACAAGACAGAGATCAGCAGGAGCTATAAGAAATAAAACCTTAGGGCAGACAAGCTGAGGTCTAAGTATTAGGCTGGGAATATTAAACTAGGGGAGCATCTACAGCAGCCTAAGTTCTCATAAATATGGCAGATTCAGGGTTTAGAGATCACTTCTATCTGACAAAATATTTAAAAAATGAGATAGCAATCAACATGAATTCGGGCTTCTTTCACGAGTTCTGGTGCTCTGTTGGCTACTTTTTTTTCCTTATTCAGAATTGCGGCCCTTCAGAAATAGCACAGGCCCTTACTATTTTGTTGCTAACCTTGACCCTGAACTCATATTAAAATAATGCAAAAAAGACAAGGTGTGTAATAATAGGACAATGGAAAATGGTTTTAAAATAACAAAAGAACATGTTTACACGAGATATAAGGAAGAAGTGCTTTACTGTGAGGTTGGTCAGGTACTAGAATGGGTTGACAAGTGAAGCAGCGGATTACCCCACCACGGAAGTGCTCAAATCAGTTTGAATGGGGCTTTGAGAAATATGGTCTAGGGGGACGTGTTCATACCCATATGTGCCAGGGGAACAGTGGAAGTAGATCTTTAAGGTCCCTTTTAACACAAACCATGCTATGATTCTATGATAAACACATTTGTGTACTTTCTTGATTTTCTACATGTTTATAGCAATTAATACCAGAAAATGAAAGTGATTGTCTGTGAGATGAAATATTCTTTTTTATTCTCAAATCATTTCCCTTCACCATTTAGTTATATTTATGTACCACATAACCCTACCTACAAATATCCTAATGAGACATTAATAATAAAATTGATAGCATTTCATGGACTGATTCACCATTCCTCTGCCAAAGCATTTCAGTAACTACAGAATTATTAAGAGGGAAAAAAATCAAAGATTAAATATGACAAAAGATTTGCTGAAGGAGCTCCTTCAGGAGACAAAATGGATCATGCATGTAATGCACATTATCAGCTGCTAAGTTATCTTATTAAAGAAAGAACAAACAAGTGACAGCTATAGCACAACACACATCACAAGATACATGCTGGTTTAGTGCACTGCACGATTTCTGGACTGTAATAAAATGTGGATTTTAGGTATATTTTTTTACTTATTGATACAAGAAATCTGTAACAAATGATCCCTATATTTGACTTTTAAGATAGCACTAAGTCAGGAAACTTCATTTGTGTTAAATTGAAGGAATCAGAGGTGGAATAGCCATTGCCTGCTCTCTTGAATGTTCTCTGGGTTTATATTAAAAGCACAGAAATCCACTAGTTGTAAGAGGCCTTGGTATTTTTTGTTTGTTTGTTTTGCTATTGTTTGTCTGATATTTTAGTTCATCTTTTTCCACTTTTTCTTTTGAGTTGTGGATTTTCTTTATTTTACTTTTTTTTTTCTTTTCTAATATTTGCATTTAAATGTGTTATTATTATTTTTAATGTTTCACAAAATTTCTCACAATGGTTTAGAGGTTTCCGTTTTGCACATGAGTTTATATCATTTTATCCTTTGGTTTAGCGATACACTTCTTTAAAGAGAGAAAATAAAGTTGCTCTTTCACAATTCAGAAGACAGAAAAATATCTGGCATTTGTTATTACAGTTGTTTCCAGGAGGGATTTGTACATCCTTGTGCTCTGAATTAATACAAGGTTTTATAAAGATATTCCATATGCACAAGAAATAGAGGATGTCGAAGATGAATAAAAATGGGAGTTTAGAATATATTTTGGAGCTGATTAGGAAAGACTATTTCACGGGCAAGACTATTGCTTTGATAGAAAAAGAGTTAGAAAACATTCATTAAGATTTCATTCAGAGATTAATGCATGGCATGGGTCAACATGTTGCATTATAATATTGGCTTTCTCTGGCATAGCTTTAGCAAGGGTAAAAATGATGCATGACCATTAGCATTTAGCCTTACCTGACTCTATCATGTCAAACAGTGCAATTTGTGTGTGTGTGCTTGTGCATCACTGTGTGACGAGTGCCATTTGTCATGAAAATAAAGAGAACTGAGACAAGTTATCCAGTGGAAAAAATATCTAATGAGGAAGTGTTATGCTAGAGTGAAAGTATTAATAAGTCATTACTGCTGCAACTGTAATTACTATCTGTTTTGTCAAGTAGCATGATTTGACTTGTAATTTGTTTTTCTGAATGAAGGTTCAAGTGACACACAATCAGTTAAAAAGCCCTTGATGGAAACTGAGGTCATCATCAACTCAATTAATCTTCATTTTCGTTATGCTCTTGGGAAGTTTATATTTCCTACAAAAAAAAAAGAAAAAGCAACCCACAAATCAAAATCCTATCATTTCTGACTCATTGTTTATTTTTATGAGATTTACATCCCTACAATGGTCCATTTAATAAGCATTTAACCCCACCAGTGTAAATCTTACTTTTAAGGCATAAAATGTAAATATAATTATATATTATATATATATAAATTATATTTTATATATATATATAAAAATATATACATATATATAATGTATGTAATATATATATACACATATAATAATAATAATAATTATATATATATAATATATATATATACATATAATATAATATATATATTATATATATATATAATAATATATAATTATATAATTATTTCTTTATTCATTTTTTCACATCTCGCTGCAGAAGTTTCTGTACTAAGGCTCTGTCTTTCCATATAGGAAATACCTTTAAGCACAGAGTCCAGAAAATTCAATAAATGAGGCCAAGTTTTTACTTGTTTTAATATTCTTTATTTTAGGAAATTTTCGCATGATCTCTTTCTCAGTTTCTAATTTAAGAGGCCACTCGAGGTTAGATAATTGTCTGAATGGCCTGTTGGGAAATATGCTTAGGCTGTGATTTGGAGCATCTGAGTGAAACTCACAGTTTTAGACAAATTCTAATATTAATCTAATGTTGACCCTTATCAAGAAAGGTGTTGCATGTAGAAGTACAAATTTCTACAATATAAAAGCCTTATGCATTCACACCTTGAAATATTATGTGACGATCTGTTCCATTTATCTCAAGTGGATATTTGTGAACTTGGAGAAGATTCATCAGCACTTAATCAAAGCAGAGTGGATGGGAGGCCAGTGGGATTTTGAACTTTAACAACTCAGAGGGGAATGGGTAGGCAAAATGTAGAAACTCTTTTTTTCTTTCTGTTATAGTGATGGTGGTATTTTTTTTCCCCTCAAAACAAGGTAACTTGTTGGAGCTTACAGGAATTTAAAAGGAAGAACTGAACGCTCCTCTTCACACAAGGAAAAGTAAACTTCAAAAATATTATACTAGGGGGGCTGGTAAAAGCATAGATTAAGTTAATTGTCAGTTTAGGCTTAAAATGAAACTGGAAAGATGAAGATATATCCTTAAGCTTTAAAATAAAAATAATTCTGGGGGAAACAAAAGGAAAGTAGACTGCATGCAGTAGACACTTATTCATTCATTCATTTGTTTATTCTATATCAGCATATCTTATTGACTCTTCTGGAGAAGTGTTGGTGAATTCCTTGCAGGATATTTCTTCAGTTCTGTTAAATGCTGAAATTGATATTATTTTAGTAGTAAAAATGAAGTAAGCTTCATCAACTATCTATCAACTGAGTCAAATAAAGTTTCTTGACAACAGTTCTGCCAGTTGCCTGTCCTCTAAAGAGTCCTGAAAGAGTGAGTGCAGGAAATGAATGATTAGATTTAGATTTCTGATTGAATGGTTTTACATCTAAGGTCAAAAGGTCACAAGAAAAACCTGTTATAGTAAGGATCCTGCTAGGGCATTTCTGTGAAATTTATTGTTCAGCTTTGGCAGCTAGCACTATTTTATGACAGTGAATTCTAGATGCCCACCTTAAGATACATCAAATTACAGCTTGGAAGTATCAATTTCTCTCCATAGAAAATAAAATGAGGATTACTAGCTTTGATATAGACATTTTTACTGGTGATATTCGCAGCTAGGTAAATGAACCCCAACAATTCAGCTTAAATTTATGATTACTTTAGCTTATTTTGTTACAATAAAAAAAACAACAAACCACAAGCATAGAAGAAACAAACAAACAAACAAACAAACCCATAGTTTTGTGACTCAAGCCAAATTGACATCAAGACCAGAAATTTATCTCCAAATAAGCCGCTAGCAGATGGCAGGAGTGCATCAATTTCAAAAAGCTTGTGTCTCGGAGAATACCTTGTAGACCTCCTAAATCAGAGGTGCTACATTTGTGCTAAGTAGATCTGGACAATTTACATCTCTGATTTGATGACAGAAACATGAACTCTCTGCTATCCCTGGAAGAGTTAATGTAAAGCATGTAATACAAGAATGCAATCTATAACTTATCCCAGTTCAGAGACTCTTAGTACTACAGCTTTCTGGAGCACCTCAAACAATCTTGTCTTGGTCAAAACCCAACTTAGAATCTTGAAGCAAAGGAAATAATGTATCAGGTTTCAATATAACAATTTATGGTTTCTGCATTTATTTTTCTAATTCAACAGACTTAGTCAAAAAGAAGAAAGCATGAAAAATCCAACTTTAATAAAATATATTCATTTTTGGCAGCTAGCATATAACTAAAATAATGTGGGTCTCGAATAAATCCTTAAATTACAGTTTCATAGGTTTTAGCTCTCTAGACTTAACCTTTTTATTGTCAATTAACAATTAACTGTTTAACTTTTACATTTTCTGTGAAGATACTTTAATACCTTATACAAGTTCTCATTCCAAAGTAGGAAAAAGTGGGAAATATTCATCCATCAATTGCCATAGAGGAATTCTCTGATAATGCTAATAGAAATTTGAAACCAGTAAAGGTATTCTGTAGACCCATGGCTGCAGAAATGAATCTGTATTTTACCTTGATTAAATACATATCTTTACATGGTAACATTTTCATATTGCTTTTCTTTTTTTCCATTTAATCCTTTCTTTGATTAATGCAGGAGATCATCTACTTGTAAAACAGTTTTGGAGTGTGAGCAGTTGATTGTAAACAGCAGCTCACCA
Organism: Callipepla californica brunnescens; assembly: GCA_023055505.1. Taxonomy (NCBI): domain Eukaryota; kingdom Metazoa; phylum Chordata; class Aves; order Galliformes; family Odontophoridae; genus Callipepla; species Callipepla californica. The sequence continues at coordinate 119,678,141 of JALIRH010000001.1, read as the reverse complement.
ACATAAGAAAGAATTTCATTGAGTTCAATACCATTATACTTGGAAATAATGCAAGCCAAATCCTGAGATTTTATATTTTCTTGTGTTTTGAAAACTATAAAATATATTCCGATAACACTAACACATCCTGCACTCTTCTTCTGTTTCCAGGTTATTAATCAATTTTTCATTTTCTTTGTAGAGTTTCAGTTTAGGAAGAAAAGTTGTTGGAAGTATCAGAAATTTTCTGATTCAGTGAAATACAAAGTAGAACTACAATGTGATAAGAGGATTCAAAATCCTTTTGTCTTCTCTGTGTGTTATCCCACTGAATAATGTAGAATTTTTTTAATTTACAAAAATCGGAAAGGATAAAGGATAATGGGACAAAACTTTCTGGTTTTCTTACTTTTCCTTGGGATAAAAATGCCACAAAATACACTGATTTAATTGCTTAGTTTGGCTCACAACTGGAAAATGGAACAAATTAAATACCGAATAGAATTACATTTGACACAACGTTCAGATCTGAGCTAATAATAGGACATTTTAATTGAAGTAGCCCCAGCTGTTCATTTTCATTTCCCATCACATTTCATTAATTTTTTCTTATTTATCACTTTATTATTGTTTATAACAAATTATTATGAATGACAAAACCTGTTTCACTATAAGAATGCTTTAGATATTTCTGTTCTGCTCCTATTGCTTTGAAGCTACTTCATCAGACTTATCTTCTTCTGGACAGAAAAAAAGACGAAATTAAATAAGTTAGCTTTACAGAATATTATATTGTTTAGAAAGGAATATTCAGACAATAAGAAACGAGTACACCCTCCAAAATTTTCCTACTAGATCAACAAAATCACCCACGATTGTAGGAGAAAGATGGAAAGTGGCAGGGAAAAATGGAAGTCTTAAAGGACACACATTCCTGCTTATTATGTGTGCTAACATATACAGGACAGCAAACTCTTCAATTTACAAAAGAAGGTTGATACTACTAAGACGAAGGAATCATGTGGGAAGAATGATGCAGGATCCTGCAATACTGTGAGAGACATAACAACATTACAACATAGACTTTGATGCCAATTGAAAGTGGATAGGATGAATAACATTAAGCTTTGGTTGAGTGATTTTAGTCCTTATCAGAGAACTGTCTTAATTAAGAAAGTTAGTGATTGAGGACATATGAACAGAAATGATGAGACATTATTGGAGCACAGGAAAAGTCTCCAATTAGCATTAATAAGGTGAAGAGGGGGTGTGATATTTGACTTTGTGATGAGTGTGTATTCTTGAAAGATGAATCATCTGGCTGAATTCTTGACATGGCTTGAGTTTATGACTCAGCCTTGAGACTCAACAGTCTTCTAAAACGTGTGAATCCATGATAATGTCACTTTGCAAAACTCTCTAACAAATTCATTGACTGCACATATCACAGAAACAGTATACGATGAAGTGTGTGAAAATATAAAGAAAAAAACTCATTTTCTACAAATAGAATAACTATTAAAATATTGCTTATTTACTTTTTACAATGCCATTTTAGATGTTACAGCGTGGAGTAAAGAGACAAAAAGAAATTTGACTCTTGAAGTAGAAAATACGTTTCATTGAAAAACACTTTTGTTTATCAGAAGAAAAATAAAAATTCATTGAAAAGAAAATAACAAAAAAGATGAAATTTCAGAGCATGTATAGTAACTAGAGCTACGTTCCTAATAACACCTGAATATATTGTCTTCTGCCTATATCAGACTTCCATAGATGTATTTACTTCAATAATGAGATCTCTCTCCTGTGTATTAAGAGCCAATTTAGAAATTACCCTTAAGTGCATATTGCAATAATGCTTTCCTTTTCCTAGGTTGATAATTTTACAGCTAGCAAAAACCAAGCAAGGCAAGAAGCAATACAAATTTGAAATCTACAGAAAAAGGAGATTTCACAAAAAATAAAATGGAAAAAAAAAGAAAGGTAAAAATGTATTTGATATCTCTTAAATGGATAATCTTTCCGTTTACAAGGTATAGTCGGAAATTTTGGGTAAATATTTTTTTTATCAAAAACTGCTATTCTCCATTAAGAATTAAAAATAAATGGACAAGAATAAAATGCTATAACATAATGTAATACTCTTCATTCCACTAGAAATGAAGGAAGAGGTACGTAATAGCAAAGGGACCAGAGAAAATGAGATGTTACAAAAAAAGGAAATTAATAGGCTTCTTCTTCAAGGATACAGTTTTGCAGAAGAACACCAAGGGAAGGAATTTCCAACAAAAGAGCCTTCTTCAGTGGCAGTCAGCCCTTATATGAGGTTTAAGAGGTCTTCTGGTTGCACAGGTGAATTGCATTCAGCTGTGTTTCCAGGGCTGACCGGGTCTTTTCTCCAGGTACTCAATCAGTGGTTCAGCCCAGGACTCAGCAGTTCCCTTACAAGGTTAAACATCTGCTACCAGAAAGCTTGGATAACAATTCACATCTGAATTTTGGACCAAGTAACATTTTTAATTAGTACCCAAGATACAAATAAGTTCTTAATGACATTTTGAAAGTGCTTAGGAGCTGAAATCCTTCTCATATTGAAGATAGGTGCCTATATACTTAAAATCTTATGAGCATCTACCTGCATTTTACACACCTAAATTGTTTATAATTGTAATTAAAAAATCTTTTACAACTAATAATTACACCATTAACTCATCCCTTCTGGTGGCTAAATTGAACACCTGCCTTTAATTATGATGACTTGGAAAAGAGAAGCAGCCTGAAGATTAGAGGATTGTAGAATAGGAAATGCAATATTACACAAGTACATTTTGTTTAAATAAAACCATCTTATCAGACAAGTGCCCAATTATCATTTGTATCAGAAAATATTTAATTTCACTCTTATTTGCTTTTGGTAAACATTAATTTCAGTGCATGTAATGGGGAAAAGCAATGATCCTGAAAGCAGAAATCTCAGTGAGAGATGATTTAGAAGCTTTCAGAGAATCAAAATTACCTCTCCTCTGATTTAAATGATTTCTGTTTATTTTATTTTATTTTATTTTTATTTATTTTATTTTATTTTATTATGCTTGTAGACTATGGACAAATGCTCAACAACATCACCCTGTGTTAATGTGTGAGCAATATAGCTTAGTAAGAAATATACTGAAGAATAGAAACTGATTATAACAGAACAAAGCAGTATAATAAGCCCATGCACTGTCTAAATCTGAGAAAAAAGAACTCTCAACATTTCTAATGGAGCTTTAATTTTTAACTGTCCAGATAATTTTAAATCATATTTCTGTTTTTGGAAACCAGAAATATTCCTACAATATGGGTGAGGGTACTATTAACCTGAAGTCACTTTCTCCTCCTATGTAGGCTGGTTACATGCATTGTATCAAAGACGTAGACTTACTATGTTTGTTACAGCATTCACATTGTTGCTTTTTCATAACTATTTATTTAATAAGGATGCACATCCTCCCCCAGGGAGGTAGTGAAGTCGCCGACCCTGGCAGTGTTCAAGGAATGACTGGATGTTGTACTGAGGGACATGGTTTAGTGGGAGCTATGGGTGATAGGTGAATGGTTGGACTGGTTGATCTTGTAGGTCTTTTCCAACCTTGGTGATTCTATGATTCTATGATAAGAATTACTCTAAAAGCTGCATCCCATCTTCAGCTATATGTATTACTAGCAGTTGTAACAGGGCTAGCAGAATTTTAGGCTGCATCTTTAAGTAGAAAGTAGACTGTGCTGAGCCTAAAACTTGGTATTGTAAGCAATCACAGACACAGTTATCATGTCAGTATAGACAAAACACAATGCAAGTATCTTCTGGAGCTGGCCCAGTCCAACTTCCCACTCAAAAAGCACTGGCTTATCTGTTAAATCAACTTGTTGAATTGTGTTTTGGAAAACAGCGAGGCTGAAGGCTGTTAAATTTCTCCTTCCCCTACTGTTGAGATCAGTTAAAGTCTTTTTTTTTTTCTTATATCTAACCATAATATTTTCCTTTTCGAAGATATTATTTTTCATTCTTCCTTACCATATTCTTACTAATTTAGCCATCCCCTTGCCATGATTGGTTACTCAGCTATTATGCTTTCAGTTGTGACTGAATTCTAAACATCCTTCTCCTTGAAAATTTTGCAACTCTGATAAAACGGAACACTTTATTATTACATTCTGTTAACAACATGTGAAGAAAACATGTTTGCCGCTTGTAGAAAAAAAAAAAAAAGAAAATCAGAATTTCACCTGAGATAGGATATCTTAACTTTGAAATATGATGCATTATTAAGCTGTGTAAACACCCTTTGAAGTGTTCAGCTTTAATTCTGTCTCAGCTGTCCCCTAATTTCCCAAAAACCTTGCTCTCTGTTCAGGCATGGAGTTCTTGCTTTGATCACTATCCCTAAGAATCCTCTATTCCTTTCCTTTCTGACTCCTTCTTCTAGAGAGAAGAAATAATGAATCAAACATTATAAAATCAATAGGAAAAAATATCTTGCAAAGATTTTATATACCTCAATAATTCACATATGACATGAAAATGAAGAATAATCTACAAAAATAATATTAAAGGCAAAAGAAAATACGAAAAGATATCGGAACCAAAGGTGAAGCCATTACATTTCACAAGTTGATGTTATTTTGATATATCAGCTGATCTGAACAATAAATAAAACTTAACTCTAAAGTTCCATTCATCATTTCAAATTATAAGGATCAATCAATCAACCTAAAAGATCAACCAGATTCTTAAGTGATAAAAAGCAGTGGTGAATATTAGCATTTTTAAGTAAGAAAGATTCAGAATCAGGGCAATATCATCTTTCAAGGACACTTCTAGATAATAACCTGAATGCTGGTTCACATTTTCGTTCTTTATCTTATTGTGAATACTAAAGGTACCTGCCCCTGTGTGGATACTCCTCAGCATCAGAGCATCCTTGGATGATGAAGAATGATTGAAGAGACACATTTAATTAGTCATTGCCACAAGAGAGGGAGGATGATTGTCCTCAAATGTAGAAAATTCCAGATGTCAGCAAGAAGGAATTATTTGCAACAAATACTTAGAGTATATAGTAGACAGCTGTTAAAATCTAAATTTAATCCTGATCTGCATATTAATATGTTTACAACAAAAATAAAGATTTTGCCCATTCTCTTTATGAAATCTCATCTTTTAGTGATGATTCAGAGAAGTGCCACCTGAGCCCAAGGAAATAAACAAGTAAAGTTATTCAGAAAACAAGTTGTGTAGTCTGTGTCAGGAGATCTATTTGTGGTATGAAATCTCACTTATTTGGAAAATCAGATTTTCTGGGATGAGTTCTTTAATTCCTTTGGATTTGAGCAGTAGATACCTCTGACATATTAAATATTTTGCACCAAATCAGAATGGTCAAAGGCATCCCAAATACAATAACCTTGTTTTATGTGTGGGGTTTTTTTTGTTTTGTTTTGTTTTCCTTTTTTCATGAAGGCCCTTTGAAATGATCCAAGAGATAAATTGCAGCTGGATAAATGAAAGGAAAATAAGAAACTCATGCAAAGTGACTTGACCTGCATAGGATAATGAGCATAGGGTAGTGATGACAGCAAAGAGAGTGTGATGGAAAGTTGCAGTAGAGAGACTCACAAAGAAATGCAAGCAAATTGATAAACATTAGAAATCACTAACTTAGAAATAATGTTCCTCCTTCATAGAAACACTGCAGTACATTATAAAAGAAATTAAAATAATTATTAAATAATTAAAATTAAATTATTAAATTATTAAAATAATTAAGCTCTAAATCACTATGGGTTTTTATTTCTAAATCCAAACTTCAACAAAAAGAATAATTAATATCTACACAGGAAATTCTAGTGCAACCTTCCTGAAATATTACAGTAATTTCTAGGGTATCATAGGGTCTAGAAGAAATTAATGCTCTGTAAAATCTTAGAGAGAAGAAACAAGAAATATGAGAGGGCTAAAAACACTTATTTCTGAAAGGTCACAATTTCATTTTGTTTTTTCCAAAGGATAACGTTTTTACTTTAACATTTCTTCTCAAAATTATTATACCTTGCAAGCTTAAAGTGGTTTTAAAGTTGCTTTGTAGTTTAAGGATGGATTTTTGCTTCTATTTCCACATTTTATGGAATTAAAAAGAAAATTACAGGAGGACCTGAGAATCTAAGTTACAAAAGTGGTCTGTGTTCTATGAGGTGTCACAGAAAAAGTATTTGGAATGTCAAATAAAAAATATGAGGGAATAAATGCTGAATATGGAAAAAAATAGACCATGGGATAATCCGAAAGGCATATTATTTGATAATACTTAAAACAGGATATTAATGTACTGGAAGTATTTTATTCTGTCTAGAAAAGTAATGATCTAATACTAAATCTTTTCTTCCTTTCAAATGCAGTGATATATAATTAAATGTAGTGATATAAATCTTATTATTGACAATAACTAATTCATATATGTTCCTATTAATTAAATAGGAGATGTAATACTCAGGAATTTACTATGAAGAATGAATGCTAATAGAAGATTAAACAGGGAGATGTGAGGTTGCAATGAGACTTGTAAAGATACAGAAGAGTGAATTTGTGGTACTAAAACACTGAGTACTGAATCAATCTAATATATTGTCCAATTCTTTTTTTATCTCCTTCACCATAAAGCACATTGATCCTTGTGTTCCCTCCTATCCAAATATTTTGTTGAAACTTTGCCTTATGGAATAACCTCTCTGACAGTCACTCAGTTATAGAGACAATGAAATAATGAAAAAGAAAAATCTACAGCATGGAAGCACTAAAATTCACAGTGGAAAATTGATTTTTATTATGGGAATACAGCTCACTAAGGTTATTTGAAGCTGGGTTTCAGGAAGAATCTGGGATGTAAGCCCAGATTACAGTGGCTTTAACCTTGCTTTTTTGGCTGCATGTGTAAGTCACATGGCTGAAGTATTACACAAAGGCAGGACTGAAAGGGACAGTTCTGCTCATGTAATTATAAGCCTTTATAACTTGATTCGGCTCCATCTCAGAAGCAGATGCTTATAGCTAGTAGCTAGTGTTTTTGGTACCATTACTACTTGGACAAGAAGACTGTCCCCCATTCTACTGCTGAAATGATCAGTAATCTAATTTTGTCATGCCTTTAGGGTCAGAATTTCTGACAGCTAAGCATGTTGCAGTGATGCCTTAGGGTATCCTGAAAGGTATCAGAATCTAAACCATTTTTCAGCTCACCCCAAAATTGTTTTTACATTATCATTCTTGCCTTCCTTCTCTGTGTAGGATCTCAGATGTTCCTTGTTTCCGTTGTACAATGTAAAAGAGTTTCGGACTGTGAGAACTTTACAGAGAGACTGTATTGAGTTTTGTAAGCCAAAATAAAAAGAACTGATGTAGTGTGACATTAGAGTTGTAAGTGATCAACACAATGGAAAGGTTCTACCCTATAACTCTTGAACGACCTTCAGCTGTGATATGTAAATGTGTAGCAAAGCAGATAAAAGAGAATTTATACAGCTAAAATGGAAAATCTCTTTCACACAGAACACATACATTATTCAAACATTTCTTATATCCCTATTTACCACTCAGATATCTTGTCACTCATCCTTCACATGTTTTGTTTTGTATATATTGTTTTGTTTTTCTTCTGGAGGTGTTGCTCTTTTTCTCCAAGGTAGTAAAGGGAAGTTGTATCCTGGATTCTAACAAGACATCCCCAGTTTCATTTTCTGAAGTTTTTCTTTATCTGCCATTTGAGTATAATGTTGGCTTAACTGCAGAAAATGCCTTTGATTTTGGCCACTTTAGAAAGGAAAATTGTTTCTTTCTTTCTATTTGATTCTGGTTCATCAAAGTACACAAATGTATATCTAATTTTGCACACCTGTGTGTTCATACTGAATTTGTTTGCCATGTTTTAAAGCTGGTGTGGATGATAGAAAGACTATTTCTGACTTCTTTTTTGAATGGAGATATGGGTTTGATTTCTACTAGCAGGTGGATTAGGCATAAACTCCTACAGAAATTCAGCAAGCTTGACATCATTTTCTGGCTCCTGACTTCTTGAGGAGCCTTAGGATTCTTGTATATGTGTTAGATTACAGACCTGTGGGTGATATGAAGCATGACAAGCCTATAGCATGGAGTCCCTCGGGGACTCCATAGCAGACAACTAACCATCCCATAGCACTGAAGACAAGCAAATTCCATTCAAAACCAGAATTTTCTAAAGCAAAATGTCCTCTAGGTGGATGTGCAAAGATAAATTTCTAGATTAATACAAGTGCAAGCATTAGTATCTCTGTAGAGACTCAAATTCAGATTTTGTTGAAATGATCAAGAGAACAGTCTTTAACATGATCAGGATGTGCTCTGAGCTGAATCTAAACAGTGAAACAGTCTAAGTGGGCTAAGTGCATGTAGTCTTAAGTGCATTGTGATTTTAAAAACACATTCACTTCTAATGTGGTTATAGTTTTATAAGGAAATATATTCAGTAAAATCTTGAGTTCAGTTAAACAACTGTTCTTCTCCTTTACTTTTATCACCTTTAGTATAATAACAATAATCAGGAAGCTGGTAAGGAAGTAAAGCCAACAATGTAAGAAACATCAAGTATCAGTGTATGTATTTTTCCTCATATTTTCTACTAAAAAACTATTATACACTATTAACAATTATTCTAGAAGAAATAAACAAGTATTGTAAGGATATTTCCATAAGCATTTATTCACAACAAGAAATATATTCACGTTATAATTGCAAGTCCTGATGAGTATGCTTCCAGACAACAGTGTATTTGTGTAATGCAAGAGGGAAAGGAATTTAAAACTCTCCAAATTTCCCTAAGAAAAGAATGAAAAATAATAAAAATATTCCCACAAGCACGTTGACCAATTAGTAATGGAGAAACTATCAGGTGATCAGTGTAAAACTAATAAGTAATTGTAGATATTCACAGTGAAATGTGCTAGAAAAGAAGTGCATTTGGCTAAGCAATAAATAAGCTAAAGTAGCAATCTGGTAGCATGCTAATGCTCATATTCAAATTCAACTATGCAGCTTTCAGGCAAAAAGGTATCAAACTGAAGTTTGTATTGAAAGGAGTCACCATGGTATTTATGATGAATGAAACTTAAATGTAAGAAACGAAGGCAAAATCCTCACAGATGGAATAGCACATTGAGTACAAAGAAGCCTCAGGCTCTACAGTTTGTCACAGAATTCAAGTTGTTTACTTGCTTTGTCTCTTTATGTATGGGATACAATAGGCTAGGAGTGTGTCACTGTTTCCCCACGGTGCAATGAGGGGGAAAATCCCTACTCCAAGCACAGCGAGATGAATTTTGGAATTAGAAACTTTGGGGCAGCATGGACAATCAAGATATTACAGGCATCTTTATTTTTTTCCACAGGCATACACTGGTTTATTCAGATTATACCAGTTAGATGTTCATCACTTTAATGAAGTGATCAAGAAATGACCCTGAAGATGACAGTCTCCAGTGACAGCATGGGGGGAGCCTACAAATACCTAATTTCTTCTTTAGTTGTCCACAAGTCAAAATGAATGTCTTGTTTCCCAATAGAGCTATTATGAAATTAGCAGCTTAATAATGTGTTAAGTATTCCACCTGATCTAAAGCATTGCCTGGTTTGAACAAAAATAAAATCATTAAGAAGTTCATAATAGGAATTCCTTCCTTCCATTCTTGGCTATAGTTTATTTTCGACTTAAAAAACCTCACTGTGATGGACCAGCAAGAGAATTAAATGTTTCCATTAGTTCTTCTAGCTGAGATATTTTCAGATAAAGCATTATGAATGTAGTTTAATCTTCATGCAAACTACATAGCAGGGTATTCTTTAGCCAGTTCCTGTACCAAAGAAGTCTTCCAGTCCCTATACCAAGCATGAAGTGATGATGCTTTGGCAGCTTTCAGTATTTCTTGTCTGGGGCTGAGCTTATGGCAGTCCAGATGAAAATATGAGAGCACATCCACTAAAAAGCAATTCTGAGAATTCCTTCTCTGCTATCATTTCTGTTCTTCAGTTCATATTTAAAAGTGTGGTAAATAAGACCCCCAATCCCAGTTTTACATAATTGAAGATAATGATACAATTAAAGAAAATATATTTGCTTCACAGACTCTTAGCTTTTCGCAATTTCTACATATCATGTGTGTTCCTGAACCTAAATCCTCTACAGCAGAACATGCAGGAGTGAAAATAAAAAATTAGCAGATAATTGTTGAAGCTGGACCTTAATATCTGCTTGTAATTATTCTGACAATTATTTCTATCATTTTAATTCTATTGATACGGTTAAAGTTACTTGTACTTTCACTGGGGAATTTAAGAGAAAGGTCAGATCTTAAATATTTTTTTCTTAATAGAGTCTAGAGAGATAATCCAGGATTTATGGAGTTTTCGGGCTTCTTGGCAGGAGCTACTGATGGGTGAAAAGTTTTATGTATAGAAAAGGGAGGGGAAACAGACAAAACAAGGGTATGTATTTCTGCACAGTATCTTGAGCAGGAAGCATAAATGTCTGATTATTATTTTTGGTTTGCTTTCAAATCTTCAAGTTTGAAGATAATAGAGAAAGATTAAGCCTTAGTGTCTGCTTCAAACACTGCAGATGTAAATGTATTTCATTAAAGGAGGATGTGTTTAAATAGGAAAAGTTATCAAGTAAAATCTCAGCTAATAGACATCAATGAAAGCTTTCCTGTTTCTTTCAGTGAAGTTAGCTTTTCAACGAGATATTTCGTTTAAAAATCAAGTCCAAACTTCTATTGTTTTTCTCATGTTTCTCTACTTCAGAGGAAAATGAAATAAAATGAGCCACTGAAGCTCACCAAATGAAGAAATGCTGAAATTCCAAATGAATATTATTCAGTTATGTAGCTGTGGCAGTGAGGCTTAAAAATGGTTTTGGATATTTCTCTGCCATGTTATTAGCTGTAACCCCTAGATGGTGCTGCTATAAACACTTACAGATCAACAGAACACATATGCAATTAAATCTAGGAAAAAATATCTATCAGTTGTGGTGTAGTTAAGATCTCCTTTTACCTTGTTCTTTATCTTAATGCCTGTCACTAATGTTTGTTTTTATTTTCCATTGTATTACTAGTGTGCAGAAGTCACAACCGTGAAAATAATACTAAGTGATATCAAACATCACACAGGATATTGAATGTGTATACGAGAATAAAAACGTCTGCATCATCTTACAAGCCTCTTTTAATATATTGGTATGGTTATGAGGCATAATTGACTAAAAGCTCTCATTATACTGTTTTGAAAGATAGGATTGACCTCATCTGGCTTTCAGGGTGAAATTCAGCTTCATATTTAGATACCAGAGCTTCTGTACCTCTCTGCGTGAACTACATGAACTTGCTTTTCAGCTAATGCATTTCTGGGATGCAAATCTTCCTTATTATATTCATGAGTTCCATCAGGATTTGTCAGACATTTCAGGGTAACTCAGATGGTGGTAATAAACTGTGTATAGACAGCTGAATCTTGATCATGATATTTGGATTGATAAATTCCACATATACCTTGATGAGAGTGAGGAATTGTAACTAAAAATCAGAGCAAAAGACAGAAATAATGTGCTTATGCCTGTCTTAGGTACTAAGTCATCAATACTTCATGGGAACATAATATGCATCAATACAAAGCTATAAGCCTCAATTGTCTCACTGCTTTCTCTCCCCCAAACCATAAGAACCACACTCAAGAGACTTGATGACCTGAAAACCTAGCTATCAGTTTTGCCTTTAATAAGGAAAGGGAATAGCATGCAAAGATGCCAAACTATAAATATGTTCCCTATAGAACAGTGTAGAATAGCACATTGTCAATATCACAGAAAGGTAAAGTAAAGATACATCACTGCACTGGAGCAGTTAACTCCTTTTCCATGGTTGCTCGTAAAATTTTACGGATTGTTCAACAAATAAAATTTCTGTATGAGTGTAGTAGAATTTGCCTATAATCATTGTCCATTGCTGAAAGTGCATCTTGGAAAGAGAACTGAGCTGAATTCTTCAGTAGGTGATGACAAATATATGCGTATGTCTAACCCTAGATAATCGAGTTAGCCAACATTGTCTTTGCACACTGTAAGCTCACATAAGAAGAAGTAACTCAGAAGAAATCCAGGTGGTAAAACACAGGTCTGTGCATTATTCACCTGCATACAGTGAATGAAAAGAAAATGGAAAACATTCTCCTTTCTCAGCTGCTTTGTGTTTAAAGCCGTTATGCCTATGCATTCTTACAGAAAGTTTTGAAAAATATATATATATATTCTGAAATTACAGCAACATAAGGCTTCAATACACCATTCTCAGGATCTTTATTTTATATAATTTTGTCAGAATACCAGAGGCTGTAAATCCTAGTTGTCATCAGAGTCTTAGTACCTGACAGGTTTCCCTGTTCTTTCTCCAGTGACATTTTGACATTTTGGAATTTTTGTTCTGCTCTGAGAGCATGTGGGTGAATTAGTAGCTCACGTGTAAGTCCTGAGACAAGACTGAAAAGCAAAGAGCAAAGGGCAGTAGTGATAGCAGATATAAGCCTCCTGGCTCCGATCTATAAATGCATAAAGCTGTCTGAGGATGAGTAGGTGACATGCCTACTATATAAAATACAAAAATGTACCTACGTCTAAACAGATAACTCAGTTTGCTGCATGACTGAGAAGATCAGAAATAACAACTTCAAGTTAAGTAACATTAGAAAGCACAGATTTTATTTTTATTTTTAATGTAAATCATTTTAAAAGAAAGAGAAACAATCAAGACTGATTTGGCCTGAGATATCTGACTACAGCATATGAAATGATGAAATACAAGGAACATCGAGTGCCAATACAAAATAAAATGTCTAAGAAATCTACACATACGTCATGTTTTTATAGTTAGAGGTGGAATAAAACTAATATATCGTAAGGCCAATCTCTATCAAACCAATTCATATAAATAAGGACCCATATGAAAAAAACCAAAAGTGATATTTAAAGGGATGTAAGATTACATTACTGTTTTCTGCATTCAATAACTTTAGTAATTTCTGTTTTTGTTTGTTCTTTCTTCATGTACAAAGCCTGAAGATCCGCTTAGAATACTGAAGTGAAAAACAAGAGAATTTAAATAAAAGTGACAGGGACATGCCAAATCTCAAAAGCATTACAGGATATTTCACATAGCACCTAGACAAACACTTCTAAAGTATTTCCTAAAGGGTAAATCATCTCCAGTTCCTTCTACCATGAAGACCATAACATCCAAATGAAGGTCATTCTAGTTGAGAAAAGGGTAAAGCACCACAAATATTTCTTTGCAATGTGATGGGTAAAATAAGTCAGAAATGTTTTCCATCTATTGTGAAATTAGGATATAACAAAAGATACATAGCCAATCTTGTATTTTACAATGAGATAGATTCACAGAATTATAGAATGTCCTGAGTTGGGAGAGTCCCTCAAGGACAGCTGAGTCCAACTCCTGGCTCCACAGAGGACCAGTCAAAATTCAAACTCTGTTTCTGAAAACGGTGTCCAAAGATTCCCTGAGCACCAGCAGCTCAAGGCTGAGCCACTTGCCCTGAGAGAAGCCTGTTTCATGGCCAGTGCCCTCTGGGGCATAACTTCTCCTCAGCCACCCAACCTTTCCCTTACACAGCTCCATTCCATTCCCTGTGGTCCTGTCACAGTCACCAGAGAGCAGAGCTCAGCATTGCCACACTTCTCACTGTGTGCAACCCAGAGCCAGAGCCCCAGCAAGAACATAATCTGTGCTGAGTGTAGATCAAACAGTTGCCCTCAGTAACATTTAGCACTTCCTCCATACATCCAAAAATCTCATTGTTATTGCTGTCACTTTGAAATAGCAGCACCTTACACAGGGAAAACTCAGCAGTGCTCCCAGTTAATACACACTGATGCGCAGATGAAGGTAATTCCTCCTCTACAGTCTACCTTGAAAAGTTAAAACACAGGGCAGAATGCTGCTGACTGTCCTTTAATCCCTAATACTCAGCATTAGATGTGCCATGCACATAGGGCAAATCAGTAGTTCACTCCCATGATATGAAATCTGCAGGCACAAGGCACAGACTGGTCCACAGTCACTTGCTTTTGCCTCTGGAGCTCTTCATGTTTGGTCGGCACTGTACATGCTATAAAGCATGCTCTCTCTTTGGGGTTAACCTGATTACACTCCAGCAATAATGCTACATCTGTTGGCTGTGCTACAGAGGGGCTGTAGTGTGCTTGAAGTACAACACAAGGTCAGAAATCTGCCTTTCCTTGTAGTCTGGCTTCAGCTACGGCCAGCAGTGAATATGAGAGGAGTAAAAGAAGCAAGTCTATTATAGAGATTCATTGTCACTCTCTTTCGAATCCTGGGAGTAGAGAAATTTTAGGATTTCTAGGTGAGAAGTAAGGCCAGCTGTAAAGATAACTGACAGTTTGAGATGTATTTTATCTCCTATGCCTCCTGCAAAGATTATAACTAATGTTAGTAATATGATAGAATAAAATGTAGGTCCAACTCCTATCATTACGAGGCCTGCTTTCTCATATTTCTTCTGAAGGCTATATTATGCCTTTGACTCATTATCAGTGACTGGAAAAAGGATGTTACACAGTTGGTCGATCACTCTAGAAGGGCAGAGTGTTTGTGAACATGCACAAGAAAAATCAGCAAATTTGCAGAATGAGACTTTGCGCTGGAAGAAGGCTGTGACAGTCAGCTACAAATGTCATCTCACAGCTGAGCACTGCACATCACCCCACATTTTGTAACACCAATCAGACAAAACTTTCTTTCCACTATCATATTTCTTTCCCCTTTGAAGAGATCATTAAGGTGTCATTCTACCATCCTTAACTGCTCAGCTGTCAATGAGGAAGATAACTTCTGTGAATCATAGCTCTGGTATGTTGATATCTGGAAGCTCAGCTTCCAAAATGCAGCTAACCAGAGCCTCTAGATGCTTAAAGAAAGGCTAATGAGATTTGGTGTTCTCCAAAAAACAGTAAAGGAAAACAAAAAACATCCGTACCCCAAAATATTGGATGTGGTTGCAGAGCAGCATTCAGTTCCTTTCATACAAATCCCACCTGAACTAATATGAGATACTGCACATGTTCGTCTGTAAGATGTCAGTTCTGTGTACAGAAATATACGGCATGCACATTCAAAGCTAGGACTACATTATAACCAGAACAGACACAGGGAGGATTAGTGTTGGAGTTTGTGAAAGTAGTTATAAAATGAGATCAAATTGTTATACTTGATGATTGTAGAGCACAAAGGAAAATTGTTTAGGTTGTAAAATGAAGGGGTCACACTTTTATGTACAGACATCTACATACTATGCTGCAGAATACCATTAGTGTATGCAGAATAGATTGTTTTCAACCATATTTAGAAATGCAGTTTTCTTAAGGATTGTACAGGTTACAGGCTTCAGGGCTCTAGGCTTAAGAAGATACCTTTATTCTCTTTGACACTGTACTTCATTAATCCCCTGCAACATGTTGAGGGATATCATTATTACTGCTCATCCTTCTGTCAGTCTCTCTTTGACAAGAATATATGAAGACCCTAAACCATTGAGATGGGAACGCTAGAGCTCAGATGGAAATGTGAAACCGAGAAGGAAAGAATAATTGAAAATTCAATATAACTCCAAAAATAGAGCACTAGATATTGTTAATATAAAGCTAAAGTTATAGGAGAACCATATCCATTTCTTGTGCTCAAAGTATTCTAAGTGAAGAGTACAAAAGAACAATTTATCAGCACATCTTAAAAAAATTATGAAAATTCATGCAGGAAGCAAAATGCGGCACTAGATTGTAGGACCAATACTTTAATAGTGTTTTGTTACATTATTGGCAATGGACACACTTGGTACTTCAAAATACAATTCTCTTTAGATGTTGTACTTGTCTTGAGTAATATAATGAATATAAAAGTTCCGAACTCCCAGTACAAAAAAAGACAGGGATCTCCTTGAAAGAGTCCAGCAAAGGACTACAAAGATGATAAAGGATGTGGAACACCTCCCTTATGAGGAAAGGCTGAGAGACCTGGGGCTGTTTCGCCTTAAAAAAAAAAAAGACTCAAATGTCTATAAATAAGGAACAGGAGGCCAAGTGTCAAAGCTGAACTCTTCTCAGCTGTCTGTGGTGGTAGGTATGACAAGGGGAAATGGTCACAAACTGAAGCACAGGAAGTTCTGCACAAATGTGCGTGGGAGCATCTTCGCAGTGCTGTGATGGTGCACTGGCACAGACTGCACAGAGATGTGGTGGAGTCTCCTTCTCTGGAGATGTTCAAGACCTGCCTGGATGCCTGCCTGTGCGACCTGGGCTGGGAGCTGCTTTGGTAGGGGGATTGGACTCGATGATCTCTGGAGCTCCCTTCCAATCCCTACAATTCTGTGATTCTGTTATTCTGTGATTCGGTGAACATTATTTAACCAGCTTTTAAAATCAACTTGAACGCTCAACAGGGAACCTAAACAAATATGTGTTAATAGAAAAGTCACATTTTCAGTCAATAACACAGCCATTAGCACATGTCACTGATGCAAATCTGTTAAGCTACTGTATACGTCTGAAAGAACACACAACCATAATGACAATGAGTCTTCTCACTAATTACTAGCTTGCTGGATGACAAAGGAAGGAGGATACAGACCACATCTTCACAGTGTGATTTTGGAATTTTTCACTATTATCTGAAAATTAGAATATCTCAAGCTTATATATTTCAAGATATTTATCACTTTATAGTCCTGCAGATACACTTGGAAAGTAGCTAATACTGCACGTTTAATATAAACAGCCATAATTCATTTTTATCTGCCAATGGACTTGCAGAAGGGCTAACCTCAGTTTAGGCTGGAAGCTCCTAAACAATATTAAAGGTGGCTGTGAGTGCCCATTACTAAAGTGAAGTCATTACATATCAGATGAGACTTTATCTTATATAACTCCAAGAAGGTGTACAAGGTGACTGAAATTCCCTTAATTTCAATTCCCAACAATAAGCATTTAATGCAGTATTTTAAATAAAAAGATATCTTCTGGTGTGAAATAGAAAATATATCTATGAAATAGGCAGAACAATTAGAAGTGGAAGTGATGCTTTCCCCTGCTCTATGCCCTCCACTGAAGCAGTCTATTTTGAGTGTCAGCTCAATAAGGAACAGTGAGGAATGTTTACTCTATTTTTACTCTGTTTTAGCATTTCTTGCTCTTACAGTGTGTTAACTACAATTTGTGAACTAATACTACAACTTCACTTGGAATTCCATCTAAATTCTTCACAGAATTATTCATGTCTCTCAGTCCACAATGGCTTGGGGCTTTGTCTCAGACTCTCTATCTGGACTTTGGATGGAGAGTAAATGTAATATCAGTTTAAATCGCTGAATTGATTAAAAGGAGCATTCTGTTATTTTTAACTTCAGCTGCTTGTATGCCATTCTGCAGTTAGAAAACAGCTTTCTGTTTTGTTTCTTTTTAATGAACAACACTTGCTTAAATTTGCTAGTGAAATAATGTGCACACCCATGAAACAATATTTGATTCATGATCTGAGGTCATAGCTATCTCTTTCTTTTTATTAATTATTTGAAATTTGGAAAATAAAATCTTTCAGTTCTACAGATTGATACACATCTATAGTTCAGACAGTTTGCAGAAGAAATCAACAGTATCTCCTTTAAAGATTAAAAAAAAAGTAAAAAAATAAAAAAATAAAAAATAAGAAAATGAGAAATAAAATGGTAAGTAAGTTAGCTGTCCTTTCTTAGACGCTTCCCTGCATCCAAGCAACTCAGAACAATGCTGTAGGCAAAGCCCACAGGGAGCTCTAGATTCTCAAGGGAGCTTAGAGGGAGAAACAAGATAATTAAACAAGATTTAAGCCATACTTGTGCTTACAGGGAGGCAGGATAGAAATCCTTTTAAGCAACTTGTACTTACTGGTTTTCTGCTTCAGTAATATACATGCTTGGTGGTTACAAGAATCCCTAACATCTGTGATACAGAGGAGGAAGTACCAGCATTGTTTTGTTTGCCTTGTTTCAATGTGTTTGTTGTTGGCTGGTTTTGCTGTTTGTTTGTTTTGACTCCACACAAATATTATTAAACAGATGAAAAATTTATCCCCATGGCTTTCTGCCTTTTCATTAATTCATGATGTCTCCAGGGACTTATAGAGAGTGGCCAAATTTCTGAAAACCACATGTACAAATGTTTTCTCAAGAGTCCTTTTGCTTCAGTGACTCTATATAGAATAAATAGATCCAGACAGTGATACCCATTATCAATTAATATCCTCTGTGTCTTTTTGACAGCTAACCATCCGGTTAGGATAGATGAACCTCATGACCTCACATTCAATCACAGTTTAGAACATTCAGACCCATTTCACCCCCTGCCCTCTTCCCTTCCAATGTACATAGCACTTCTCAAAGCAAACATGTCGGAGAAATCTTTTTTTTCTCAGGGACAAATGCCATCTCAAAGGTTCAGAAGGGCTGGAAACAGCAATCAGCATTTGGCTTTCACGAACCCCTGGAGACCCATTTTCTGTCACACATGAAATGCACAATCTCTGGACTGGTCTTAGAACAGTCTTTGTAGAGGCAACAAATCTACTGCATCAATGTAGGGCAACCAGCATGGGTATTCTCACTGGAAGTTCAATTTTAATCCTCTGTTGGTAAAAATCAGTGTTATTTTTCTGACTTCAGTGGAGCTGTTCCTGCTGACAGCTGCTGAGCTTCTGGACAGCAGTTTCTAGTTACTTGATTTTATGGTAATTTCTGCATCAGAGAGGTGCACATCATACAGTCCCAGACTGCATAGCTTTCTCTTCCATTTTAGTAAATCTCCTAGTAAATCTAAATAGTTTATGGAAAAACAAGGATTTTGCTCTGAATGTTGTTGTCCTGCAGATATCCATAGGAACACAATGCAGTTATCTCCCTAGGTAACCATTTGATATAGTAATGAAGTAACACATCCTAGAAATATCTTTTTCTCTGTCATATTTATAGAAATTATGTCAAATAGTGAATTTAAATAATTTGGGTTGATTACTGATGGTTTGTGAAAACACACAGTTTGATGTATTTGCAAGTTTCAATTACTGTACGTGGAATGTAATTATGTGAAGTACAAAGCTCCAGGGGAAGCTGTATATGCTAAATACACCTTGTCTGAAATTCAATGATCCTTTCTTTTTTTCTTTTTTTTTCCAAAGTCTGAAAATATAAATTCAGTTCAAAACGAATCATCTGGCAGTTCCCTCTTTTAAAATCTGTATAGATTGGGTGGAAAGAGAAAATAAAAATCATCACAGTATCAGCAACTTATCTGCTACATGAAAATATGTGTTATTACTTTAATTATGTTATACAGTTTTCATGCCATTGTTCAAGATCCCTGTCTTCCCACTTTCTTTTATTGCTCATTGAAGGCTTTGAGTCCAACACTTTTCATTTTTTCAATATTAGTCCTTTTTAACAAGAAACTTGACAATGGTAAATTAACAGCCGATTTATTAATGTTTTTTTAGAGATTATTTTCTTAAAGTACTGAAGCACTTTTAGTGGTTAACAGTCTCTAAGGAATGTAGGACCCAGAGACCATCTGATCACCAAGTCAGCATCAGTGATTGAAGGAAACTGCTTCCCATGTGGAACTGCCAATTAAAATTTATATTTCCATTTAAATATACTGTCACAGATGTTAAATCTGGTTCTCTTGAAAGCAGCTGTGAATTACATTACTGGCTCACAAAAACGAAAAAAAAAAAAAAAAAACTCACGAAAAAACAGATTGATATTAAAATCCATCTTACATATGTTGCGTGCTAACCCCAAATAACCCTGAAATCCTTCTGTTCACCTTTACTAAAATTCTTGTCTTAGGAAACTCATAATCCTTGTGATTTGATTTTCCTTGATGATGAAGCAAAGTCCATATCTAGTATGTAAACATATCTGCTCATTTTATTTTTGACAAATAGTGCAGATAACAAAAAGACAAAAATTTCCTTAAACAATTACAGATCATTTCTTCTTCATTTATCAAAACAATTCCAATTATAATCATGAAGATTTCAAATTTCCTTTCTCATAAACAGATGAAGAATATGTTTTTGTCAGGTTTAACAGTGCTTTGATTTGAATTTCTGCTTTAAAGGACCAGTAAAAACCTTTTTTAATATCTGAGTAAATAGGTCTTTCACATCACAATAGGAGAGATTATTTCTGATTTGCTCAAAATAGGCAGAGTGAGTGAGGAATAGTGTTTAGAAAACAAAAATTGTACCCTCTTTCTGTACTCAGTTACAATTTTACTGCCACAAAATACCTTACCTTCCTATAGACCTTCATGACTAAACATGCTATTGCTGTGTTATCTGATTTGCACTCCTTAAAGTTATTATAAGTTACATTTCATTTTCTGACTCTATCAGTGTACCTCAGTATAATTCTCAATGAATGTTGATTTCATGTTCTGCTTGCATATTAGGTTTTGAAAAAGATCTTCATAATTAAAGATCAAAAACAAACAAATAAAATCAATAATTATAGCAGTTAGCTGCAAGAGCCTTTGAATAACA
Organism: Callipepla californica brunnescens; assembly: GCA_023055505.1. Lineage (NCBI taxonomy): Eukaryota > Metazoa > Chordata > Aves > Galliformes > Odontophoridae > Callipepla > Callipepla californica. The sequence continues at coordinate 119,657,435 of JALIRH010000001.1, read as the reverse complement.
TGAAAAATATGCCTAACAGTTGATTGTTTCAGATACTGTCCATTTTGTTCTGTAACAGCTTAGATTTATTGTCATCACTTTTAATCTATTTGTTCTTCAAAGAACTTTATATAAATGAGAATATATTTCCTTTAGTTAATATATGAACAAGAACTGCATAAGATTGTGAGTGTATAACCTCATTTGGGCATCTGGAAATTGCTCATCTGTAGACTAATCTGGTCTTCTTCACAGTGAGGGTGACAGAGCACTGGAACAGGTTGCCCAGAGAGGTTGTGGAGTCTCCTTCTCTGGAGACATCCAAGACCTGCGATTCTTAAGAAGTCATACTACTCCATCCTGCAGATAATGATCTAGATACATGGCATTCAAAGTAACCTTCTCACATACTTTTCCTTCATTTAAATTGCTGAACAATTAGTAAAAATGACAATAATTAGTATGAAAAAGTATTTTTTTTTCTGAGTTTCTAAAAAAGCCGATGAAGCAATTTTTATAATTGATATTGAAACCATTGACTGCATCTTGCCACAAATATACGCATTTACCCTGGCCACGAGTATACGTTTGTCTCAAACATGACATGTATTGTTGATATTGGTATTAACCAAAGGGAATATACAAAAAATCAACATGGAGCCATATACATAAATGAATGTCAGAAAATTAGGTGTTGATAGGGTATCATTACCAGATACACGATGCTGGTAATTTCCTCCATCTGCTGAAGACTTCCTGAATTCTGATGGACCTAAAGCTACATTATATCTGGATTTTTTTTTTCAAATATTGTTAGATATTCGTTACAGAAGTGCACTTTTATGACTATCCAAGGCAACACAATCATGAAGACTGTTCAGAAAACAGTATTATTTATTTACCTTGGGAAAATCTTGCCTTTCTGACTGAGTGGAATATAGCTGCAGCTCGCCACACTGATGACCACTGTCAGTAATCACAGCAGCAAGACTCTTCACGCAGTGGGTCTCAGATGAAGAAGTGTTATCTCAGGACTTCCGATAGGAATCTAACTATGAGCTATTTCAATAAAAGAACATCCATTATAGATCTATATGCTGTATGTATATATGAATAACTCAGCTCAAGTTAATTCAGATTAACTACTACTACTTATTCCTTTTTCTTTTTTTTCGTAGATTCACTTGTCCATCCAGAGCACTACCACATAATAGCGATTCATCTGCTTATATAATAAATCCTTACAGATATGAAGTGTGTTGTCAGGAGTCTCTCTTTCCCATTACACAAGCTCTTTCTCATGTACCATGGACACAGACCTTAAATAAAATAATCTGCCTTTCTCTCATGTCTTGAGTTAATTACTAACAGATAAATAGTCTGACCCCCTGTAATGTATGCATCTCATTTCACTTGGTTATTATATGTCATGGCAGTTGGTGTGGAACAACAATATTAAGTATTACTTTAGTAGGATAATATTTTATCTTTTAGTTTAGAAGATTTATTAAATTAACAGCAACATCAAATATTATGCCACTACACCTCTTAATTAATAAGAAAAATTAATTATATTTACTCTTAGAGGCATAAATCACTTAATGACTGTAACATGATGGATCACTACAACAAAAAAAGAAATAGAGGAAGGGAGGAACATACGAAAGGTATAATAAGAAGTAAAACTTTTCCTATATATGTAATAAATTTATATTTAACCTCTCTGAGAAGGAGAAGCTCTACTGCTACTGAGAAGTGTAAATGAAAGGAGTTGATAAATCATCTTGTCTGCCTCACTGGATCCATAAATTAGAGAATGGTTTTCAAGTGACTTCAGTTAAGAAAAGGAAGAGATTATAAATATTTATGTTAAAAAAAAATAAAAAAAGTAAGGCTAAATACTGAGGTAATTAATAATGTCCATTGGGTGTAAAGTATAATTAGCTTTATGAATTTGCACTATGAACTTTATAGCACGCCCATGAATAATCCTGTTAAGTCTAAATTCACTTCATCTAATTTAGTATAGCTCAGGTGTCTAAGCTTGGAGTCCAGTTACAAACTGTGTAGAGAGTTGTCTTTTCTATTTTTTGAGAACAGAGCCGAGACATTTCTAAGCAACCCTAATAAAAGATGTGAATCTCCTACAGATTCAGAGAAAACTGTGATAAATATGACGTATTGAGCTATCTGGATAGTTTCTTTGCTCCTACAAGGCATTTCAGATGGGGAAATTGTTCAATTAATGGGAAATAATGCAGTTAAAATTACAGGCTGACAAAGAATAAAAGAAGTTAAGCACTTGAAAGTTGTACTTAAAGTACATAATAATAATGTTATATCATGGTAAATATTATATACACCACTAAATAAAAAAAGAGAAAGATTCAAGTGAAGAATAGAAGGGAAGGTTGCAACTACTTTTTCAAACTATTTTTGCTCCACTTTAATAACAAATTTTTCTGCTTGTTGAATGCTCTTGTTAATGTTGCCTCAAAACTTCAGTGTGCCCTTTGTTTAAAGACTGTGGTAGCAGGTCAGTTAGCTTCTGAAACCTCATTACAGGATCTCATTCTGATGTGGCCCTGTCCATGAACTGGGCTTTAAAAACAAGGGCTAAGCTAGAACTTCATCTCTGCTTCCTTCATGGATTTAATGTGAATAAGAATATAGGCAGGTCTGGACCAACTCAAGTGTAAGTAAGCTTGTCACGCTGTACAAGTTAGAACATCTTCTAAGTCATGCAGTTTTACTCCAGCCATGATACAAATGCCCTGTCCAACATAAATTCACACTTTTGATGGGTAATACTTTTTGATTTTAGATATATTGATGAAATTCAAAAGAAATTGCCACCTGGTTTTAAACAAACAAACAAACAAGCAAACAAATAAATGTTTCTTCACAGAATTGAATGTTTAGGCACTAAAATAATGACCCAGGATTCCACACAGATTTTACCTCTGGTTCCCAAATTAGCTCAGCTAACAATCAGTGTCTTATTAGAAAGATTTGAGAAAAAGCACGATTTTTCAAACTGCCTACAACATCAAAAAATGTCAGAAGGACTTAATACAAGTACACGTGCCTTTTTTTTTTTAATACAATGTTAACAGTTTGATGAGAATATCAATTAAACATGACTGTGTAGTTAAGATTTCATTTCTAAATGCAGCTGCAGCAAGTAACCGGACTACTAATCAAAGCAGTGTTATAATTTAGCACTGATGAGGAAAGCAGTAGCCGTCAGAAGGGAATGACAGAAAGGAGGCAGCTGCTTTCATATCATTTTAGTGTCCATTTCTTTAATGAGCCTGAGGAGACGATTCCCTGCTGACTATTCATTAATTAATGGAATTTATGAGAGAAGAGGAGCTATCAGCATGCAAACAAGCACAGAACAGGTGATGACAGACTTCTGTTTGCAGGGGATTAACATATTGAGGAAAGGAGGCTTTTCAATAAAGTAAATTATCTGAAAGGGGTATTTAACAAAAATCTAAGTACTCAGTTCATAAGCTGGGCAGCACTGAAGTACGGCTTACAGCTTAACTGAGAACTGTTATTAAACTGGACTTCTTAAATATCTGCAATCAGATCAGAAAGAAAGACAAATGCAACCTGGGGGATTCGGCAGGTAAATCTTTCCCATTCTTTGTGAATACCCTGTCTTGATGTTTTGTCCCAGCATGTCTGCACTAACACACAGTCAGATAGATCCTGCAAGGAAATGTTATCACCTTCCTCTGTGTCCCTTCAAAGTTATTCCTGTGGTTTACCCTCTGCTTGGGAAGTCTGAGATTTCCTGAATGAGTTTTGCAAGACAAGTCCAACTCTATCTCAACAAGTAAGACCTCACAGTATAGGGCAGATTGTGCCAAAATCAGCCTGCAGAGATTATTAAAGAGAAGACAATACCACAGCACAGGGCATCAGCCACCCTTTTGTGAGGCTGGTGACCCTTTGCATACGTATAGCATTGTGGGGTGGGTGTGATTGCACAGTTGGTTGTAGTCTCATGGTATCTGTTCACAAAGAAGTTCTTTGAGCTCCTTTGTATGACGTGAATTCATGTAATATTAAACACCCTTGGGCTAGATTTCAATTCTTTTCTTTCGTTCCAATCAGAAAGTATAAAGTAGTTGGGTTTAGAGACAGTAGTACTGAAGAAAACTCTAGATAATGCTCATTCTGTCCTTTTCTTATGGGAGGCATTTTGTGTAGGACGTGTGAGCAACATAATGAAGCTCAGTTCTGCAAGTGCAAGCTCCTTAAAGACTTAAAGTTAGCAACATATGTTAGAGCAGCCGTGGCTCTGCTGTAAACAGGATGGACTGAGGTGGCAAAAGACTGGACATGTGAGATAAACAGCCATAAAATCTCCAGACAGTATCTCATCATGTTCTGGGGGCTTACATCAGAAAGGGCATAATGAAAATCACACTCGCATAATATGCCACTCTTAGAAGTCTGTTCCACAAAATCTTGCAGATAAGATTTCATTCTTAGCACTGCATACCACATGCAAACTGCTCTGCATATGTTCTCAAGATTGCTATAGCACATGCTTTTCCAACTAAAGTTTTTAAATGTCAGAGACACTACACGTTTCTCTCAATGGCTCTTCCATCGGGTAAGTGATGGAGAAACAAACACAAATAAGGAGTGAAGCAAAGTCAAAGGCAGTGAAAATATGAGATATATCTGGCATAAGACATCATAAGGAAAATGAAAGAAAGAAAAGAAAAAAAAGGAAAAAAGAAAAAAAGAAAAACAAAAAAAACTAGTATGACAAAATGTGGAGTGTAGAAAACAGCCCACCCTTTGGATCATTCCTCATCAAATGTGTATTATTTCACAGTAAAGAACTAAGAGAGGTTTCAGTAACATCTTCGAGGCTTGGCTAACCATGGATAAGGTACAGATAACAAATACATACAGTCCTATGAAGGTCTATGACATTAGGTTTAAAACTGTATTCTTAATTTTGGAGCACTGCTCACATCACTGCATCTTTTTTAAAAAGCAAGTCTACTTTTGTGAGTCCTATGTAATGCAAATTTCTAGATTCTAAGACGAAGTTAATTTATTTATTTTTAGATGAACAACAACAACAAAAAAGTGAAGTTAAAAATATGTATTTTAACATATTTTCTGCATCTTTAAGCCAGTCCTTAGATTTGTGTCTGATTTCTTTTGAATTAAAAAAGGAATTTGCTTGATACCTCTTTCTGATTTCCTGGGAACATTGGTGCCAGTTTTCTGTGGTCTGAAGTTATACAGTACCGTCTGCCTGAGTATAATGTGAGTATAATGCACTCATTGACTCTATTCTGTTTCAAGACTCAGGGATAATTTCAGTACATACATGAAAGTAAATTACAGTAGTGCCTTTCTCAGTAGATCCATGCAAGACTTTGTGGTAGGGAATGGAAGTCTGTCTTCTTGCAAAAAAAATTTTTAAGGCATTCTCCTGATAAAATGTAATTTACTTGAACCAGCCATTTCTTCAATGGAAATAAACTGTAATACCCCCTGAGATTGAACCACTTGCTGCTAACTGCAAACAAACATTTAGATTGGACCTCTGCCCTCTGTACTTCACTGAACAACGTTGAACATTTCAAGAATTTATTTGTTTTCATGACTACCAATATGTCATCTTTAATCAAGCCACCAACGAAAATATCACACAAAGGAATTCATATATCTCGCAAATTAGCTGACATGAATGTTACAGCAATGTTGCCTCTGAGAAAAAACACGTAAGTTAATACAGGTGAATTACCCAGAACAGTACACATCAGACCTGGTGCCTGGTTACCAAATTCTTAGAGATATTTCCCCATAATGAAATGATAAAACTAACACTTCATCAGAGTGATGATTTCCAAAGGAAGTAGACAAGAAACAAATCCATACATAATTCAAAGACTTCTGACACCCAAGATTATAATAAAATATTGGACAGCTCCAGTCCTGGTCAAGACAATGGGGTTGGAGCAGGTACCAAAAATACAAAGTGTGACGGATGCAGAACCCTTGTCTTTCTCTCCACCACACTTAATGAGTGTGTAGAGTACAAAGACCCCTAAGCCTTCCTCAAGAGCCATGGTGAAGCTAATATTGACTATGACATCCAAAACCAGGTCAACAATTTACACTCTGCACTCAAAGCATAAAATTAATTGCTCTATCCATTCCTTTCATTCTACATTCGTTCCCCTGACACAACCTGCTTCTCTCACTCAGCAAAGCCTCCAGCAGCAACCCTAGAACATAAATTCTCAATTGACTTTACACTTGTTGGTGACAAGAATTTCTTAAAATGTTCACATCTAACACTCTTACCTTAGTAACAGCAGCAGGATGTCTAAACAAATTCAGTGAAAATGTGGCAAACTTCCTAAGAAACAGAAAAAATAAAATAAAATAAACACATCTATAGAATAAAAGCTATTATCAGAATCACAACAGTAGCATATATAAACATATACAGGCTGATGCAAACTGTATTTTAACAGTTCTTGAAGATATACACCCTTTTTTTTTTTTTTTTTGTTAGTCTTGAATATGGGTGAAAGTTTAGACATGTCTGCTGCTAATATTAATATTCTTGTCCCAGGACTGATACCTATATATTGCATCATAAATGATAGGGGAAAGTGATAATGATTGAAATACTCTCTAATCTCATCTTTTATGATATGAGCAATAGAATAATCTATATCAAAACATAAGCTGAATCCTCTCCCTGGATTTTTAGTAGGTGTTTATTTTTAGCTTCACAACATCATTTCCAGGGGTTGTCATTATTTTCTTTTCTGCATTTATTGAAGATATAAGAATAATAAAACTAAAAATTTCATGGTCTTAAGGCTAAAGAAAAAATTACTAATTGTAGCTGCCAAAATGTTAAAAAAATGATATTATATTTGTGTTCTTCATGCAATTTTAAGAGAATCGATAAAGATGTTAAAGTACATAATCTCATAAGTAATGAAAAGATGAAGCTGTTGACATTCCCTATTTCCCATCTGTCAGTGCAGACAGAATATGTACCTAAGATACATCACTCATTTTAAGAATTTAGATTTTTTTTTTCCTGTAAACTTAACCAACAGCCAGATATGAAGTTCAACCTGGATCTTGATTCTCAGGTTTACCCGCTACAGAGATATCCTTGTTACAAATCTGAATTCCTGCCTTCTCTTTTGTACCTCATTTAGCATTAACTTGATTGCATAATTCAGAAATATCCCTGCAGAACCTTCTTTCAGTGCTGAAGACTCCAGTGAAAAGATTTCTCTGCAGATATCAAGTTCCTGCTTTTGCAAGCTTCTAATTCTTGCTTCCCAGTCACAGAGTGTAAATGTGTTAAAGCAAAATGAAGAAAGTGACTTCTGCCAACAATACCATGGAGAAGCAGAATTTAAGGGGAACATCGGCAAGGGGAGATTAAAACTAAAACTGGAAACCAAAAAATATCTTGAGGAAGGAAATTTATAGCTATTAGGTTTGCTGAAAGCTGTGGAGATATTTGACTTCCATCAAGAGTGTTTCTCCAGTTGTATTAGCTACAGAAAGAGACAAGAGCAGAAATGGATGGAGTCTTTAAAAAAGTTTTAGATGGGACAGGAGCTCTAAATCCAGGTTTTTAGGAAGTAAATGAAGGATTGACCACTTTTTATATATTTTATTCAAGGGTGTTGAATTTTTTTGTTTTGTCTTCAAGTTTCTGTATTATTCCATTTTCAGTTCCTAAGCAAAGATACGAGGCTGTCAAGCAAACAAGTAAACAATATGCCTTTTCTGTTTGCCGCTTTTTAAAATTCCTGTTATTAGAATTGTAAATCCCAGAGGTCCATTCACTCATAACAAGGGATCAGCAGGTGTTTTATATATGAAATGTGCAAAGCTTTTGTTTGATTTTCAGCAGAAAAAGAAAAAGTAATTTAGTTTAGATTACAGAGTTAATAGAGATGAAAAGTAGCCCAATCCAATTCTCCAATGCTGCAGATTGAATAATCAGGTGCTTCATACTCAGAGTAGAGTTTACAAGTTACACAAGATAAATTCTAGTAAATTCTAGTTTTCTCCTTTTGCTCACCCTAATTTTCATAAGATTTGTACTAATTTGGCAATAGCATTGTGATGACAATGGCAAAGTAAATTCAGAATTTACATGGCATATGTGAATTCAGTTTAGGTATCCCATTTGGGATGCAACAAGCATGATCATAATGTTCTTCTGATTTTTTCCCCAAATGCTGAGGTCTTTGACTTTCGCCCTGTCCACTTGATGTCAAAAAACAGGCTAGTTCTACCCAGAAAAGCTGTGAAAAGCTGGGAATTTACCTCAGCTTTATACTGGTGTGTTTATTGATTTAGGTTGTCCATACAACATGTCACCTTGGAACTGGAAGAAAGTCACCATCATGGTTTCTATAATAGTTTGGAATCTTCTCAGATACATGTGAAACAAAGCACTGCTGTTAGCAACTGGACATAATTTATGCCAGATAGTATTGTTTTGCTTTATTTTCCATCTATTACAAAAGTGCATGACTTTTTGGAGATGTTGGCTTTCATGAAGAAAACGATTGATAAATTCCACTGAGTAACAAACAATTTTAAGTGGTTATACATTTGAGTAGCTCATAAATATGCCTGATTTTAGCACCGAGTTTACTATATTTTTAATTTTCCAGCAGATTGGACATAGTTTTAAAGGTTTCATCTGAAACCTTAAATAGACCGTATGGTCTATTTAAAGGGCACAACATACTTAGCTATTCAAAAAGGCACTTGATCTCATGAATGCACTTCGGTGGTAATAGGATAGTCATTTTCCAGGCCAGTAAAAATCTATTACTCATTGGAACACAAACAGATTGTGAGAAGGAACGTTCATGCCTATTCCTGGCAGCCTGACAAAGGGAAATGGGAAATGTGGCCCTTTCCTGAATTAAGCTGCATTGACTCTATGTGTTCCAAGCATTTGTCTCTACTTCTTTCTACTCATGATACTTATGACAATAATAGGATAACAGATTTATATCACAAAGGCACTGACCTTTGTCAGAGGGAACATTTTGACAGGAAAAGATGTGATATGCTGTTACACCCTATAATTCTGACAATGAATGACAGTCTGGCTGTATGTCAGCATAGTAAAGCTTATACTTATGTTTCTATACTGTCATCCTAAGCTTATGTTTCTATACTGTCATCCTAAGCTTATCTCTTGGAGTTTTTTTAGCATCTTTTATTGCATAAACCTTTTCTAATAAAATTTTTAGATGGAGCCAGATCATACTGCTAGGAAGCCTGAGTTCCCTCTCACCCACAGGAGTAACTTCAGTTCTAGAGAAAGATGGACTTGCTTAAGATAACAAGTAATCCTAGTGAACACTGAAGATACTTCTGGTTTTATAGTCCATGTTGAAGATGCTCACAATTTAAGAACAAATAAAACGTATTGCCTGTTTTGTTAATAAACGTATAACATTTCATTCTGACAAGGTTTTCCTATTAAAGAAGTCAACTTAATGAAAGTGTGCAAGATCAAACGGTGGGAGAAGACAAGTTATCCTGTGGAATCTAAATATTTAGGTTACAATTAATTACATGGATAAAACAGTTTGTCTCCAAGTTTATTAAGTAGAGATATTTCTTCACCTAGTATCAAAGATTCTCATTCATAAAGGAAATCCATACATCCAGGTAGTTAAACAATGTGAAAGTAAAAAGAGGCACAGAGAAAGCCATTTGCCCAAAAACACAGTGTAAATATTCAGTATCAGCAATTTTTTTAAATTTAGAATGATGACTTCCAACTAGCAGTTCTTTAATCAAGCTGAACTGTTTGAATTTAACTGTTTTTCCTACTGAAATAATGACTTAACAGTTTGAGATGATAACAGTAAAAAGGTGGTATGGCATGCCATGTTGAAGTTTCTGTATATTAGGAAGAATGTCCTCAATGCTGTGCATTGCAAACAAAATTGACAGCCTCTGCCCTGGAGTATCCCATCCTGCAAACTCTTACACATGAGTAATTTAATTCACTTGGTGTTTATTTCTGTTCCCAGTGAAATCATTGGTAAAATTCCCAGTAACTCTAGCAGAGATCAAAAAGAATATCAAGATTGACTTACATGAGAGTTCTTAAAGAATTACTCAAACCAGAATGATATCAAAGCAATGGAATTTTGTTTCCTGTTTTTCACCTTCCACAATTTAGGTATAAAATTGCCTAGATGTAGCATCACTTTTCATTCAGCTCTCCAAGTAACATATAATGAGGTTTCATTGTTCGCTATGCTACCTTGACAAATGTTATGTTTCCATTGCTCCTAAAAGTGACTATCCAACATGCTCTCACTCCAGAAACACAGTGCAACTATAGTGAAAATCCAGATGAATAATGTATGAAACACGAGAAGGGAAGCAAATGTTAATTTCAAAAGGGGTCAAAATCAGGATGATCTGATTGGTAACAAAGTAACTTTTCTAAAATATTACCCAAATATATCTCTTCTGCTCGATTAATTTGCAGAGAAGAAATATTTTCCAAGCAGATGGGGAATTTCTGAAACAGAGGAGAATTCAACTTATCCACGAAGATATAATGAGAACTAATAAATTAGGCAAAGTTCCTGTTTACCTAAGCTGAAATATTAATGGCCAAGCCCATGAGAATTCTAATGCTTGTATTTTATTTTTTTTTCTTTCTTTTTTTATTTTTTAGTGTCTTAAAATTTAGAGCACAGTAACACACGTTGTGATAGATCTATATATCATGGACACGGTAACATTAGAAAAGATACCAGTCGCAGAACACAAATGTAGCTGAATAATTTCAGTTTCTTCCACATAGATTTCACTGTTATCAGCTAAAATGAACTAGGATGTAAAACAGTACAGAAGAAAAACTGTATGGCTTGGGGCACTGATAGAATTATCGAATCATAGAATCATTTGTGTTTGAGGGGACCTTTAAAGGCCATCTAGTCCATCTTCTCCCCAATGAACAGGATCAACTCCAGCTCAATCTTCAATGTCTCCAGAGGTAAGGGATCCACTGTTCCTCTGGGGAATCTTATGAAGTACCTCGCCTTTCTGTAAAAAACTTCTTCCTTATATCCAGTCTTAACCTCCCCTAATGATTAACAGATCTTTTCGTTTTTATATTTCCCATGACTAGATGCTTATATGTGGGTTATGTGGTATGATCTGGTGGTCTTCATCCATTTCCCAGATTGTAACAACATACGGCTCCTTTGTATGCCCATGTAATCCAGGGTCTAGGATTGTAACAAGCATTTGGAAACTGAAAGGGATTATGTGACTGCTTTAACATCTCATTAGGAGAACAAAAGTGATCCATGTAATTAAGGGACTTTAAATTTAGAAGAAAACGTTCTGAAGGAGTTGATAATATAATATCATAACTATGATATGACATTGTTTGTAAAACAGGAATGTATTAACAGAGTATGGCGATAGATGGATGTGCATAAGGAACAAAGAACAGTGGACAGAATATGAATAGATAGCACATATTAAATCCTCCAAAGGAGAGGAAAAAAACCTGTAAAGTATGACAAGGTCCAGGATCAGAGTGAAGTGATCAGTAGCAAAAAAGTATACTATATCAAGAATCTGCTAGACTGCCTTCATCAGAAAGAGAACATAGATGAAATTTTCTTCAAGTCTCCTGATCATTGGTTTTGGTTCAGAGGGTATTTGCTAGGAGGGTAACACAAAAGGGTACAAGCAATCCCATACATTTCCAGATTATTTTGATTCAGATGCTGGTAGCTTGTATGGAATAGATTTAACTAAAATGACTGCAGGTAGTATGTAAATTAAGTGGGATCTGTACCTGTTACTCATAGATGTAATACTAATGAATACTATTCTGTAATGTGATAGCTGGCTGCAATGATCTTGAGATCATAGATTATAAACCTCTGAGAGAAGTGAAGAAGGTAAGTCGGAAAATAAAGGGGTTGTCCTCTGGACTTAAGAAAATCTGTTAGTTGGGATGCAACAGGAGTCTGCTTTGAAGTACAAGGGGTTTAGAAAACTGACTGATGAACTTCAAGGGCAGCTTCCTCTAAGAGCAAAGACAGTGCATCCCAGTATACAGGGAGCTGAGTAAATTTAGCTGAAAGAAACATGTATGAACATGGAAATTGAGTCTTGGCTCAAAGGAAGCTCACAGAAGATAGAAGCAGAGATGGACTGCGTGAAGGGACTATGGAGACATCAGGTGAATGATAGTGTTTGTAAAGCCACAACTCAGCTTGCATTCAGTCTACTGTGAGAGGTGTAAGGCAACAAGGAGGGTTTCTGTAAGTACATAAGCAGCAAAAGGTAGGCCAAGCAAAATGCTTTTTTCAAGATGGATTGATGCTGGTGGCAGTGATGAAAAGCAGACAGCCATGGCACACCACTTTCCTATTTCAGTCTATGTTGTTAAGTTTTCTCTCAAGCCTCCAAGATCCCTGTGGTTAACAGAAGAATCTGGAGAATGGGGGCAATACAATGGACGACAGTAATACCAGAATCTATGTGAGCTGTGCAAAGTCCTGGGGATAGAAGAACTCCATGGGAAAGCACAGCACGAGCACCATCTGTCTGGGGAGTAGATTGCAGAAAAGTATGTGGTGCTTTGATGGATAACAGGTTGTTTAAGCTGAAAATCACTCTCCACAGCATGGCCTTCATGACATAAGGACTAAGCAAGTTGGTTTATGATTTCTTGATTTAATATAGAACTTAGAGTATATGAATGGACATTGAATGCAGAAATTCAGTCTCAGAAGAAAGAGGCAACAAGTAAATATTCTTGAAAAATTAACATATTTATTGACAGAAAAGTAACTAGGAACTGCATCACAGTAATTTACTCCTTTGCAAGATGTATGCAGACCACTGTGACTATAGCATCATCGTGAGACAATATCCTGAAACCCTCAGTCAGTATTAATGTGGATAATTCAACTCTATCGAATTCACTTAAAATAATAAATGAATAAATAAATAAATAGAAAGATTTATGTATTAATAAATAGAAAGAAAAATGTATAAATAAATAAATAAATGAAGCTGAGAAAACAATTTGCAAGTAGATTTGAATTTGGTGTAATATAATGCAGTTCAGGCTATTTTGATTTAAATCTTTGGCTCTTAGCACAGCTTCTTCTCACTGATCTGTTATCCTAATGCTGAGCTAGTAAGACTACTGGGAATCCTCTCTCTCTAAGGAAAATCCTAGCTGACAGAGGAAACATGTATAGCTGGCTTTGCTCCAGGGTACTGAAGAAAAGGCCATTTTCAGGGCAGGAGTGGGAAGCTAAAATGGATACCAGTTTTGACAGTAATGAAGAAGACTATCACCTCTCTATACAGGGACCTCAGTATGTTGAGTAATGAGACAACTAAAAATAGATATACATTCCACATAATTTGGAATAAAATGTTCATTATTTTACCTCAAAAAAATAATGTTCAGAATCACTTATTTCTGGAAATGTTTAAATTTTAAAAAGGAAATTAATAATAAAATGAGAAAATAAAGCTGGAGGAAAAAATACCACAATATTTATTATAGAATTCTTTACTTCTTTGACAATTCCATTTATTTCCATGGCATTATTTGAAATCTGATGGTGGGTTCTAATTTTTTTCTTATAACCATTTAAACACAAAATGCCAGAATTATTAAAGATATTAATGAATATTTATATTCAAATTTATATGATTTTCTTAAAGCAGAATTTGACTTATACAAGTCCAGTGTTGACTAATCCTTTTTAAAGGAAGGTACAACTAACTATTGCACAGAAATAAACAAGATCATCAGATTTTTTAAGAACATTACTTTTAAAACTGCAGCATCTAACAATTTGGATTGCATTTCACAGAACACATGAATGAACTCATTTGCAGAGAACTAATGAGAATAACATCAGAACTGTATCCAGCATATATTTATGTTTTCTTAGGACACACTGATGAATTCTAGGCAAATCTGACTGCTAATAAATTTAATTTATGAAAGGCTATTTAAAAAGAAAAAGAAAGAGAGAAGAGAGAGAAAGAGAGAAAGAGAGAAAGAGAGAGAGAGAGGAAGGAAGGAAGGAAGGAAGGAAGGAAGGAAGGAAGGAAGGAAGGAAGGAAGGAAGGAAGGAAGGAAGGAAGGAAGGAAGGAAGGAAGGAAGGAAGGAAGGAAGGAAGGAAGGAAGGAAGGAAGGAAGGAAGGAAGGAAGGAAGGAAGGAAGGAAGGAAGGAAGGAAGGAAGGAAGAAAAAGAAAAAGAAAAAAAAAGAAAAAGAAAAAGAAAAAGAAAAAGAAAAAGAAAAAGAAAAAGAAAAAGAAAAAGAAAAAGAAAAAGAAAAAGAAAAAGAAAAAGAAAAAGAAAAAGAAAAAGAAAAAGAAAAAGAAAAAGAAAAAGAAAAAGAAAAAGAAAAAGAAAAAAGAAAACAGCACAAAATTTTCTTCAGCTTTGAGTACATCTAGGAGACTAAACAACCTTCTTCCATCATTCACATTAAATCTACTTCTGGATTCCTGATGAAATTCCAGGCAGGAAGATTTGTGCAGTGTGAATTAATCTACTGAACTACAAAGTCCATTAATTTTGAATACCACTATCAATTACACTACATGACATAGTCATAACTACATGATTATATATAATGTAACTTTTCTGATTCTGAGGGCTTCATTTTTGCTCTCTGGGTACTTTATGAAGCACTGTGCATTCACATGCTTAGGTTGAAACCTCAAATATGTATACATAAATACTAAATGTTTGCATTACTGTTTATTACATCCTTAGAATCATAATATCAAGGTCCTCATTTAATTGAATTAGAGATCTCATCTTCTATATTTGTATTTTATTGTAAGCATTATAAATTAAACTACCCATTAATAGAAACTAATGAAATTAAATGCCAGAAATTTAAACCAACTATGAATCTCATGTTGGTAGATTAAAACGATCAGCCTTAAAACTGAAGGATAAATTCTTGTTTAACTGAACCATTCAGTTTCACTGTGTCAAAACTTTATTTTCTGATCAGAAGAAATTAAAATTTTCACTTTGAAGGTGCAGGTTTAAATAATTTAAATAAGTGTTCAAATTCACCAAAAATGTTAAATTTGGGAGCCAATTTTCATCTTAAAGTTTTGGCATTTTCTGGTATCTTCAAATTTGCCTTTTGACTGCATAAATGACTACATTTCATTTCATAATGATGACACCAAGACGTGGTGTGCAGTCATCACACCAGAGGGACAGGTTACCACCCAGAAGGACCTAGACAGGTTGGAGCAGTGAAACCCAGTGAACTTCATGAAATCCAACAAATCCAAGTGCAAGGTTTTGCACTTGGGTCAAGGTAACATCTGCTCCCAAAACAAGCTGGAGACATAGCCCTTCAAAAAAAAAAAAAGCATTGGGGCACTGGTGGATGGGAAGCTGGGCAGGAATCAGCACTGTGCCCCCAGCCCAGAAAGCCCATTGTATGCTGGTCTGCATCAAAAGAGGCATGGCCATCAGGCTGATGGAGGAGATCCTTCTGCTCTACTCTGTGCTGGTAAGGCCTCACCTGGAGTACTGCATAAAGATGAGGAGTCCTCAGTACAGGAGAGACATGACTCTATTGTAGTATGTCCAAAAGAGGGCCACAAAAATGATCCAAGGGAGATGTTGTCGATGACTTGTACCTGAAGACTTTGAAGGCAAGGCTGGGTCAAGCTCTGAGAAACCTGATCTAGCTGCAAACATACCAGCTCATTGCAGGGGAGTTGGACTAGATGACCTTTGAAAGTCCCTAACTGCCTCTAAGAATTCTATGATTCTTTGAATCATAATACCATTTGAGCAATTTACTCAGAATTAGCCACATTACTTCAGAAAAGTAAATGGTGTCTTCATAATCAGCATCCATTATCTTAAGAAACTCTTAGAACTGGCTCTGATATACTCCCTTGGATTTATTGAAGTTCACAGCGTCAATGATAATTTGCACAATATTATTCATTATTTAAGATTTAGAAAAAAAATTTCTTGATGTATGAAATAGTGATATTTCATCAAACATGAATTAAATGTGAGAGGCAATTGTGTCATCTTCTATTAGTTTTAGAAGTCTCTCATTTTAGCAGTCATCGCTACGGCATTGTAAGTAGCCATATCAGAAATGCTGACATAGGTTAAAGAAAATCTCTTTAATCTAATTTTTATTGCTTCATACAAATCAAGATATTTATTTATGTCTTTTAATGGCAGCAGATAAGCCATTTCTTAAGTGAAATTATATTATTCATCAGTTTCTCCGATGAAAATGGCAAGTTGAGCTGCAACTATAGCATCTATACTTTCATCTACCAGCAAAGAATAACTTTTGAAATTAGAAGTTTAACTCCAAATTTCTTTCAATGGATTTTTTATATTTCTTCAATTCACCTGGCTAGTCTGGTGAGAAAAACTGAGTTAAAACTAATCTGTCTTGTTTTTCTTTTTTTTTAATGATGACAAATTATACCTGCCATGTTTTCCATATACTGGTTAACATACTTACCATCAGTAAATGGTTTTGATTTGCTCACAGATTTGCTATCAAGTAACTAGTCAGTTTGAGTTTTAAATTAAAAAAACAAACATATATATTGAGAAGACAGACTATTTTTTTGAGTTCCACTATTTTGCCTTTATGAAACATTCCTTGATATGCACCAATTTGAGCATCATATTTTAGAATATAACAATTTTAAACTGTAATATTTGAAATCTGTCACAATTTCCTCACAAATTAAGCATATTCCATATTATTTGTCTCAACAAAAAAATGTTCTTCTTTCCATTTTTCATTGAACACTCTTCATTCTTTTTGGGTTTCTGTTTTCTTTTGAAATTTCGTTAGTTAAGTTGAAATATTATTGTGTAAAATCATTGTATTTTAATAACAAGGCAGTACAAGTGCATGTGACATTTAATACTTGTGGGTTTTGATTTGACTGTGTGCGGTGTATGTGAGAGCTGGCACTGCAGTGTGCCCTCAGCTCCAAAGCCCTTCATTCATGCATGAACAGTTCACATTTGAGATATACACAATCAGCTCAAGAAAAATGTCACTAAAAATCATGTAATAATATTAATAGTTTATGATCTTGTGGGGTTGAATTTTAGTTGTCCAGAGGAAATATGCTATCTCCATCTTTGTGTGAATTCAGGACTTAGATACAGTTCTCAAAATCTGCTCTTCTTTGAGCGGGTATTGGGCAAGAAGCTTTCCTGAAAATCCTTTGCAATCTAATTATTTTCTCTAATTCTGTAACTTGAAAGGAGATTTTGTTGTCATTTTCACCTGTAAGATGAATGGCTATAGAATCTCTCTCAGGGTGAAGTATATAGTTTCCATACCCAGTAGGGATATTCTTGGATGAGAATTCTTGGAGAACTTGGATGAAAGAGGATCTGAGAAATCTGACTTATATTCAGGGTTAGTCTTGCTGTTTGTGAGAGGCTGGACTTTACCATCTCTAGAGGTTAATTCCAGCTAAAATCATTCTATAACTCTGAATATATATATTCAACTTTTATTTTTTCATGTCCAGATTTGTGATAAATTGAGCTCCATTTCAGTAAAACAAAGTCAGGTTAAGAAAAGCTGAATTATTTTAGTGTAAAGATGTTTACATTTATATATATAAATCTTTACATTTTCTGTCTATTTAAAGAGCTTACATGGAAAGTTGCCTTTGGGAATTCTGCAACTATTTTTTGACAGAAGTATCAACACTTAGTTGCAAAAATATCCTGTTTTCCTTCTCCACTACGCACATATTCTATACATTATTCTACAGCATTTTGTGGTTCAAGTTTGTGTCTTTATAAATTCCTCTGAAAATGTGTCTATATATATGATGTAATCCACAATGCATAATCAGTAATTAAGCATAGATTTCTACTCCATTTGTAAATGAGATAGAATTGTGATAGCTGGACATAATCAATGATTGTGTGATTAAATACAATGCTTGCATTTTTCCTCTTGGTTGATCTCTCAGAGATGCTTAAGATGTACAAATTATATTTTAAAAAATGAAAATCAAACAAAAATCATCAACTAATTCTCATTTTTTATTATAGAAACTTATTAAAACGTTTGTCTATGTGAGGTTTGTCAAGAATCCCCAATAGAATCTAATTGTAGGAGAAAAATCTGTTTGTCAGATGTTTTAAACCACAGCCTGCCTTCCAATGACATTCTGGTTTGTTCTTAAAATTCTTTTCACATTAAGAAAGAGAAGTAATAGAGAATATTTCCCATCGTAAGTATAGAAATTGATCTCGTTTAAGTAATCTGCACTTTTTCATATGTTACAGTACTTACTGCTGGGCTTAATTAGCCTACAGTATTATGCAGACAAAGAGATCTAATCATACTATACGTGAAGTGAAGTAATGATGCACAAAGGACTTAAATTGTTGAACAAGATGTCTGGAGAATGGAGTTAGTTATCATTGTACTTTGATTTCCTTTGAAATATTTCTTCGCCTGTAGAACCTGTACAATTTATTCATTACATATAAGTCATTCAAGGCATCTTCCAAGAAAGATGATGTTAGAAGAATTAATACATTCATTCAAGAGGTCTTTTTGATTTATTACTCTTGTAACCTCCGTACAACAACAAACAAACAAACGTCTTTCATCTCAAAACGTTATCTCCTTAGACATTTAAGAATACATATGTATTTTTGGATAGTAATAGTACTTAAAAAAAAATTCCTTAATTGCATTATGAACTGAATTTGGATTTTATAGACAGTATCTCTTACTTCTGCTGCTGAAAATGATGTTTTTAGCCATATTCATGAAAGAAGTTACATATAAGTCATGTGCTATAAATCCAATATCAGGCAACACTGACTGATGAGGGAAAGGAAGGCAAATAGTGGCAAAATATCATAGTAAATGGCCATTAGCCTCCCACGTATCAAGTTTCTCAAGTTTCTTTTATACTTATTGTCATAGTGATATGTGTCTCCTATTTTTACATCTGTGAGTAATTTCACTGAAGTTAATTCATTAAGAATTATATTAATTCGGAGGGAATATTGAGGCTTGAGTTTTAGCAGTGAACAATAATGAGTCAAAAATGTGATATAAGGTCATGGGAGGTTAAGTAAGAGAATGAACAGAAAATTAAAGACTTTTTCATTTGTTTAAATATAGCATTGCATTTAACTGTGTTTGTCTTTTCTCTTTCAACTTTTATTTTCTCATTTGCAGGTTTGTCATAAATTGAGTTCCAGTACAGTAAAATAAAGTCAGGTTATGAAAAGTTGAATTATTTTAGTGTAAATATATATGCTACAGCAATAAGTACCACTCACTATCCTCCAGCTCTCAATATTCTCTGCATACTAGATTCAAATATCCAAAAATAATCCCTTCTAGAGCTGAGATTTTTAAAGTATTTTCACTATCATAGTTCTAATACTGCATCTCTAGTCACTGAATCTGATGCCGTTGTGTTCCTTTGCACAGACTCATTCACGTTATAAAATAGAAGGAAAATATACCATGATCAGATACTCTTCTGAGTAGATACTTAGAAAGTGTAATGAGGAGTTTCATTACTTGGGGCATTTTGGGTTGTATCTACACAACAATAAAAGCAGCTTGACAGCTCTCCCTTGCTTGGTGATCTTCAAAAAGTGAGATTCCTCCTGGCTTGCATGTTTTCTGGCAATTCTGAACAATCCATCATTCCCTATTGAACAAAAGGTAAGCCTTTTTTGCATTGTATGAAATGACATTTCTTACTGTGTTATCAGCAAAACACATGAGTACAGAATAGTGTTTTTCAAGAGATTAGCACGTGTGAAGGGAGAGACTGTAGCAGAGGAAGAATCAGATATAGATATATGCACTACAAATACATTAAAATGACTGCAGAAGAGTCCTTTGGGAAAAGTTTCTGATTCAAAACTGATTTTCCAGTCACTAATGATAAATTCTTGCACAATAATTGCTGAACATTGACTGTTAAGTTTGTGGTGCATTGATAGCGGTTTATTTCACTAAATAATGTTAATTTCACTGTTAAATTTACTTTCAGTTTCTGGTTTGCTACAGCTACACATCTTTTCCTCATGACAGTAAAAGAATTGAGTAGGAACTCTTTCCTTATAGATGTGTACAATTCCCAGTGCAAGGGGAACAGATTTCTAAATGGTGTTTCCAAATGCTACAATAATGTACTTATGCTTCTCGGTTTGAATGCAGGTTGTTTAAAAATAGTCTCATTTCATATGCAAATTCCAAAGTCAAAAAAGTTTACCATAAAAAAGTTACTTTAGGCAAAAGTACCCTGCTGCATGCAGCTAGATGGAAAATATTGTGGACTTAACATTACAAGATAATTGTAATCAAAAGCATTATGCACTTTTCCTGCCAGTATGTACAGCATGACTTAAAGACATGGCCCGTGAAAATGGTGACAATGTTATTTGAATCCCACATAGATTTCCACTGTTCTAAGCATGATTTTGTGATTCATTCAAGGATAATCAAGATTAACACGCACAGGAAATGGAAATACGTTTCTCACTACTTTTTCCTTCTGCATGTAGACTGACAATTACTTCAATTTTTTAATGTTCTGCATTATGTGGAATGACATCATTGAGCAAGCTTATAAATTACACTTCTGGAAGTGGTGAAGTGTGCTGGAGATTATCTACTTGATTCCTCGTCACTATGAATGTCTCATCTTTTCACTGTAAAGACCTAAATTATCCCTTAAGACAAGAAATACCAGCAGTGTTAATTTATAAAAAGACAGTACCAAAGAAATAAGGTAGAGGAACTCTGTTTGGTCCTCCAAAGTCTCTAGTTGTTTGAGATTTTCATCAGCCAATGTTTTCTGCTCTGTTATTCAGTTGGCACAAATATCACTGATTTTGATGAAACCATTCAGTTCAGCACATTACAGAGTGTGCAGGTTGTGTCTCAAACTATTCACATTAAGACATTAAATAGTGTTGCTGAGCCCTCATCCTCCAGATTTGTTTCTAAACAGTGCCCATACGGTCATGAGTTTTTCCAGATCAAATTAAAAGAGAAAAAATCTGTTTAGTTGCTGGGAACATTTATACAGTAACTGAAACATCAGAAAAACTAAAGATAAATCTAAGAGGTTAAACAAAATCTTTTTATAAGTAAGTAAAATTCAAGTTCATTCCGCAGGTCACTGAATTCATTACTTAATCCAATACAAAATGTGACTCTCACTACAAACCGTATTTTCACCTTATTCTACATTTATTAGCAAAGAAAGTCAATTTTCCGTGTCTTTTTCAATATTTATTATTGTATAATTTCATTGATAAAGAAAAAATGAAATACGGAGGGTTTTCTTCCCTCTTCATTCTTAAACTATATTATAGATTTGCTGCGACTTCTTTGGAATGTTTAAGAAAAAAGAACTACTTCAGTCCATTGAATAAGAGAGGGAAAAAAAAAGTTATGCATTTAAATCATTGCTGAAGGTACTTCATTTAATTCTGCTAATAATTTAACATCTAATATCAAAATATTTAAATATATATCACAACTTGGGAATACCAATTCACATCAGTAAACTTACTGTAGATTTTTAGTGAGTACAATATCTGATTTATGGAGATCATTGAAGTTGTTGTGGATTTACTTCATAATAAAATATCAGAGAATGAATCTGATATTTTTGTACAGGTGTATAAAAGGGTAAGTCAGTAGATGACTATACAAGGGCCAGTTTTATACATCAGGTACATCTCTGAGATGATGTTAATTTAGTTTTGTTTGCTGAGAAGTTTTTCTGTGCAAACTACACGGATTCTTGGCAGAAAAATGTATACATAAACTCCAATTTACAATCACTAACAGTTCATTGTAACCTCTCAGACACCTTTCCATTGAAGCATTAACTGCAGCTCTACTCCTAATGTCTCTTTCAAAGTCAGTCCAAATAGGCTGGAAGGGGCTTGTTTATTTATTTTTTTCCTGGATTAAAATATTAATTACCATGTAGCAACATAAATATCTATTGAAAATTAATCTGGAATATAACAAGAAAAAAAAATAAAAAGAGGATGAGGCAGAAACAACTCTTAATCACGTGCATTTCTATATTGCATAGATTTCCAAACTCACGTAGTCTTGAAGGCAATAATAAAACTTGTTCACTTAATGAATTCACACTAAAAGAATATGTCCTACTTATCTAATAAAACATCTTCCAAGCTCTGGCTTGGAGGAAGAAATGTATTTTCATATTATTCTCAGTGAATTGCTGTTGATATTAATTACAGAACAGCAATGATATTGAATCCATTCCTCTTCAGGGCCCACTGTACCTGCTAGTCTGACTGATTTTACTTTTGCTTTCCCAGTATATCATGGAAAATATGAAAATTATGCCTAGCAGCACATGTAAAAGGTGAAGGAAACATCAAAGGATGTTGTGCTACAACAAAGTATGCTGTGCTTTAGAATAAGAGACTGTAAATGGAAGAAAAAAACACTGTTAAATAATAATCTTTCTAAATGTTTTTCAAGCAATAGAATTAAGGAACTGACAGAGAAAAGCTTTGCATAGATTCATACAGCCTTGATAGCCAACAGGATTACTTTTTCTCACTAGTGTCATCTATGGCATTTTAAATACCAGGGACACAGTTCCCTTATCCCACTGACATGAAAGGTGCTTTCTAACAGTAGGTTTGGTGTAGTTTTTAACCTTATGGTAGATGGTATACATCTGCAAACTGAGCATAGTTAAAAACAATCTTTAATAGCTTTAATATCTATATTGATGACCTAGATGAGGGGATTAAGTGTACCCTCAGTAAGTTTCAGTTCAGTAAAATGAAATGAAATGAAATGAAATAAAATAAAATAAAATAAAATAAATAATAAAATAATTAAAGAGAAGGAGAATTCAAAGAATTCTTAAAGCAAATCAAAAGAAAAATTGAAGGTGGAAATAAAAAAAAAATAAGGGATGGGAAACTTCAGAAAATATTTAAAAGAAAATAAAGAAAACATAACTCTACATATTTATGACAGGAAGACTTGCCTAAAATAGCTAGGAAATGAATTTCAATTATTTTGTTTCTGAGTTTCATCAAAAACAAACAAACAAACAAAAAAAAACAGCCCTCAAAAATAAATAAATAAATAAATCATCACATCAGATACAAGTTAAGAAATCTTTAAATTAAAGACAAATTAGGTATTTGGAATTTCATTTTTCAAAAAAAAAAAAAAAAAAAAAGAAAGAAAGAAATTGCATAAAGTCAGAGAAGGTGAAACAGTATCATCTTGAAAATGCTACTCTAAGTTAAACACTCTGCCAATTCACATATATACCAGAGATATAAAAACTTCAAGGAAAACTTCTCTCCAGTGCAGATCAGAATTGGTTATTTTCATATCTGAGAAATAGAATCCCTATTTTCTGTTATTTTCTTATAAAAGAATCAGATGAGAATATCATATCTATAGATAACCAGGCATGGACATGAAAATATAAAAGTTATGTTGTTGAAAGTCTTGGAGGTATTTGGTATGAGTTAATTGCTCCTTTTTGTAAAGTGACCCTGGAAATGTTTTGAAAGAAGGATAACTGAAAGTTTCCCCTATGGAGTTCAATATAAGAGGACAAAGAGGCAAGGGTTGTACAAAGACCATGATCTTTTTCAGTTTCCATGGTGATGCAGTTCCAAAAATGGTGCAACTGTTTAAAATAGTAGATCCTGCTGCATTATATCTTCAAGAACACTTAAATCTGTTGGTTCTGCATTGGAATGAGGATGAAGGGTATTGAGCTCTGCTCAAACTTTTCTTCTCTTCATGTTTTGATAGCGCAAGAAAAAAAAATCAAGCTGCAGAACCCTGCAGAGGGCACAAAGATTCATGAAATTTCTCACATTTTGAGGGAAAGAAATGCCCAATATTACAGAGTAATAGGAAAAATGATGTTTTCTGATTAAAAAAATGTTTCAGAAATCTTTCCATCTGTCAATAAGGCATTGTACCTGAAGAATATTGCTTCCTTCAAGTACTTAAATGTCTCTGTTTTTTGAAAATGTGAATGGTCAGCACTTAGTTATGAGTTTTCTCTCTTTTGTCTGCTCTCATGACAATAATATTAACCTTTTATAGGAAACAACACCATATATCACACTAACTAAGCAGCTGGAAAATTTAGACAAGCTATTGGACATTCAGATGTCTCTTCCAAATCTCAAACTTTGAAGCTAAGAGAAACCAAGTTTCAGAAAAAATGCTCAGTAAATCTAGGTATAGGTTAGTCATCCTAGAATTCAGCATAGATCTGAAAGGATGTTTTTAGAGTCATAGGATGAATTTCTCCTGTGAGGAAAAGGAAGACAATGAATATTTGTGGTTAGTATAGAGAAAAGAGATTTTAGCAAGCAAAATGGTCAGTATTTTTGCTTAGCTCATTTTTCTAGTACTGGCTGAAAATATAGTTTTTCCATACTCTTCAGAGTGCTTTGTAAGTCTTTACTGAGAATCAGAGTAAGCAAAGGAGCAATGGTGTTGTGAGAAATGTTCCTTTACTGACAGTGGAGTGTTTTAAATTGTTATTGATTGTGTGAATGCATCCAAGCACATAGCTGCTGTTTGGCTTCACCTACATCATTACCACGAGGGCACAGATACCCTGATGAAATGTTTTATGTCCCAGGACATAAAGGTGAAAGATCAGGAGTGCTGGTTTTTCCATTGTAGGGTTTTGCTCTAGCTGTAGAGGAGATTTGTTGTGATTCAGTTCTATAAACCTATAAGCAACCTCTTTTCTCTAAGTAACAACAGTTTCATCAACTTCTCTTACTAACAGCCTATTGTCACCGCATAGCTTTTCCTTCAAGGTAGTACACTTGATACGCTTTAGAACATGACCACCTTGAATTTAGAAAGTTTTTACTTCTGTTTCAGATCCAAATAAGTGCTTGTGTTCCCTACAACTCAACTACTGTTGCACTTTTAAAAACTGTTTTACTAAGAGAGAACATCTCTCCCTGCAAACCTTGTCTTAGTAGTGTCCCAAGTACATGGTTGTTCATGAAATTACTCAGATATCATTCTACAAATTCCTAGCAACTTAGTCCTATCCTAGCATAGCTATATTCTGGTTTGCACACTTTTACTTTATTCTTATGAAAATTTAGGCAGAGGATTGTATATATTCATCAATTTTCAGGCAACAGCCAATGTTACTGAAATTAGGAAGATCAGTAGCTGTGTTCATTTCCATAAAATATATGTTTGTTTTCTCTGCTGAAGTTCTGAGATTTCTCTTCTTCTCATCCAAAAATTCTGATGCATGTTTCAAATTATTATTCTTTAAAAAAGTCTGATATTAGTGTGCTTAAATCTTATTTTTCCCATGTAATAGAAAACATCAGAATAACAAGGTCCAGTTTCTCAACAAGGCTTTGGAAAAATGAGATCCTTGTAAAATTCATTATAATAATAACTGAAAAATATATATTGCAGATTTTCAATTTACTTTTTTTTTTTTTCTTGGCTGTCAGAGCTGCTTTTAGAGATGTATTTATGAAAAAAACAACAGCTAATCAGTTCATAGTATTAATTCTCTTACTGACATATTTTGCTTGGAAGATTGATCATGATACTTGCAATTTTCACTTCTAAACTAATTTAACCAGTGTAATCTTCTAGAGTTTATTGGATTCAAAGGTATCCTAAAATATTTAAAGACGTATTATTTAGATAGAGATTAATTAATTGAATTATTTAGTTTAGATTACATAATAATAAGGAGAAAAAGTTATCCAAAGGGAAGTCTGCTTTACAGGTATCTAATGATAGATATACACTATCTAACACTAGAAATAAAGAGAAATTAGTTGCTAGCGTGAATATTATTAAATTAATCCTAGTATTCTTTAGTTACTTAAAACATAGTTATTTTGTGATAATAAGATAGGGAATTGTATCAATTGTATCAGTAATCTCCTATCATATAATTTCAAAATAAAGCAGAAAGACTAGAAAGAGAATGAGAAATGAATTGACCTTTTAAGGGTTTGTAAATTTTTACTAACTTACATTATTTATTTTCACCAGTAGTATCCAAAGCGTCTTTTTAAACTTCACAACTACAAGGAAATTGTGTTACTCTTCTGTACTAACCTCATGTATTAATATGTCAGTTTCAAAATAAATATTTGTTCCCTGGAAATAAAGTTTTGAATTCTGTAAATTGGAGCTGGGGCACAGTCCCTTTCCTGGTACCTGTCACGGAAAAATATATCAGATAAATTCTATCCTGACAGTTCAACTTTCAGCTCAGATTGACAAGCTAGGATGGTGTACTTCTGTTGTAGATAAGAGTAGACAGGGCGATAGTCATATGCCTGTTTTTCAGAAAAGACAAATAATAGTAGATTCCTTAGCTTCTTGAAAGTTTATCTAAAAAATACCTTGACTCTACTCTCTGACGATCAGCCAATCGTTCCTCTCACTAAATATACTGGGGACCCATGAACTAGACTCCTGAAACCCTTGTTATTTTGAGTAATGTGTGAGAGAGATAGTATCAGATACTGGTGATACTTTCTTCATGAAGAAGAAAAGATATTTTTAAAGGGTCTTTAATATTTGGAAAATACAAGCAGATAAAAGGTGAGGGACAGGAAATCACATTTATCAGAATGAGAAAATACCTTCAGCTAGAAGTAACGAGCAGAAAGGTGTTGAAAAAAAGATGGCTGATGTTTTCTCTCATATATGTCAGATACATTTATCTAATCGCAGTTTCTTGCGCATAAGAATCAAGATTAAAGGAAATTTTTAACAATCAAGAAAACATCTGTTGATCTTTGGAAACTATTTTTTATTTATGAGTCAACAGCTATAATCATTTTAACATTGCAGCTTTGGTAAAAGAAGAATTTTACATTAGGAAGTAAGAAGGCAGGTTCTGTGTTACCTCTAATTGTCTTTGAACAAATCAAATTGTCTTTATAGTGTCATCTTTTCACTACTATGTCATTAGAAGCTACTGTAGAAGTAAATAGTTGTTTGTCATTTAGACTCCGTGTAAAAGACAGTAGCAGTAGAGTCAGTGACATTTACATTTTTCCAGTTCTCTTTTCTATTTTGTTGTAGAATATTTTTGAAAACACTATAAATATTTTAGTCCTAAGTGTTGTCATATTTGAGTACCTGAGAGTTAAGATCAAAGACCATCTGATACAGAAATACTATTCGAGTACAACCTTCACATATCTGTGTAAGTACATTTATTTAAACAAAGTTTTGAAGTCTCCTTTCTAACTCCTGAAAACAGTTTAGGCAGCTTTGCTGTCTCCATCTAAAGTGGACAAGAAAGTCACTGTTGTTGAGCATATTAATTATGCCTTTATTTTATAGTTAACAGTGATACTAGCAACAAATAAGTAATGCTATTTCTTAAATATATTTTGCTGTGAATATCTATGATACTAAAAAGTAAGGAGGAGGGAATGTTCTTACAGGACAACAAGTTAGGTTTTAGGATTGACAGAAGCTCTTCCTTTATCTGGTTCAAACTAGATTTTTTATTTAAATAAGCTAGTTACCAATCAGGATCACCAGGTAAGGAAGGAACCTCTTGATATCATCTATCCAATGCTACTTCACTGGCAATGTCAACAGAAAGGTTACCTGGAACTTTGTCCAGTTGTGTTTGGATTACCTATATGGGTGGAAATACTACACGTTGGTTTGGGTCATGGATCAGATGTTCTTGGTGGGATATGTAATGATATATACACTATTTATATACTAATATGTGTTGAATTTATTTCAGTAGTGTTTTTCAGATGGCAAAAGGAAAATCATAGAAGGAATTGTTTCTGATGTGCTTAAATAAATATAACCACTTAGATGCTTAATGTAACCCATTAGACAAGGTCTTTGGTATTGTGAAAATTTACAGAGTTTGGTTATTTGCTTAAAGACAAACAAAAGAAGAAGCCATTGCCAGCCTTTTATATACATCTTCCTCACACATTTAAGGCTAAGCAATATAGCTTATTTACTTCTATTTTTATTCAAAGTTTTCATCCTAAAAACACATTCTTACTGTTCACTATATACTAGTAATTCCAAGTGTGATGTCAATTAATTAGTGGTTTTCACAAAAGGGAAGACATTTAGGTCTTTACTCAATATGAAATAAATATATAAATAAATAGAATTAGTAAAAACAAACAAACAAATACAATAAACTCCTCAGAAAATCAACTCCTTTTCAGTAAATAGTGTAGTGACTTCATAGCTTTGCATGCATATAGTACTGCTTTGAGAAAATATCTGTTCCAAGCATCTGACTACTCTTTGTGGACATGCATCTGAAAACCTAAATAGTTTGCCAATGCCTGGTCTAATTTGTTTACAATACACATTGCCAACAGCAATAGATGGCAATCACTATTGAATCAAAGGGAAAAAGAAGTGAACGAAGATGATACTTGCATACAGGTTGAACAGTGGCTCGTGAATGATTTGGGTTGAAAACGGTGTGCAATATTTGTGATGGATTACGAATTTTGCTGGGTCATTAAGGTGGAAATATATTTTAAATCTCAGTAGGGCATTCTGTGTAGCAAGACTATGTAATTCAAAAGACAGCTGAGACTTTTTGAGAGAATGTGAACTCTGCAGTCTGATCACATGAAGAATGAACAGCTTGCTGTTTTAATTGATAGGTATACAGTGATATCTACATTGGCACATAATAGTGAGTGTGTGGCTGTCAAGGTGTGCATACACTCCTGTACATTATGGCATCTGAGTCAGACTAACACAGAGGATGACAAGACATTATAAAAGAGTCACTTAAACAGAAAGAATCCATGATATAAATCTCTGTTGTACTTAACTAAAGCCAAGGGAATGCCAGCAGGCAGATCCCAAGCGTTGATTAAAGACACACGTTTCATATTTCAGCTATGCTGAAGTGTGATATTTTTCTCTTATTCTGACTTCTCTTCCAAATATAAGGACTTTCCCTTGCCCTTAAGTCCAGGTGCATGTTTCCTTGAGGACTTTTAAAGTCATAAAAAAAAAAAAATGAGGAGAGCAGTCAGGTAGCAGGTGTGTACCAAAGAGAGACTCTCCAATTCCACAACCAGTGGATAGGCTGGCAGAAGAACAGTTAAGTTTAACTGTGTATAAAAATGGATTAAATTGCTTAGATAACTTCTGAAGACACAATTCTATCATATACTCTGGGGTAAAAAATAGTCAAAATGAAAAACCAAAGTCAAGAGGAGTATTCAGAATACTCACCAGCAGTCCCATTTCCCTGTGTAAGGGATAGATGGTCTTTAAGTTAGGAAAGATTTTTTTTTTTTATGTACGTCAAAATATGCAGT